>CM030893.1:32847331-33463561 GCA_018136845.1 Heterotis niloticus
GTAGGGCATGCTTTGTGTGCTCCCTGAAGGCCATTTGCAACCACTTTTTCAGCGATGCGTGTTTCCTGTAGCGGGTGCTCCGGGGGGAAACGCTCAAACCCTGCGCTGCTGTAGGTGGCGTGGACTACGTGACCTCTGTGCAACCTCTGTGTAGAAGCAGGAGTTAGGCCAGCATCCTGCCACTGGGTGTGTGAGTCTAGGGAGTCAACGGCTCCTTCCTGTCCACCCTGAAGCCATCTCCTCCTGGGGCAGGACAGGGGGTCGTGCAAAGGTCGCCTCAGCCTGGGTGACTTGCAGGACGGCAGCAAGATGGTGCTCGTGGCAGGAGCTTCGAGAGCATCTCTGAGTGTGAAGTGACTGTTGCCGATGTGAAAGCAGGAGCTCACGCAGCTATGGCCGGGTCTCGCTCACGCTGGAGCCGTGCGCACAAGCAATCGGCTGAGGGTGGGCCTCTTTTCTCTGCGTCTTCTCTGTCCACCGGAGACCTGCTCTGTCTCGCTGCATCTCCTCCTCTGGATCTTTAATATTCTGCCAACTCTGCTCTGCAGATGCAGGGAGGTAGTAAAGGTGTTCTCAGGGAGGTGAGGGGTGGAGGTGCAGAAAGGACCTTGCTTTTATGTTAGTTGCTGTTTGTGTGTGTGAATTACTGGCCACTTTCTGGTTATGTGCTCAAGGCTGTCAGCTGCAGTAAACATCACGCTAACAAAAGGACAGCGGATGCTTAATGTGGGGGGACAGTTACCATGGGGGGGGGTTCCACTGGGGGATGTGATCACCTCTCGTGTTGGTTCCTCAGTTGGCCGTGACATGGTGGTGTGCGAGTATGTGAGTGTGTGTTTCTCTGGGTGAGGGAGAGAGCACAACACTAAATTCTTATTTGGAGCGAATATGAGGGTTTTGGGCAACTTTACTCATCCTATTCACGCCTCTGCGTCTCCGGCTGTGCATCTGTGTCCCCGAATATTTGCGCGTCTCAGATTAACAGGTCCTTGTCCTCTAGCGAGTTTCCCACACTCCATTCAGCCTCTTTTCTGGCCTTCCTCCCTTCTTTCCGCTCTTGTGCCGCGCTGGGCTCATTGAAGTGACCTTGATGATACTGACGTCACCCTGCTGTCCCAGCGCTGTCCCCCCCTTTAGTGTTCCCACCTCCTGCCCACTCTTCGCTGTGTTTAATGTGAATGGGGGAGTACAGGGTGGGACAGCGTGAGCGTCCATAACTTTTGTGGTTTTTTTTTTTCCCTCTTTTTCAGCACTGTGTTACGTCACACAAGTGCGCACGCGCGCACAGAGGAAGAGTGCATCACATTTGCTCCTTATGCACAAAGTGGAGTTGCCCTCTGGCCCTCATCGCTCTGCTCTTACGTAAGGTGCTCGGTTGAGGGCCCCTGCTGTGAGTGTCCCCCGTGTCCCTCCAGTCCCCCGCGTCCACAACGTTCCCGCTCGACCGTATTTCGGTCTGTGCGAAGAGAATGCCTCTTTTGTGTTGCCGGTAGCAGTGGCCGCCTTTTCTGTGCTCCGGCGCGCTCGCAGAGGGCAGCGCCGCCTCGTGGGACCGCCACACATTCTGTGCCCTTTGGTCGTTGTGAATGTTTGTGAGAGCGTCGACAGCCGAGCGTCTCCAGGAGCGACCCTGAAAAGAGACTCTTAAGAACGCTTTTGCCAGATCCCCCCCCCCAGCTGGGTCCTTGCACCCATGTCTGTGAGTGCATCACCTCTGGGACAAAGCAATGGTTTAATTCTAATACACACAATAAAACTTGTTTTAATAGCGTAGTAATGTCAACAACATGTGAAATGACCGTAACTGTCGGACTTCCGTGACAGAAAGACACTTAAAGGAAAAATCTTGACTTCCCACCCCACCCCCACATTTTCACTCTCTCTCACTCCCTGCTCTCTCTCTCTCTGTCTCTCCTTTTCTGGGCTCTATTGAAACATACAGTCTGTGTTGAATGAGGGACCCTCTGGTCTAAACAAACCCCATCTGAATACGTCTTTCTTCCAGCCCTCCCTGTCTGGTGTTTTTTCATCCATCTTATCTCCTGTGCAGCCCCCCCCCCCCATCTCCGTTCACTGGTCCTCTCCCTTTTTGTCAGAATTATGTTTCCGAGCCCCTGGATTTCGCCTGCTTTCTGTCCACGTTGTTTATATTCACTTGGGGAATAGAGGTGCATGCTGGGTACCAGATGGAGTTTTTAGAGTCATGCAGTGATTTGGAAGGTGGGTCCCTGATGCTGCATCTTCCTGTCCTTCCTTCACCTCCTGTCTTTTTGCATCACTTCAGGGTGACCAACAGGGATTTTGTGTGTGTGTGTGTGTGTGTGTGATTCTTTACTGATGTGTGCATTATAAGCATGTCTGTACGACAGCTGTTTTGCAGTGGATCACTGTGAGAGTGGCCAGGATTCATCCCACAGGGTGTAGAGACATGGGCCTGGCGCTAAGAAGCTCTTTGTGTTTTAATGTCAGTGTGCAGCCAGCAAGTGGATGCGTGCATAGTATTGGAAATATGTGTGTGTGCGTGGGAACGTGCAAAGGGGTGTGCGCGCTCCCTTGTCCCTGCGTGTCGTTCCACAGCGTGTCGTCTTGTACCGATGGCCCCGTCCCCACGATGCCGCTTCCTTTCAAAAATACTCAGCAGGAAACCACTTCAAACAGGCCGTTCCGCTCAGGGAAAGTTTCTCCTCTCGGAAAAGCCGCTCCCTTCCTCTCAGCGCCCTGAACGGAGGCCCGCAGACACACCCTCTTAGGACCACATAAACTCCTGCTCGCACAAAGCTGCGTGCGTGCTGGCTGGCTCAAACATCCATAATAGTGAGTGATGTTTCACGCGTTATTATAACAGCGCAGCGTAAAACGGTGGATCCCAAACCCACTGGTGGTGACCAAAATGAGGGCTGCAAGGGACAGGTTTCTGTGGATCACAGCCTGGTCTCAGGGAAAAAAAATTACACTATTATAAGGGGATTCACTGATATGATATGAAGGATTATTGGAATTGTATCTTTTGATTTAACTGATGCTTTCCTTCAAAGCAACTGGAGCTGCTACTGTGTTAGTTCAGGGTAAGGATCTTGCACGGGGGTGCTGTATCCGGAGATTATAAATTCAAGCCTGGATCCATTGAGCACAAGGGGACAACTCTTAGCTGCTATCCCACCTGTTGCTGGATGTGCACACCTAGCAGCTCCTATCTGAAAACACCATTAATGTTGAAGAGTTGTGGATAATACAGCATCTGCAGTGTGTACAGTTAATATAGTGAAATTCAAGTTTGTTTGCGAGCAGAGCAGCGAGGACCCTGTTGTGAGGCGGCGCTCTTATTTCAATGTGGAATTGTAGATGGAGCTTTGAAACCCTTTGCCTAATAAGATTGGATTTTTCATGTAATTTTTTGCTGTGAGCATAGTAAAGTTTGCCAGTATATATTTAGTTTCGTTCCCTTCCCACTTGAATGCGATTGTTGCAGTGTCACTCTGTTGTGCTCACCTGTCCAACAGCACTAACAACTGCTTGTATACTAAATACAACCACTTTAACGGTAAAAGAGTGGCGATGACATCATGTGTTACTGCTTTTTACTTTTCCACCACTAATTCTTTTTGACCTGGGTGACACCAGTTAATGCATCTACTGCTATTATGGAAACACAGTGTGTTAGCACGACTGGTCAGTCCCACTGTGTGTATGAGTATTTCAGGTCAGCAGGCCAGGTGAGGACTGTATTTTGGGTTGTGTTCAAAACCATTTGGGAGCTGCTGGAGTAAAGAGTCGGCAACGCCTCGTGCCCCAAGCCGAGCTTTTCTGCTCACATCGTGTGTGAACTCTACTTTGTGTGTCTGGAGCTCGTGGAGGAGGAGCTGAACTGGCACCCCAGAGAGAGGGCAGGGGGAGGGCAACCTGGCGTGCGCAGCCCCGTGAGGCCTGCAAACAGTGTGCGGATGAGCGGACGGACACGTGGCTGGGGACGCGAGGTTGTCATGGAAACTAATGCATGTGCGTAGAGAGGCATCTGTGCGTCAAGGGAGCTCCACGGTGTCCTGCGCGGGGGGGAGGGGAGTCGGCAAGCGATGTGCAGTGCTGAAGTCCTCCTTCACACGAGGGAAGCGTGTAGAGAATGATGTGTGGAGTAATGGAGAGGAACAGAGCTGGATTTTGTCAGCTGGACAGCCTAGGTGGCCACCTCCTCCCCCCTCTTTGCCCACCACACGGTGTAAATATGGGCTTTAAATGACCCCAGAGACAGTGGGTTGGAAAAATGATGATGCAAATGGGAGGCGTTGCTCCTGCGTCTCCCTCACCAGGCAATGGTTAACCTTAAACTGCAGGCTGTTTAAAGTTAATGTGGGATGCAAGTCTGACAGGGCATGCTGGCACTCTGTCCCTGCAAGAGAACTCTGGCACCACATGGCTCATCCTCTCTCTCTTTCTTCGCCGACCCCAGCTGACGCAGACGCCGTTGCGGTTGAGTCTGTACGCGTGTGCAGTCGGGTGCCGCTTGTCTCTCTCTCGCACCTTCCGGCTTGTGCTTGTCCTCCGCTGGCAGCCAAACTGACCGAATGCTCTGCTGTGTTTTTGCTCATTCCACAGATGTCAAACTATAAACGCGCAACTTTTGAGGAGGATGAGGTGGCCGACATCCCAGCAGACGGGGCCATCTCTCCTGACAGCGTGGAGGTCTGTGGGGTTGGGGGGGGTGGTCTTGGGAAAGTTCTGTTATTAAGTCTTACTTGGCGAGGGATGAGCTTCCATTGTCGTATTTCATATGGACAAGGCTCTCCTGAGCAGGCTTTGTTTTTGAAAATTTGGGAAGTCAGATTATTATTTCAAGTATGGCCATTTTAACAAAGTGTGGTTCATCTGACCTCCATTATGAGGAATAAACAAGAGAAAATTGTCCCGTGGATTGTGCAATGTAGGACGGCTCTACGTACAAGTGAAAGTGCTGGAAAATATTAGTTCATATAAAGACCACAGACAATGGTGAAAACGGCGAGGAGGGTCTCTTGATCACAGTTGACTGTGGTTGTATTTTTCTGTCTGTGGTCAGGAGATTCTAGCTTGTAGATAGAGAATGTTAAGAAGAAATGAGTGCAGAAAACAATACAGAACACATTTGTTCAGCTGTTTAAACGTTCTTGCCTCGAATTTGGGCTCTGACTTTGGTTGAAGTTAATGATCTGCACTGAGCTATGGAACTGAAACAAGCTGGGGATCCATGTTGGACCTTGAGGTAGAACTGCATTTGCCTGTCTCGCTGCATTAACAGAAGAAACATAACACACTGTGGTGAAACTGTTCCTGTGCAGGTGGGCTTCAGGAAAGGGGGCATCCAGCTCCTGGGGACGCTGGGCCGGAGGACCCAGCTGGAGGTCATTCTGTCAGGTCTGCTTGTTGCCTCCATGCTGGCCTTGTTTGGATGCGTGTTGGCACTGGGGGTGCGATACAGCACAGGTGAGCTCTCTTTGTCCGGCCGCCACTTCCTGCGTAGCAAAATACCACAGAGCAGGGGAAATCACAGCACTCTCCATCCCCTGCTGTCCCCCAACTCTGGGCAGACCCTGCCCGCACCTTATGTCTGACAGAGGCCTGCGTCACCGTGGCCGGCAAGATCATCGACGCCCTGGACCCGGAGGCTGACCCCTGCCAGGACTTCTACCAGTATGCGTGCGGGGGCTGGGTCCGTAAGAACCCGCTACCTGATGGGAGGTCCCGCTGGAGTACCTTCAACAGCATCTGGGACCAGAACCAGGCTCTGCTTAAGCACCTACTGGGTGAGCAAACCCATTCTGCAGGGGTCACGCTTGGTCCGTTCTTTGCTTTGTCGTATAGTGTTACACCTCTTTTCATTTTATGCTCCCGGTCACTACTGTACATCTTTTCAGCCAACAGTACTGCATGTGTTTACTCCTCCAGAGCTTTAAATATCCCCATTCAAAATGCAGTCCGTGTCCATATGTCTGAGGGGTTTGTTTGCACTCGGGGATGCTGGACAACCTCGCCAGCAGGGGCCATGAGCCCATGTCTGCTGCTTGTTCAAGCTGATCTTTTTATTAATCTCCCGTACCTGAGTTGTTGACTGAATAACTTAGTTCAAACAGGCATGGATTATTGCTTAGGTGCTTTATAATTAATATTTTGCACAGGTGTGATTTACTGACATGTTGTGGTGACACTGCAGCCATTGGCCTGCGGGCAGTGCTTTTTCTTCTCCTCTGTATTCTCCTTCTTCTCACCCCTGTCCCTCTCCTCCGCTTCTTCCTTTAATGCAACACAGAGGAGTTCAAAACCGTTTAGACGGACGGTTGTGATTTGGTTGAATGATCCAGTTGGGTGCGTTGCTGTGCGAAAGTGTGACACGGTTGCACGCATTCCCTCGAGCACACATCAACCCCCCCCATTCTAAGACAAATACTGAATTTGCAACTCTTACGCTCCAACCCCCCAGAGAACGGCACTTTTAACTCGAGCAGCGAGGCTGAGAGGAAGACTCAGCAGTACTACTTGTCCTGTCTGAATGAGCAACGCATCGAGGAGCTGGGTGCGCAGCCACTGGTCGACCTCATCAACAAGGTGTGTCGGCCCACCCCCGGCGCGTCGGTCTCTGTCGCACTCTTGCATCCGCGGTGTGGAAGGCTGTGCCGAGAGGCGTGACCTTTGGCGAAGGTCATGCTCCACGAGACCTCCAGTTTCTCCGCGCCCCTTGGTGATGGTTTGGGCAGCGGGACCTTGAGGAGGTGGAGATGAAATGGTACCCGTTTTGACGGGAAGCAGTTTATTAGCGAATTTGTTTGAAGTGAAACCTTTGTTGTGAGGGTTTGATGCATGCTGGGTAGGGCTTGTGCCTGTGTTCATTCGCTAACCACCCCACCGCACAACCAGGTGGGTGATGACCTTTGGTCGTGTTGATGCTCAAAAACACACAAATGAATGTACAATCTTTTTGTGTTCTCCACAAAGTACAGATGGTCCCCGCCTTACGCTTTGGTTCCGCTCCGACAAACCCATCGTAAGTTGAAAATATCCAAAAATGCATTTGATGTCCTCATCCAACTGTCGTGCCAGTGGCCGCTTCAGCAACAGAATGTAGGCGGTCTCTCCACCCCCATCAGACTGAGCGTCTATTGGATGATTGATTGGAGAAGGAACCAATCGTGGATGGGATTTCGTCAGTCGGATCCGTCGTGTATACTAGCCGCCGCATGGCAGTATGGGAGATGCAGTTTGCTACCACTGGCCAGCATCTAGAGAGAATATCGTACTGCATATTGCTTGCCTGGCAAAAAGATCAAAATTCAAAGTACAGTTTCTACTGAATCGCGCCATCGTAAAGTCGAGGACCATCTGTAATTTGATCCTGGAAAGAGGTGTGCAAGCTCATCTCTCAAAAATCAACCATGGCATTTTTTGCCATATTTTTCAGCAGTAAAATTTATGTATTCCTGAGGCACAAAACTCATACTCATTCATGCAAAAAATATCACCAAATGCCATTAAAATGGCCCCCACGACTTTAAGAGTTACTGGGAAGTTTCCATTTGTTACTCTCTAACTATTACACATGATGCACTTTGTTCACAAATAAAACATACTTCTGTTTTTTTTTTCTTTTTTTGTTGGTTCTACCTTTTAATGCAAAAAATGAGCAAAACAGAAAAAGGAATTAAAAACAATGCAGGTGAATTCACACTCACCAGACAAGTTGTCATGGTTTGATCTGTCCAGACTGATATTATGACAGGTGAAACTGGAAAACATGGGGTAATGAAGGTTAACAGCTTAACACAGCATGAGCTTAACTATAACTGAAAGAGACTGTATTGTTGTTGGTCTCACACTGTTCAGCTGCCAGGTGGTGCCACAGAATTAAAAATTTGGCTGTGATGAAATGAATGCCTCCTAAGCATTTTTTTTCAAGGCCCACACACACACACTCCCAGATGAAGTGGAAAAGCAACGAAATTGTTCTCTTTAAGCTATGAGGTCTTGAGTGTTGTTTTAGTCCTACTGCGAACACCAAACAAAATTCTATGTGGTCCCTGCAGATCGGTGGCTGGAACATCACAGGCGCTTGGGACAAAGACAACTTCATGGAAGTTCTGAAGACAGTGTCCGGACCATACAGGGCCCAACCCTTTTTCACCGTGGGGGTCAGCGTGGATCCAAAGAGCTCTAACAGCAATGTGATCCAGGTGAGGTCAAAGCTGATCCCGGTCCTGTTCTTATGCACGTGAACTTACTCCATTATACACGTTGGTCCTTGTGCTCACATGTATGTCTCTGTCTCTTCCTTAGGTGGACCAGTCAGGACTTTTCCTGCCATCTCGTGATTATTATGTGAACAAGACAGCCAATGAAAAGGTGCGCGTGTGTGTGTGTGTGAGAGAGAGAGAGATGTCTCTGTCTGTGTTGTGTGATGCCAACTTTCTGTTCCTGTCAGGTGTTGAAGGCGTACCTGGAATACATGGTGGAGCTTGGCTGGCTGCTGGGAGGGGACAGGAACTCCACCCAAGCCCAGATGCAGCAGATCCTGGACTTCGAGACAGCCCTCGCCAACATCACGGTCCCTCAAGACGAGCGGCGCGACGAGGAGAAGATTTACCACAAGCTCACCATCGCAGAGCTGCAGGTGTGTGGAACTCACAGTCCGGCTACATCGGCCACACGGTTTTAATTGAAATCTGTGTGTCTTTGCTCTGAATGCATTCTCTTTTAACTTCATCTGCTTGGTGCAAACAGAAATACGACAGTTCGTACTCATTCCTAGAGAGGTTATGTTTTTTTCTTTGGTGGGGAGGGATTTCTGTCTGAAGATCTGGTATCTGCAGACGCTATTGCTAGGACAAATCTTTTTTCTTTAAGCCACCGGTTTCTGTAGGCGGTGGATCATGTACAGCGATGCAGAGTTTTCAAAAACAATACATAAGTAAAAGTGAAGGTAACCCTTTGAAAGTGTATCAAGTGGCCAACATTCAAGAAGGATCTCAAAACCCACCTCTTTATAACCCACTTCTCTCCTGGTCTCCTGAAAGCAACGTAAATTTGCATCACACCATTTGTCACTATTGTTTATATGACAGTTTATAGTTTTATATCAGTTTTATAACATGTAAGTTGCGCCAGCAAGACTGGTGGTATACTGACATGACAGTGAAACATGGTGAGAGATGAATGTAAATTTGTATGTCTGTATCGTACATATGTCAAAACGCTATTCACCTATCAAGTTATTTTTGTTCAAATGATAGTTTTTTAAATTTTTATGTGCTGCTACACTAAAAATGTTGGCCGTTTAAATGTGGAGTTTTAACTCAAAGACAAATATGTGTACTGTATCTGTATATCTTTTCTATAAATTAATTCTGCTGTATAAATAAAATTTGTGAATGTCAAATAGACCAAAGAAATACGTGTAAAGCAAACAAAATCCTACGGTTTGCTGGCAAACTGGCTGGTCAGTTACATCCCCCGAGGGAGGTTTATTTGAGAGTTGCAGCGTTCGCCAGAATTATCGGCAGATTTGGTAAAGATGAGTAAAAATTGCAGGATAAACTTTAATTTATTGTTTATAAAATGTTTCTCCCCAGCAGTGATGTCACATTAAAACAACCATCGACACATCGACCCGCCAGCCACTTTATTAGATGCACATGTCCAGCTTGTGGCGGGAGCCTTGTTTACCTCCAGAACAGCATGATTTCAGCAACAGGGTGCTGGACACTTCCCAAGCTGCTTGGTCCAGTCTGGCTTGACCGCTTCACGCACTTGGATGTTTTTGCAGTACGTTCTGTTGATGTTGTGTTGCACCTCATCCCAAAGATGCTGTGTGTGACTGCTGACGTTCCTTTCTTTAGCTTCTGGCCCCTGCTGTGGACTGGCTGGACTATCTGTCAGCAGTATTGGCCCCACTGGAGCTGAATGATACAGAACCTGTGGTGATCTATGCCAAGGAATATCTGCAGCAGGTGTCTGACCTCATCAACCGGACAGAACACAGGTGACCGCAGCGTACGAGTCGGTTTCCTACTTTGGTCTAGAGCACTGGCCTCCCTCATGTGTCTATTATCCCTCAGTCTTCTCAACAACTACATGATCTGGAACCTGGTGCAGAAGGGAGTCTCCAGCCTGGATCAGCGCTTTGAAAATGCCCAGGACAAGCTGCTCGAGAGCCTCTATGGCACCAAGAAGGTGTGTGAATGACTCCACGAGGTACTGTGTGACAAAATGCTCTAGTGCGGCACTACAAGGCCTGGTTCTGATCCGGCTATGACTTGGTTCTGTCTCGTATATGATCTGGTGATCTGCTCCCCAGTCCTGCACACCTCGGTGGCAGACGTGCATTGGAAACACAGACGACACCCTGGGTTTTGCCCTGGGAGCACTTTTCGTCAAGGCTACGTTCGACAAGCACAGCAAAGAGATTGTGAGTGAACCCCTGTCGTGGTGTTTGGCTTAGAACTTGCGGACATACAACAATATACACACACACATACACACACACACACACTTCATTTCCTGTATTCTGTTCCTTGTTTAATCAGGCTGAAGAGATGATCAATGAGATTCGCTCAGCATTCAAAGAAGCTCTGGACAAGTTGATCTGGATGGACAAGCAGACACGGGAAGCAGCCAAGGAGAAGGTGAGAGGCAAGGAGAGAGTGTGTGTGTGTGTGTGTGTGTGTGCGCGTGAGAGCGAGAGAACTGTTCAGCATCTGTTTATCTAGCCGGTACATTATCAGTTTATTTGTTTTTCTGCACTGCAGGCTGATGCCATTTATGACATGATCGGCTTCCCAGACTTCATCTTGGAGAACAAGGAGCTGGACGATGTGTATGATGGAGTGAGTGCAGCACACGTGATTTGCCATGAAAGCTGCATTTCCACTACTATTGTTTACTCTTCTATTATTGCAATTTTCCCAAGAGGCTGAAGAGCTGTTGGCTGTCTGGAGGTTCTCAGTCCAGAAAATGTATTTGTCTCACTGTTGTAGTATGACGTCACCGAGGACAACTTCTTCCAGAACATGCTTAACTTCTACAACTTCTCCGCTCGCGTGATGTCGGATCAGCTGCGCAAGCCGCCTAACCGAGACCAGTGAGTCTGTCTCACCCTGTCTGTATGCCAGCAGCAGGAGGTACAGCGGTGACAGGAATCTGTTTCTCACCACGGAAATAAAGACTGAGCAGCAAACTTCCATGTGTTGTTCTTGTCAGCTGGAGAGAGGGAATGTGCACAAGGACAGGCACTATTATTCTCTACAGGTCTGTGACGTCCATTACTTCCTCTGGTGTCCATTTATGGCAGTTTTGCATGGACACCGAGGAGATGGTGACAGGAGCTGCTGACAGAACAAACCCTTGAAGATTTTGGAGGAAGTCTGGTTATTATAGTGTGGCAGTGACCATCCATTAGCTAGACAGTTGGGTGGGAAGAATCACCAGACATGAGCATGAATGTGAAACTAAAAGGCTTTCAGCCTTAAACCTGGAAAAGGTCCTCTCATAGGTCCTCGAGGGAAACTGATCTGTTTAGGCTAAACACTCAACTGTGTAAATGGACACAATTCTAAGTTGTTTTTTTTTAATAGAAAAAAGGCTAAAAAGAAGACGGTTGCCTGTGTCTTCATAGGTGGAGTATGACACCCCCTACTGTCAACGCTTACTACATGCCCACCAAGAATGGCATCGTGTTCCCTGCTGGAATCTTGCAGGCTCCCTTCTACGCGCGGGATCATCCCAAGTGAGTTCTCGACCTGCCGCGGGTGCTGCGTCTATGTCTGCCTTCCCAGAATCCCCCTTGACGTCACATTTCTTTACTCACAGGGCATTAAACTTCGGGGGTATTGGAGTGGTGATGGGACACGAACTCACACATGCCTTTGATGACCAGGGTCAGTGGCTGTGTGTGTATGTATGTGGCCAGATTCTATGTTTGTGTTCCAGCAAATACCTCCAAGTGACTCTTTGGCCCACAGGAAGGGAGTACGACAAGGACGGGATGCTGCGGCCCTGGTGGCAGAATGCCTCCGTGGAGGCCTTTAAGAACCGCACCGAGTGCATGGTGGACCAGTACTCCCAGTACAGCATCAACGGCGAGCACATCAACGGCAGGCAGACACTTGGGGAGAACATGGCGGACAACGGGGGACTGAAGGCAGCGTATCACGTAAGAGCGATGGAGCACAAATGTAGCGTGAAGATTTATGAAATGAACCGGTCTCCGTAACCCCTACGGTGGCATGTCCACAGGCCTACAAGTCATGGGTGAAGACCAACGGGGAGGAGAAACGTCTGCCTGCTCTGGATCTCACCAATGACCAGCTCTTCTTTTTGGGCTTCGCCCAGGTGAGGTGCCACGGATGGTGGGGAGTTTGGGTTTCTCCTCCGTGGTCTTTCTAAAGCCATTTATTTGCTGCTACAGTCACATTAACCACCCGCTGTGTGTTGACCCCAGGTGTGGTGCTCAGTGCGAACTCCGGAGAGCGCCCACGAGGGGCTTGTGACGGACCCCCACAGCCCTCCTCGGTACCGCGTCGTTGGCACGCTCTCCAACTCGCCGGACTTCGCCCAGCACTTCAGCTGTCCCTTGGGCTCACCCATGAACCCAGGGCACCGTTGCGAAGTGTGGTAGGGGGAGGACGGCTCTCTCCATGCACTGGACTTTTATCGGAGCAGGAGGAGCGAGGTTTCTGGTTTGGGATCTGGCTGCTCCCGCCCTCTCTGATGGAGTCGGCCATGGTCCCACCCCTCCGCCCCTCAGGCCTCCGCTCCTTAATCGCTCTGCCGAACCAGGGGGCATAGTACTGTAGTGGGCCCCCTTCCCTAGTATCCATGCTTCTGCATCTCCCTGGCTTTGTGCTCTGTTTACAACCTCAGCTTCCCAAAGCAGAGGAAGACCACTGTGACAGCGCAGGAAGTGACCTCACAGGAATTGCTCAGCTGGGCTGCCTGCCTTTTCTTTGCTTAGAAATCTGCTGTTTTGTTTTTTTTCCTCTCCTCATTTGTTTTTGTTTTCAAAATTGTTAATAAGCTTCTTGTTTTAACTGCTTTTTGCCAAAGACGATCTTATTGCTCAGTGGTGTCAGTTGGTTGGTACTCAAAGAGGAGGCGCTTCTGTAGGCGGCTCTGCGGCAAACACTCTGTATGCGAGGGTGTTGAATGTTGGGACTGGATGGTGGTGAAGCTGGAAGCCATCATTCCCACAGTTGTCCTGAAGTTCAGCTCAAATGTCTTGATGTGTAAACATGATTATGGATCTTTGCTTCCTCACGTGAGTTCTGCCGGTCTGGACATTTCAGTGTCTTTCAGTTCTGCTTTGTCGTGCGTTTGATCTCCAGAGTCACGTGGTCGACTGACCATTTTCACACCTGGCCTCCCACAGAAACCCCGAAGCGTTTCGTCCTGAGCGACGTGCTAACCTAAAGATTGCTGATGTGTTCATTACCTGCCAGATTTACTGTTTGCTCATGACCAGCCACTCGCTGTTGCCCCACGTCTCACCTGTGTGATGGTGCCTGTCTGCTGCCACTTCGCCCATCTGTGGGTCCAAACTGGGGTCATGGGTTAACACCTGTGCCGGTGGGTTCACTACACATGGAAACATGAACTTGACTGCATTTGTATATTTAATGTGTGAGTGGACGTTGAAACTTGAAGTGTAGAAGCCTTTAAATGCCTGAGGCCATTGAGTGTCGCTCCCATTTCCCTCTGTGAGAAACAGCCTGTTAGTGGCCCGCAGTCTGCAGCTTCCCTGGGATCGACCTCCCAGAGTCATGCTCGCAGGATCGGAGGCTTTCCGTGTGTGTGTGTGTGTGTGTGTGTGTGTGTGTGTGTGTGTGTGTGTGTGTAAGAGAGAGATCACTGGGGAAATGGAAACATCTTCAATGTCCATTTTACTCTGCCAGCTGTCTGCCTTCCAACTTGTGTGCCGATGGTGTGAATTCAAATCTCCTGTCTGACTGTAGTCTCATCCAGCTGTGTTAGGTTACTCTGAGGTGTGTTGCGTTCATTCAGCTGTGTCACATTGATGTTTGCCATGTGTGTGTTTTGGATTTGGTATTTCTGACTAAGGAAGAAACCTGGCTGTATTTGATTTGGGTGATATTCAGTTCTTAAAGATTATAAAGGAAAGCTAAAACAAACATTCTGCATGTGTCTGTATCTGTGTGTATAAACTGCAGTTGCTTGTTTGATGCTGTGCTCCAGACTCATTCACTCAAAGTAACTGAGGCATTGTATGAAACTGTATTTAATATTTTACATCTTATCACACAGCAATATTCTCTTCTTATTCAGTTCCTGGTCTTCAAGGACCCCTCCGTAAACACGACATCACAACATTGCCAGGGTATTAAACAGGCCGAGTCTTCATCTTTTGGGTGTAATAACTCTTAACTCTAAGTTTTTTTTTTTTTTTTTTTTTTTTTGCTTTTCCCTGCAGCTAAGCTGATCTCTATGGTTGCTTGTAAGTTATGAAAACCAGGTGGTCTGTCTAATGGTTATAACCATTGACCAATGATAACTATCGGTCTTGATGGTCACTAAATGAGATTTTTATAAACAATTTTTTTGTAAACCTCACACATTGTAGGGTTAAGTTACCTTTTACATTCAAATATGTTATCTTTACATTTCATTAATATCCATTGATTTATAACTTTTGTCCCAAACAAATACGTATAACTGTAGAATGAGCAAAAGCGCATCAACTGCAGATGAAGAGCTTTAGACACAGGACGATCAGAGCACAGCTTGTGTTTCTGACATCGCCATGTTGCTGGTTCACATCCCTCACGCAGCTGCTTAGGAGTTACGTTCGGACAGCAAATACACAGGTAATCACAGCAGATGATGTTGGACTTATTCGTGTAGCTGTCAGGAAAGAAATGTTGCTGAAAAGGATGGGTTTGAGACACTTTCTGAATGCTGGGAGGGATTCAGCAGCTCTGAAGCAGACAGGGAGTTTGTTTTACCACTTCAGAGCTAAAACTGATGAAACAGGCCTTCGGTATTGAAGCGGGACCAGTCGAGTGCCATAGTAGCCTGACCTGCCCTGTTTGCTGAGTGACGTGAAAAGGGGAAGGAGTGTGATGGGGATACAAACTCCACCTCCACAGCAAACACTGCTCTCCCTCCCTATCGCTCTCTCGCTTCGTGACTCGTGCCAGTCCCATTCTCTCCTCGATCACGCTGCACAGCAGCACACGGCTGTGCCATATAACCGCAGGACACCTAGCACAGGTTTCAAGCTCATTAACCAGGTCAAAAGCCATCAGAAAAACCGAAGCCAGGGTGCAAGGTTCAGAACCGTTTGGCACTGTGGAGCGTTCAGGGAAGAAGCTGCTGAAGACCTTCAGCCAAAGCATTGCAGGAACAGCAGGTACGATGAGCAGGAAATGCTGAGGGACTGAGGGCCCATGAGTGCTGCCATCTGTGCATGTGGTTTTGTGTTTGGGGGTCTGGGTGTATGAGCATGCGTGCATACGTATAGGTGGGTCGCTGTACCTGTTTTTCAGGAACATTTCTCCTAAAGAGCAATAAACCAGACCTTCTTGGGAGGAAATGATGCAAAATTCTTTTTCTAGGTTAACTTACAAATAAATAAAAAACTATGGGCACATTTTACATTTCCTTTCAATTGTTACAATATTCGCACTTGGAAAAATATAAAAATGTAAATTAAATGTTGCTTTGACTGTATTTATTCAAGCAAAACAAGTGCAAACTTTGTATTGAAAAAGGTCTGGTTAATTTGGCAAAGACATGCAGAAACTTTTGTTTATCGTCTCACACATGGTTCTGGGGTTTTTGCTGGGTGGAGGTTAGTATGAGAGATCCGCAGCAGAATGCAAACAAGTGTGTCCGTGTGTGGGAGAATGTCGTTCTGCACGCTGGAGTCACGAAGCCAGGTATTTCCCATGTTACTGCAACACACACACACACTTCAGTGGGATCACAGTGTCAGAACGAAGGCTTGACTTCTGCTTTTGCAGGAAGAGTAGCTGGGTCGAAGGATGAATTTGTATATTCGCATCAGCTAAATGGTTATTGTTGTAGTTATTCACATAGTGAAACCCTGTTAACTGTTAATACATTTTTGCAGGTGAACGCTGAGGCTCAGACAGTAATCCTGTAAATATGAGCATCATCCAAACCACTGAAAGTACCATGGGAGAGGGTTGTGAAGTCAGACTTTTGGAAGTTGCAGCTTCAGGTCATGATTGTTTCACAGAAAAGTAACAGAAGAAGTTGGGTGTGAGGACCAGGCCGACCCCCTGCTCCACAAGGCATCTCAAAGGCTTCGATGATGAGGAAGGGTGGAGAAGGGGAGGACCACGCCACTCTTATCGCCATGGAGACCCCACGGGAGCAGCTCTACGGCAGCATGGGGTCGCCGGTACGACCCGGCTTGGGTGGGAGCCCCGTTCTCATCAGCGACATCCGGCTGCAGCCTGCGGCTTCCTGTTTGTGGAGCTCAGAGAAAGCCCGTAGTTGGGACTCTGATTAGAGGAAGAAACAGTAATGATAACTCGAGGGTCACACGTCCAAAAACACTCGACACACTACACAAACACACACTCCCACCCTCCGCTGCACAACAGCAGGAAGGGCACAAAACTACAAGAGGACAGGCCACCTTCCTTGAATCTAACCGCTCTATTTGTGAGTACGTGTGTATGTGTGTGTGTGTGTGTGTGTGAGCTCACACACCTGCTGATCTGATGATGTCTGTCGGTGTGTGTTTGTCTGTCCAGGTGCTTAGCCACACAGGACCCACACACAGCAACACATTTAGCGATGGTGCCACCCAGATCGGTAAGTGGCGCGGTTGCAGGACAGCGGGCCATTGCCTGCGAGGGTGACATCCGTCCTAGAAAAAATACACATTGATTCCGGAGCGGAGTGTTTGCTCTTCGCCTCACCTTATAGCCTTGCACTCCACAAACATCCTTGTGACCAAAGAACTGACATTATTACTTCCTCGTAAACTGTGTAAAATATCACACGGACTCACGAGGCCTATGAGCGTGTCTTCATTCCTTGGTGTGTACTTGTGTGTGTGTGTGTGTGTGTGTGTGTGTGTGTGTGTGTGTGTGTGTGTGTGTGTATACAGATTTTGTGCTGGTGTGGGAAGAGAACGGCCTGGCAGACCACAAGAGAACTCACATGGACTCCAGCAGCCAGTCACGGCAGAGCTTCTTGTCCGGGCTGCAGGCGGCAGGGATCCAGCTGGAGAAGGTATGTAATGGTTAAAGGCCAGGGGGGTCGGAGGTCACGTGCTTCTCATTAACACTGGTCTCTCTAAAACTGCTGCCCACCGAGCCATGTCGTTCTCTCTCCAGGATGCAGCCTCCAGCAGCGCCGCTGTACAAATATTTGATCATTTTTCTTCTCCTGAAAGGAGATAGTGTTTCTCCAAAAGGGATCTTGAGATGCTGAGATCATAACTCAACAGGCCATGCAGACAGGGGGATGCCATTCCTCCTGTAACACCTCAGAGCGCTCGAACACAACTGTGTGCACATATACAGCAGCGATGCACCATGGGACAGGTGTGCAAAAATGCTTGTGTTCCCACAGTCTGGTCTCTCGAAATCTTTCATTTATAACCTTTATAATGGAGGAGGGTTGTTAAAATATTAAGAAATTAGGTAAAAGGTAAAATTGCACTCTTGTCATAGATTTTGCCTCTCTATTGCACACGCATCTGCAAAACAACATAAATTTACGGTAGCAGAGCTTCCGTCTAACTTACACTTGAAACATGCAGTCGTGATACACAAACTCCATCTTGACACACTAACCGGTCGCAATCTGGTGGTAGCGGTACTTTACGCCTGTCGGACCAACACCACAAGCCTGATGCTGTGAAAAGAGCCTGGACAAATATTTTATTTGTTTTCCCTATTTTAGTCACCCCGAAATTCCGCTTGTGCGCATTTGTTTTAACTCTCTGCAAACATTTCTGCACAGCCTTGGCACCCGGGCGGGCGTTAAAATATTCGCATTTCTCATTGTGCCACAGTTTCACCTCTTCTAGCACTTCTAGTGGTGTCGGTGTTCCAAGCTGTGCATGGCTTCTTTCTAAGCCATAGTTGTTTTCATTCCTTGATTCCCAAATTTTAGTTCATTTAGTGAAATAGTTGAACAAATCGGCCTGCAACTATATGGCACAGATCTCAGTATCTTCTGTTTATTACTGTACAACTTCTTCACCCTCCAGTAGGATTTGCTTCTGCTTTTCAAGTTGCCTGAAATCTGGTGTCAAGACGGCGCTCCTTTTTCCATCTCCCTGCGTCTGTGCGCTGAGGGAGCTGGGTAACATACAGTTAGGTTATGGGAGGTGAAACTACGGGGAAGGGTGAGGTTGATCTCGATGGCAGCTCCTGGGATCATTGCCATCCCAATTTGTTTGTGCAAAGCAGTTTGGCTGCCAAGTATTATTTGGAAAATTAAGATAATAATTTGAAGGCAAGTAGTCTGGAGAGAGAGAGGAAATGGAATGGAGAAGTTATTAAACTGAGGGATTTGTGTTGCACTTCTTGTGGCCTTTGAGTTTTTTGAACTTGGGCTTCAAGGGACTTATAGCCCTGGTTTTAGCTTCCCGTTTATCTAATTAAAACAGATGGCTTTGTTTGAAAAAACTGCTTTAGGCCTTTGCCCTCCTTTTGTGGACACCCCCACTAATAGGCACAACGTGTAAAAAGGAGTTTGCTCATGGGCAGAAGAAAACCGGTGAAGGTTTTATACAAATAAGTAAGGAAAAGCCTGGAAAAAAATCAGCTTGTCGTAAAAATCCTGTATAAGACCTATAATTATTTGTGCATAGACTTTTGATGCCCTTGGATATTTGCTTAAAACATGTCAGCATACGGAGGCTGAGCAGAATAAAAATAAATTAAAATAAATCCTTGAAATCCTAAAGCTTTGGCACAGTGTCACTCATGTGCTATGTCAAGAAGCCCAAGCACCGTAAATATGGAGATACTCAATTCATAATGTTGCAGGTGTCATGATTTTATGGGGGGGAACGTGTGTCCAGTGCTCCTTTTTTGCTTCTCCATGTGGTTTGTGTCAGAGAGTTGTGGAGGAAGAGAAGACAAAGACCACCTACGTGCTTCTCAGCGCCCCGTGGAGTGTACTATGTTACTACGCCGAGGAGATCAGCCTTAGGGTTCCCCTAGAGGTGGGTTTTCAGCACCACAGCTGGAGCGGTCCTCCCCGCAGAAACGTATTAATACTCACCGAAGATCCTCAGATACACACATTAATATTCACTAATGGTCCACGTGTACATTCATTAATGTTAACTGATGGTCACCATATAAGCTCATTCACATTCGCTGTTCAGAAGACCTGCAATTTCCTATGAAGATGGCTGTTCTTGACTGTGTTACAGGAAGTCCCGCTCACAAATCTCCATGGGTCAGAGAACATTCTGAAGAAGCTGTCAATCCCAAACCTCATGGCCCACGATGTGCCAAACCCACCAAAGGACTATTACACCTGTCAGTTTCGCAATAACAAGCTGGAGAGGTAAGGAGGATGTCATGGATTTGGTGTGTGTTTGCGTGCGTGCGTGCACCCTGTATGCCCCCTTATCTGGCTCCCCCAGCTCTGCGTAGTGATTTGGCTGTAGGAGTGTTAGGGTTACACACTGATCGCACACGCCTGTGTTTGCACAGAAGGTGTTGCCAGACGCTGGCACACTTTTCAAACATGCCAACAGCTCAGTGGCTGGAGACGATTTCATTATAGTGCTAAGGGGGAGCTTTCCCAGAATCCCGCAGAATGTCGCGTTATACTTTGCTCCTCTTCCCATGGGGGGTCTGTGACTCTGAGTCCGAGCTTGTGTCTGCAGGTTCCTGGGAAGTGAAAACAAGGATCTCTTCTTCACAAATACCCAGAGACACCAGATTGTGAGTCCCGGTCAAGGCTGTGTGACTCCTTTTTGTGTCTGCAAGTCTCTCAGCCTGTCTCTGTGTCTGTATCACCGTTTGGCTTCACAGCACCTTGGTAACAGTTGTATCAAATCAAGCTGGACAGACTGTGTAAAAAATAAACTCTGAATGTGCATGACCCACCGTCCCGCTCATTTCCAGTTTACTTATCTGTCCAGCTGTATGAGATTTTGGCCCGAACGCCGTATGGAGTGATGAAGAGAGGAGAGGTGGGAATTGACAGGCTTATTGCGGAGAAGGTGTTCACTGCTGCATTCCCTCTGCATGAGGTGAGACTCGTACCCTCCATCTACAGGGTACGGCACGACTCCCTCAAGATACACCCAACGCACTCCCACGTGAAGATGCTCCCACTCCACTTCCTCATGACAAATCTTACTGTTATCATGGAATTAGGTCTGCTGTCAAAGCGGGAGGTGTAAAAGGCTGGTGTAATGGCGGTCATTACTCCCTGTTGGTGTGATCTCCTTCCTCCAGGGTCCGTTCATGGTGGCAGAAGGCCAGGTGGATCCGTGCTCCCTGAATTTAAGACAGATTCTGTTCCAGTACTGGGCATGCTGGGCTTGTTGGAGGAAATACCAGCCGCTGGACCATATTCGCGCGTATTTTGGGGAGAAAATCACACTCTACTTTGCATGGCTGGGTGTGGACCTTGTCCGATGTTTAGACCATAGAGATGTTAGTTCCACAAACCGCATAGCCGAGCGCTGACCGGTCTCTTCTGCTGCCACAGGGTTATACACGGGATGGCTCCTGCCAGCTGCCATTGTGGGACTCCTCGTCTTCCTGTTTGGAATTTGGCTCATGTACACAGACGTACCCGCGTGAGTGTCCATGGGGTAGGGGCAGCTTGGGTGGGTCAGTGACATGGCTACTAGTGAAAGAACTAAAGCCCTGACACCACACAGGAGGATGTAACACACCACAAAACAAACAACTCCAGGACAAAAATGACATCTCAGAGCGGATTAGCGCTCAGAACACACAGTGGCTACACAGCAAGAGCAAACAGAACATTGAACTACTGGCAGGTTACAGTCTTTGGTACAAACTGCCTCTAGAGGGCAGTAAAACGGTGCTGTGTTTGTTAGGAAGGAGATCTGTGACAGCGGGGGAACCTTTGTCATGTGTCCCCTGTGCAACATCTGCTCCTACTGGAACCTCTCCAGCATCTGCATTACCTTCAAGGTGTGTAACAGGGTGTATGTGTCTATTTTGCATGTGTCTGTGTGTTGGTAGACGCATAGTCGTGTGCTTGGACGAGATACTGGGTGACTTGGTGTCCTCGGGTTCCCGCAGGCCAGCCTGCTCTTCGACAATGGTGGAACAGTGTTCTTCAGCATCTTCATGACACTGTGGGCCGTCACCTTTCTGGAGTACTGGAAGCGAACCAACGCTGTGCTGGCGCACCGCTGGGACTGCTCCGAGTTTGAGGACATTGAGGTGGGAAAGGGGCACGTTGGAGAGGACATGGAAACAAGATGAACATTGAGAGCTTGATCCAGAGGAACAGAATTTAAAGCCGAGAGAGCTATGGTGTATGGGGGTATAGTCCAGGCATGAGGAGGTTCACACTAATTTGTGATCCAGGAACGTCCGAGACCAGAGTTCACTGCAATGGCGCCCATGACCATCCGCAACCCGGTGACTGGTGTTGAGGAGCCGTACTTCCCAGAGCATCGACGGTTCAACCGCACCGTAACAGGCTGCATGGTCATCGTTGTCATGGTGAGACAGCCATCCTCAATCTCAGCCACATGAACTCTGAATCGAACTCTGAAATGGATACTGGGGTTATTTTAATTTTGAGATGATGACATACTGCTGGTCCTAGAGAAAAATGGAAAGAATAACGTGTAGTGGAACTTTGTCCTCAGCTCTCTGTTGTCCTGATGTTCCTCATGGCCATCATCCTCTACAGGACCATTATCAGCATCATCATCTATAAGGCTAAGAACACCTTCTTCATCTTTTCTGTGAGTCACCTCTTCAAATTCCCAGAGAAGCAGATTTAAGAATATTTTATGTCCTCCTCTAACACCGCAATTGTCTTTTTCTCCCCCTGCAGGCAGGAAGGATCGCAAGTCTGACGGGGTCTGTTCTGAACCTGTTGGTGATCCTCATGTTGTCTCGTCTCTACATCTACCTGGCTCAGGTGCTGACTCGATGGGGTGAGAGTCAGCAGAACTCCCATGTGTCCTGCTACTTTTTTTATTGTTTTATCATTTAGATTGGATTATAATTCTGCCCCAAACTTAAAATACCTGTTATTAGTTTAGATCTGAACAAACAAACAATTTTTTGAATCACAGAGTGGCACAGTGATAGTTTTTTTTTTTTACTTATCAGTGCAAATAAAATTCTCCTAAAATTTTTTTACTGTTAACTCTTGTCCAAATGGGCATTTCTCCGGTATTGTGCTTCCTGTAGTGACACTTCCTCTTCTCTCTCTCCCGCCCTTCTCAACCAGAGATGCACCGCACGCAAACCAAGTATGAGGATGCCTTCATTTTTAAAGTGTTCACTTTCCAGTTTGTCAACTTCTACTCTTCTCCAATCTACATTGCCTTCTTCAAGGGCCGGTGAGTCCAGCCCCTCACGGCACATTTTTGTTGGTTTTCAGTAGCTTGGTTGCCCCTGGCTGCTCCAGACACCCTGACAAGTAATAGTTTGTGCGTGCTGTTGGTGCACAGCTTTTCCAGAGGAGACTAAGGAATAGATATGGAATAGATGGATGGCCTGTAGACCTCTTCTTCAGTCAACACCTCTCTGG
Organism: Heterotis niloticus; assembly: GCA_018136845.1. Taxonomy (NCBI): domain Eukaryota; kingdom Metazoa; phylum Chordata; class Actinopteri; order Osteoglossiformes; family Osteoglossidae; genus Heterotis; species Heterotis niloticus. The sequence continues at coordinate 32,870,066 of CM030893.1, forward strand.
GTGTTTGAGTCTTGATCTGGTACCTAGTGCTGTAGAACCTCACCACAGATGGTTCCAAACAGAGGTCTTGTATGCAAAGCCCCTGTTATGCACCACAGATGACATCTTACCACAAACTTGCACTCATGACCCTGTTCTTCTCTCTCGCCTAGGTTTGTGGGTTACCCAGGAAACTATCATACGCTCTTTGGAATTCGTAATGAAGATGTGAGTTTTCCTTTTCTTTGCCTCTAAGTGTATTCTTGTGTGTCTTGCCTGTTAGCCTGGGGTTCAGTGCCTGTGTCAGTGTGCGTGCCTACATGGCCATCCTCTAGCGTACAAGCCACATGTCACTTGCACAACGCATCTCCTGTGCTGTTTAGTGTGGTGTGGGGGGCTGCCTTATAGAACTTGCCCAGGAGCTGCTAGTCATCATGGTGGGCAAACAGGTCATCAACAATGCCCAAGAATTCATCTTTCCGTAAGTATTTCTCCCACCGACAGGTTCCTCATCTGTTAATCCTTGTAATCTTCAACCACGGTGATCTCATAGCTGCCGCTCATCCCGTTTTATCTCCTTGCCTATGTAGGAAGCTGAGAACCTGGTGGCAGAACCGTAAGCATAGGCGACATGGGGGGGGTGACCAGGGTTCCGGGAAGGAGCCCACTGCCATGCCCTGGGAGAAGGACTACAAGCTGCTAGTGTGTGAAGGACTTTTCAACGAGTACCTGGAGATGGGTGAGCGAGTCAGCCACACCTCCCCCTGGGTGCACCAACATTCTTCTACTCGGCTTCTCCAAGAAATGCCGCATTCATATCTAACATTTGAAATGGCTGGATACGGTACCATTATCCATCTTAATGTACTTATCCTTGTAAATGAATTGCTATATGATTCATTGGAATATGTTTTTACACACTGGTAATATGGCTGGTTAATAATCCTGGAAGCCTAGGGTGAGCGTTTTGCTCCAATGTTCACTTCTACGTCTGACTTTGGTAAAGTTTTCAGAAGAAAATACAGCTCAGTGAAACAGACATTTGGTGAAAAGGGACAATTTATGTTACAGAGAGACTGAGTGAGGCAGACTTGCAGCATGATGTGAAATGGTGGTGTATCACCGTGTGATGTTTTGGCTTCATGCAGTCCTCCAGTTTGGCTTCATCACCATCTTCGTGGCAGCTTGCCCTTTGGCGCCGCTCTTTGCGCTGCTCAACAACTGGGTCGAGATTCGGCTGGATTCACATAAGTTCGTGTGCGAGTACCGCCGGCCTGTTGCGGAACGCGCCCAGGACATCGGGATCTGGTTCGACATCCTGCAGCTCATCTGCCACCTGGCTGTCATCAGCAATGTGAGTCCTCATAACATTATGCCATTAGAGTAAGCTGTGTCATGTTTCCGGAAGCAAATGTCCTCCTTTTCCCCTTGCCAGGCCTTCCTCATTGCCTTCACCTCTGACTTCCTGCCCCGCCTCTATTACCGCTACACCACAGAAGGCACGCTGAAAGGATACGTGAATTTCACCTTGGCTGCCGCCCCTCACGGCTTCATTCAGAATGAAACGATGTGCAGGTACAGCAAAGCACCCACCCCAGATCGAGGTTTCTGTCCTTTTTACCCAAAGGTTCCACATTAACCGCAAATACCAGGTATTGGGCCCAAATACACTTCTACTAAACAGTAAGTTTGAAGTTTGAATGTAGGAAACGCATTCACTTAAGAAGTTTGTAGCTGTGTTATTTATTTTGTTTGTTTGCTTTTGCTTTTATTTTCATTTGAACACAATTTTCTGCAACTTAAAATTCATTAAAAATGTTTAGATTGAAAAAAACGGAATATTTCAAAATTATTCTGAGTCATCGCTTTTGGTAATAATAACGCATTGAATAATATTTTAGAACAGCTGAAGACGATGACGGAATAATAACCTTTATGTTTTTCAATCCAACTGTTATGAATTTTAAGTTGGAGTTTTAGGAAACTGTGTGAGAAATAAAACAAAATGGAAAACCAACATTTAAAAAATATCAAAGTTTGTAATTTAATGCTTACAAACTATTAAATCTAAAATTGACTATTTTGGGGCAGCATGGGGTCCCAAAAATGTATGGAATCCAGGCAATGCCTACAAGAGCATTACTCATCCCACTGACAGTGTTCTGTGTTAAAATGGCAAGGTATCGCGGCTTTCGAGACCCCGAAGGACGCCTGCTGCCTGAATATTACCACCTGCTGGCCGTTCGCTTGGCCTTTGTCATCATCTTTGAGGTGAATTTGGTTCCGATCGCCAATAACAACTTGTACTGTTAGTGTCAGATACTCCTTACCTCTAGCAATCCATGTTCAAGTTCTTCAACACTGGACCAAAGGCTACACCCGCCCCTAGGCTCATGACCACATGTGGGGTGCATGGCCTTTAAAGCCCAAATGCTATTAAGAAAGACCCCAAGCTTGAGAGAAAGGCACTGATTTGAGGGCAAGATCTGCAGATTGTGGTTCTTCAGTCAGGGCTGAAGTGTGTTTTTTGACAGTTTGTGGATAAGGCTTTTCTGGACTTTCTGCTTCACACTATCTTAGATTTCATGGCTTTTTTTTGTCACTGGTTTTGGGGGGCCATTAATTTTTTTTCTGACTTTGTGTAGTCACAGGACTAAATAAAAACTGTAAGCATGCCCATCGCAGCCTGGGCTTCACACACCCTGGTGTATTAACCATCGAGGCAAAGCTAGAAGGTGTACTCATGCCCTTTGGCAGCTGCAGGATCTGTGAATTATTAAAAGTTGAAAGGCTGGTTATGATTTTTATATAAACCAAAGCAGTTCTGGAACACAATACAAGCCTTGAGCGAAAGTCCCATTAATACAATAAAACCAAAACTATTCTTATCTCATGTCTCTCTTTATTCATTTACATGAATTTCATAGACTAAGAAAGTGCAGAAGTGTATGGTTTTCACGCAGTCCATTGTCTTATCTTTGGTCCTTTTATAGTTAATTCAACGTGTTAGTTCTTTGCTGCAGTGGGTTGTTGTTCCTTCCAGGGTGACCTTTGCCTTACACCCTATGCTACCAGGAAAGGCTCCAGAACACCGTACTTTTTCTAGTTTAAGTTCATTGCACGTTGCCGTAGATTAAATATACAGTCTTAAATTGTCGGGTGTTTTGTTTAATGTTGTTTTTTGCATTTTAGGATTCACATTTTAAAAGTTTCCGTTCATTTTGAAATGTATCTTCACAGTAACCTGTGTGTCTGGGCCTCTTTCTGCACAGCATGTTGTTTTTTTCATTGGCCATATGATCGACATGATAGTTCCGGACATTCCAGAGGAGGTGGAGGTGAAGATAAAACGGGAACACTACATGGCCAAGGAGGCACTGGCTGAGAATCAGGTGAGGCTGATGGTCTCAAAGGCTTTGGGGGTTCAAAATGGGAAAGTTAAGAGTCCATGATATCTAGCATGTTTGGCTTGTGTTGTGTGCTAGGGATGCGAAAGGTTTCATAATGAACTAAAGGCCTGACCACTTGTCTCTCTCCATCTCCTTACATTTAAGTCACTGGCTAAGATGGCGATGTTAGAGGAAAAGGAGGAGCCAACTCTGAGACGAAGACACAAGCCCGAACCCACACTATCCCCACATCTGGAATCCCCACCACCCTCACTGTCTCCAGTTCACAAAGATCATAATAAACCCTCTCTTTAACATCTGTTTCCTATGGATGGTCCAGCTTATGGACTTTGGAAAAAGGCTGCAATCCACAGCTGATGCAGACGTATAGATAGAAACGTTTTTGGAAGTAACATCAATGTGAAAAAATGATCATAAAGGGGACAGAAAGCTGATAAACTCCTTAATTCTGTGGTGAGACTCATCTGGAAAATTGGGAGTGTTTTATAACAAGTAAACCAGACAAGACCAGTTTAGGTTTAACAGCAGGACTCACGGTAATAATGAAAAGGAAAAGATGGCTGGAGGCCGAGATGGAGGCCTTTGTTCCCTCAGCAGCGCTTGGATGATGAATAAACCACCCTGTGAAAATCGGCACTCCTTTTCGCAATGAACCAGGGCCTGGAAAAGTGGAGGGTGCTGATTTGCACAGTGAATGAGAGACAGGCAACTAAGATTTTTTTTAATTAAATATTGAGCATTTATTTTTTTTATCATATAAAAAAATATTATCATATTCTTGCTAATCAGCTATAGCTAACAACATTATAGTCATTTTACACCATAAATGAGCTTAAAACTGATTTTTAAGTGATTGTACATAAAAAAGTTATTTATGCTCTAGCAGTGCAGAAAGCGGTAGAAATGGTTATGAAGTGCGCTATAAATCCTTATTTCTGACAGTACTGGTTGAATGCCTCTCTGCACTTTTTATAAATAAAGTCTCTGAGGAAACTTGTTTGGAAAGTGTACTGTTTGGAAATAAGTTTATTTTAAATAAGTCCCTCTTTTAACTGCTTTGCCAGCTACTTTCTCAGCCTGGTGCCTTATATTTGCTTGTTTCATTACTAGTATGCTTTTCAAAGGGATTTTTGTACCTGGCCCTACACGAACCCTACATTCACCTCGGTTCATTTTTGTAAATTGTTCTCATCAGCACAGCGATGCAGAGCATTGAACAGCTGAACACTAGTGACACAAGAAATGACAGAAATGCAAGAGACGAAGAGTGGTTTGCAAACAGACTGTAAGTAAGCCAACTTGCATCTGAGGAAAGGAAAACAAAAATTCCCCCAAAGTGAAAGATGCCAGAAAAATGAATCTTGTGGATCTCTAAGCATTAAAATCTGCCTGCCCTTTTTGGGTTGCTCATAAATAGAGACAGCAAGTGGTCTAGTGGTTGTCGCCCAGAGCTGTCAGCTTGAAAAACCCATGTGTGAATCCCATCTCCTGTTGCAGGGTGCTGGATCAGGGTATTTACCCTGAACTCATAGAGTAAAACTTAACCATTTGTATAAATGAGTAACTCGTACGCAGTTTAATGTATAAACCAAACAACGCAAGTTGCTTGGGGAAAGTTTCGGATAAATGAGTGAATAAAAAACATGGGTTTATTCATTGTTTTCACTGTACAGTAGAAAGTGGGCTTGCGGCAAACGTGTTTCAGGTTCATTGGCCAAACTGTCTTTTGTATGGGGAGAACAATGGACTGGCATCTCATGCAAGCTCCAGTTTTCTTAGCCCAGTATCCAGTGATTCTGGGATCGGCTCCGGACCACAGCGACTAGCACCAGAATAAATTTGTTTCTGAAAATGGATGGACGGACGGACGGAAAACGTTAATATGGACCCAAAAATCGGGGCCATTTGCACTGCAAGAACAGATTGAAGGCGTCGGAATGAAGTCTGCGTTTGGCGACATCTAGTGGTTACACTTTGCACCGCTCGCTAACGTGTTCCACAATATTGAGAATTATCCCTGTAATTTATTTTTAAATAATGCTGGTGTAGCTAGTATGTTAAAAATGAATACGAATTTAAACTAAGTAATTTAGAAAAATATAACTAAAAATGAAAGAAGTCGAAGTGGACGGCGGGCCTGCGCGTGCGTGTAGCTGCTTGGCGCCACGGTGCGCGCATGCGCAGCACGTTCACAGCGAGTTTACAGGCGCTGAGGCGAAGGTGCTAAGCCAGGAAGTTTTTAAAAATATTATTTATTCCGCCACGTTTAAATAACGGGATTGGAAGTACATTGTTTGAGACGCCGGAGCTCGACGTAACTTTGTTTGTGAACGTCAAAGTTGCTTTTTAGCGGTTCTGTCAGTTTGTAAGAGCACTGAAGCGCAGGTTGGTCGTCAGTTGTTTTGCTATCGTTTTTTAAAGTCATATTTGTTTTTTCGTTATTTCATCAGGTCAGATGTGTTTTTCGTAATATAAAGGCGCCTGTGATCTGTGTTTGTGATTTAAGTAAGGTCTCGAAGACTCAACGTGTATCATTGAAGTTTGTAGTTTTGTGTCGCAGGCACAGCACTCAGCGCCTTGGGGCCAGTTTGTAATGTGTGTGTGTGTGTATATATATATATATATATATATATATCTCAGATATCCACTGTTATTAAATACATATTAGTGTTATTAAATACAGGTTGAATTCAGTCCAGAATATCTCAGCACTTGGTCTTTTAATTTTAGTTGTTGTAGGAATGACATTTGTTTCCCACAGGCCTTCAGAACAAACCCTGTTTGAACCCTGGACCGAAGCGCCGAGAGGGCAGGGAGAAGGAAAAGGCCACACAGACATGCACACAAAGGGACGCACGACAACATACAAACCCGCTCACAGAGAGATGCCCCTGGTAGGGGAGTCAGAGGCCGAGGCGAAGCAGGGGGGTTCTGGTGAGACAGGGGTGCTGTCCCGGGCGGATTGCCTCTGTCCCGTCTGCCTGGAGATCTTCCTGGAGCCCGTGACACTGCCGTGTGGACACACGTTTTGCAAGGCCTGTTTCCTGGAGACGGTAGACAAGGCGAGCATGACCTGTCCGCTGTGCCGCAAGCGTGTGTCCACCTGGGCACGGCTTCATGGTCGCAACAAGACTCTGGTCAACGCCGAGCTGTGGCGCCGTGTGCAGGAGGCCTTTCCCGTGGTGTGCCAGCAGCGGCTCAGTGGGCAGGATGGGGACGACCTGGGGGGTAAGAGTGTGTGTGTGTGTTGCCATCCAAGAACAGCAACAACAACATTTATTTGTATAGCACATTTTCATACAGAACTTTAGCTCAAAGTGCTTTGCAGGGTGACAACAAGAAAGAGAAGAAAAACATGGGTAAGCGATTACATGGAAGAGTGAGTTTACAACAAAACAGTAAGGTCAGATGGCCAGGAGGACGGAAAAAACAAACAAAAAAAAAACTCCAGTTTGACTGGAGAAAAAAACAAAATCTGCAGGGGTTCCAAGGCCAAGAGACCGCCCAGCCCCCACTGGGAATTCTACCTAACAGACAGTTTCTAAAACAGTCCTCTGTTGTTCTGCTTCACAAGATGAAGTTGGTCTTGTGGACAGCTGGGACATCTTCCTTCATACCATCGATTCGGGGGCTTCTTGGTGCTTTGATTGGGTAGTGGTGGCACAGATCGCCACCACGGAAGAACCGGAAAAGACAGCAGAGAATAGCGAAGATTAGTACAGGCGCAGATCCCTGACAAATACAACAAAAACTACACCGTGTGATCTGTTAGGAAAGCAATGTTAAAATAATGGGTTTTTAGCAGTTTTTTAAAGTGTACCACAGTACTAGCCTGATGGATTTCTATCGGTAGAGCATTCCAGATTTTAGGTGCATAACAGCAAAAAGCCGCCTCCCCGCTTCTTGTAAGCTCGGCTCTTGGAATTTTAAGTAGACTTCCATTGAGGATCTAAGGTTATGACTCGGATTGTAGGGGGATAGGCATTCCACTACATAGGACGGAGCAACATTATTTAAGGCCTTATAAACCATTAGAAGTATTTTATAGTCAGTCCTGAAAGATACAGGCAGCCAATGTAACGACGCTAACACTGGTGAGATGTGCTCAGATTTTCTTTTCCTGGTTAAAATCCTAGCTGCAGCATTCTGCACTAGTTTCAGTCATTTTATGTCTTTTTTAGGTAGTCCAGTTAGGATTGCATTACAGTAATCTAGACAACTAAAAACAGGCGTGAACTAATTTTTCAGCATCTTGACAAGTTATCAGGGGTCTATCTTTTGCTATATTCCTTAAATGAAAAAATGCAGTCTTCATGATCTGGTTAATACGTGATTTAAAGTTTAGGTCAGAGTCAATAATTACCCCTAAATTTTTTACCTCCATCTTGATTTTTAAACCTCCATGTTTGCCAATTATTAAGATTTCTGTTTTGTACTTATTTAATTTGAGAAAGTTGCTACTCATCCAGTCTGAAATACTGCTAAAGCAGTGTTTTTTTTCTTTTCATTTATTCATTTAGCAGATACCTTTCCCCAAAATAACATATAACTCATTAAATAAAAGTCAATTTCCTGACACATAAAGTTTTACATCCAAATGTGATTATAATTTAAATACAGCTGTAATCTTTATAGATGATGTGATGGAAGTTTAATGAGTGTTTAGGAGATCAGGAGAGAAATGGGGCTGAAGGAAAGATCTTTCTTTAGTATTGAAAGGAATTCAGTATCTGTGAGGGAGAGAGGGAACTCATTGCATCACATTAGAACCAAAACTGATAGGCAGCACACTTTCACTGTTGGTATCAGGGTTGAGATCCTTTGACCTTCTTGTAGACCCTTACCAGACGTCACCCCAGAAGACCAGTCAAGCGTGGAATTGTCATCAAAGCCTGGATCAGGATGTTGTACAGATGTTACTTATCTGTAGAATCAGGCTTTTAAGTGCTGGGAGAGCCAGAAAATTTGAGTTTACTGTCACTCCCGATGAAGTCTTATGTATTGATCAGATTGGCCAGTGTGATACAGAGTTCCCGACAGGTGGGACCTGCTGGAAGATAAAGGGTCTCAGTCTTGGAGAGGCTGAGTTGTGGATAGTCATCCAAGCAGTGATGTATGAAAGGTAAATTGCAATACAAAATAAGACATTTTTAGCAAATGGGAGAAAGAGAAAAAGAAATAGCAGTGAAGTCCTGTGGAGCACTAGTTGGAAAAACACTAAGGAGGATTTGTGCCAAATTATATGGCAGGAGTTATGCACAGAAAAGGTATCAAGGAATAAGTGGTGACTTGGAATGAGAGCGGATGATCATCCTACTGTAGAGGGGCTGAAATACAAAGAATAAGGCTCTGGTTCGGAGTCGTAATTTGGAAGTGGATATTCAGAACCTAATGGTTATAAAATTGGATTTTGTCTCTAAATAAGGTGAAATCACCTGTGGTGAAGGTAGAAAAAGCAGGAGGTGTGTAATGGAAAGAAGGAAATTGAATTGTTGTTCATTTTTTGGTCTCTCTGGTCCCAGGTTTCATTACCAGGCCAAAGCTGAGCCAGCCAGGGGAGCTGCGCAGGGAGTATGAGGACCAAATCAGTCGCGTGAGTCTAACTTACCTGCATCTTATAATTTCTGTACACCAGTGCGTACGGTTTGTGTCCTAAACAATGTCTACTGTATATACAAACTCACCACTCTTCCGCTGACGCAGTTGGCGGAGGAGAAGCGTGCCCTGGAGGAGGCCGAGCGTGTGGCCAGTGAGGAGTACATTCAGCGACTGCTGGCCGAGGAAGAGGAGCGGTTGGCAGAGGAACGGACACAACGCGAGGAGAAGCAGCTGGAAGACGACGAAAAGCTGGCAAGGCTGTTGAGCCAAGAGCTGGTGAGCGAGCGAGATGGGTGGTATTAATGTTGTGCTTTGAACTGTTATCCTGTAGTTAATACTGGTGTTTTTTTGTCTTTTCCTCTCAGAATAAAAGTCCGGTGTGTACAACTCCAAAGAGCGTGCGGCAAAACGAAAAGGCGAAGAAGATGAGTGGTGCCGGAGACATAGCAAGGTGAGCTGTTGTCTGAAAAAGCTTCAAAGGTGTTGGTGGCATGTCAGCTTCTTGCATGTGTATTGTTCTGATGTGTCTGCTTGTGCGTTTTTAGGTTTCTGCTGCCACTGCCCCACAGGTCAACCGGTAGTTCCACTTCCAGCCTTGGAGCTGACAAGGTGTGTCAGAGTGTGTCACACTACGAGATGAAGCCATTGAACTTAATGCTTTTCTGTCCAAATATTCCCATTTCTGGTGAACAGAACATTAATCAAATCAGCATGGAGGTTGAAGTAACATCAATGTTTCTTTTGTCATTGGGGTTTTTTTTTTTTTTTTTTAAATTGAAGGAGAATGTGCCGAGCCACCAACCAGAGGCCCTTCCACAGCAGCAGATGGAGACGGAGAAGTCTGCAGAACCTGAGGCACCAGCCCTCCTATTTGGGGAGAAGAAGCAGCACATACTGCTATCCCAGCCGGTGCAGGACAGAGGTACAGTGCCCGTTCCAGGGCTCCACTATGCACACAGACAGAGTTGCTACAGCACACAGCCAGAAGAGCAGTGCTTGGCCAGAAACGTGAGCAGTGGCACAGGGTCGGAGGAACCAAGTGACGTGGGCAGTGCATGGCCCTGCCCAGCAGATACTGCACTGTGGCAAGAGCTGACGCAGCTTGAGGAGGATCTGCGCAGCCGTAAGCAGCAGGAGGCAGAGGACTGGCAGCTTGCCCTCCGTCTGCAGAGACAGCTGGACCGCGAGGAAGTGCTCCACGCTGTGGACCGCAGCAAAGGCTCTGCAGATCAATACCATCTTCGTGAGAGGTCCAGCACCATGCCTGGCTCTCCCAAAACTACACCTAGCCATCCTGGTCCTAGTGGCGGTGCCTCCCGGTCCAACAGGAAGCGCTCTTTCTCCGGTTTAGCACAGAAGGAAGAGAAAGACAAAATGAAAAGGCGAGTGTCAGCCTGCAGTTCCTCTGAGTCCCACAAAAGAGTGAACATCTCACTTCCTGCTGAAGGACAAAAGACCTGCAAGCAGACCACCTTGACCAAAATGTTCTCCTCTCTGAACAGCTGACATGACCCACTGGGCCACCCTTCATGTACAGGGACTGAGCAGCTTACACTGACCTCTCTTGAGCATCTCTCACACTAGTTGTAGATGAAGAGTTACTGGAAAATCATTAAACTTTTTGTGAATTAGTGGATCTCTTGTTACTGGTTTAATAAACAAGGCTAATATGGCAGGTTTTGGCTTGTATTGTTATTTCTATTTAAAATGTTTTCAGTACTCTTGAGCCTTTTCTGGAAATGGTGTGCTGCGTGTGACCATTTTCTGGTCCACAAGTTCAGTTTCGTAATTTGTTCTCCAGATACCTTCAAGTTCGCTATGGCGTCACTAAATTCTAAATCCAGTGCTCCAGTCAGGCTGTTGTTTCCGCACGAGCTTTCAACTGTTGTGCCTTAATGAGGTTTCTGGGTGAATTCTCACATCAGGCTGGACTCTGCAAGCAGAACTTCCCAAGTTTCAGCCATCGTAAACTAAAGCATAAGGACAGTTGTGTTCAAAACAATAGCAGTGTTGAGTTTAGTTAGAGAATTCATTCTGTGAAAAAACAGGTCTCATTAATTGTCCTTCAGGAAGAAGGGAAGCAAATATTTCACACATTGTTGTAAAATATATTTCCTTCTGAACCGCTGAGTAAAACGGGCCGTTCCAAACATTGTTCGGAGGACCAGCGCAATTTGTTTAAAAAGTTTATTGGAGACGGGAAAACGTATAAAGAAGTGCAGCAAATTATGGGATGCTCAGCTAAAATGATCTCAAATGCTTTAAAATGGCAACAAAAACCCGAAACACGGAAGAAAATGAGCAGCTACTTTTAAAACGGATCGAAGAGCCGTCACCTCCAGAAAGATCAAAGATGATCTAAAACAATGACCTGTAAGCACGATTACAGTCAGAAGACGTTTGACCCCAGGTATTGAATTGAAGCCACAGTACGCGGTGAAGAACGGAGGCGCAGAAATCGTGCTATGGGGATGTTTCTCATACTATGGTGTTGGGCCTATTTATTGTATACCAGGGATCAAGGATCAGTCTGAATAAATCAAAAAACTTGGAGAGATTACGTTGCTGCATGCCGAAGAGGAAATGCTCCTGAAATGGGTGTTTCAACAAGACAGCAACCCCGAACACACGAGTAAGCGAGCGACATCTTGGTTCCACACAAAACGGATTGAGGTGGTGGAGCGGCCAGCTCAATCCCCTGACCTCAACCCCACTGAAAACTTGGCCTTGGAACCCCTGCAGATTTTGTTTTTTTCTCCAGTCAAACTGGAGTTTTTTTTGTTTGTTTTTTCCGTCCTCCTGAAAACTTGGGTGGGGTGACGTTAAAAATGCGTTTCGGGAGCAAAACCCAGAAATTCACAGGAACTGCAGAATGTAGTTCGTTCATCCTGGGCTGAAATACCTGGATGTCGACACTGCTATTTCTTTGAACATTCCTTTTCTTTGCTTCCTGTAAAACAATGACGCAGACTTGACAAAAATGTAATGCTTTGATTTGGAATTGAATAGGCAATGTTTCCACTACATTTGAAATATGGAAATAAAAGCTGTTAAAACATATTTCACTTTATTCACTTTTTTTACCGCACTGCTATTTATTTAAACTCAACTATAACTGTCAGATTGTTCAAACAGGGTGAGACCTCTCTCAAACCAACTCTCAGATGTTCTTGTGACCACGCCTGAAGTCTAAAGCTGCTTATGTCGAACTCCTGGTTAGACATCTTTCTTTGCACCCGAGAAAACATTAAGCTTAATTTGACTTGTATGTGCAGCTGTCTTTTAAATTACAATTTTATTTTATTTTTTTTATTTTACATTTTGCTTGAGGTAATGTTCTGTCCCTGTGTTCCCGTCTTCCTGGAAAGGAGTGTTCAGAGAAAAGAAATGGGGAAGTTATGACAATTTCGCATCAGCTGAGTGTGATGCATGTCAGTGGAAACGAACTGTAGGTGTCACCGTGCGTGTGTGTGTGTGTGTGTGTGTGTGTGTGTAACCATTGCAGTGGACCCAGTGGTCTTTGTGTTAACCTGTGTTGTAGAATCACCAGGACTGATCTGCCAGCCCTGCAGGACCTCCACACCCAGCGCTGCAAGAAGAAGGCACTCAACATCCAGAGGGACAGCAGTCACCCCAGCCACAAACTATTCTCCTTGCTCCCATCCGGAAGACGCTTTAGAAGTGTTCGGACAAAGACGAAACTGTTCCGGAACAGTTTTTTCCCCCACACTGTAAGACTGCTGAACCACTGACCCCTCCCTCGGACAGTGGGAACAGTCGATCGGGGTCTGTCTGTCTGTCTGTCTATCTATATGCCTGTCCCACCCATTGTGGAAACCCGTCTGGTTCATTTTCCCCTTTCTGGTGCTTTTTGTTGTTGTAGGTTTAGTCTGTAGTTGTAGGTCTGGTTGCTGTATGCTGTTGGTTTGAATTTACTAACCGTTTGTACTGCTCTTTATTTATTACTAATCTATTTATTATTATTTATTGTTCTCCTGTCCTGACTATACATATCTATTTATGTCCATATTTGCACTGAGGATGCCTGGAAACGACACTTTTCATGGGGACAACACTGCTATGCTGTGTTGTTCACCCATGACAAATAAACCTTTGAACCTTGAACGGTGTAACCATCTGTGTCAAGCATGACTTGACAAGATGTTGGTGTCACCAACAGGATCACACGCTGTGTTCCCACTAAGCACCAGACCTTCTTGTGCTGTGACCACTTTTGCCACAGCACCCAACCTCTGTCCGTTGTGTGGTCATGGGCTATGGTTGTGTTGGGACCCGATGATGCCGTGTTGCCGACACAGTGTGTAACTGCATCGCATTCTTTCTTACTTGAAATGAAATTGGGAATGTGTCTGCCTCCACAGTTCCTTAGCTGATCCCAAAATAGACCCAGAATGCCCCAGGTTGAGAGGACCACTCCTCCACTGCCCACACAACATACACCCACGAGCAAAAAGCCAAGCAGAACACCACAGATGGTCTCTGAGGCAGCAGGAAGTGTCGGGAGAGGAGGGTTCGAGCAGATCTGGGAGTAGTACGTGGGATGTGGGGTGGAGCCTTGGCCCCACACCATGTGTGTGTGTGTGAGGGGGGCAGTATCTAAATGGTTCCTCCACAGCACAGCTTCCATTGCATACTGGTTACACTGCGTCCAGAGTGTGTCCTGGTGGCTACCTGTTTTTGTGTGCAGGTAAGTGTGTGTGGGGGGGGGGGGGCACAGATTTTAAGTCAAGTGTTGGGGTCTTCTGTCCTCTCACCGCCTTCTTGCTCTCCCATCACGCAGGAATGTGCATCATTCGCTGTTCCAGGTTTGTGGGCGTGTCCTTGGTTCCCATGGCGATCGTGTGCATGCTTGCCAACACCTTGCTGCTGTTCCCTAACCTGCAGTCACACTACCTACGGGAGGGCCACGTGACACGTGAGGCGGTCTGGTCTACCGGCCTGTGGGCCTCTGGTCTCCTGGTGAGGGTCCAGCATGTGCGCGAATGGACGGTCTGTGTGTGTGTGTGAGACACTTTATACAGCTTTAAACTTGTAAGCGCCGTAACGGCAGATGTGAATCATTTCAGAAAGCTTTTTTTATAATAGAATCTGCAAATCTCACTGTGTTTCCTAAAATGCCGAACAGGTTTGTGTTTGCATTTATACATTTAGCAGACGCTTTTATCCAAAGTGCTGTATAACTGAGACAAAGCGCATCGATAGCAGACGAAGAGCTGTAGACACAGGATGATCAGAGAGCAGCTTGTGTGTCTGATACCACCATGTTGTTGGTTCTCATATCTCTAGCAGCTGCCCAAAGGAGTGACAGATAGGGTTGAACTCATTTATGTAGCTGAGAGGAATGGCTTTGAAGATGGGGTTGTGATGGATTCAGCAGCTCTGAGGGACAGGGAGTTTGTTGTACCACATTGTGGACAAAACTGAGAATTGGATGACTTTTGGTTCCGGACTTTTTGTGAGCGGGATGACCAAGCCGACTTCTTGGGTGATAACGCAGACAAGCTGATGTGAAGATTAATAGTTTGCTGTAGAAAACCGCTTAGAAGAATCCTTTCAAACACAAAGCGAACAAAGTCTCAGAGCTTTTCTCCATAACCTCCACACACACTCATGCTCTTAGTTCCTCACATGCCCCCATTCACCCTCATACCTTCACATCTGCCATCACACCTGCACATAGCTGTAAGCCTGTGACATTTCAAACAAGTCTTTCACCTTTCTTCCCTTCTCCTCTCTTCTGTCCCTCACGAACATGGTTTGCATGACATTGCACACACATCTGCCACCAAACAAGATCACCGCTGTGGCTCCGGGCCACACGCGACATGGAGTGTGAATGTGTGTTGACTGTTATCTCCCTACTCTGACTCGCTAGAACGCGTCACACTGTGACCGTCTCTCTGCTGTTGTAGGTGTGCCCATTCCAGCTTCATCGTTCATATTACTTTTTGGTGTTCGTCCTGGTGGGACCTCTGTCACCAACAGCTGTTGCAAACTAGCCAGGTTTGCATCTCTGGCTCACCATCTAGTTCTAAAGTGCTGGAGAAATAGGCCCAACTTCTGCACTTTTCACAACTCGAAAAGGTGAGACACACTGTTGCTCCCCCCGCAGAATTTTTCAGCAACGTCTGTCCTCATACACAGAAAACACAGCGTTGCACAACCCTAGACATGTTCAGGTTTTCCTTCCTCGGCAGCCTGGAGTTCCTCTGCCTCTGAATTGTCGCATCAGCATTTTAGCCGTCAGCAGCAAGTTTATGTACTATGTTGAGAGATTGGGCGGGTTGTGGACTTTTTTGTATGAAATGGGGTTATTTTGTAATTCAATGTGGTTCTAGCAGAAATTCATCTGAGGAAGTTGCAGTTTCTTTCTTGGTTCAGCTGTGGTAGCCAGGAACCGCCAGCAGCTGGCCTCCTCGAGCCGGCTGTGTCGCTCGTACACGCTGCTCCGTGCAAGCGTGTGACTGTGTCTGTGTGTCTGTTGGGCTCTGCAGGTTCTGCTGGCAGCCAGAAGCTTCAGGTCCAGCAGCCTGATGAAAGACTGCTGCTGCTTCAGGATGGAGGTGTGTGGCCCCCCCCACCCCCAGGGAACTGCTGTTAGCATCTAATGTATTAGCAGTGTGCGTAACCTGAGTGTGTTTGTCTGACACGCTCAGATGCTGTGGCAGGTGGGCTCCTCGTGCATCGCCCTCTTGGCTGCGGGATTCTGCTTCTTTATCAGCAGCACGGGGCTGGTCGAGGGTCCGCTGTGTCTTCATAACAGCACAGAGGGAGCAGTCTGGGATAACCCGCTAGAGGGGAAGCACGGCAGGTGGCTGCACGCATGACTACACACACACACAGCAACATACGACAAATTTTTATATCATATTTTGTACTGTATGTAAGGGTAGAGAAACATGATGTTCTCAAAAAAGTCAAAAGAGTTTATTCTCAGAGGTGTGTTTGTGTTTGTGTGTGCACCCACAGTTACCTGTTTGAGCAGGTGAGGTGGACATCGGTGTGTGAAGAGCCACTGGGAATTGTGCTATGGAACGTGGTGCTCTTCTCGGTTCTCATGGCAACGAGCGGGATGCAAGTCCTGCTGTGCGCTGCTCAAATACTCAATACCATGTTGGGTGTGTTGTGTGGACACACCTTTGGCAGAAACCAGGTATGACAAGCCTGTGCGTGCGTGTATGTGTGTGTTGGCCTTCGAGGCGCACCTTTCCAGGTTGCCGCGTGCTCGGAACTGCCGGATGCTTTGTATTCCTGATCGCGAGACCTGTTTCCCGCAGGTGAGCCCAGCTTGAGAGTGGAGCTGAGAGGAGAACCGTCGTCTTAGATGGATCACGGCGCACCCACAGACAAGTGTGGTGCAGTGACAAGGACAACTGGACTTTTTTTGTCACATCTGTGAAAATTTCACATTAGTTGTTGCACTTTAAACCAACATCTGTTCAGTTCTTAATTTAAACCGATTCAAGCAGCCAGCAGGATCTTTGTTTCGAGCAGTAAGATGGCTCTTTGGGGTAAATCGGCTTTTCTGATCTTTCTCATCAGCAATAACATTTGAAGGGAAGGAAGAAGGTTGCTTTTTTCTTCAAAGTATCGCCGGTTTAATCTTTAGTCAACACAATTTACGTCAGCTGGCTCGAACAGCTGATCCTCGCCTTAGAAACGTCTTTGGGATGCGAGACTTGTTTCGTTTCTCATCTTATTTTGTTCGTAACTCCAAAGTCACTTGTACCATCGAGTAAACAGACGTCCGTCGAGTTTTCTTTTTTTCCCCTTTTGGCCGGTTAGGGCCTGTGCGAATCTTGGACATAGCTGCAATACATATTTATTAAGACTATTTTGTTAACTTTAAGTAATGTCAACATTTAATACTGATGTAAAACACATGGAAATAAAACTACTCCATGAGCTCTTATTCGGTGTTTATCGCTGACCGATTCATCCCTTTCACGCACGACTCTCCTCTTCTTGTTTCTGCTCCCCAGCCGTAAGGAACACCGCATGCGAGCTGTAAACAGTGGCACTGAGGTGAACTGGGGTGGCCCCACACCCGTGTTTGGGTGCTCCTTGCTGCCATGCGCTGCCTCTTAAGATGAACTCATTCGCACCGCTGCAAACTAAACGTTCAGAACACGGGCCGGCACAAAAGGAATAACCTGGAAACCGCATGCTTTTCGCTGTCAGTTGTCAGATGATGGTCATCTTCCGAAATATAGAGGTTGTTTCCAGCCCACGTCCCACCGACTCTTGTCTTGCCTCTGTATCCATTTCATCCTGAACAGCAGGTTTAGTTCCTGCTGAAGTGAAGCGGGCTCGGGTCTCCGTGTTTCCGCCGGACCCACCGTGGACCCCACGAACAACAAACAACCGTCATATTTATAGAGCCGCTTCCTCCGTGTCTCTTTGGGTTCCGTGCAAAACGCACACAGCCGGGCAGGTTGCAGGAGCTGATAAACCCCTCCGCTGTCGCTACGGTCTGGCACGCATCATTTCGCACTGATGTTGAGATTAGGGCTGCTCAAGATCAGTCTGAGAATGTTTATCTGCGCGGGGCTGTTTGTTCACTGGCACGTTTACCGGATGCGGTCGCCGCACTCCTGGTTCCTAACCCTGTTCCTGCGTCTCGCAGCGCGAGGGCCCCGCGTATCTGCGTTCAAAGCACCAGCGCAGCTGCATCTCCCAGGCACGTGGCCTTCGCTGGAATTGCGTTTTTGCCAAAACTTTGTTTCCTGTGAATCTGGAAAAAATCACAGCTGCCCGAGACCCTAAAAGGCGAAATTTCGCGCTGCATGTGTGCAATCGCCAAAGCGGGATCATGCAGTTTTCCCATGATGCTGCGTGAAGGAAGGGATTGCGCAACACGTCCGAGCGTGCCAATGTTTGCGGGGTGGTTTTCTGCATCACTGTTCACGTTCCTCTTTTCGAAACCACCTGAAGATGAGTCGACTAAACCCCAACCAAACTGATGCACAACAATGGCAGAAAAACATCATGTCTGGGCAATGCACCGGCAGCATCCCGCCTCCCCCTGTTATCCCTCGTGTCTTAGAAATAGCTGCAGAGGATCAGGTGGGGAAGGAAGGGAGTGACAGTGAGGAGCTCAAAGAGAATGAGGATACAAAGCGAGAGAGCAGAAATACATGAAAACTGTGTGTGTGTGTGTGTGGGCGTGTGTGTGGGCGTGTGTGTGGGCGTGCGTGCTAAAAACTACAGACACGTGTGCTTGACAAAAAGTACGTAACCTGCATGGCTCTGCGATGACATCACGATGGTTAGCTGAACCTTCAGAGCTGCAAAGTTTGCAGGAGGGTGTGTCCTGCGCAGACCAGAGGAGGTTCTGTCTTTCCGTCCGTGTCGCGACCGACAGACTCTCTCCACTTGGAGGATAAGGTGAAGAAGAGGAGGATCTCCTCACGTGTGCCAACCGACCGTCTGCACCGGGGAAGCTCCACAGGACCAGTAGGACTTCCAGAGGTCAGTCGGGCCGCATGTGCCACTCTCCATCCACAAGTAGCTGTGTTTTTGCGGTAGCAGATTATACACGGATATGGGACCATAAATCATTCCCAGCAAAGATAATCTCTGAGTTCAGTAAGAGACAAAAAGAAGGGGTGCTTCAGCTAAATCCTTCCAGACTGAGCGTTTAACTCCACCTGCCTGTTTCGTTCATGGTTCCTAACTTGAAGAGCTTTTACCCATAGCCAAAAGTTTTTTGTCTTCAGCCCTGTATGTCCTGAGTGAATGTTAACACTGTGGACATTTTGGCGCACGCCTGTGTTCCTGTTGTGTCAGCAGAAGGCAGCCGTGCGGACGGAACATGGTCCCCGATAACTCGACAGACCTCCCGGCCAACCACACCAATTTCAGCAGTGTGTTCACTCGCCAAGTTCTGCCCGTCTTGTACTTGCTTGTCTTCTCCATCGGTTTGGTTCTCAACACGCTGGCTGCCTGGATCTTCTTCAAAGAGGTTGGCAGCTCGGGTCTCATCATCTACCTGAAGAACATGGTGATCGCCGACCTGCTGATGCTGTTCACGTTTCCGTGGCAAGCAGCCAGCAACATGGACCTGGGCGGCTGGCGCCTCCGGGTGGCTGTGTGCCGTTACAGCGCCGTGCTCTTCTACTTCGGCATGTACGTGAGCATCGTGTTCCTGGCCCTCATCAGCATGGATCGCTACGTGAAAGTGGTTTGCTCAGGTCCCTGGCGTGCCCGTCTGCAGGGCGTCATCTTCGCCCGGGCCATGTCGGTGCTCACCTGGCTACTGCTGCTGCTCGCCCTGTTGCCCAACAGTCTTCTGAGCAACCAGACGCCAGATCCGAGCACTGCCCAGAACTGCATGCATCTGAAGACGTCGCTGGGAAGGGACTGGCATCACGTTTCCTCCATTCTGAGTGTGGTCATTTTTTGGGTGACCCTTCTGCTTCTGGCTTTCTGCTACACCTCCATCGCCCACAGGGTGTACCAGTCCTACCGGCGCGTGAGGCGCAGCGAGGTGCACAGGAAGTCGAGTCGCAGCATCTTCAGCATCCTGCTGGTGTTCTCCGTGTGCTTTGTGCCGTACCACATGTGTCGCATCCCCTACACCCTGAGCCAGGAGGCCAATTCCTCCTTCACCACGCAGGAACGCTACCTGCTCTTCAATCTGAAAGAGGCCACGCTGTTCTTGTCTGCCCTCAATGTGTGTCTGGACCCCATCATCTACCTGCTCATGTGCAAAACCTTCAGAGAGGTTCTGATCACCAAGTTCTCCTGCAAGTCCGTCAAGGATGGCAGCAGAACCTTGAACACCCCAGAGAGCGTCTGCAGTGTTTGAGGAAGGGCCCTTGTACTCTGCGTGTGTGTGTGTTTGTACTTTGTCTTCCAGCCTAAAATAAAATCAGATCAAAACGGTGGTCTCGGGAGGAGCGTCTCTGTCGTTTGAAGACGACAGGAACTCAGGCAGGACGGTCCCTCCGGAGCAGGAAGGAAGACCTTCTCATCACGCAGTGTAGCAGGAAACCCTGTAGGGGGCATTCCGCCAGGTGCCAGACAGGACATCCCACATCTCCTCGTATGATCAGGGACACGTGTGATTCCTGGCCTCTACACGTTCTCTCCAGGAGTGTGTGAACACTTTAAATTTCACACTGCAATGACAGCATATTCCTTACACACTTTTTGAAATATTAAACGCGGCCATTTGATGTCAAGCTGTGACTGTGCTGCATCTCCACCATGCAGAGGGTCCAGTCTGCAGGAGGATGTTTGGACCCGCAGGTTGCACGGTGAGCGGAGACAGGCATCATGTGGCTTCATCACAACATCCGGTTTCATCGTCTCTTTGATCCTTCGATGTAGGAGGGCATGGATGCCCTGTGAATTTTATTATCGTACAAATAAAGAATTTACCAATGTTGGGAAGAGAAATGACGAAAGGAGAAACACTGTGAAAAATCAGAGACTTTGCTGCCTACGCTCACATGGACCTGAAGAATTAGTAAGAACTGTTGCTGTACCATGATGGCGGCTCCAGACCATCCCAGGCCACCAGAGAGGGACACGAGGGCCTCCTGTCTTTGGGAAACCTCGGCCTCAGGTCCCAGCCTGGAACTGCACGCGTGAACGACACTGAGGAACTGGAAGCGTGAATCGTGTCGGAAGGGGAAACCAAAGGGAGGATTTCGGGTTTCCTACCCGTCAGTGTCTCGGTGAGATGCTGGGCACAAGAAACCTGTGCGGTTGAAGCTCAGAACTCCGGAAGCTTTTCTTTATGGTCTGGGACTAGAGGTGCACAACCGCGTTCATTTATTTAAAACTGATATTTTCCCCAACAAGGATGCCTCCTGATATGTTTAGAACATTAGCGGTCAGCTTGACGTTAGGAACATGGAGAACTGATGACCAAAAGGCCATTTTCTCTCTGCTTAGATATACAATAACAATATTTTCTTGTGACATATGATTTATGCTAACCTGTGACGTCTAACTCCTTAATAAGACAGCTTGAACGTGTTTTCAGAATGACTCTCGCCCTTGCATCCTTGCGTTCCTCAAATAAAGCTTCTTCTATGGCACACAAGCTCGCTGTCCTCATGAAGCGCTCAATTCCTGGTCCCGCAACCCAGATTCCTGCAGTTGCAGGTACA
The DNA here is from genome assembly GCA_018136845.1 of Heterotis niloticus. Taxonomy (NCBI): domain Eukaryota; kingdom Metazoa; phylum Chordata; class Actinopteri; order Osteoglossiformes; family Osteoglossidae; genus Heterotis; species Heterotis niloticus. Next base: position 32,891,196 of record CM030893.1, read on the forward strand.
ACCTTACTTAGGTGGGGCCAAAACCAGACAACTGAACCTTGTTTAAAGCCTTTCTCAAAGCCTGTCCACCACCTGACCTCCCTCCAGTCCTTGCTCTATGGCTGTAAGTCCAGGGCAACTTTGAAACTGTACCTGGCTATGATGCAGTATAGGTTCTCATTTTCCATTCATCCCTGACTATTGTTAAAACTTTTCTTTCGTTCTGTTTAAAAATGTATTAAAATCTTAAGTCTGCTTATGACTAAAATTGAGTTTATTTGAATTTATTTTACTGAGTTTATTTGAGCTTGTTTTGCATTGAAATATCTGTTTTAGTGCCTTGCTTAAGAGGAATCACCTAACTGTGATCTGTTTGCTTGTTTGTTTGTTCTTCATACACGGAGTTGTTTTTCCAAGTCACAGACTATGAATTTGGCACACAGGTACGTCTCACCTTAGGCGATTTTTTTGCGCAGTCAAATACATGCACGCACGCAGCGCTACGCACATTAGTGACCTGTGCCTCCAGGCGCTTCCAAGCTATATTGGCCAGGACCAACAGGCCACAAGAAGGACGCAAACTGGCGACAGGGAGGGGTAAGAAATCGTACATCACACACACAAACTGCGCTGCATACGTATATCAGTAACATGAGGGTGCTAATGTTTGGTGACGTGTTTTTTCTACCATTTTTCTCCATTCCAGCATTCTGCTAGACTACAACAGGCATTCAATTCAATTCAATTTAATGTAGCGCTCTTCTCACTGCAGTGACCCCACAGGGATGCCACTCTCAGTGGTCCGTACCTGTCCGACACTGCGTCTCTCACTGTCACTGCTGTCTTGTTAAAAGTAGGATCATATTCGAAATGCATTTCCTGAAAAACAGGACATTTCATGCTAGCCGATTATTTATAGCTACATGTATCAATAGCCAAATATAAGCATCATGGAAACCTTTAAACATTTCAGGGTTGAGGACTATCCAGTAGCCAAAGTTATTTTTGTCTCAGGAAGTGATGGGTCAGTGCCCTCCCAGCTGTGCTCATGGCCATCAGAACAGCTCCTGTCGAAACTGGTAAACTTTGTTCTTAAATATTCACAGGAAGACTCATGTGGACCCCAGGAGGAGAACTGCAAGCTGTCAACAGGTTCCCAAGATGCAGCCAGAACCCAGAACAAAACATCAGATCTCAGCCAGGCTGCCAGAGTTTTGACAAAATCATTCTGACACTGACTTTGACCTTTGCCACCACTCGAACCACTAGCATGACGTGGCACCTGCCTACGTTCACGAAACTGGGCACAAGGACATTTTTACATGAAATGCTGTAAGATACTGGCTTGGAAAGCAAATTGACTTTAATAAGCTCTAAATTGAGATTAATATCATGTTTTAGAGGTACAGACTACTTAAAATGACCTAGGCGCCACATGAGAGCGATGCTGGAATAATGCACTTGTTTAGGACCCTGCGACCGTGATACAGAGGACAAGTTTGTGACCCAGAAATGGAGCATCTCCTCTACCTGGTTGCTGTCTTTTCTCTGTATTGTCATATCTATAAAATGTGTGCCTAGTCTGACCTAAACCCACGGGTTTGACTCAGCCGAATTTGTTTGCGCTGCTCTTTGGCCTGTTCTCATTTCCTGATCTGCTATAATCATAAGCAGCTTCGTGGTTTCTCCTCTTGTTCTGCTGTGCTTATCTTAGTTTTTGTCCACTTCAGGAAACTTCTGCTCAGCAAGCTGAACTTGCAGCTTGTCGCTGAAGTAGCCACATTTCTGGCAGGCAACATTCACACTGATTCTTGCCATTGTTACCATGCTTTTCAGGCACTTTTTGACTGTGGCCCACTGGGGGCACTTTGGGGTCTCGTGCTTCTTCTGCCACAGCAAAAAGAAACTGCTTCTGGGTTCAGTCTCTTTTGGGTGCTCTGCAGCTGCCATCAGAGGCTGCTGTCATTATCTTTAGTGTACAGATAAAGAAAGAAAATGCGGTCTGGAAAGAGAGCACAAGACCAGCACATCTCTTGACACATTCATCTGCTGCCTGCCCACAACCCACTGATGATATCATCTGCCATTCAGCAGGCCCTCAAAACACTTAACTCTGATGTTAGCTGCGTTTGGCCAGCAGATCGGTCGCTCTCCTGGACCTCCTTCAATTCTTTACCTGTCTGTGTCGATTTTACAACACAGCGACGATCAGCAAAGTTCAGTATTACATTCAGGCCTCACCTAATAGGTTCATCTGTTCCGTGCAATCTGGTGAAAAGTGACCCTAACCCTAATCCTAACCCACTTATGCTGGCATTCTCACCACAAGTGTTACATGAGGGTTAGGTGCACAGCTATTTAATCATTTTCTATAACATACACCGCCCAGCCAAAAAAAAGTCACCACCCGGATTTACCTCGGTGTAATGATGCGGGGTTGCTTCAGTTGCTCAGGTCTAGGTTCAGCAACGTTATGTGCCCAAAAAATGAGGTGAGCTCACTACCTGAATATACTGAATGAGCAGGTTTTTCCATCAATGGATTTTTTCTTCCAAGATGTCAATGCCAGGATTCACAGGGCTCAAATAGTGAAAGAGTGCTTCAGGGAGCATGAGAGAGACATCATTTTCACACATGGATTGGCCACCACGGAGTCCAAACCTTAACCCCATTGAGAATCTTTGGGATTTTGTGCTGGAGAAGACTTTACGCGGCGGTCCGACTCGATACGTCATCGATACGAGATCTTGGCGAAAAACGAATGCAACTCTGGACGGAAATAAATGTTGTGACATCGCATAGGCTTATCGAAACGATGCCACGGCGAACGCGTGCCAGAATCAAAGCTAAAGTCCAACAAAATATTAGAGTGTGTCACTTTTTTTTTTGGCCGGGCAGTGTAGCTACAATAGTAATAAAAATCACTTTGTAATACATGTATATATTTGTAGGAAATTGAACTCTGTTTAAAATAACCACATTTTTTTTGCCTCCACAAACATAGAAACATTGCTTATTGTTGATCACCTGCACTTAGCAGCGCCGGGCGTAAACAATGTGGGAGCGAATTAAATATGATCCCACACTAAGATTCTGACTTGGTGCCCTTTGCCGCCATCTATTGGATGAGAAGTCGAACACAGTCATGCGACTTTTTAGGGAACAAGTGAAGAAATGCCAGTTGAAAATAATGAAACAGAAAATGTTTTGTATGTTTGAAAATTCCTAACATGACTGTTTGGGCTTTGAAGTCACTCTGGCTCAGTGACAGCTCATTATGTTTATGAGAAAAGAAACTGCCCTGTGACAAAGCACACCATCTAGGGTGGTGACCTCTGGCTTGTAGAATGACTAACACAGTTATTGCTCATATTTATATTAATATGCAACATTTTCATGAAAAACCCACACATGTGGCTCTAGCTCACCACTGCCATACAAATAGACATATTTTGATCTGTGAAGGTTTTAATCAGAAGGAAAAAACAGAGTTTATAAAAAGTGCAGTTTGTAGTTTCTGGTGTAAATCTGAGCCAGATGTCTGAATGAGTGGAGTCTCCTGGAACCGGAAGACGTCCTCACATCTTCTTGTTGCCACCACTGTGGTCGCCTGTGCCGCTGCGACCATGGCTCCATCGATGGCCCTCTTCGTGGAGGGGAGCACCCCCCTGTTGGTGCCACCTCTCCTCACCCTATGCTGCACTGATGCTCAGTGATGCCACGCTCTTGGGCTGCGCTTGATCTGCGACGGCTGAAGAACCGCAGACAAGCCAGGCCCTCGAGCCCCAATGGATTTCCATGGTAACAAAGGTGTTTTGCCCTGACAACAGAGGCTGTGTTTCTCTTCATTCAGCTCAGCAGGAAGTTCAATCCCACAAAGGAAATGGGCGGCACAGCCGCAGTGTCACACTAAGACCCTCAGTGTGTGCTCACTTTTGATCTTCTCGGCAGATCTTTTGATCTTTTTGATCTTCTTCCAGTCTCCATCACATTCTTCTTGTCCAGGTCTTCAGGACTTTGAGAGATGTCCAGCAGATGGCCACCAAAATGCCCTCTAGTCCATGAAGGCCAAGGAGGTGGCTGTGTGCATTTTTTGCCCCTTGACCCCATGTAACCAGTCTAGAAGGTCATCGGTGCCCACCCGTTCCACCTGCATACTCAATGTGTACCAGGGCCTTCTCGTTTCTGTTGGCTTTATGTTGCTGTAATTCAAACTCTCACAGGGCAGAACCTCATTCTACTCACTGGGAACAGAGAACTTCCCTCTTTTCTGAGAGATGAACAAACAATTCACAGCTTTTCAAGAACAATACTTCATATGATTGTTTTATTTGTTTCATTACTCCTTTGGTTTCTATCTAAAAGTTACGTGGTTATGATGAGTAAATAAGGAGGTAGAGTCAGATGTTACTGGAAGTCAATTCATTTTCCGGAAGAGATCATCTCTCAAACCACCCATGTAAATTTAGGTTCCATGACAGAAGACACAGTGCTACTCATGTGGAAGGAGAACTGATGCTGCGGTACTGCTGGGGTTGACAACCACACACAAGCAGAGCAGACACTGTGCGCGAGACACAGAAACACATCAGAGCTTTGCAGCAGCAGAAACATGGGGAGAGAGACCCTGCAAGAGGAGATCTCGATCTTCACATGGTCTTGGGGTCCAGAGCTGGAGAATCACAAAACGAAAAACTAGTAACGATAAAAAAGCCAGAACAGAAAATGAGAGTTTCGAGAGCCGTGTCTGGGAAAGTTCAGATCACTGTGACGTCAAAGCACTTGAACAGGAAGGAGATGCTGTAGAGACTCAGACAGAAAGACTGAGCGGCGGAGAGAGACTTGGCAACACCTCACGCACACACAGCCGACGCACGCATTCGGCCTCCGTGAGTGGCTTTAGAGCTGAAGGGCCGAGCGCTGCGGATCTGCCCTCAAGAGGTGAACTCCAGCATGAGGTGAGTTCTCCTCCATCCCTGAGCTGCATCATCTTCGACCTGCTCCTGCCAGATGGAGAATGACCTCATCAGACTGTACAAATTTTATAAACAATTTTCATAAATCATATAGAAATGTTTAGTCACGTTTATACATTTTACCTTCCAATGTTCTACCAAACTTTTTTCCGTTCAGCTTTTGGCTTTTATCTGTTTTTTGATTTAATTTTAATTTCTCGTGTGTACACATACGACCTATGGATATGACCTTTTAAAGCGGGTATTTTCATAGAAAAAATTCAGAGAAAAGTGTCCAGAAATCAAGTTTTGCTGTGTGAAGCGGCAGAAAAAGACAGACTGTGGTCACACTCGTGGTCTCCACACTATCACCATCCACAGTGCGACACCAGCGTATATTTTCATTTCTGCATTTTTTTTCAAAGCTCACATGAAGTATTCTTACACTTTCAGGCATTTTGAGTTTTTTCTTGAAGGTGAACTTGCACGTGTGAAATCTTCAGGCAGAACTCCAGTGATGCTTTGTGATATTTACTGCACTACAGAGTTAAATCCTGCAGTCGGCTGATGCTCCCTGTTGATTCTCCTGGATGAAGTTTGTAGGCCCGGGTGGGGGAGATCGGTCGCGAACCGTAAGCGTTGCTAAGAATCGGGTTTCTCTCAGACCTCATGTTGAGAGCGAGCACAGGTCTCTAGTCGCTGTAAAACCTGGTGATCAGAGAGCCCGGACAGTTTTGGGCTCCTAAACTCATCTCCGCTTACATCCAACACCCCGGTCAGGAGAACGGGAAGCCACAGGGCGCACTGTTATTCCTTCATGCATCCAAGGTGAAAGAGTCACATACTGTATGTGTGGGGCTTCCTACCCTTTCATGCCTTCACCATCCCCATGACTTCCTTCCAAAATCTTGGCAAGGTCTGACTAAGATGAGACGGGTGTTTCTGCGTCACCAAGGTGAGAATGTTGGGTTTCTCCGCAGGTTTGACACTTGATGCCTGCCAACCACCACCATGAGCCTCACTGTCCCTCTGGTTCCACATCTGAACTCAAGCAACCAGTCAGACACCACCAATGGCTGTGGGGTCAGCAATGAGATGGTGCCCTTCACCTTCTTCTATAGCCTCATCTTCCTGGTGGGCATCGCGGGCAGCCTGCTGGCCTTGTGGACCTTCTGCCACAGCAGCAACGGCAAGATGTGCATCAATGTTTATCTCATGAACCTTCTCACCGCCAACTTCCTGCTCATGCTGGCCCTGCCCTTCAAGATCGCCGTGGACCTAGGCGTGGCCCCCTGGAACCTCCGCGTCTTCCACTGCCAGGTGTCAGCGGTGCTCATCTACATAAACATGTACGCCTCCATCATCTTCCTGGCTTTCGTCAGTGCGGACCGCTACCTGCAGATAACGGAGAACTCACGCCTCTTCCGCATCCAGGAGGTGGGCTTCGCCAGGATGATGTCGGTGGTCGTGTGGGCACTTTTGCTCTTCCTCATGGTGCCCAACATGGCTATCCCCATCAAGCCCATTGCGGAAAAGGCCAACATGAGGTGTGCCGAGCTGAAGCAGGAGCTGGGCTTGCACTGGCACACACTCACCAACTTCCTGTGCATGGCCATCTTCCTCAACGCTTCTGCGGTGGTGCTGCTGTCCAACAGCTTTGTGCTGAAGCGGCTCTGGGCGGAGTGGGGTGGGGACCAGCTGAAGCAGGCGGGCAACTGTCGTGCCACCATGAACATCGGCGGGGTTACGTTGGCCTACGTCATGTGCTTTGTGCCCTACCACCTGGTGCGCACGCCCTACACGCTCACGCAGAACCAGGTGCTCAGCGGCTGTCAGCTCGCTCGCCGTCTCTTCCTGGCCAAGGAGTCCACCCTCATGCTAGCCGTCATGCACATCTGCTTCGACCCCATCCTCTACTACTGCCTGTCACATTCCTTCAGGCAAACGATCTCCGAGGCCTTCAGGGTGGGGAGGGCAGCCCCCCCCAGGGACCCCGCGCCGTCCGTGCCGACCCCACAGACCCCAGACCAGGAGGAGGCAGAGGCTCCGGCTTCCCTTTCAGAGGCGAACGATGCCTGATGGCCCTGGGAGGCACAAGCGGGGAGGAGAGCATCAGACCGTCAGATGAGCAAGGCTTTGCTATGAGAGACAAAAAAACTCACAGAAATAAAATGTCAGCGTTGACATTCACGCTGTGACACATACTGAGCAAAAATGCATATTTAAAACACCTGTAACTATTTTAATCGGAGTATTTTCTCCTTGAACTCTTTATTTTGTTCATTAAAACTGTGCCTTGCTGTAGTAAAAGAAACTACAAGACAGCAGACTTTTTAACCACCGTTTTAAATGTCACCTGAACAGAAATGAGCACTTTGGTTGAAACCACCGTTTCCTCCATTTTCTTACGTGCAAAACTGCGTGAACCGCGTTTGAAAGGAGCGGCACCCCTGCCGCCTGACCCCCTGACACACCTTGAAAGAGCAGAATCCTGGGGGAAGGTTTGCGGGGTTGCAGGTTGGAAAATATTTCTGCAGCAGAAGGATGAAGGAAAAAAGTGAAGCTCGCAGTCTTTTTGACCAAATCTACACTCTGATGTTGAGGAGGCTCAAGGAGGAACTGCACTGAGGTCCACCCTATATGTGTGTGTGTGTGTGTGTGTGTGTGTGTGTGTGTGTGTGTGTGTGTGTGTGTGTGTGTGTGTGTGTGTGTGCGTGCGCGTGCTGCCCTGCCCTATAGATGTGTGTGTCTGCAGGCAGTTCACTGTCGTGACTTTGGTTATAAGGTTTCATAAATAATAACTAAGAATCATGTTACTCCTCTTTAAATTTCCTGCTAAATGTACTCATGTAAATGTTTATGGAATTTATGGCATGCTTTTATAGAACAGTCCTGATGGACGAAAAAGGTCAGTGGAACAAAATGCTCACTGAGAACGACAGCAAGCAAACCAGTGCTTCCAACCTGGGGTGAATTTATTATAGCCAATAATGTACCCACGCATAAGAAAATCGATTCGTGTTGTTCTACTACAGAACCTGTTCGGTTACGGCCCAAGCAATGGATAATAAAAATAAGTAAAATAAGTCACTTTGTTTCGGGTTTATTCCACGCATTTTTGCGGACGAAGGCGCCGAACTCGGCGCTCGGGTCCCACCCCGGAGTCTCGGGAGCGCGCCTCCGTGCGTGCTTCCCCTCGGGAGCGCGCCCGGCTGCCAGCTGCGGCTCCCGAGAGAGTTCGGCTCGGGCCCTCGGCAGGATGGAGGAGGGCTGCGGTGCGCGGAGCTGAGCGGGTCCGACATGTCGAACCGGCAGAAGAAGGCGCTGTTCTGCGTGTGCGGAGCCCTGAGCTTCGCGTGCGTGCTGTGCGCCGCCGTGGCCGTGGGGACGCCCCAGTGGGTGCGCGGTACCGTCCTGTGTCAGACGGGCGCGCAACTGGTCAACGCCACGGGCGGCGAGCTCGACCAGTTCGTGGGCACCGTTGCCTACGGCCTCTTCCACGGCCAGAGGCTCCGGCAGTGCGGCCTCGGGGGGCGACCGCTGCGCTTCGCCTGTAAGTGTCCGTCGGGTGGAGCGAACCGAACCACAGTGGACCAAGGTAACATCGCGGTGTGCCGGGCTGCAATGCATTATTCAGCGGAAAAGTCCGGAACCCCGAAGCGATTATTTATTAATCGCCGATCGATCAATTATTAAAGGATCTCTTAGAATAAACTGGTCGTCGACGCCGGGATCTGCGCAAACGCAGACGGCGTGAAAGAAAGGAAGCTGGGGTCGAGGTCCGAAGAGGAGCAGGAAAACTGGCACAAAAAACCCGTTAAAGCCGGGTGCAAAGCGGGCGAGATCCTTGTGCCGGCTTTATGGAGCGGAACGGAGCTCAATTCCACGCCTGATTTATTGTGGGATGTGAACCCAGTGTCTTTCCGGGGGGCGGGGGCTGTGTGTGTGCGAGCGAAAGACAGAGACAGATGCGGGCTTTCATTCCTTAATAATGAGCTCTGGACGAGGTTCAGATCCCACATTTTCCCTCCCGTCATTGTTTACGGGCTTCGAACCCATCTGCCGCCCTTCATAAGGGCCACTTCGGTGCATGTCCTGCGCTACAGTATTTTTTAGGAAAAGGTTTTTGTGCTCGGGTCCAAAAGCGGTCGGCGGGGTGAAACAGGACTGAAAACCCGTAAGAACACTGGTTTTTATCGATGATTTTCTGAGATAAACTTTCAAAAAATTTTTTAAGTATGGTATTGTATAAAAATGAACTTAACAAAATGTTTATAGGAAGGGGGGGGTCGCTGTTTTCAGTCCATTTGTGAAAGTGACAAAACAAAAAGTGGTGCATAAAATAAAGTGGACAAATGTGCAGTTCCCCCCCAAGGCCTTCAGACCCATGGGTTCTTTACCCTCCGAGAGCCTTCGGTGAGCGCATCATTCTCGGCCGCTTCCCCGGGGGTTCATTCTTCACACAGAATTCCTTGTGAAAATCTTATGAGCATTTAATGAAAAATTTGGCAAAGCTTGTTTTTCTATTTTCACGCCTTCATTTCAACAACTCGGGTTTCATTATTTCTTCACCAGAGGAGTTAAACTCGGCACTCCAGCACCTTGAGCAGAGGTGGCTCCTCGGTTCCGTGTGTGTGTAGCTGCAGTGCGAAATGCATACACGAGGTGTGTTTCTGCAGTTTTTCCGGACCTGATGGTCGTGATTCCCACGGGTCTCCACGTGTCCGTGCTGCTCTTCTGCGCTCTGCTGGTGGTCTTCTCCTCGGTGACATCGGCATTCTGCCTGTACAACGCCTTCGGGAGCCCCTATGAGACGCTGCACGGCCCCCTGGGCCTCTACCTGTGGAACTTTATCTCCTGTGAGTAGGCCCACGCGCACGCACACATGCCTGCACGTAAACACAGCGATACTTTCAAGCACACCGTGACACACAGTGTGAGACTAACACACACATTCACAGACGCTCGGCGTAGGGCTTAGAAGCACACGGGCACAGACACGAGGCAACAAAAATACACAGCAGTAGAAACACGGGCACAGCGTAACACATGGATTTGCATAGACAGAGTAGCAATTCCAAAGACGCACTCCTCCCCGAAACCCTCAGTCACTCACATATGTTCTGTATTTCCGGTTTCTCCAAAATTTTCTCCAAATTTCCATCCTCTAAGGTGTAATTTAAAACAAATTAACCCGTAGAGCCAGTGTGTAGGATGCCAACGCTTACCCAGAATTCTGTGGGCCAGGCCTTTGCGGCAGCATGGTGTTGATCCTGTTCGCGTCCGAGGTGAAGATCCACCGTTTGTCCGAGAAGATCGCCAACTTCAACGAGAAGAGCTTCGTGTACAAGACGCGAACGGAGCAGTTTGACCGCTCCTTCTGGATCATCTTCTTCGTGTTCCTCACTCACGCCATCAACATCCTCCTCGTCCGTCTGGCGGGGATCCAGTTCCCCTTCCAAGAGGCCAAAGAGCCAGAGATGAGCGCTGGTGCTTCAGACCTCATGTATTGATGTTTGCAAGTCAGGACCCGGGTCCCTCGTCCTCCTTTCAGGCGACTCCTGTTCCTTGTGACTCAGATGAGCCGATCTGTAAATCACTCTTCATTTCAGTAAGAAAAGTGTTTTCCCCATGTGTGACAATGTGAGAATACCTTCAGTCTCGTGTCTCTGCACAGAAATTATTGTTTACCACTGCTACTACTACTATTATTACTATTATTGTTATTAATAACCTTGTATGTGGCCACCATCTGAGCTGATCTTTGCAAAACTGTTAGACATACAAGTACAGATGGTCCCTGAGTTACAATGGCCCAACTTGTGATTTTTTGACTTTATGATGTTATGATAGTGGTACACATTTAGTAGAAACTGTACTTTGAATTTAGTTTTTTTTTCCCCGGGCAAGCAATATGCGGTATAACACTCTCTGATGATGCCGGGCAGCGGCAGTGATCCGTATCTTCCGGTCTTCCACGCGGTAACTAGCATATACAACCAAGATTCTGCAGTGTTCTGTGTTTACCAGCATTTTTTTGGATACCCCCCTGTGTCTATGTTGTGTTTAGTGCATCCATGATGTCTACAAAATGCCCGAAAGTAATGACTTTTAAGGTAGGCTAGGTTAGGCTAGGCTATGATGTTCGGTAGGTGTTATGGCATGGGTTAGTAGAAGCAATCGTGAGACACCACGGTAATAAGTTTATGGTCCGTTAAACTCTTTACTGAGTGTTGTTTCCGATAAAGAGTGTTGCTGTTAGCTGGGAGCTAGCGCTAAACATTAGCGGAATAAACAAAGTAAGAGGTCTTAGGAAGACAGCGGAGAGACCGCCTACTTGGGCGTGACAGTAGGTTAGGTGTATTAAATGCATTCTCGACTTACGACGATATTTTCGACTTAGGACGGATTTGTTGGAACGTAACCCCAATGTGAGTCGGGGATCATCTGTCCTCTCCATTCCACAGATTAGCACATGTTCACGGTATCAGCGGAAAATAACTACTCCTTGTGTTTTAGATTCAGTGAAGTCGTGTGTCTGTTTAATAGATAAAATCACACTTCACGCACGATGATGATGTCATAGAGGGTCACCCAGCATCCCTTATTATAAACTTAAAGCAGTCTGTGTGACTGTGACACCATAGGAGTATATGAACCTAATGTGCCAATAGTTCTTGAAGAGTCACTGTGTTTTCACCACGTTCAGATAAAAGAGGTACATTGTAGATTAAAGATGTTCAGATTTATTCTTTATTCAAGTTGGTATTGTTGAGAAGGGTCAGAAATTCGTGATTTTAGCGAGAAAATAAACTTAATATTCCAGAAAGTACCAGCAAACAGTTAGTGCTGAGGTGCTCTGTCCCTGGGGGTTCCAGCATTGGCAAACACACTATCCAATAAATCTTCCTGTCTGCTTAAAGCATCTCGGTTCTTTTCTTGCTGTAAAAGTCAACTTGACAGCTTCACACGTGCACAACACTCATATGAGGGGCATTGCAAGCCTGCAAGGCCTTGAGAAGGTTCCAGAAAGGCATTGCTTGTCACATCTCCAAACAACCGGGATGTAACGCAGCACGATTCACACAGCGGGAGTCTCCGGCTCGCACCGCAGAGGACAAACGCTATTTGAAAAGTGGACCGGTAGAGAAGACATCTGTGAAGCTGCCCGCCCTCCACCACAACTAGCACAAACCAAAAAACCCTTTACGTGTCTTTAATGCTGTGTTTGTGCAGTAAAAAATGCAACTGGTGCTGTTATTGCGTCCATAATATTACCTATTATTTTCATCACCCAGTCCCCATGCATGGGCAGAAACACCTGAAACCGGGCGTAGTCTTTAGTGCTGTGTTTGTGCCGTTTGAAAAATCAGTTGTGTAGCTGCTAGTTATTACGATGGTTATCATGAAGATGCCCCCCCATAGATGGCACAAACCAAAAAACCTTGCGTTTCAAGGCTTTTTTCCAGAGCATTCTTTTTGACTGACTTGAACAAAATCATTCACATGTGTCGTGCATCTCGCATTTTCGGTGGTCTGTCGGTTTGTGGTCACACAGCACAGAGATTTGCGTTGCGTTTTCACTGCAGACATGAATTTACAGACAAGTATTTGCCCCCAGTGGGAACAAGGATATCGCTTCAGTGACATGAGTCCAAGCAGCATGTCTTAACTCATTTTTGAACACTTTTAACATAGCTGGTGTGTTTGAAACTGTTCTTAGAGGTTCTGGAATAATTTGGCAGGTAAAAAACTACCTCAAATGAGTGTGATTTTTGTTACAGCCAACCTGAAGATGCTGTCATCAGAGTTGTCTTCTGCTTCTTGAGTCCTGCCATATATTTTATCTGTTCCCTCTGACTGATGTATGCAGAACCTTGAAGGAGATATTGCACCCTCTTGCAGTTCAGCTCTTTGCTCAGGTTCCTCCACACACAATCTGACATTACAGGTATTTTGCTGTCCTTAACTACATCAAGTCTTCTTTCTAGCATAATTCTCACACTGTCTTCTTCAGGGACTTCTGTACTCTCAGCATTTGGAAAACAAGATAAGAGAATGTCAGAAACATCTGGTAAACTTACTAGCGGTGCCCTTTGTTTCTGCTAAATGGTGGAATTGAAACAGCTAAGACTTTTTTGGCACTTATATATTATGGCAGCAATAAGATACGCAGAGTAAAGGAGCGTAGCCATTGTAACATCACGATTTTCATTTAATTTGCAGGGAACAAGATATTTCTATCATAGATAGATAGATAAATAGATAGAATCCTTTATAGAATTCTCTCCACGCTGGTCTGATCTCCCCCACCACTTGAAATTTACCTTTCCAGGGTGTTTCAAACGTATTTTTTAAATTTGTAAAGTGGGAAGTTTTAACACAAATGAAATGTAAATCCTTCTTGGTTAGTGACCTAAAGAGCACACTTTTCTCACTTTTAAACTTTAAAATAGAATCCACCCCCACACTGTCAATGTCTATTTTAAGTTCTACCTCTAGTTTTCAAAAAAGAGGTCTCGGTGTCTGTTTTTTCACGTGAAGCTGTCGAATCTGAGTCCCAGTTAATCTCACAAAATCTTTTGTTATGAAAGACAGGAAACAGTTGACACTTCTCATTGATCTAATACCCAGTTCTGAAGCCAGAACAGTGGCATCTTTAAAAACCAGTTTGTCTTCTTCAAATAATTGCAAGGAAACCACAGTGTCATCTTTTTTTTCCAACATATTTACAAAACTAATCTTAGACAACAAAGGACATGTGAACATCGAATTATAAATGGGGATCTGGATGCCACTCATAAAAAAAGAACTCCGGGTCAGTAACAGCCCTCTATAGAATTTGGGTATAGGAGAGAGGTCAAGCTTTCTCACATCCATTGCCAATAACCGCACGTCAAAGCCAAAATTTTCAACAAAGGCGCTGTAAAGCCAGCAATCTGAAGTTCACTGCCTTACTACAGACATTGACAAGCCCCTGCCCTCCTTCCTCCCCTGATAGATAGATAGATAGATAGATAGATAGATAGATAGATAGATAGATAGATAGATAGATAGATGTGGACTGACCAGCCTCTACAGGACCACATTTCACATTTGTCTATCTTACCTTCAAAGTTGTATACTGTGTTTGGTATTGGTGGTGTAAAATGTGTGTTAGCAGGACACCAGTGCTGCTGCTCAAAGCATTTCTGTAAAATGAGTGAACCTCCTTATTAAATATCTATAAAGAAATCGATTTCCAGATTTTACATGTAAAACTTAACCTTTCAATTCCATCACCACAGTAAAAAATACAACTTTGCTGACTAGTACTACAATTTGCATTTGCTAGCTTGCTGTGTTTGACAAGAGACAAAGAAAAATTACCTGCACACCAGGTTTAAAAACAGCACACAAGAAGGGGCACTGCATGGCTCCACTGTGCACAGTTGCTGGAGTTTTTGGTCCACCGAACATGTGGTGATGTTTACACTGCTGGAAAATGTCATGTCTGATGTAAAGACACCAGCATGGTACATTTTCAAAACCCACAGCAGTGCAAGAACTAACTTCCTGTGTCCCTCAGAGCTGCCCAAGCTCTCCCAGCATTCAAGAAGGAACTGGCAAACCAAGCGGCCCCTTTAAAGCCATTGGGAGTACGAGCGTGCATCCCAGTGCCCAGATGGAGGAGGGATCGAGTCCCGACAGAAGAGAGCTGGAGGACATCCCGAGACAGGTGTCGGAGCCGGGCAGATGGAAAGGAGCACTGCGTGGGTGCAGGAGCCTGGCTTCTTTGTCATCATCCTTATCGTCATGCTTCCTATCATCCCCTTTGTAACATCTCTCTTTTACACGTCTGTCTTCAAGCTTCGACCGAATTTCCTTGTTCTCTAATTATTATTATTATTATTATTATTATTATTATTATTATTATTATTATTATTATTATTATTATTATTATTATTATTATTTTAACCTTGCATTGTTCTCTGTTTCATATTCCAGGCTGGACCTTCAGAGCTGTTTTGTGAAGGTTTTCCTTTTTTTGCTTTATTTTGTTTTACTAAAATTGTTCTCATATATTCAGCACATTTAACTAAATTATTCTTAAGGCAATGGCAAAGCAATAATTCACTTTATCAGTTATAACAACAACAACAATAGTAGTGATAGAGGCTGTTGATAAAAGCTGTATTTACTGTAATATGTTACCTTGAGAAGTGTTATGTGATCCATCATCCTAGTGTCCACCTGGGAAAGACAAGCTTTGTTATCATCCAATCATACTCATATAGAGGTGTGTGTGTGTGTGTGTGTGTGTGTGGCCTCATGACTGAACCTGATCCCCCTTCTCTGCTCAGGTCTATTGTTTTACTCTTCCTACTTCAGAGGCCTTTTTTTCTCCTGTCTACATCTCTGACCCACTGCTCAGGTTACTGTGTGTGTGTGAGATGTGTTTGGCAGCCTGCGCCTTTGCACGTGCCAGTGTGTCTGTGCCTTATGGCGGATGCTCAGGAGCTGGTGCGGTCAGTGGGGGCGCCGCAACTGTCCAGCTACATTCAGCTGCTGCAGGACGATGTGGAGAGAAGCCTGCATGTGAGTCCTGCTGCTTTCCAGTTTGGTGTCCTTCTGCTCACACACACGCACGCGCGCGCACACACATCAGGGTTCTCACTGCGACTCTGCAGAAGTGTATCCCACTGGAATGAGCGCATGTATCACAGCACCAGCAATGACCAAGGGGAGGTGGGAGGTGATCCTGTCACTGTGGCACCCACGTGTCCAGTTGTGCGTCCAGCTGTGTGTGTCCACCTGAGTGCCACACCTCTAATGTAAACAGTATTCGTCAGAGACCCTTGGACAGGAGCAAAGCAGAAGGAGACGGAGATGATGCTCCTGGGAGACCTGCCTCGCGCACCCCACGGCCCCAGGGCCCCCCCACCCTGCCGCTGCTACCTTTCTCGGTTCCTCGGACCCTGGTCATCTCGCCTAGCCAGGGGGGTCTCCCCATAAGCACCGAGCAGGCTGTAGTAAGTCCCAAACTTGAGCTGCAACATAATTCCTACATGCAAGTCTGTGCATCGGCCACCGCCATGTCACAGCTGCGTTGCTCTGCAGGCAAAGGGCCTCATTTATGCATTTATTATCCTTTATTAATTCAATGAGGAGCCTCACCTGGAGGTTTCAGGAACAAAGTGTCTGCAGAGTGAACTAGGAGCATGCAGCCGCAAAGCATTTGTGCGTGTGTGTGTGTGTATGTGTGTGTGTGTGTGTGTGTGTGTGTGTGTGTGTGTAAGACCCCCAGTGTTACTGTGAATGAGACATGTCCACACCTGTCTTCAGTACCGCATGAAGACTCGCTTATTTATTCATTACATTTTAAAATGGTGACCACGAGTCTCTTCAGTTGTTTCAAATTTCATTTTTCTTTCGACAGGAACTCCGAAAGATTTTATTTGGAAATACTTTTCATATCTTCAGCTATGAGTGGAAGAAGTCCTTCTTCAAGTTCGGGGAGCCCAATTCCGAACTGTCGTACACCCTGGAGGCAGAGCGAGTGAGTACAGTCGTGTGTGTGGACCAGTATATGGGCCTTTCGGTGTGTGTTATTCGTGTGTGTGTGTTTGTGATTGTGTGAGCGCACACTTGCAGGGTGCAACCCGTGCCATTCAGATGGCGATCCAGGCGAACATCATCAAACACCTGCTGTTCAGCCCCCACACAGACCATCGTGGCTGCCTGCCTGTGTATGTACACCATGGGGTACAGCACCCTCCACAGGGGGCTGGCAGGGGGCACTGTGGGTTGTGAGGGTTGGAGACACTGGGGATTGCTCGGATTTGTGTTTGTGTGTGTGTGTAGCCTTGGGGAGAAGGAGCAGGACAGGGCCCTGACCGCTGCTCTGGCTGATGTCCTGTGGATGGCCGGTGAGAACCAGGCTGCCACAGTTTCCCTGGCAACCTGGGCAACAAGCTTCATCCCCCCACTGGGCTACAAACTGGACAGTGTCACTGAGAGGGCAAGTAGGACATTTAGGACAGGCAGGAGGGCCGCCTCACACATGCTGTCACATTCAGGAAAAAGTTTGTTTCTTTACCGCTGTTTCAAACCTTTCTGGAATAACTAGAATTTTTTTGCTAACACAAAATTACACTTCACAGTTGCACCTTTTCAGCTTCGGCAGAAAAGAGGATGTTGAGAAGTTCATCTGCGAACACATCCGATGTGTAAGTCAAAAACAACTTTAATTCATACTTGCAAAATAAAGTTAATGATATTCTGTTCTATGAAAAGAGGGATGGTGTTGTGTAGTTAATAAAAGTGAAACAGTGAACACCACACCTTCAGCACACTGGAATGTGTGTTTTTCAGGTGTGAGAAGGGAGCAAAATTCGTAGCATTTTTTGATCCATCCTTGCGTGTGTGTGTATACAGGTAAACCCTGTGTTGTGCACTTAAGTAGTTCCTGAAAATGCTGCACAAATCGAAGATATACGTGCTGATATTCTGTTTTACATTATTTTAAATGGGAAAAACAATCATGTATTCACAGCGCACGCGACTTCCCCAAATATCACTAAACCCCTGTAAAACACCTTGTAGCACATGCAGCACCACAAAGTGGGCACCAACCCCTCGCATCCACAGAGCTGATATAAAAGTTACAGTCAGGTCCAGACAGTATTTGGAAAATGACACAATTTTCAGTGTTTTGCCACTGTGCACAACCACAATGAATTTGAAACAAAGCAGTTGAGATGTGACTGAAGTGTAGACTTTCAGCTTTTAAGACAACTAAAATGGATGATCGGAGAATTCTCTCCTCGGTGAAGAAAAACCCCTTCGCAACATCTAGTCAAGTCAAGAACACTCTTGAGGAGATTGGGGTTTCATTGTCAAAGTCTACAGTCAAGAGGTGCCTTCATGAATGTAAATGCAGAGGGTTTGCCGCAAGGCGCAAACCGCTGGTAACACTCAAGAACAGAAAGGTTGGATTAGACTTTGCTAGAAAACATCTAAAAAAGCCTGCCCCGTTTTAGAACCAGATTCTTTGGACAGATGAAACCAAGATTGATGATGGAAAGAGAAGAGTATGGAGAAGGAAAGAAAGGGCTCCCAAAGGGTACCACCTCACCTGTCAAACATGGTGGAGACAATGTTATGGCACGGGCAGGTATGGCTGCCAATGGAACTGGGTCACTGGTGTTTCTTGATGATGTGACTGCTGATAGAAGTAGCAGGATGAATTCTGAAGTGTCTAGAGCTATGCTATCTGCTATTTTTCAGTCAAATGCTGCAAAACTGATAGGAAGGCGCTTCACACTACAGATGGATTATGACCCAAAACATACAGTGAAAGCAACCCAAGAGCTTCTCAAGGCCAATAAATGCAATATTTTCAATGATCAAGTCAGTCACCTGACCTCAACCGAACTGAACATGCTTTTTGCTTACTGAAGACAAAACTGAAGGCAGAAAGACCCACAAACAAGCAGCAACTGAAGACCACTGCAGCAAAGGCCTGGCAAAGTATCTGAAGGGAGGAAACGCAGCATTTGGTGATGTCCATGGGTTCCACACTTCAGGCAAAGGATATGCATCCAAGTATTAAAAATGATCCTTATATTTATTATGATTTTAGTTTGTCCAATTACTTTTGAGCCTCTGAAAATGGGGGTCAAAGTGTAAGAATGGCTGTAATTCCAAAAAAAGGTCAAAAAGTCAAAATTTCTAAATGGTTAAAGCGATACTTTAGTCCTTAAAGCTGAAAGTCTACACATCGATCAGATCTCGACTGCTTTGTTTCAAATTCATTGTGGTTGTGCAGTGGCAAAACACTGAAAATTGTGCCATTGTCCAAATACTTATGGACCTGACTGTATACCGTGTTACAGTAAAATTGCGCACACTGGAGTCTACCTGTGTACATATTATCTCATTTCACATCGTATTACACCAGTGTACATGTTCCATATATTAAAGACATGTTACTGACTCATAATGCAGCTCATCTGTGTGGAAATGCTGTCAGTGTTTATGTTTGAACATTTTTTTTTTATCTGTGTGTGTGTGTGTAGTTCAAGGAAGAAGGTAGTCATGGTGTCATTCTCCTGCTCTACAGCCTTGTCTTCTCCAGGACTACAGACAGGTACATTGTGGGCATTGGTGCAGGCCGCACACACACACACACACACACGCACGTGCGTAACAAGCATGCAGACAGAAATTTGAAGGTCTGTCAGAAAAGGTCCCTGAAGAGATCCATGATCGGCAGATCTACCTGGGTGCTCGAAGGAGTTTGAAAATTTAAACATGCATTTTTATTCCCTTGAAGGCTGAGAGAGGACCTGGACGCCACCACCTCACACCTCCTGCAGCCAAGCCTCGGCAGCTTTGTGTGTCGACAGGTACACCGTTTTTATTTACTTATTCATGGTATTATGTTAGCTAATACAGGAGAGTTTTAGTGGGGACTTTCCAGTTATCGTCTTCAAAGGTACCAAAAGTCATGAACGCAGGTCACCGTCTCGACAGAGGGGGTGTGCTGCTACGTGAACAGGAAACACAGTTGTTAAGCGAAAAGCGTGTAAAAAGCGAAAACTGGACTGGAGTGTTTGCACAGAGGTGTGTAACCCAGAGCTGTTCTAACTGGAGCCATCATTTACCTTTTTATCATTTCCATTTCACCAGCAGACAGGGAAAGACATCATTGTCAAGTACAGTCATTTGGTCCAGAAGCTGCATTC
Source organism: Heterotis niloticus (assembly GCA_018136845.1). NCBI lineage: Eukaryota > Metazoa > Chordata > Actinopteri > Osteoglossiformes > Osteoglossidae > Heterotis > Heterotis niloticus. Next base: position 32,910,859 of record CM030893.1, read on the forward strand.
TGACCAGCACACGTGACCCTGGTAGCTGCATATAGCAGCAATGGGAAGTTCAGAAGTGTTTTTTATTTAAGGACATGAATGCAGTAAAATTTTACAGCACAGGTAGGAAATCAGGGGAGATGTTTAAGGGATTCAGCAGCTTTGAGGATCAGAGGGCATTCATTCCATCACATTGGAGCCAAAAAAGCAGCTTCAAGCATTTTGATTTTGAACCCCTTGTCATGAGTCAGGTTCATGACCAGTGCACATGCTTTCCTGCGGTGCTGGTTTGCGAGCCATCCTGGCGTGTGTGCACTCGGTGTTTCTGTCACTCTACCTCCCTCCCCGCAGGCCCTGCTAAACCTCCTCCTGACAGGCCGCGCCACCCCCCACGTCTTCAACGGCACCGTGCAGTACGACGTGGGTGGGCGTCTGCTGGAGCGGCCTCTCCGTGGTGTCCTGATGCGCAGCGACATCGGCTACCTGCACTGGAGCCGGGGGCACGGGGGGGACAGCAAGCTGCCTGAGGTACGGCATGGGACCCTGCCTTCACCGTGTCCGGCCGCACGTCACCGTTACCGCACCGACCCTCCCCATGTCATCGCTTGTCACAGTAACTCATTATGCCGCCATATTCTCATGGGTCTGCCCTTCCTGGCACCTCCACACCCTCTCATTCCAGGTGGGCAGCATGCTCAAGACCCCCAGGCTGCCCATATGGCTGTGTTCTATCAACGGCACCTACAGCGTTCTCTTCAGTCCCAACCGCTCGCTGCTGTCCGACTGGAGGATGGAGCATCTTTTCGAGCTCTACTTCTACAACGGGCAGCCGACGCAGACGAATGCAGCACTGCTCACCATAGGTAGCACAGCCCACCCTGCTGCCTCTCCCTGTGGCCAAGCTGTGGCTCATGTGCTTCTCTTCTGGTTCCAGATACTCACTCCCACCACTGGGAACTGAAGGCCCTGGACGCCCATGAGGACCCTGAGAAGAGGTTCCCCTCGGTGGAGATGACCATCCGGACCAAGTGGGAGGGAGCAGCCATTAACTGGAATGGGACGGTTCCCTTTTTTTAAGCTACACGCACTTATTTGACAGCAAAGAATGAAAGTGCACATTTGTTTATTATTTTTGCATGTTAAAGGAAATAAAAATAAATAATACGAGGTCGGTTAACATCTAGTCTCTCATTTTGACTTTCTGGGGAAATTGTGCTTTTTGGACTAGTCTTTCATATTAGTACATTTTACTTAAGCATATTTATAAATAAAGTAATGTACTTTTTGCCCTACTTGTGAATTTTTTGCATTTAATACATTCTCTGCCCTAAATAAACCGAATCACTTTTACTGCAAACCGTCAGCAAGTCTAGCCACCAGCTTTTACCGTGACCAAACACAAGTTCAGTGTTAAACTTCAGCACTGTGGTTGTAAAAGTCCAGAGAATGTGAGAGACTGAATATTTGTAACAGTTTAAATATCTTTGATAAATTAAGAATGGATGTTTTCCAAATTGTGACAATACACGTGAAGAAATTGCCAATTCTTACAGAACCGAGTTATTCTGCGAGCTGCTGCTATTTCATCAAGGTGAGCGGCTGGACGGCGTGAAACCGCAGGTGTGATTCTATCGTGTTGAACGAAACGTTGAAATGGAAAAAAAAAAAGGTTGCACTTGATATTTAAAGCATTATTGATCTGGAAAACTTTATTTTCATTTTAACTGCTGCTGCATCTAAATGCCAGCGTTTTACAAGATCCAGAAGTAATTCTGGTTCAAAGGTTAATTACTATATTAACTGCAGGTTCCTATTAAACAGCACCGTGCTGGCAGCAGCAGGCCTTGGCGCGGCTGCAGTTGGGGTACCGGACCGTGGTACCGAGGCGGCGCTTGCTAAATCGGTCCGATGCACAGCCGGGTAACTGGTAATTCAGCCTGACCTGCTGAGCAAAGCAATGTAGAGGATGAGTAACCGGCTAGTTAGACAGCAGACTGCGCGCTTTTATTTTAAATAATTTTTAATCTTGGTTTTATCTGAATTTTACTGCAGCAACAGATTTCCTTAGTTGAAAAGAATATTCCTAGTATTTCAGGAATTTAAAAAGGAGCATTTCAAGGGAAAGGCCTTTTTTTGACTTGGTAGCAGTAAATTCTAAGTACTTTTATTTTGCTGAAGAGTTTGTGGAAGTTTTTTTTTTTATGTATATTATTATGAAACCGAAATTTGTTAATGTTAGAGTTCTAAACGGACCAGTTCTCACCTGCACGTTGTTGCTTTGTTGCCCGCATGTGCGTAATTGGGGCATTCAGGTGCGTGTGTGTATTGTGGAGGAGGGCTAAATGGCTCATTGACTTCTGCTGTTTCGTGCCTGATCGCCAAGGTTCCCAGGGAAAATGTTTTAAATGATGGTATTGTATAAACACAAAACCCCATTGGTTCAGTCTTTTTAACTTACACCTCAGTGCCTTCAGAGTGTTTGATCCCAACTGATGCGAGTGTGAAACCTGTGGGCTCATTGACTCCCATTGTGGAGAACAGCTGGGGACCCATCAGTTGCTGGGTGAGTAATCCTCCTCCCTGCCCTTCTTTTGACTGAACAAAGTTAATGTTTGCATGACACTTAATCATGTGAGGAAGCATGTAATGTGGTTATAAACTGCAAAAAAATGGATGTTGCTAGAAAATAATGATCAGTAACCTAAGGTTAGGCTGAGATAGAAAGCATCCAAAATATGAGCTGTTAAAAATGCTTAAAGGCTAAGTTGCCACTCTTAAGTATGCAATAACATAATGTAGATGAGCACAAATCTGCTGAAGTTCAGTATTCAGAGTCCAGAAAGCCTGCAAAAAGTACTACACCAACTGTACTTTTTCAAGCCCAGTTTTTACTTCAATTGAACTGTCTGACCACATGCTTAAACCTCATCTGCAGCAGATGTCCAGAGAGGTTCCACTCCCCAAACACTGCAGACCCAGGAACCCCAGCATCTCAGACCAGGCCATAGACAAGGTGACATCGAGGCTGATGTTGCCCTGCAAGGTGCGACCAGCTGCTCCTGAGCGCCCTGGTTTGGGACATGACTGTGACTGCAGTGCATAGACAATGGCTGATAATTCAAGTAGCCCAAAATGTCACAAATGTTTAGCAATCTTCCAAATGGTCACCTGCTCACATTTACTTTACTCTGAAAAATGATCACAGTACACAGGGATGTATGTTGCATGTTTCTATAGAACTCCAGTATGTGTGACAACTGCTGACAGGTGGCTCAACTGCTTAAACAGCATCTGACCCTTGACCTCAAGGACCCTGCATCCCACCAAAAATTAATGGGTAAACTTTGTCCTATCTGCGCAGTTTGCCTCCACCGGCTGCCTGCTCACTTTGCACCGCGCAGCAAAGCTGGAGCACGAGAAGCTCTGCCAGTTCCGGCCAAAATCGTGCCTTTGCGTGCGCACCTCCTGCAAGTGGAAGGGCTGCCTGGATGCCGTAATCCCCCACCTGAAGGAGCGACACAAGTCCATCATGACGCTGCATGGAAAAGACCTACTCTTCCTGGCAGCAGACATCAACGTTGAGGGCCCTGTTGACTGGGTCATGGTGCAGTTCTGCTTCAACTTCCACTTCCTGCTAGTGCTGGAGAAGCACGAGAAGCAGCGAGGCCACCAGCAGTACTTTGCCATCGTGCTGCTCATCGGCACACCCAAGCAGGCCAACAACTTTGCCTACCGCTTAGAGCTGACTGGTAGATGCCGGCGCCGCCTTGCCTGGGAGGCTACGCCTCATTCAATCCTTGATGGCGTGGCCTCGGCGATCACAAAAAGAGACTGCCTGATGTTTGACAAGGCCACCGCAAACTTGTTTGCTGAAGATGGCAACCTAACAATCCAGGTCTCCATCTGCTCTTCCTGAAAACCACATGTGTATGTGTGTTCATAAGGCCTTTGTCTGAAATGCTGACCCTGTGTTTTTTAAACAAATGTTACAATAAAACAACTTTTATTAAACAAGTCCTTGTGAAGAGTGAGGTTCCCAGCCTATGCCATCCCGCTCCACTGCATCGACGTGTACATCACACCACCCTTGCTGTCAGGGGAGCACAGCAGGATGGTTTTCTTCACATTCACCCCCAGCCTAGACAGAGCCAGCAGGTCACACAATGGCAGTGCAGTGTCCATGGCAACACACAACGCTATGAAGTGGGCATGGAAACGCAGAGGGTCACCTGGGGGGAGAGAAGGTGGTTGGCATTAATCCTGTCAGTGAGCCAGGGCCACATCAGATACTCAAGAGGTGGCTGTACAAGTGCAGACACACACACCTGGGTACACAAGGTAATCGCCACCAAACTTGCCACCTGTGGTAAGGTAAAAACCCTGTCTTCTGAGGTCCCTGAAGACACGAAAGCGGATTTCAAAGTGCTCGTCCTCTGGACGCGGCACCTCAGACATCAGAAAGCAGCGCTCCTCTGGGTCGAGACCCAGACCTGCTTTGGCTGTACTCAGCTGGACAGCCATGGCTGAGCGGGGGAAGGAGAAGGTGCTGTCTAGAGTGCGGAGATGGTTCCGCACAGCCTGATCATCATCTTCAGTACCTGAAAGGATGTCACATGGTGTCAAACAGGGCTGTAGCATTCAAGAATTAACTTGGATTCAAGGTGTTTTTCTCTGCTCTATTTTAGTTGGAAGCATATTTTCTTTTGGACACACATCTGTCAAAAACCCACATGGAGCTGGCACTGCAGTGCTTTTGTGCACAAAGCGTATGATAGCTCCCCCCCAAACAGTGTGAGGAACAGTCTAAACCCCATGTAGAGATTAATTTTACTGTCTCAGCTTCAGACTTGGCAGCTACACCATGGCCATCATCCCACACAGGAGTGGATTCGGCTGCACTGGGGAAAGCGCGCCTTCACCTTGTTTGTCCGCCACGACCCTCTGCAGCACCGCCTTCCTCTCCTCCAGCGCCAAAACTCTCTGGGCGGCGTAGCTGCGCTCCTTTTGCTCCTGGTACTGCTGCACACGGTCTGCAGGGGGCGCCGCACTGCACTGAAAGCACGAGCTACTGTGAGCGACTGGGACAAGGGACAGGGCAAAGCGTTGGACGGTACAATGGGCACCAGAAGAGCCGTCACTTAAACCACTATCCAAACCGCCAGCTCGGAATTATTATCAACTTCGTCACATTTTCGCTGCGCGCCCTCTGCTGACCCCCGTGACCCCCGCTGACCTCCGTCTCCTTCGGGGCGGCCCTGAGGGTCCAACCCTCCTCCCCCAGCAGCCAGGCCTCCTCCCGCAGCAGCTCCACGGGTCTTCCCAGGCGCACGTTCTGGCGAGGCTGTCGTGCCAGCGCGCCCACCAGGGTGCCCACGACCCCGGTCCGCCGGGCCGCACGGGCCTCGGCCGCACGCCACAGCATCGTGCCGGCGCCGCACGCGTGCATCACGCAGTCCGCATCCATGGCCGCTTCTGAAGTAACCGCGTGTTGCTCGCGGCGTGGGGCTCTCCGAGGTCCGGGGTTCGTTCGCCACGCATAGGCGGCGGCTTCCTTCAGGTACGCTGCACAGCACAACTACGCACGTGCTTCGCGCTGTTCTACCTTTTGAACGCTTCAGCAGTGAAGAGGCGAGCACAGACGGGAGGTGCAAAGAGAAGCGGGCGCGACCTGCTGCTGCTCTTCGTCGCCCAGAGCGGCTCTCCTCTTAAGGAGCCGCGGCCACTGCCCATTTCCGCAATGACCATACGTCACAAGCTCCGCCGGAAGTGACGTTTAATGCAGCGCGTCGCAGCTGTGAGGGAGGATGCTGGTGGATCGGTGTTTCGGACGAATGTTTTTCTGTGCCCACAGCAATACATTCTCTCAAGATTAAAGAGGTTTCATTCACGCCGTTTTAATTTACCCAGCTACTCGTTGTGGTTAAATTCCGTCGACTCATGGCGACTCTATGGATAGCTGACCGAATGCTTATTCGGTCTTCAGCAAATCGGCCATCCACAGCATTGCAGGTCTCCCTTCCACTTGGCCGAGCATCTCTTTTTCCAGTATTGCGCAGTAAGCCACTGAAAGTAGCTTAATATACAAGACCCAAACCCAAGTCACATTGTGCCAGTGTCAAATTATGGCAATTCCTCTATTTTGACGCTCCATTAATAATCTCTGACAGACTGCAAAAAACATATGGGAGAAAAATGAAAAGAGACGACACATTTCCTCTCATACATAATCCACTTTAATATCATTTAAGTTTCACTTACCTATAAAAAGAAATATAAAATTACAACAGCTTTGAAATTAATTTTAATTGTGTTAGACTTAATCTTATCTGCAACTTATTTGTCCTCTTCTGAATCAAATATAAAATACAAATGTCACTGTACTTAAGCTCTAGATGGTTCAGATAATCTGGTTTTCCATTTAAACTGCACAGAAACAGAGGTACAGGTAAGTACAGGTAATGTGGCGCATGGCTGCAGCAGGGAGCATGTTCCATGGCTTGGAAGAACGACCGATTAAGACTTCCAGTCTACACTTGCAGTGTCCTGCCTTCAGTGCAGACCTTCATTGGAGTCGCCTCTCAGCCTGGGGACATGCAAACCGTGATTCTGCGGCCTCACACAGACAAGGGAATGGATGGGGTTCACGTGCACAGCACAGCAGGGACTTGGCTAAAGGGATGAGTGACGAGACATAGAATCAAACCAGTTGAGAGTTAACATCAAAGATGACAAGTAAGGGAAAGGGTGGTGTGGACATACAAGGGGGAGCTGGGAGCGGTTAGGAGCGTTGGTGTGGGAGAGCATCCATAGGAACGTTCATCTTCATCTCATTGTCCAGGATCTGGACCAACTGCTGCATGGAGGGGAGGTGGCCCGACTGCAGTTTTGACCACACCGGCACATCTGCACAGAGACAGGCATAGCTCAGGCTTACACAGGATGAGGAGTCCCTTCCATCAGGGTCGTCTATGATGCAGTTGCGTGTCATTGGTGGGACAGATGTCACAGGACTCTGTCCAGCATTAAATCTTTAAAATATTTAACATTTCATAAAACCTACCATTAAAGGTGATTTCAAAGGCGCCTGTGGACATGCATTGGTTCTCAATCATATTGCTAAGGAAGAAAACCATCATGCAGGCATAGATCTAGAAAGAGACAGGGAAGGAATCAACTTGTTATTTTAGCCAACTTTTTCTAGTATTAGTTTCTATATGCCTTCACAAAGCTCCCCAGGAGACATCTGAATCTGTGTCCCCACACACACACACACACACCCCTAGAGTTCTGATACTGAAGAACAGTCAACAAGGATTTCCCTTGGACATCATTAGAGAAGAACACAAGTACGGGGAAATATTTTTAGCTGTTGCCCAGCTCCCTTGGTCCTCAGTTCACTGGAGCTCAGCTCTTCAGCCCCACCCTTTTATACCACATTGGAACTTCTAGTGCAAAACAAAAATCATGTTCATGAAGCACAACTGTGCTGCTGTATAGTGATCTTACCTTATTCTCTTGCCCCCAGACCCAAATGCCAGGAGCTTGCATACCAAAAAATGCAAATGGGTCCTTTCCTAGAATGATCAGCCCAATGACAGCAAGCTTGAAAATGGACAGGAACGAAGCTATGTGTCTGCAGAGGGAAACAGGAAACTTGCAATAATCAGCCATTCTTGCAGTCCCTGGAGCAGGAAATTATCATGGTTTCCTGCTCCTAGTGAGCAACCACTATTGTGTACAATGTCTGACCTCAGCATCTTCATTATTAAACCAATTCAGCAATATTTTAACAACTCAAACACCTAACAAACACCACCTACTTGCATTATGATATTAAATATTAGGAAAAGCAGCACAAATCAGACTAAAACATCTCCAAAGGTGCTCAGGAACACCTGCTCTCTAACTGCTTCTTTGGGCAGGAAAAGAGTTCTCTGGAAATGGGAGCCCCTGTGGAACCTTATTTAAATAACAATTTACCAGCCAGCATTTGGCACTCTCCTGTTGTACCTGACCCACATCACTGCCCACCCAAGACAGCATGTTACTTGGTCATACTTATGAGCCCAGGACCAGTTCACTCACCGGTAGACGGGAAGGGGGAGGTAGTTTTCTCCTTCAATGCGGATGTCTGGGTACCGCTGGTTCAAGACCCGTGTGTACTCCTCAAACACCCGCCGGTATCCTCAGGAGACACTGTGCCAAGAAGGGAGACGGCTGTGAGAACATGAGAACCTACAGGGACTATGGTGACCTCCTTGCCCACAAACACAAAAAGTAGTAGTATACATGATAGACACAACAAACACAGCTTCAACCACATAAATTATTAGTGGGCTTGGATGCTTTTTCTGATGTTTATAAATTACAATATCGCTTCTTGAACTTAGACACTACATTAATTTAGAAAATTTGATCACTATAGAAACAAGTTGAAAAGAAAATACTTCTGTCCTCAAATACAAAAAAGTCAGCTCAGTGGTAATTTACGCATCTTTCAGATTGTTAGAATGAAAAAACATTGCTGTGGCAACTGAATGATAACTATTTGGAAATATGTTGATATCAAAATTTCTAATATTTTTCGGGAAATAGGGTTACCTTACAAACACAAGCAACGCGAAAGGATGGGTATCCGTAACCCTGGTAGCAGACAGGCCCAGGCCAAAGCCAGGGCCCTAAGCCCACAGTAAGAATGCCTGTTATCCTCTTAAGATGTTTAAGTGCTGTAATCCCCACCAATTCCTCAGTGTGCCCAGTTACGCAAATAAAGTCAAATTCTGAGGTTCAGGTAGCTGCCAATGCCAACTTCAGCGCCCCAGCCAAAAGACTGAAGTATACTGCTGTAGGCAGTGAGGCTCAGCATGCCAACTGGAGGTAGACAACCTGCAGTTTACTACCTTTACACCTTCTCACAGCATCACTTTTCATGCACCCATCACAGCAAGAGAAGTAAACAGGCTGACTACCAGACAGCAACCACACAACAACCTCAGCCTGACCATTAGTAACCACTGAGCATTATCATGCACAACCAACCCAAATGAACACAAACTAGTGTGTTCTTCTAGGTCACTGTTACAATAAAAGGATAAAGACTTATTTTTCCAGTTATACTGTACATGTCTGTATATGACACCTTTCTCCATAGCGACATACAATGTTACTGTAGTTATTTTTCCCCACATTTATACAGCAGAATATTTCTAACTGCATCCGTTCAAAGAGAGAACTACAGCAGGAGGTGGGATTCGAACTCAGATCTTTAAGTGCAATTCGACAGCTCTCGGTACTGCCTCACCTGCTGCTGCTTTCATGTTAGTGCTTATTAAGCCAGGACTAAATGTATGAATAACTACTAAGTTAACACTGTCGTGTTTAACTACTGGGCCTCGGATTTGGTAACTCGTTGGACCAAAGAGCGACGAGTACAAAATAGTAACGAGGGTACGCGAGCAACTTCATCAGTACGTCATGTGGTTAACCAGTCAGTTAGCCGTTAGCTAATATTCCAACTCGCCTGAGGACACCGTGGGACTGCGGTGCTGCCGCACATTTAATCGCTTTAGTTCGTCTGAAATCCAGCAAACCGAGCTGCTGCCGAGTCGATCAACAAGAAGGTGTTAAGAAGAAACTGCAGTGCGGGGAGCAGCGGCTCTTAACGTCCGATAACAACATTTGAAATCTAAGCGATGTAAGAAAAGTCAAGGCCTAGCGGGCGGGCGCGCACCGCCACTCACCAAATCTGGAACTTGAGCAAAGGCCCCGTGGCGAACTGCATCTTGAGCCGCTTCACGCCGCCGCCATCAGCCGAGACACCGCACGCAAGCAGCAGTCCGATGAGCGGGAGCCCGAAGAGCAGCAGACTTGCGCAGAAGCGCGGCCGTTGGAGCCTGTCCATCCTCTCCGTTCGCTGCTCCGTGTGCAACGAACAGCGGCTCTCTTGGAGGAACAGGAAGTACGGAGGGGCGTGGACTGTGCGTGAACACGTCATAGCGCAGCACAGATGTCGTCTGGGTAATGTAGTCTTATAAAACAAAAATCTTGCCGGCAAAATCATAAAACTAAAATAAAGGCTTAAAATGTTCAATTGGATTTATGCAATTTTATGCATAAAGACTACACACTTCCCCAGCACTACTAGAACTGTACTCCTCTCAATTTCGACAGTGGGAAATGAACTGTGGGATCAGACAAAATTTTTGTAGAACAAAATCCATACATAATTGAAAAGCAGTTGTACAGGGGAAAAAAAACCACTGTAATCCATAACAGGAAACGTCTGCACCTAAACATACTCCCACAAAATATAAAATCACTCTTAAATCATGTAAAACTTAATTTTATTTTTTTTTTTTATTTTCAACTTGGTTATTAAAACCAGTAAATGAGAATAAGACACCATTTGCTGCAGCTGTACAGAAAGTTCCCGTTCAGGTATTCAGGAAATACAAATGTGAGAAATATATACTTTTAACTACTGGGTCCTGGTTCAAACCATTATTTTTTTAATATAAAAGCAGCCAAAAACTGAAGTGTTTGCACTGAGCAAAAATAAGAAGTGACATTGCTCCTTGCACAGCAGCTCTGACCTTTGAGATGAAGGTTAAAACCTAATTAGGACCCCAATACGCAAGTATACGGTGATGAAATCAGTGTTTTTCCATGATGCATATTTAGATGCCCCGTCTGTGGAACCAGGGCAATAGCGGGCCATCGTGCAGCTCTTAGCAGTGTGTTTGAATATTGTTTCAGTGAGTGTGTGTGGGGGGTTTGTGAATGGCTCCTTCTTCCTCATTCTATAGTCCCAACTCCAAATCTTCTAGCTCCTGCAGCAGCTGGGACTCCAGCAGTATCTTTTCAATCTGAGGACAACAAGCAAAGAAGAATAAACTATAATCCACATATTCCTTTAAGGTCAGTAGAACAATGAGAAAAGCCACAGCCTGGCACCCACTGACTCATACACACATAAAAGAATGTTAATGAACAAGCAGTATGCCTCACCTGGTTCTTTTGCAATGTTTTTCCAGCTGCCTGCTGCTCCTTCAACTGTTCAATGGCCTTCAATTTCTGAGAGTAAAAATGATCACAGACAAGATTCTTAAACCCTCCTCTAAAGCTGCTGATGGACTGTGTGGAAATCCTGGTCTGCACTACCCCCATCCTCACCTTTCTTAGGTTCTTGATTTTCTTGTCAGTTTCTGGATCTGCAGTTGTTGGTGCACGAGTACTGGGATCAGGGGCAGAGTCAGGAGATGGGGGAGCTTCGCTGATGATATCGGTCTTCATTTCCTGCAAAAACCAGAAAGAGCCCGCTACAAGAAACACTCAAGCAAAGGCATAGACAAAGTGCAAATGCCCAGTGAAACCCCTTGGTGAACCGCTGTAACCCCAGATCTACCTGTTTAATAGCTTTCTTTGCCTCCCTTTTCTTCTGGTTCTTCAGTGCAGTCTTGGACTGTACTTTCTCTCCAGAGAAACCTGGTCTAAGATTTTGCGGTGGCTCCTCTTCATGCTAAGAAACAGAGAGAAAATGAGACACTCATCACAGGCACAGTTTCCCAACATCATCCAACATGCAGAAGGTCAAAGTCCCTTTGGAATCACCTACTCTGTCAGTTTTTTTAACTTCCAGCACTGAGTGAAACCATAATCCAAACATAAGGGATAATTAAATATTTATATATTTAGACACAGTAACAAATCCTGCATCAATTTTAGCTGAATGAGACCAAGAACAAAATCCTCATCCCTCATCACATCATCGTGGTCCCCAAGATCCCTAGATATGCGCCTTCCTGTGGCTCACCAGTTTAGAGCTGGCAGTGGTGGGTTTGTTGCGGAGTGCGGGTGGGCGGTATGCCTGGGCGGGCTTCGGTTTCGTGCTGCCAAGCTCACTTGGCACTGCCTGGTACCGAATGGGTCTTTCAGGAAAAATACCATCAGGGAATGGCTGCCACAGGACCTCCCACAGCTCCTGTCCTTCAGGTACGAGATCCTGGTGCAGCACAGAGCCTGTGTAGTGCCAAATCTTGAAACCATTGCAGACACGGAGGCGTGGGGAACAAGTTGCTGTGACGATGTGCTCCCCATCTGGGCACCAGGAGAAGTGGGTAGAGTCTGGCGCCTGAGGTTTGGACACCTGCTGGTACTTCTTCACATCCCACACTTCCATCTGGCCACGCAGATTTCCAAACCCAGCCAGGACCAATAGGTGGCCTTGAGGGCTGTAGAAAGCAGCGTTTCGGGGGCCTGTGCCAAAGTCAAATACTGCGTTGCACTTGAGGTCGAAGACTGTCACCTTGGCAGGCATGAAGCCGTAGACAACACAGAACTCTGTGGAGTTGGGGCTCCAGGCCACATCGTAGATTGGTCCATTCTTTGCTGCATGGGAGGAATGGGGAGGTAAACCTCAACACTCACAATCAACACAATGTCTTTGACCTGTGTTAGAAGAAGAGACGGGAAGAGCGTCAGAACTCACGCAGCTGCACAACGGCGCTCTCTCCGTTCACAGCCAGGTAATGTAGTGTCTGCTCGCCATAGTAAGAAGCTCCCGTTTTGTCCACTTCAGTGCTTGCTGTCACCAGAAGTGCCGTTGCTATAGCAACAACATCCCAGTCAACCACATCACAAAGAAACACATTGAACAGTACAGCATATACCATGTCTAGTGAAAATGAACTCCATCACTTTGTATGTGTAGGGTGATAAAGCATTATTTTCACACTCCAGTATTTGAGAATAAGAGCTGTAGTAAGTCAACTTGTGCTTTTCTGTGTGAAATACACTGAGCACTGCAGATCAGTGATAAGATCATATTAATCATAATCCTTATTGTAGCGAATGCCTCATTCAAATTCACCCTGTGGCCTGCCACCATTTTTAACAATAAAACTAAGCATTCTGAGATACTAATCTGATGAAAGGCAACGTAAAACCAGAGTACCTTTCTTGTTCCACAGCATTGTCACTCTGTCTGCCTTAAAGAAGCTTTTGTTGGCAAGAGCCGACGTCGGACCCCCAAAATTGGGATATTGATAAAGCCGGACAAAGGAAGGCGCCCCTTTACTTCCTGGGACATAGACAGCAACCTTAGGCAACAATACAGCGGTTGGTTAGTCCTTCCTGTACTGAAACCTCAGTGCTAAATAAAAACAACAGTTATAATAATGAAAATAACAGGGTGACATGCACATACCTTGCCTGGTTGAGACCCAGGAGACAGGACAAAATCAGTCACCTTCTGCAGGTGGAGCTTGGTGGCAATACTGTCTGTTAAAACAGCAACATGATGTCAGGAGACGTTCATAAAAAGACAAATGACACAATGTTTGAAACCAGCTGCAAGTCAGAAGTGGAAAAAAGTTTCACTATGGACAGAATTCACAAAGAAAAGGAACACCTTCATAACACCTGGGACTGAGGTTAGCAGGTATACAAAACATACCAAACTTGTTGTTCTCAAAGAAGTGAAGCTCATTGCTGACACTTCTGACTGCAATGCTTTCATCATCTGACCAGCTGGGACACCTGGACACAAGCACAATAGCAGGACCAGACCCATCAACTCCTGAGGACACTCACTGGATCACAATAACCATACCATGAAGAGATGCACCCTTACAATGGTATGAAGTTTCGTGTTTTTCAAACTGATTGAACGTTTATCCTATATTCTGTGGACAGCTGTGCACCAACACATGTGCACACACTCAAACACCTACCAGCCCTCTGCCTTCTTCTGATAGAAGCCTTTCAGTAAGCCACCAGTATGCAAATCCCAGAGCTGCAGGTTAGGGTCTCCCTGCGGGTTGTCCTGCGTTTCTGAAAGAGAGGAGTAATGGAAATCCACCTCTTTCATCTCCCGGAGATATGACATCTGCTGACCCTTTCGGTTTATTTCATAAGTTGCCTATATTGACACGACAACATACTGGAATAAGGCTGCCATGTCACCAGCACAGAGTTCAGAGGAGAGAAGTTAAACATGGCAGTCTTGGGAAGGTCCAGTGACACCAGAGGAGAACTGTCTGCCACTTTCACAACATAGACCCTGTCAAAGAGGAAAGCAGAAGTTCACAACCTGAACCTGAGGAAGTGTTACTGTAAATAAAACACAATGACCCATTTCAAGTAAAACAGTCTGACACACTGTAAACAAAAACACAGTAAGAAACAAGTAAGAAACTGATGGACTGTGACTGTAGCTAAAGCAGAGGCGCAACCAAAACTGACTACGAATTGGAACAGACCCCCACGATGGTCAACTCTTACTTCTCTCCATTGCACCAGCCAAAGAGGGAGCCATCTCTGCTGAACGTTAAGTATTTACTCCTGTGGGCATCCCTGAGGGGAACACGGAGACACAAGATGCCGAATGAAAGCAGAGTCAGCGCGGGGAGTGAGCGGGATGGCAGGCGCATGCAGGGGCCTCGTACCTCGGGAAGGCGCGGTACTCCTCGCAGAGAGGAGGGCCGCAGAGCAGCGACGTACCGCTCGATCCGCGGACTGCAGGTGAACAAAAACAGGCAACGAATGACTGCTGGGCTCAAACATAACCAAGAGGACTGGGACAGGACCGAGGAGTGAGTTAGTGCGCAAAACCACGGGAAAAACACATCATCACACTTCTAAATGATAAAGGTATTTTTAATATAGGTAACTCGTGTTTTTAAATTATGCATCCAGGATCAAACATACATGTGTTGTTGCCACTATTACTTCTATGTGCATCTTCTCCCGATGTTTTTGTTTGTCATTAATTCAATGATATTTAAGCTGCGCTGGCGCTGCTAAAGAGCTAGCTAACCCCTGACATGTCAGCACGGTGGAAGTAAAGCAGCGTGGCCACTTTCATTTTGCCCTTACTGATCAAAAACACGGATTTGAAACGCGACCGATTCATTTATGCGCTTAACATTTTTACTGTACTGAACGCAGCCTAGTATAAACTTTTATATTATTGTAGCAGTTAAAATAACTCACTCGCTAGAAGTGGAGTGGGCGGCGCCATCTTGGAAAGGAAGAGGCGTGGCGCAGAGTTGAAGTTCGAACGGAGCAGCGACAAAACACGTGTGCGTGACGTCAGTTCCGCAGGACCTTTAAACTTAAAATACTCTTTTCCTAATGTCCATTTCATAAAATAAAGACAAACATTTCGTTGCTATGCGGTGAGATTTATCTTTTCAGCTCATAGTTAGCGAAATTTCTTTTTGACCTTTAGCAAGAATTGAATTAATTTATACTCATGTGTGGCCATATTAGCACTTTATGTTTGATATGAATCATCGGGGCACTTTTTATTACTTCATATACATGAGAAAGTCAATAAGAAACTAATATTGGCAATGTGAATAAGAGGACGTTTGGGCCACGTGGCAGTTCCCCTGGAGTCCGAAGAAGTGAGGTTCCGGATCTGGGTGGCGGGTGCATCATTCCTCGCATAACGGGGTTAATTCATCCAGTTACTCTTGCTGAGCGGAAAGTACATGTTACAAAATATTTTAATGCACGACAATAACATATTTAGTGCAAAATTCTTCCCAAAGGAATTAAATTCCTTTTGTGAGGAAGGAGTGAAGATGATGCTTTACAGATGGACACAGTGATGCTGGACAGAGTGAAAGCTGTAGTGTACAATGAATAAAATACCTGTAGTAGAAGTAAGAGGCCCATATTCCTGCTGTACTGAATTCTTATTAACATTTTATTCCTTGATTTACCTTCATTCTCGTCTCTTTTAACTTCCACCAACTACCTCAGTTTGTATTGTCTTTTGTCATCATGCTGTCTGTTTACTGTAGTATAGCACAAGCCAGAAGAAACAACATTTTCATCTGTATGAATGCAGCCAACCTGCGTGTTGACCCTTATGCAGTAGGAGCATCGTGGAGAGGACCGAAACCACAGGAAATTCTGTTTGTTTCCTCTTCACCACATCATGTACAGCGGCATGCAAAAGTTTGGACACCCCTGGTCAAAATTCCTGTTAATAGTTAAGCGAGTATAAGATGAACTGGTCTCCAATGGGCATAACGTTTCCATGAAAAGAACATCCCAACATAGCCGGTGACACGCATTTTAAAAAATAAAACTTTAACAACACCAGTAAATGTGCTTAAAACAGACATGTGGATGTTTGGACACAAATATCTGTTCTGCAGCAGCAGAACTCCCTGGTGGACCAAGAGTCACTCGAACTCTGGCTGTGGCTTCATGTCATTCCTCCCACACACCTGTGAGTCATGTTTGTCATTGCATGGTGCCAGTTTTTGGCTTCCACTTAACTGCTGAGTTTGGGTTGTGACATCCCAGCACCGAGGACCAAAACGCCCTGTGCTGTCGTGTGTGTCCTGCCAGTTACGTTTCTTTTGTCACTAAGCTGTGCGGTGCTGCCACTCATTCCTTCTTGGTCCTTAAAAGCAATACACACAATTTAAGTAAGAAAAAATTTTTAAAAATTAATTTAAAAAAATCACCCAACTAGAATATTCAAGTTTTCCAGCGAAAATTTGAGGTTTTCAGCTTTTTAAGGCTCTGTTAAATGTCATTTATTCAGCTTCTATCTCCACCCGATTTTCATTTATTCTAGCGTTAGAGCCAGGTTGTTCAGATCCCAGCCGCGCTTTAAAATAAATGCAAAATAATGGCTAAAGAAATAATTCTCGCAAAGCGAAGGCATCAAACGAACGACCTGTGGATCTGGAATGAATGAACGGGGAGCTTCTTTCGCAGCTTCATTCCTCTCTGTTTCGGCTCCTCTGCGCGTAGGAATTCCCTTTTTACTGCGTACACGTTTCTACGTAAAGGAAAGGATATCCGGACATCTTAAGTGTGCTTTGCTGCAGCGAACGGCGTTCCGTCAGCAGAGAAGAACGGCAACGGCAGCGCAACAAGTTCTCACCCGAGACCACGGTTCGCGGTCGTCATTCCCGCCGCTACGGCATGCGGGCCGCGCTGCAGCTGCGCGGCGATTGACGCAACCAACATCCCGCGGGCCGGACTCCTATCAGCGGCCGGCGTGTCTTCCCCGGACTTGGGCCGGCCGGCCGACGGAACCTCCGCGTACAGCCGAGGAGCGGTCGTCACCTTTCACCTTCAACCGTTCACATTCGGGGCCTCCACACGCTAGGACATACACTCCGCGGACACCGGGCGACACCGATCCCGGTTCGGCTCGGCTCGGCTCGGGTCAGTGGGTTCTCATGGACGTTCGAGCAGCGCGGCCGGAGGATTAGTGACGTCAGCGTACAAGTTTGCCCGCTTGAAATAGTCAGGAGTTGCACTTTCGTGTTGTTATTCAGTCATAAGTTATTAGTTAACACAAGTTACCGGTTTAACTCTTCTTATTCGCTATAATACTGTGCCGAGTACATAAAATATGATGGTTAGCAGCAGCAGTGCATTTCTCAGGTGAAGCCGGGCGCCTGCGCTTGTTTCGTTCTGCTTTTACTGTTTCGTGACCGCTGTTACGGTCTGAGACTCTGATGTCGCCTCGCCGTCACGCCGTGGTGTCCCTGCGATGTCATCGTGTTGGGACCGTGAGCTGTTGGCGCGTGCGGCCCGGAGGACGGGTGTCAGCGACATGCCAACTGTATGATGCCTGTCTGGGGGGGATGGCACGGTGACCTGGGTGTGACCTCGGGGCTCTGCCTCCAGGCCTGCGGATCCCCCATGGATGGCGGACGGTCAGCGCTGCTGCTCTCCAGGAAGAGGAGTAGTGAGGAGTGGAATGGAGAGGCGGATGAGGGACACCAGCCAAGGAAAATCCCGCGATGTACAGTGGTGAGATGTGTGGACGCTGGGAGGAAAGCGTGGAGCTGTCGTTGGGAAAGTCTCTTCTTAGACCTGACCGTCGGTGTCTGGGGTGCATGTGCGTTTTACAGGGCTTGGAAGACCCCGCACCCTTCACCGACCAGCCGGAAATGGTAAGCGCACCCTATCGACGGGTGAGCGTGGAGGAGGCACAGAAGGGCACCCCAGGTTAGTCCATTCCTTCGCTCCGGTCCCTTGTGACCCAGTCGCTGATGCCACTTGTGTCGAGCGTGTGTGCGGTTGCAGCGTGTCACGGAGCACGCGTGTCCTCCTGCTGCAGCCGAGCGCCCGGTGAGGGTTTACGCCGATGGCATCTTTGACCTCTTCCACTCTGGCCATGCCCGCGCCCTCATGCAGGCCAAGCGACTCTTCCCAAACACACACCTGATTGTGGGCGGTGAGACCCCTTTTCCCTTTCAACCTCTTGTTCTCTTAGTTAATATTCTGTTCTGTCCATTCATGAGCAGTTTAATCTCTGAATTTCTGACTCTCTCTCAACACCCCGCAGTGTGTAATGATGAACTCACACACAAATTCAAGGGCTTCACTGTCATGAATGAGGACGAGCGCTACGACGCCGTTAGCCACTGTCGCTACGTGGATGAGGTGGTCCGCAATGCCCCCTGGACCCTCACGCCCGAGTTCCTTACCAAACACCGGGTAGGACGCAGAGTGCCAAACACACACACACACACACACACACTGTGCCAGCAAGTGCTCCAGGGATCACTGGCACTTTGTTTGGAGTCACGTCACCCCTTTAACACTAAGGTGATGCGGTGTGTCGTGACAGGACACAGCGAAAGTGCCTCATCGCCCCCCAGCAGCCTTGAAGCTGTAAAGTGCAGTAACAGCTGCTTGTTGTGCTCACGCCCCCCTCCAGATTGACTTTGTGGCCCACGATGACATCCCATACTCCTCAGCAGGAAGCGACGATGTCTACAAGCACATCAAGGAGGCAGGTGGGTGTGGCTTCTCAGCACGTATCCCTTTTCCCTGCGGATTTGTTGAATGAGTAGCCCCCCCCCCCCCCCCGACAGGCATGTTCGTGCCCACACAGAGGACAGAGGGCATCTCCACCTCCGACATCATCACACGCATCGTCCGCGATTACGACGTGTACGTGCGCCGCAATCTGCAGCGAGGATACACAGCCAAGGAGCTCAACGTGAGCTTCATCAACGTGAGTCCGGTCCACCGAGGAGCGCTGCATAGTGGGGCGGGGGGTGGGTCATCGGGAAAACACGCGTGTCCGGAGTGCTGAAGCAGGTTCCCCCATGTGCTAGGAGAAGAAGTACCATCTGCAGGAGCGTGTGGACAAGGTGAAACGCAAGGTGCGTGACGTGGAGGAGAAGTCCAAAGAGTTTGTGCAGAAGGTTGAGGAGAAGAGCATCGATCTCATCCAGAAGTGGGAGGAGAAGTCGCGGGAATTCATCGGCAACTTCCTGCAGATGTTCGGCCCAGAGGGGGCGCTGGTGAGCCGGGGATGGGGGGGGGGGTGTTTGGAAGTGCAGCATGAAAAAGAGGAGGGGGCTGAGCCCGGTGAAAAGCTCTGACTGACTGACTCGATAGCAGAATGAGTGCAGCCACTGTCTGTGGGGAGGGGGTGTCAGCTCAGTGCGGGGACCATGGATGACCACGTGATGTGTCTACTGATGCAACCCCTCCCCCTCTTCAGAAGCACATGCTGAAGGAAGGTCGCGGGCGCATGCTACAGGCCATCAGCCCCCGGCAGAGCCCCAGCAGCAGCCCAACACGCGAGCGCTCCCCCTCCCCATCCCCCGCCTTCCGCCTGCCCTTCTTCACAAAGACGTCCCCCCAGTCCTCCCCGCCGCAGCCCAGCAGCAGCTGCAGGGGTCCTCGCAACGAAGACGAAGAGGATGAGGACGATGACGAGGACGGCGACTAAATAGCAGCGAATAAGGATGACGATAAGTGCGGTACGGCGATCGGCGAAGAGGGAGAAGAAGGGACGGCAGCATCTTCTCATCAGGTTGCTGTTTCCCCCTGCATGTCAAGTGTGAACAAAGTCCTTTAGCGAGGAAGATAGAGCGGAAGAACGGAGGCTCGGTGACGTCGTTCTGGTGTGCGTACAGTGATGTGAAGTAGAAGGTCGAAGCTCTTCGCAGTCTCTGGTTTTACATGTTAGGACGTAACTAACCCTCATCACGTTGCCTACTTTTTGTCTGAATAAGTAATGACAGTTAAATGTCTCATTTCTACTTGTCACATAAGGTTGGATTCATCTATTCATAGGACTTGAGGAGTAGATGAGGATCAGTTGTGTCACATTACTGTGTGTGTGTGTGTGCGCGTCTGCATTTGCATGTGCTCTCTAGAGGCGTGTGTTTGATTTCCTCTCACCCTGTTACCAGGTTTGTCCTGGAGGAAAAATCGACGTTGTTTGACTTCCAGAATGCCAGAAAAGTGTTTGCATCCCTGCATTTAGGCCCATAAGCATCACACGTGTAGAAATAAGTCACATCTGTAAGCTGCAGTTCCTGTTCAATCTCAGACTGTGCGCACAAAATGAATTCATGGGAAGCGGGAGAAGGGGTTGGGACCGTTTGTGGGAAGCTTGATGTATTGGTGCTACATCCGATCCATTCATATACGCAGAACGTTAAATCACACAGAGAGGTACGAAGAGGAGTAGGAAACATCTTACGTGTTCAAAAAGGTCCAATGAATAGAAAATAACCCAAGTAAATGGGGTGCAGGCGTATGCATTTTAAGGACATTCATAATTCATTTTGACACTGAAAATACTACATGTCATTTTTCAACCATTTAATGCAACACCTATCAAGGACTGAATGCTCAGTTCTAATGGAGATGACAATGCTGCACAAGATGCTCCTATACCCTTTACTTTAGGAATGTACCTTAAAGTCCCTAAAAACCTGTCAAAGGCCTCGCCTTAGTACTTATTTTAGTCAAATTGTGATGCTGAGGGCGGTCAGTTGTGGAGCTGCCTCAAATCCTGTACGGCGTCATCATACTTTGAAACTGACATGAATCGCAGTAAAGAGGGTTTAAACCAAACCATTAAATTGATTTAAAGTTGAAACAGCAAAGGAAATCTTTACCTATTAGTTTAACTCTTGAAGCAATAAAATGTGGATTTTCCTCGAAAGACGATCAGTACGAACGACTGCGTGATTTATTGTTCATTTATTGTGGAAAACATTTTACGAATCGCTCCGCAGAGGGGTTACGGGAATTACATTAGCAGATCTGACGATGGCATCTTTTCAAAGAACTTTGAAAAGATGTGAATTACAAATCTCAAGCAAAGAAATTCACAATATGAGCATTGCAAAATCGGAGCAAAAAAACCAAATAGCCGAAAGACAACAATAGAGAGAAAATAAAGATAAACGAGAGAGAAAAGATCACAAAAATGAGTTAGAGAGAAACGAGAAGTTAAACACGTGGGTCTGAAACACGGATATGGAGGTGTGCACTGCAGCTCTGGTGGAGATGTTAACAGGCTGTCAAAGGACGGTGCTGCTGAGGCTGTGGGTCAGGAGAGGCTACAGCGCTACTTAGCTGAGTGTTGATAAGCCCGTACTATGGTACAGCGTGGTAATAATCAGTAGTCAGAGAAATTGGAACACAGGGACAGCATACCTAATAAATTTATAATTCACATGCATTTTGGGTCCTAAGCAGCCAAGAAGTTCAAATGTAACGTGACACAAAACTCATTTTCAGGAAATGAAACGACACACAAACATGGGGTCCTGTTAGCCTGTCAACTGATGGTTTTTCATGCTCTTGCTCCCCTCATCTCTCTGGATGCTCCAAGTGGTTGGAAGGAACCTCTGGCTTCAGGTGAATGGTCCAGGAGTTTGAGGAGACCATGTTGCCACGGCGATACACCTGACAGGTGTACGTGCCCTCATTAAACTCATTGGCCACAATACGCAGGTCGCGGCCCTTCATGGCAATGTAGCCGGGGATGGAGGCGGCCAGCAGTTCACCATCCTTGTACCAGCTGAACACAGAGAAGACACGGGGGGAGGGGCGTCATTTGGCAGGAAACATCAGGCCGTATGATACCGGGCACATGGGACCGATCAGCTGGACACCCGGGAGGCACACGAGTGGTGATCGGAGTCCTAGGTGTGGCACCCAGGGCTTCGAGTTAAAAACGCTCGAGGTCACAGAAGCTCGATTGTGTCGCTTCATCCCTTTAATCGAGTACAAAAGCGTATTTGAATTGTGGGTTTCAGGTGTGAATCAGGCACCCATTTAGGTTCACTGACTGAAACCCGACCCGATTTGTTATGCCGCAGCTTCAGTTCCAAACGGGAGCTCCGGTTTAGAGGGTCCTACAGCACGGTCCCGCGGTGACACGAACCGCGGGCCGAGGTGAACCCTGTGCTGATGTCAGCCGCGTGCTGATCTGATCCGTGTGGCGGTGCAAACGTCAAACGCGTCACACCGTCATGTCCGTGAAAACAGAACAGGAGACCGCACTTCCTGTACCTCACCCTAGGGGCCGTTCTCGTGAAATTTGCCCCACAGCGGAAGCCCACGATCCTGCCCCGTGGCACAAGCTTAACTCGGACGGTGGACGCGGGTGGAGCTGCAGTGGTTTCCGGAGGTTCTGCGGATGAAGACAGAGACACACAGAGAGGAATGTGAAGAAGAATGCAGCCGCGCTGCCGGGGGCCTCGAGTCCGGGATCTGACCCCAGCTGCCTGGAATGTGCTAGAATGAAAAGGGTAGCGCACGCCTGCAGGGGGCAGTACTGAGCACTGGAAGACAGTAGCAGTTTTTAGTCTACTGATGCAATTCTTTTTGTTCATAACGCCAAAGTTACAGCCTGTAAAAGGCTAATAATACACCATATTCATTGATTTATTTGCCGATTAGACTGTAAAAACCTGTAGCAAATAAAAATAGACATTTTATATTTTTATCAACTTTGAGCTACATTAACATCAAAATAAAATAAAAATGCATCAAAATGCCTTCAAAAACTCTTGCTATTGTCCAACATTTCTCATATTGTTTCTGATCAGCAATGCTCAGGAACATCAGATACGAGCCGTAAACACCGTGGAAGTGAGTTGATAGCCTCACTCGTGTTCTGTTGTACTGCTCTTTACTGCTATCTATTGGCTCAGAGGGTGAAGACGGATGAAATTCAGTGCACAGCAGACAGACATTTAGAAAAATATGAAAAATCAAAAGTTAAAGGGAATTAAAATAGGAAATATCTTTGAAAATTCACAACTTGACCAGTTACGTCATAAGAATCCAGAGGAAATAACAGGACGGGGCCGCACTGCCTCACCGAAGCAGAGGTCACAGCGGCGAGGACAGTGCTTCTTCATGAAGGTCCTTCTTTGTTCGCAGAAACCAAGCCTGGCCCAAGGGTCACACACGCGCCGTTTGTCCAGACACCCTGTGTCTCACACACATACACACACAGCGAAGATGAAGAATCCACTTTTCCCCACCGACATGACGGCCACCTTCCACTTTCAAAGGCGACCCCCTCGGACGGTACCGTAGAGGCGCTGTATTCCCCAGATGTCGTCCTTGGAAACATCTCGCTGGCCCGTGTAAGTGGCGTTGGGGTGCATGAGAGCCGCCGGGTCTCTGGAATGCCACAGACCCAAAGCGTGCCCGATTTCATGGGCCGCTACCTGGACCAGGTCATTGAGCCACACACCTGGAGCAAGGCGGCGAACACCTGCGTTCAACACAGACTCAACACACGTCAGGGAGGAAGAGAGATGTGTTGACAGGAGCAGGGACACGCCAGCGTGTCAACGGCTGCGAGCCGCGTGCCTTGCGTGTCCGCGTGCCGTACCCCGTTTCCAGCTGAAGCGGGTCTTGCCGAGCACCCAGAACTCATGGTTGTCAAAGTGGATCTCGCCACGGGGGGGCAGGAAGGCATGAGCGAGCTCCCCGTTGATGCCGTCAAAGCACGGGTGCAGTGGCGACCCCCAGCAGTCCGTGTGGTTGTTCGTATAGAACCCTGGGGAGGAACATCCAGGACACGTGTGTGTGAATGTGGCCTCTCCTGCTGCTGGAAGCAGGACGCTGAACTCCGTGTGAGTGATACTGAGAACCCCCCCCCACACACACACACACACACACACACACCGATGGTGATATCAGCACTCCTGTTGACCTGCGTGACCTCAGTGAAGGACAGCGGTGACACGTCGCTCCACTTGGCAAAGGCAATGCCGATGGCCCTGCGCGTGTCCTCCTCGTTCAGGGTGTTGGGGAATGTGCCGATTCTGGTTCCGAGGGGGGGACAGGGACATAGAGAGACACGGAGACGATCATCTCTCACTCTTCACCCTCCTCTGGGTCTCGCGCTCTCTGTGATGTCCACACAACACCAAGCGATGTGACCTCCAGCTCTACTCACCTGTAAGTCAGGTTCAGCTGCTTCCACTTCCGTCCGACGGGGTTGATGGTGTAGCGCTTGGACCGAGCCGATACCACTCTGGACCGCAAGTCCGCAGAGCGAGAAATCACCAAGTCCAGTGGGACCAGAGACGTCCCTCTGGTCTGGACAGGGACAAAGACACAGAGATTAGTGGTCATCCTATTTGCTTGGGAAACTTTTTCAAATGATGATTTATATCTGAGTGAGGCCGACCGAATAAATAAATGAAAAGGGTTGGACAGGGCTTGGCTGGCGGGGGTCCTGCGGAGCTACAACTTGTGTCCAGCATGGACATCGAGCCTCTCTGTCTACACGCCACCCTCATTCTGCAGCACAAGAGTAAAACACCTTAAAACAAATGGGGGGGTGGGGGTTGCTGTAACTGTACTCTCCTTCCCTGTAACTCTACTCCACCCCCCCTCCTGTGCCCCCCCCAAGTATCTGCCACCCACATGTGAATCTGCTCTCTCTCTCCCTCATAACCCTGTGCCCCCCCCGCCGCCTCTTCTCTTTAACGTAAAACAAAAGTTTTTAAACGAAAACCTTTCTGCTGGCGCCGCCTCGCTTTACTACTGTGTTTCCTGTTTAAAAATAAATCCGGATCTTTTTGTCCAGAAAATTTAACGCAGTTTTAGAGATGAAAATGGACAGAGGCGGAGAGCCGCAGCGCAGCCGTTATTGGCGATAAAATAATCCAGTAATTCGGGAATAAAATAATAATCCGACAGTCATGGCTGTGGTTGAAACTCACCTCCACCTCCAGCGCCAGCGCCAGGTCCAGCTGGGACACGAACAGCACCGCCGCCACCAGACCAAGGTCCACCAGCCGTGTAAGCGCCGCCGGCCCCATTCGGACCGAGCTGGTCGGGTCACGTCGCCTTCGTGCAGAACCGCGTCCGGTACCGGCCCCCCCCCCCTCGTTCTCTTGTCTTTCTCTCCCCCTCACACTCAACCGACGACGGAGGAGCTTCGCATGCCAGCGCAGGACGGCGAGGTTCACTTCACCGCGGAGCACCGGAGTCGCCCGCCCCGTTCGAAGCTCCTCCCAGGGACACACGGTTGAGGAGGGATCAGACTTTGAGAAGCACCTCAGAAAGTGGAGCTCCACAGCCCTGCGTGTCTCCTGCCCTACAGCTGGGCTTCGTCTCACACCGGAGCTGGAGAAGAACCCCCCCCCCCCCCCAGCCGTGCGCCGAGGCCTCCTCACCCGAGGAGCAGCCTGGAGGCAAGAGGGTGCCTGCAGATGTTGAGACGAAGGCTGCTTGAGAGCATCGCCTGGCGATGGTCCTGGGTCCGCGCGAGTCCCCCTGCTGCGGCAGAACCTCAGTTGGTGCAGTAGAAATAACCGAGCTCAGAACACAAATCTTTGGCGAAATAAAGAGCAGCACAGGATGGTGGGTTATACCGTGTTTTATTAGGGTTAACTGGACAGCCACAGTTACCAAATGGAGACGGACAACGAGGCGGACGGCTCCATCTGGACATCTCTCAGGGTCAAGCGAGGTGGTGGTGGGAGGTGAGCTCAGTGAGCAGGACCCCTCGAGAACTACAGCTGCAGCTTTGTGACGTGCGTGTAGAAACTGGGGAGGTGAACACACCGCCCCTGCTGCCACTTCCTCCTCAGGGTCCGCTCACGGCACAGCTGCCAATAGAAGGCGCCGTAGCGGAGCGCACGTTGGCTACGGACCCGAGACGCTGAGAGACAGCCAGCTGCCGCCGCCTCGGCCGCTGGAACACACACCGGCCGGACTGGACTCTTACACAGACGCTGAAACTAACTGAAAGCGTGTTTGGTGACCATCTGCCGGAGCACGGTTTACACTCCTCACTGCTTCACTTTCTTCCTTTGTTTCTTGTCGCTTTGTGTTCCTTAAATCCACAAAAATTTGGTCACGATAACAAGATGCCGTAGCGGACATGAAAAGTGGGACCACAGCTGAGAAATAACCACCGTTAATGTTAACAGAAGAAGCTATAAAGGGCGAACAGAGCGCACACACCGATGGCGGGGGGTGACTCACCACACTGCGGGTACAGAACACACAACCCGGATCCCTTTCACTAACACACAGCGGGTGGCTGTAAGCTGGACATACAAAATTAATGGAAATGATGACTACATCTGCAAAGTCCAGTAACTAAATACTACATCCTACAATATGAGTTACTATAGCCAAGGTAAGAGTGGGGGAGGGGCTGCTATATGCTGAGGAAAAAGCTGCATTTCATCAAAACATTCAAAGGGAAGGAGGGAGGGGGATAAGTCAGAGGGCAGGACGCCGTGGGGTCAAATCCAAGGCGGATGGAAACACAGGAGACACACAATGTATCTTGCACGTAAGCAAAGCGAGCCGTTGGTGGAGCGGTAGCGCAACTCGGCGTTAGAATTCCCTCCCTAACACACCATCTTTTCACTGCCCTCATCTCACATCTCTGCGTTCTGTCACGCTTCTAACCCTGTCATGACGGAGAAGCTGAAGAGCGACCGCTCTGGCTCCTCCCTCCTCCCGGTCCAGCCGCTAGCAGCGCGTCTCGTAGATGCCGCTGCGGCCGATGTAGCGAACCCATTTGATGACATCGTGGTCGCTGTAGTTCAGCTTCGGCTCAAACACCTTTAGGTAACGCACCTTGAGTCCAGAGGGAGCGAAGGGGACCTGGCAGGATGAGTGAGTGTTAGTGCTGACTGCCATTCGGACTCCTCTTGTTCACACTCGGTCATCTTTCAACTCACCTCAAAGTTCATGGAGATGGGGGGGCGAGCCCACTTCTTCTTGTCGTTGGTGGGTAGGAGCTCAATCTCAGCGCTGATCTGAGACTCCTTCATCCCAGCCATGCGCTTGATCCTGCAATGACACACAAGCACATTCAGCATGTAAAGAATCTACCGAGAGTGTACGGATGGGCAGCAATGCGCGAATCGGTCGACACTCACTTCCACACGATGGCATTCTCGCTCGCCTTGTACTTGGCTTTGCCCTTCATGCAGATCACCTGGACCCCACTGGTGTTGAGCGGGGTGGGGATGCGCACCTAGAAGGGGGGCACAGGTACAAAAATTAATTTCTTGACAGTTTAGAAGAGAATCCTCATCTTTATAGGTGGACAGATAACCACCTCAATCTTCTGTGCCAGCAGTGAAGGCTTGAAGTTGGATTTGATGACCACTTTGACCTCCAGCTTTGTGCGGCCTACCTCCCTGACCAGTGGGATGACCCTGAAGGGCAGGATGATGTCCTTGGTAGTGCGGTACCTACATGAAAACATAAACACCGATTAATGACGATGATCGACATTAGACTGGCGTCCACGTGTGTACACACTTCAGTGTATTCTGACACCAACCTCATGAGCTCGTATTCCCCGTCTGGAGGGATGAAGCTGATGCTTCTCTCCGAGTCAAACTTGCTGAGCCGCACACATTGGTGGAAGGTGCAGTCATCAATGGCAATGGACTGCTTCCCACTGCTGGTGTAACATAAAACAAGGGTAGGGATGGGGAGAGACAAATTTTAGGTACACCCCCCCAGTAGATGTCATGCAGCCTGTGGCGTCAGTGTGCACTGCTACAGCAGCAGGACGAGAGGAGCCATCTATAGTCCCCGAGGCTCAACTGAATCCCCATCAGCCTGCATGTTGCATTCAGAGTGCAGAGAGACGACTCAGGCAGGATGGACGGACGGACACTAACACGGACACTCACTCACTCTAACAGGGTCAATAAATGTTGGAGATACTGAAGGGAAAAGGTGAACAACTAGCAATCAGTTTCCACAGAAGGAAATGCTGGACATCTGCAATGGCTTCATCAGCAAGTGAACTTCAACCAGAGGGTGGAACAGAACAAACACACACAGGAGTGAGAGGAAAAGCAAAATGATGGGCAGGGGAGGAGGGGGAAGAAAGAGAGAGCGAGCGACAGGCAGAGAATGCTTATGTTCTGGTGTAAGACTCCAGTCAAGTGAGAGGTACACTACCTGCCCCCTAACTCACTGAGGTCCAGCACAGAGGAGAAAAAGGAAACAAATACAAAAAAGAAAAAAACCACCACTTAGGAACAGAATTTAAAAAAAACTTAATACTTTACTGAAATACAGTTTATAACAAAACAGCACAGAACATAAAATGCTGGAAGCAGATCAGAGCTCCAAGTAGAAAGATGGAGATTCAACCATGCAGCGATATGGGACCACTCTGGAACATTAAATATTTAAATCAGGAATTTGTGAAAATCCTGGATGGCAGAACAAGAAACTGACAGTATATGAAAATTGCATTTAATAAACTTTCCTTTCTAATTTACAATATAAAAATGACTAATATGGCAGCTCATCTGTCAAGGACAGCAAATCCTCTGGCAGAAATTCCACCAAACTGCAGCAGTGATGCTCACAGAGTCAACAGCCCCTAGCAGGAGAAAGACGCAGGACCGTACTCTTCACTATGGTACTTGCACTTCCTCCAAGAGTAAAGACGTTCCTTGTGTACCAAACGAGCTGGCTGAATATTAAACTGTGTGTTCATATTTGTGGCACTAGTATAATATACAGTGCTCTCTTAACCAAGGGGTGGTAGAGATGCAACTCCATGTCACTCAGTACCATATTTCTCTTTTCTACACAATACTCAAGCCAACACACCACAGCTGTTGATTGATTGTGATGTTGAAATGAGACTGGAGAACCAATATTGACCTACATGGAACACATAGTTTATCTGGATTGTACAAATGCTGATACAGCTGGATAAAGACCATACTCTTATAGTTACAATGGTACAGCTGACACTTAACTGACAAATGTGACCAAGAGTAATGATGCAGCGATATACATTTCATTTTACACTGACAAAAACAAAATTCAAACTTGGGCCAACATGTTCAGTGCTTTTATATCCAAAATGTGAGCAGTCTCACATTAGGTGGCATCAGCTTCACTACTAATACACATCAGCTGTGGACTACAAGATGTACTTGTGATTGTCAACGTGCAGAATGTGAGTGACCTTTTGTTGACCATCTGGGAGCACCACTGATCTGTATAATACTGTGTACAAAGAGCCTAGCAGAGCCCAGGCCACACCCGCTCACCTCTTGCCCGAATCATCCGCCGTGCCACCCTTGCCTTGCTTGTCAATCACGATCTTGTCATTCATGCCAAACTTGCACTCTGGCATCCCACTCAGATAGCTCTTCATCACAACGCGCCCCGAGACGTGGGCACTCAGCACCTGACCTAGAGTAGCAGACAAGGATGAGGGAAGAGGTAATTTCTGGCTTCATATGAACATTTTTACAGAAAGAGCAGGATGGAAGATGCAGGACAAGGAAAATAAGTTATAGCACAGGGTGAAAAGAGAATTGGTTTCATCAAGTAGAAGAGTATACAGTGTCAGAATGGTGACACCTCACCTTGAGGGGACATGAGCAGGTTGACACTCTCCAGCACATCCAGGAAGAGCTCATTACGTCGATACTTGATGCCCTCACGACGCCATCCAATCTGTCCAGTTACCTGGCTTGTTATCTGGGATTGTTCCTCCTTGGTCTGGCAGTGAGAAGGAGACAGATGGTGAAACGCAAGAGGACAATAATTGCTAATTTCAATAATTTGACATCCTACTGTATAAGGCACCAGTAAGATAAGGCAGAATTTGTGTTCTTTTAAACAAAGCAAATTTAACATGCAAGTGCACTTACGTGGTGCTATAGCACAGAAGGACCACAAGGCACAAAGGAGATGGCAGCAACCAGGAGAGAGGGGGCACAGAGTTTAGACCCTTTCACACTCAAACAAGCTTCACACTCAAACAAGAGTGTGACCTGTAGCCAACACACTGCTAACGGCCTACTGAAAAACTCGTGCTTTGACAACCATGTAAAGTGTCCCAAAAGGACTACAGGACTCCTCACCTGGCTCTTGATGCCCTGCTGGGTGATGAAGGTCTTTAGGGCTCCAGTCTCTGAGTTCTGGGGGTAACCAAAATCCAGGATTTCTACAAGTGGGAGAAAGCTATCAGACATGGCCATGGTGCTGTCACACCCTTCCAAGACAAATCCTCCAGCCACTGGCAACAAAACCATTGAGGCTACGGCATAGCAACGGTAAGTGTGGTCACAGCACAGACAACGAATGACTGAAAAGCAGATTGCAGCACCAACAAAACATTTCAGGAAGAAGTCAATCTGACTGTGCAGTACTTTCTTTAGGTTTTGATTTTCTCATCTAATGGTCAAAAAAATCAAAACCTAAAAAAACTACAGCAAAGCAGAAGTTCTTGATGCATCTTGAAGGACAAGGACTTGAAAAAGGCGTTGGCTCTGCACCCGGGAGCAGCTCTGAAACCTGTTTAAATGTAAGGTGACGGTAGACTTCCCAGTGGCCACCAAAATCACAACTCATAAACAACGATGCTGGAGGCTGGACGTTGCAAACGGCTGAGGAGAGCAGGGTCTAGATAAGTCTTCAGCCCCCAATGGATATCATGCAGCCTGTGACGTCAGTGTGCACTACTAGAGCTGGTTGGGAATCTGTAGCCAAACTACTGCAGACAGTAGGGAGGACAACTGACAAGTTTAACAGCATGTACCCACATGTACATCCATGTACCACACAAGAAACTGAGTCAGTGTCCAAGGCTCGGCGCTTGGTTTACCATCCAGAAGCTCGTAGATCAGCACAAAGTTGTTCTTGATGTTCTCTTCACTAATCTTGCCAAAGTAGGCAGTCATCACGTCACACATCTTGTAAAGGAACTCGAACACCATCGCAGCGTTGACATTCTGCTTGGTGACCGCTGCCAGCCAGATGTTGGAGCGCTTGACATGGAAGAAGCTGGTGCGAGCGATGTTTGTGACTGGAGAGCGCACCTGCTGGCGGGCGTGAATCACGTTCACGCGGAACGCATCCACAGCATTGCGCCTAAACACAAATACACCGCATATATGTAGGCAGACAGGAGGACAAAAGAGCAGAGTGGAAAGGGGCACAAAAATGGAGAGAAAGGGAAGTAGAGCAAATATCAGCCAGCTGTCATCTGTAGTCAAATCTGGGTTTACAGAAAACAACACAGCTGTGTTTCATTAAAAAAATATTTAAGGAGAATCAAATACAAAGTGCTTCCAACCATTTTAGATTTAACACCTTTTCAATATCCATTCTCCCACTTTCAAACTTTAAAACAGAGCGTAATGTCATGTTTGATACTGTATGTTCGGCATCAGGATTAACCAAAGCAAAGTCCAAGGTCGCAATTTACCACAGCCCATGACAATGTTCAGTCTCCACACCTCTGAAACATCCATTCAGTGTCTGACACCATCTTTGCACCTTCAACTATTTCATCACCCTGCATTTACTGTGCCTTTGAGGCTAAAACAAGGTGCAACCACAGCCCTCGACAAGTCTGTTCTTTATCCAGAAATACGCAGAACTGTAATTAACTTTACACAGACACTTCATCTTAATAATTAATATACACATACACAATGAGAAAGATTAAATGAGCCTTTTAGTCCATTACTGTCACAGACTTTTGTACAGTTCAAAAATTAATTTTTAAATAAAAAATTTAAAACCACCATATGCATGCTCGTAAGTTACGTTCATGTGATTTTTGGCTAACTCTGCAAAATTTAATTCGTTACTTTAAATCTTTCTCCTTCAAAACCAACAGAAACACTGAATCACACAGAAGAGTAATTATACGTTACATTTTCAGTAACCCATAATTTAAGATAAATCTCAAAATTATCTATGCGACATGGTGGTGAGGAGATCCCACTATAGGTGTACTTGACTTTCATTCTACAGGCGGTGGGGGGGGGGGGGTCTTGCATGTGGATAGACAGGCAGGTTTGTGAAAAGGCCACTTATACCCCATGCTTTGACAAGCCCCCCGAACAGGTGAAGGGGGATGGGAGGGCCAAGAAGGTATCTGTGCATGCTTGGGGGGGTAGCAGTTGCTGAGCTTCTCTTACCTATTACTACAGCAGCCAATGCAGAGATGGAGATGCACAGATATGGCACCAGCAAAGGGAGGGACAGACAGACAGAAAAATGGGCAAAGGGCAGATGGAGAAAGAGGGTTAGCGACAAAAACACCACCCACAAAACTAAACACACAAATACACACACATCTACAGTCATGGAGAACAGCAGAGGAGGTGACAAAGATGAAGGTGAGGAGTTTGGAATGTGGCACATGGAGAGCAAAGCACAGACAGCCCAAGGTGAAGTGCAGGAAAGCCTGGGTACGACACTAAAGGGAGTATGCAGAGCTGCAACCCAGCAGAGAATCATGGGAAATTCACAAGAGCTGTGACAGCATACTCCCCCTCACCCCCACCACTACCTTAGTGCACCCAGGATGTCTCACAACAACATTTCACTGATGCAAAATCTTTTCACAGAATTTACAGGGAAACCTGCTATGTGAATTTCACATCCCCCCAGACAAAATACCCCATTCCCACACACCATAGCACCCCACACCGCCCCAAGACACGAAACCCCATTCCCTCATCCCCAAACTCACCCTATGTCATCACGGTAGACACGGGAGATCAGCACCTCCCCCTTGTGGTTATAGATGAAAAGTCCTCCAATCATGGTGATGGTCTCTCAGTCCTCTCTGGCCATGGTAAAAAACTGCCTTCGAGAGGGGAGAGAATTGAACACAATGCTGCCATTACCATTCCATTTGGATTAAAGACACCACAGGCGTCATTCTGAGAGGATGACTAGGCAGAAACACCCGTGGGGGCACCTGCACCCCAAATTACGTTGCCATCAGGAAACGCCAAGAGGCACAGCTCAACGTGGCCTAGTAATCCTCTTCCGACAACAAGATTCTCTATAAATACACCTGGATAGGATTAGCACCTTGACGATGGCTTGACAGAGCGACAGCGGCCATTTACACAGAAAAGCCAATGACGTTACAGTCATCCCCAGGAAAACCCACATATCTCTGCACCTCCTCTCAGAGTCATATTTCAATGCCAGAACACTTCGGTTCTGCAGTCACATCCACACTTTCCAACTTGCTCACTGGGACAGTCACCTGCGTGACCCTGCAATGCCAGAGGGGCAGCCTGACGCTGAGGCCCTGCCCAGGAAAGCACAGAAAGACTAGGAGGACACTCCTCAGCCAGACTCATCCCTCAAGGTCATCGCCATAGCTCAGACTCAGTACAGACTATTCACGGAGACGGGAGCCCTGCCTTCGCCTGGTACACAACAGCCCAAGGGACACAGAAATGTACGCTGGCATGATCACCCCCCACCTTCAAAATTCGAAGGACCCAGCAAACCAGCACGCACGCTGCTCAACCATATTTCCAGAAGGTTCCATTGAAAGTACACACATTAACCTGCACAGACTTGTTCGATGTTTCAACAACACGTTGGCCACCAGAGATAAAATAAGAGCCTCATCTTG
The DNA here is from genome assembly GCA_018136845.1 of Heterotis niloticus. Taxonomy (NCBI): domain Eukaryota; kingdom Metazoa; phylum Chordata; class Actinopteri; order Osteoglossiformes; family Osteoglossidae; genus Heterotis; species Heterotis niloticus. The sequence continues at coordinate 32,944,517 of CM030893.1, forward strand.
GAGCTGCATGCATACACAAACCCACCCTCACCCCTCCCGACACCTAGACGGACTCCCTCCATTTCTCTCCTCGCTTACTGTATGTTTCTGCAGACCCCAGCGGTGTGACTGCAGCAGGCCTGCGCAGAGAGCATCAGCCTCTTGCTCCGCTCCCGGAAACAGCAGGTGCTGCAGCTACCCATCGTGGCGGTCAGCAAACAGGTCAGAGAAGCAAGAGAGAGGGTCCCACTGTCTGCTGCCAGCGCTCCATACCACAGAAAATGGAGAGAAGGTGGGTCACGCACAACCCAATGGGTCTGCAAGAGAGGTGGTGGCTGCAGCAGTGGACCGAGGCAGGAAGAGGAAGTGGGAGGTCCGTTCACAATCGCTGACCCCCCCAAAAAAAAAATTTAAAAAAAAAATGGACAGACAGACAGACACACACAATTCTTTCTGGCTTCCCCAAGGATTTTTTCCCCCTTTTAACCCGCTTCTTACCAGCATTTCCCCACGTTTTCACAGCAGTACAAGATACACATTCTGTTTTTCCGCTCAAATGCATACGAATGTCGTGCAGCTACCGTTACATGGACGTTTTCGTAATGTGTCGCTGTTCTTAATATATATAAAAAAATCATTACGCCATTATCGTTTCATGACATTATGAGGTAAGAAGAGCCAAAAGTGTCTGGAACACTTTTTCTTTTTCGGACATTTTAATAATCGCGGGCACATTTGTTCAGACAGACTGCCTATTTCAAGGCCGCGACAGGACATTTGTGAGAGAAAAATGGACGCGCCGAGTTTGTCAATGAATGAGACGCGAATGTGGCCGCTTCCACACAACATGTCGACGGCCGACAGCTCCTTCGGCAGAAACACACACACACACACACACACACACACACACACAGTCTAATGCACGATTCACCAGAATCTTCTCTCCACCAAGGAACGGCAGACCAAAATGTCTCCTCCAGCGCAGAGCACCCTAAGAGCCTTTTTCCAGCGTCCCCAGCGTGCCGCCCATTCAGACATTTCACCGCCGTCTCCTCGCCAACGTCGTCCCAGCTCCGCTCGCCCCTTTTCGCCCGTTTTGCGACCACATCCGTCGCGTCTCCGTTCCCTCCGAACTCACCTGATCGCCTCGTCGTTCGGCGCACTACTACGCGCGCTCTCCCTCCACGGGGCGTCACTGACCGATCCGCCGACGGTGTTGCTCTCGTTCCCTTCCGCTGATCTCTCGCTTCAGCGTACCGCCCTGCTCCGATCCAAAATGTCTGCCTCTCCTTCATTCCAAGGCGCCCGGTCAGCTGACAGGCGCAGGTGCGTGATGACGTCACGTCGCTACGTGCGGAGCTACGCCTACAGATGAACCGAACCTTTTCCCTGAGTGGTGGAGAAACGTGGACGCGGTGTGGCTGTAATAATAATAATGAAATAATAATAATAATGCTGGCTGCACCACACTTGGCTCAATTATTCCTGTACTGTAAGGAGAGACAGACGGCGCAGTAGACACCAGATATTGACGTACCTTCTGTCCTAAAACACACAAAGGCTGGCAAGTGGGCCAGCCTCCCCTCAGTTGCTGTGCGTGATGCTGTAGGGCCTCAGGCTCTCACGACTGAGTGTATGCGTGTCGCTCTGCCAGTGTGGGGAACAGGAGTGTCTTCTTAGGCCTTTGACTCACTTCCCTGCTGCTCCTCCCTCCAGCGTGCTCTGGCACTGATAATGCAGAGGTAGACACTGGGGGTGTGTGTGCGTGCCGTTGGTGGCCGATCTGGGTTCCACCAGTCAGGGACAGAACAATAGTCTACGTGATCGTACGGTTCAGATGACCAGCTGACCACATTCTGCCAGCAGTTTTCTTCCGCCTCCTCCTACACTTTGTGAATTGGATAGATTTTACCCACTCCTGCTCATGTCATGCAAATTTGAATTGTTAGTACAAAAAAAAGCTGTTTTAAAAAAACGCTTCTACAAATGTGTCACGTGGGCTCAGCTCCAGCCCTTTTGACCCTCCGTTGCTCAAGCAGTTAATGATCACAGGAGCGAAGCACCAACGTTGTGCGCATCCTGATGATGACACCACCACCTCTAGTGTGGCTCGGTCAGCTGCTCCTGCAGAAGATGAGGCAGCGGGGAACCAACACACTACAACCTGCTGGCAGCACATTATCATGCACCGGAATGTGTGATCTTCAGACACCTAAATCCATACAGCTTGTAGAGCTCATTCAAAGCAAACATCCCAAAGTTTTCAATGAGGGCAAAAATCACACACCAGCCTTAGGCAATAAAACTATGTTTATAAATAAAAACTTTTTTCCATAAAACAGCATAGAGCATGTAAAACTGCACATTTATCGCTATACATTTTCAGCTGCTAATAGGTCAGAAGTGAAAATAAACATGGACAGAAATGGTAGGATTAGTGTTACAGCAAGGAGCTGAAAACAGAATGTAAATGTTAATGATGAGAAATTCAAAAAAAAAAAAAGAGAGGCAGTCAGAGAGGGGAGGGGCCCCCCCACCTGTGTGCACACTTCCACTTCAGATCCATGTCAGACCTCAACACACTGGACTTTCTTCTCTGTCAGCTCTGTATACTTTCTCTCCTGCGGAGAACTCACCTAGGAGCCCTCCCAACACTTCAAAAATGCCAGCAAAAGGTTGCTATTTTGTGCCATGAATGTGGAAACACACGCAGAAAAGCTGGAACTCTGTGTTTGCACATGTGTAATTGTCAAGAGTCAATTCATGAGAAACTATAAACACAAAGACTCGCCACTGCCCAAGCGAACAAAGAATTTATACTCGAACCACATCTTGATATTTGGGGTAGGAGGCAGAACCAGAGGGTCACGGACATACCTCTCCTCCTTGGACCACAGTTTGCTTCCCAACTCTCCAACACACACACACACACACACACACACACACACACACAGTTGAGGATCCCCTCCCACAAACAGAACCTTCACACACACACTTGTCTTCCCCTCACCTCTCTTGCCTCTCATTTGTCTTTATTGTGAGGAAAAAAGAAAACAAAAACAGCATGAAAAACATGTCCATGTTAACATGGTTGTTGTGTCTGGTTATGAAGGATGTCCGCTGGCATGTCAATATGAGCCCCACTCAGGGCTTGCATGTCGTCCTCTTGGTCAAAGACCAGGGGGCAGGCAGGGTACATGGGACGGCTGGAAACATCGTTTTTGGGAAGATGGAATCAGAAGCCACTTCCTTTCTCTTGTTCTTCACTGAAGAAAGTACCAGAAGCAACAAGCTGCAGGAAAAGGAAGAGGGAGGATGTTCTGTGCTCCACCTCACCCCCTTCCACTTCCCACTGTTCTCCTCCTCTCAGGATGGTCTAACTTCCCCTCAGTGCCTTTTGTGAGGTTGCCCCCCATGGTCACTCGCCACAGGTCACATGACATCCACAAAAAACTCGCTGGGGTTGCCCATGGCCATGCGGAAAGACTGGCGGGATGCTGTGAGCTCAGGGGGCACGGAACCCAGGTCGCGGCTGGGGGGTGAACCAGGTGGGGCCATAGAGATGGAGGGTGAGGGCTGAGGGGGCAGGCCAGTGGCACCATACAGCAGGCTGTGGGATTGCGAATGGGTGCTGCGTACACTGTGCTCACTAGGGGGAGCCACTGATCTCTCACTGGGAGCTTTTTCACGCCTTTGCTCAGACTCACTGCCACTGCCGCCTGATTTGGACTCCCCAGCCCCTGGTTTGGCCTCCTTCTTGTTTCCGCTGCGATTCGAGCCACTGCTGCGGCTCCCTAGGAATGAAAATATTGGGGTGTCAGAAAAGGACACGTCACCCCTGTCCCCACACACTTTTTCCAATTTCATAGCAGGGGCCAAAAGCTTAACTATTTGCTTGCAAATCCAAAGCCACTTTAACCATTAATTCATAAAAGACTAGTGATATAGTGATATTTCAATTTATTTGTCAGTTACCATCTGTTGAAAACCTCAGTTATGGCTTTAATAAAAACACAAGACTATTCTGGAGCTAGGCTAAAAATAAAACAAAAAGCAAAATACATTTTCTCCTCAGACTCCTATTGATCACTGATGTTGGCTGACTCATCCCCTAGACATGCATTCCTCAACTTTTTTTGATCACTAACACACAGGAACACCAAATATGAGCAATAAACACTGGAAGTGAGTTGACAGCACCATATTATTTGGATGCCCTTTACTGCCTATCTGCTCAAGAAGGTAAACAGGTCATGAGAGAAACTAAGTACAATCAAAGTCAGAAATGTACTAACATTTTGAGAATTTATACCAAAGTAAACCAGTGTAAGGCATTTACAGACATGTGTACCACTTTGAGCCGGTCTGACACTTGAACAAGGTGCCACTAATTGGCTTGGGTCTTACCTTCGCTGTGCTGGCTCCCAGCACTACCCCCCACTGCAGTATAGCCGTAAGGAGCTTCGAGTGAGGAATGAGGGTTGTAGGGGTGGGGGATTGGGTATTGGTAGGGGAAGGCAATGGGCCAGGGAGCAGCTCCAGGATGGGGCAAGGGAGCCAGGGTATCCTGATCAGAAGTGCCACTTGAGCCATCTTGCTCATGCAGGGAGAGATGGGCCATATCTGGATGGACAGGGGTGGGGAAGAGGAGAGAGATGCGTTTAACTTCAAGATAAGGTAGGGCTTACACAGTTGTCACAGTTAAACTGTCAACACGTTAGTGGAGAGATGCCCCAAGGACCCAGACAGGGAAAGAGAGATGAAGGTCAGGAAAGGGGACATGGCTTTACTCACTGCCACATAGGTCACCAAAGATGTAGTAGCACTGCTCCGAGAAGGTGATCTTATTGACAGTGTGACGGATATAGCCAGCCTTCAGCAGGTTGCTGGCATACTTTCTTGCCTCACGGCGGTCTGTGAATCCCTCCACATGCCGATAGAGCCAGTCTACGACATCTGAACCTGGGAGATGGAGTTCCAAATAGCCACATTAAATCACACATCTTAAAGCATCAAAGGACATGTGGAGGTCTGCAGCAGCCCTACACAGCACACCTATGAAGGCATTTGGAATGGTGATCTTCAGCCACATTCTGTCCCGCACTTCCAGTCCAGACTCTGGAGAGGCCATTGCTTTGGCAACAGTTGCCATGTCACTATGGATGGACAGGTGGAAGTCATCGAATCCTGAAGGAAAAGAAAAAGACAAATTAGACTGTCAATGCAGAGCATATGATGGAGATCAGCGTAAGAGTGAGTCTGGAGCATACTTACGCTCTGTCTCGGGGATGGAGCTGGTTATCGATGAGCTTGTCGATGTAATTGTGCTCACAGAAGGGCTCATTCCGTACACAGGGTACGCCCCCGTCATGGCCGCAGTGTGGGACACCCAGGCAGCTGGGTCAATGGGTCGAATGGGCTCACCTGCAAAGTGGGAGCAAAGCAGAGAATGATGGAGACATGAAAAATAACCAACGTGCACCCTCTTGTGGAAGAGATGGAGTTGGGAAAAATGTCCTCCAACGGAGGACAAGATGAACCTTCAAATTACACATCGAAAAATCTACTAGCAAGCACAAAACAAAGTTTTATTCAGAACTTAAAATACAAATCCCATTTCCAGAAAAGTCGGGATATTTTCCCAAATGCAATAAAAACAAAAATCTGTGATATGGTAATTCACGTGAACCTTTATTTAACTGACAAAAGTACAAAGAAAAGATTTTCAATAGTTTTACTGACCAACTATTGAGACAGCTCAGCACGTAAAGGGTAAAGTCGGAAACCACCGTTGAATGCGCGTGATCTTCGAGCCCTGAGGCAGCACTGCCTAACAAATCGCCATGCTACTGTGACAAATGTAGCCACCTGGGCTCGGGAGTACTTCGAAAAACCACTGCCACTTAACACAGTCCTTCGCTGCATAAAGAAATGCAACTTGAAACGGTATTACGCAAGGAGGAAGCCATACGTCAACTCTATGCAGAAATGCCAGTGAGTTCTCTAGCCCCAAGCTCATCTCACATGAACCGAAAGACTGTGGAACTGTGTGCTGTGGTCGGATGAGTCCATATTTCAGCTTGTTTTCGGAAAAGACAGGCGTCGAGTTCTCCGTGCCAAAGTTGAAAACGACCATCCAGACTGTTATCAGCGAAGGGTGCAAAAGCCAGCATTTGTGATGGTATCGAGGTGCATCAGTGCCCACGGCATGGGTGAGTTGCATGTATGTGAAGGTACCATTGATGCTGAGGCATATATTAGGATTTTAGAAAGACATATGTTGCCATATGACAATGTCTCTTCCCGGGATGTCCATTCTTATTTCAGCAGGACAATGCCAGACCACATTCTGCACGGGCTACAACAGCGTGGCTTCGTAGACACAGAGTGCGTGTGCTTGAGTGGCCTGCTGCCAGTCCAGATCCATCTCCTATTGAAAATGTATGGCGCATCATGAAGAGGAGAATCAGACAACGGCAACCACAGACTGTTGAGCAGCTCAAGTCTTATGTCAAGCAAGAATGAACAAAATTTCTAGTTGCAAAACTACTACAATTAGTATCCTCAGTTCCAAAATGATTAAAAAGTGTTATTAAAAGGAAAAGTGATGTAACACAATGATATACATGCCTCTATCCCAACTTTTGTTGAGTTTGTTGCAGCCATCAAATTCTAAATGTGTACATTTACAAAATGCAATCGAGTTAGTCAGTAAAACTATTCAAAATCTTTTCTTTGTACTTTTGTCAGCTAAATAAAGGTTCACATGAATTACCATACCACAGATTTTTGTTTTTATTGCATTTTGGAAAATATCCCAACTTTTCTGGAAATGGGGTTTGTATATGGAATAGGGCTAAAATAAGTACTCACTCCTGGGGAGGGTGAAGCAGCCACGAGGGTTGGGGTCCCAGCATTTGGCCACAGTCAGAGTGATGGGGCTATAGACAGAGACAAGAGAAAACCGTGTTTGTTCGTACACCTGTTACATCTCAACGCTACACATAAACTGCTAAACAAAGGAAAATCAGAAGCACATCACCCAGCTTTCAGGTATTAAAGTTTTGATGCTGTTGATACTCCCATCACTCACCCTGGTTTGTGCACAATTTCCCTGAGCACCCGAACTGCATCGTCATTGCTCATGTTCTCAAAGTTTATGTCATTCACCTGCAAAGACAGAGAGGGGTCAGAGCGGTAGCGAGAGGACAGGGATGGTCAGACAGAGGAGAGGATCAAAAGGGCCAAGGGAAGATGATGCTTACCTGCAGCAGCATGTCTCCCGGCTCAATGCGTCCATCAGCTGCTACAGCTCCACCCTTCATGATGGAGCCAATATAAATTCCTCCGTCTCCCCGTTCATTGCTCTGCCCCACAATGCTGATGCCCAGGAAGTTGTACTTTTCTAAAGAGATCAGAAAGGAGATGGACACTGCATCAGAAGGCTAATGGTCACCGTAGATAAAATGGTCAAAGTAGTCACTCTCAGGACAGAGACAAAATGAGGCAGCAGGACAAGACAACAGAAAGGGACAGAAAACAGACAAACAAGTGTCATACTCACCCATGTTTAAAGTGACAGTGATGATATTCAAGGACATGGTGGAGTCTGTGATGCTGCTGAAAGAGGACGACTGGAGGGGGGGGGGGGGAAGAGAGAGAGACCAGAGCAGTGAAGACTCACAGAGACAGCACAGCCAACACTAAGAGGCGTTGCGCAAAGGGGCACTCTGTGCCATCTTGCTCTGCGGGTCTCACCCTCTCCATTCGCGGTGCTTTGGGTTTCCGTCGTCGCCGACGATGGCGTCTCATCAGGCGGGACGAGCTGCTCTGCTCAGTGGAGCTGCTGAACCTGGGAAAGACAACAACATCAGGAAAATGTTTGCATGTGTGCTTATACGTATGCTTATGTATTCATATCGCTCACCGGCTAGCAGCATCCTCCTCTTCAGAGTCAAAGAAGCTGGTGGACTCCAGCTCACTGCTCATGAGCGTTGAAGAGCTCTCGTAGCCCCCAAGCTCTCCCCGCCGTGAGTGTCCATTCATTCTGCTGCCTGGGGTGTGGACAAAGATGGAGGAGGAGTCACATCCTGTACATGTCATAATTTCACTGTTGTACACAAAAAAGGAAGATGGGAACAGAAGACCGAGGGAAAGAAAGAGCAGGACAGGCAGCGTCCTACCATGGTCGTGGGTGTCTCTCCTTCGTGGTCTCTCCCGTTCTCTTCGCACAGATGCCACTGAATCTGTCTCTGTCTCATTGTCCAGGTTGTCTTGACTGCCTGCAGCATTGGCACTGAAACACACGGGACAAGACATAAGGGGGTGGCAGGAGTTCATGCTGGCAGATTCCTGCTGACTTGGCTGTGTCACACTTTTGACCACTAGAGGGAGTAGTGGCACACAATTTCCACAATGTTTATAATTAACCTGGGTACCCGCACACAGATTGAGGGTTTCCTGCTCTCTAACACACAGGATGAGGCAGGAGCCACAAGCCCTGTACAACAGACATGTGCTGGCAGAGATAAAGCATCAGTTGGCCATCAGGGTACAAAGGGACTCAACACTCAGTAGGAGGGACAGGGAGGAGACACGCAGATGTGGGACCATGCAGATAAAACTGCAGCACAGGTGAGCAAACAAAAACAGTAGAACTGACCCCATCATTGGCTCTCAGTGTGTTACTTTATTATTGTACTTAACAAGACAGCAATGTGCATAAAGTCACATGCAGACTCACTGGAATGAGGGAGGCCTGGAGTCCCCGATTCCCCCGGTTCTCTCCAGTGGAGGGGGGAGGTCCAGCTGGCTGTCCACACACACAGAACCACCATCTGACTGGGGCCCGTCTGCAGACACGAGCTGAAGAGAAAAATATAAAGAACAGAGACACATGTGAACACCATTATATGTACACATGGCAGTCCCAGATGATGTGATATGGATCAGAGAAGCCAGACAACTGGGAAAAACATCTACAAACATTTTTAAGCTCCTTCCACAGAACATTATGCAGGACTATAAATATGCAAATATATGCCAGAACATTCTAAATTTAAATCTGAAACAAAAAAGGGCAGTGAAGGCAGAAGCAGTGGGATGTGATAATGGCTCTAATGACAGTCACTGGACTCCCTCTATGTGTGCCATGTGAAGGAGGACATTGAGCACATCAGGAGGCAGACACATTCAGACACCCTCAACACACCGCTGTCCTTGCAGGAATGTGGCGCTCGCATCTGATTCAATCTTCTTGTTAAAGAGTTTATTTGTGGAGTGTGCAGAGATCCCGTGATTCCACTTGCTTTATTGAATCACGAGGTCTGAGGGCCACTGTTCTCTCTCCGTAGCCCAGGGATCAAAGCAGCAGGCCTGCAGGACATGGTGTCCAGGTGTCCTTTCCTTTCTGGTCAGCAGGGGGCTTTGCCATGCACTAAGCTTCACAACTGAACTCTTTCCTTTCCTGCTTCCACCCTCCCATCCAGAAAACATGCAATTCCTCTTCCTCGCCTTCCTCAGAGGATGGATGGAAGAAGCAGTGGCGTGTATACACACATGCACATATACACACAGGGTTCAGGGATAGGGTGTGCTCACCCAGCTCACTACTCGGCCGTTGAAGCAAGGCAGTTTAGCGTTGTCATCAGAAATCTCCTCCTTTACCACTCTGGGGAAGGAGAAACACAGAGAAACAGCAGTGAGAGGCAGACCTGCAATGCTCCCCCACCACACACGCAAAATAGAGGACCGTGTCACAGCACAACAGCCGTTTACAATAAAGGCCCACTATCTCCAACCCTTTGGTCCACTGGGAAAGATGGAACAAACGACACTCAGAATCCACCCCCCACCCCACACTAACACACACACACACACACACACACACACACACACACACACCTCTTTCCCAGCTGCTCACTAAGGAGGTGGTGACCCCAAGTGGCCCTGTCACCACGGAGACCAGTGTGAATGGAGACAGCTGTACACCGGTCAGAGATGGGACATCGCAACACAAAACACTCAGGCAAGTCTGTAGTGTCTACTTGACGGCATGAATATAATGGCAAGAGGGTGGTAAAAACACTCTGGCAAATCCCACGCAGCGAGTGAAAAATTGTGAAACCAAGAGGACGGTAGTGAGGGGGTGTGAGGGTGGACACCTGAGCAGTGCTGCTGTATCACAGGGAGAGACACAGACTGAGGTTCTGAGGATCGAGACACCGGTGCCAGATTAACTCGCGTGTCAGTCCATGGGAAACCAGGCTGCAGGCAGCAAAAAAGCAGAAAAACAGACGACACCTCCGATTGAGGAGCTCTGGCGGGTACCACGAACGTGACAATAAATGCCATTTCCCACATTTCCCTCCTTATCCGACCACAAACGTTTTAAGTTGTGATCGGCGCTCCCAGCAGGCGGGGGTTGGGGAGGAGTCACAGCCCGGGGACCTCGACTGGCAGCTGAATACACTGCTTTGTCCATCTCGGAGGCACGTGCGAGGAGCTGTGTGTCAGCGCCTGAGGTTTCTCCTCTCCTCCAATCAGTGCCTGGTTTCCCCACCAGAGACCACATGACTGGCAGCAGCAAATGAGGACAGTGAACAGGAGGAGGAAAACATAAGCAGGAGAGCAGGAGGAGGAGAACAGGAGAAGATAAGGAGGAGGAAAGCAGGAGAACAGGAGGAGAATATGAGGATTAAAGCAGGCACACGGGTCTAAGAGGGACACGAGCTCACTAGGAGATGAGCGCAATCGCAACGAGCGCACAAAGTGAGCAATACAACTAAAACGCTGTCAGTCTCACATCGCTCAGTGCTAATCCCCCCTCGACACACACACACACACACAGTGCTCCTCCTTCATGTCTGGGTAAATAATGAGTTTCCAACATGGGTCCCAAGTGAGGAAGGAGAAGAGAATCAGCAAGGCATCAGAGGAAGTCAGCTGCGCGGTGGCGGCAACGATGGGGAATGAGAAATCGGAGGGAGGCAAAGGAGAGCAGCATTACAGGGAGGAGGGCAGAGCAGTGCTGGGGGAACGGGAAGGCATCCGAGGAGTTAAACACCTTCACATCACAGGACCAATATGGCTTGAGTTGCAAGTAACTCAATCATTAAATGTTCTGCATCACTTATATTTAAGTTAATGTTTACTTATGCATTATGCTGCGTAACTAAGCAAGAAGTCCTATCATATGTTTATCGTCCATTTGACGAAGGTGTGAAAGAACAAAGAAAACCTTTCCTGTTCAGCAACACAATTTCAACAGGAAACAGATTACCAATATTCCTCTTCACTTCACCGTGCTGAAAATCATACGCAAATTCTGATTTCTTATTCGAATCAGGGACACAAAATGACAGTTGATCCATTTGATCCAACCCTGGTCCATTTGACTTAAGCAAACTTCAGCTGCACTCCCTCAGACTTCCACAAATGACAAACGTGACCGCAAGCGGCTGTCACCGCGTTCCGAGGCAAGGAGAACCCCACGAGCGAGCAGATCGGCGCACCGAGAAAAATGGGCCCGGTGCATCCCGCAGCTGCTCACTTCCGCGTTCCCCTCCTCCCCAGCAGCCCTCATCCTCCGCAGGGGTCCGGCAACAGCTCCACTGAGCGGAACTGAGCGCTAATAAAACAGCTGGACCCTGAGCAGACCCCAGTGATTAGATTAGAGGAGCTGATGTACTGCAGAATCGGGGGAGGGGGAACAAACCAAAAAAAACTCATAACCAGAGAATTATATTTATTCATTTTATCTCACTTTCATCTAAAGCGACAAGGACGGGTTTGCACACTAAGCTACTAGCAGTAATTTATCGTTCATACAGCAGGGTAATTTTTTACCCCATCGTTTCAGCATACGTACCTTAACCAGGAACACGACGAGCAAGCGATGTGCACCGGGGTCTGTCAGTTACAACATGACAGCTCCAGACACGACCCCACCTGCTGCCCCAGTAATATCCCCTCTTAAGCTACGCGCCGTTCTTCACCGCCAAACAGTTGACGTCACTAGAAGCTGGGTTGAGGGTCCTACGCTGTACACGGGTCGCAAACAAACACTGCACACCATAACAACTACCTTCAGACCAGGGCACCCCACCTCTGTCACTGAAAGACCCAAAAATACATGCTGCTAAACGGAAATGGTGGACATCCTGAAGTTCCGCTGAGTTAACAACTCACAAGGAGCTCCTTGTTTCTTAACACTCTGCTCTTTCCTTGGCATAATCAACATCCCCCAAACAACAAACAAGAGTTGGCTTTCAATAATCCCTGCATACTTTTTGCCATGTTTTCATCCCTCCTCCTCCACCCTCACTGCTTAAAATTGATCTACTTACAGACGAAATCTATGCCATGGGCAGCAAATTCTTGCATCTTTCTTGTCCTCGCTCCACAACAAGACCCCCAGCAAGGCCTTGCTCCATGTCCTAAATACGCTCTGAAACTGATATCTCCAACTTTTGGCTCCGGTGACCACATTTTGTTCTAATTTACGAACCATTCCCCACAACTCATTCCTTTATCTTGGCTTTTCCTCTTGTTGCTCCCCATCTTCCTTCACAACTGCCCACATTTTTCCACTGCTAAAGAAACTTGGCCCAAAATTATAGAGCAGCTTCTCTCCTCGCAATGCAAAACCCTGAACACACCTTTCACTGCTATCTGAATGTCTCACCCTTAATGATTTTCTTCATTGATCAGTTTGCATTCAAGACTGCTCGGTCCAATCTCCTCCGTATCATCCTCTGTGTTGGGTGACAGTTAACTGCAGAGTCCTTGCCTCACAAGAACCGTTTGCCATTGAAGGGTCCTCACCTTTCAGGTTGGCATGGCTCCTTCTCTGCCTCTAAGCCTCTCTGGACAAGTATTCTGCAAGGCTCTGTTCACAGCTCCTCACCGCTTCTCCAAACGCCGCTGTGCGCACGACACACAGCTCGTTCTCGCCGTTCTCCACATCGCAGCACGTTTCTGCGATAGCTCTGCTCGGACTACTGACCACCATCGACAACCTAACCTGTCTGTAATCCTCTGTGTTCTCCCAGTCTACCCACCTGTCATGCACATCCACCTCATCCACCAAGAGCCTGCAACTGAAAAACTGACTCAGACTGAACTGTCTCTGGGCCTCTACTTTGCAGGGTCTTGGTTCCACTCGTGAAGACTCAAAGACTGAAAGTCCACTGGTTCTCAGTTTTGGACCTCAGAGCTGCTGAATCCCTCCCAACATTCAAGAGGGCTCTCCCTATCTCCTGACAGCTACAAAAATGAGTCCAACATCATCTGAGTGTGCAAGGATTTGCTATACGAATGTCACTTCTAGCAGTCCACAACTGCGACACTGCGGAAAACACTACTCGAACGGTCCAACGCCGTGACCGGTGGGGCCGGAGGAAGACGCGGGACTCAGAGCCTCAATTCCCGGGCGATGTGGCCCCTCCAGCTCGGCATTCCTGGCGCTCCAGAAAACGCCCCATTTCTCCGACACCGTTTGCTGGATGTTTTCTTTGGGCCGCGGGAGGAATACAGGCGTCTCGGCCGCCACACGGACCGCTGTGCGTCACACATACAAACTTCGGGGACAAAGAGACAATTTTATCCCCTTTTCTTCGGACAAAAGCGCCGCTTCGTCCGCCGCCATGTTCTTACCCCGAGTGGGACTGGAAGCGTAGGTACGGGGCGGCGGAGCCCAAGGATTAACTCTTAAAGGAGCACAAAATGCGGGCCAAATGGGCTGAAAACGGGGTAAAACTGGGCGAAAATGGGATATAATGGGACACGGGCGCGCTGAGGCACAGGAGCCGTGCGAGGTGAGGTCCCCCGCCGACTGGCTCGGTCCTCCGCTCGGAAACAGCGGCTGACGTGTGGCTGAAACCCGACTCGGTGACTAAACATAGCATTAAAACGCGGTGCTGCACACTTCGTTTCACACTTTTCGCTGCAAAACCCGTCGAATTCGCCGCATTCCCGGCGGAGCCCTTCGGGCCGACCTGGCTGAGGCATTCGGAGCGGGACAGAAGCGTACGCAACATTCACGAACCGCACTTGTTTCTCCAGCTTCTGAGGGCGATCGAGGCCAAAAATTAAACATAATAATAAACAAAAGAAAACAAACATAAAGCTACCCCCCCTCCTCCGCCACCCTGCCCGGCGGGACCCCGAGCGCGGCTCCCTCACGCCCCCCTCCCACTGCCAGCGACCGGACTCCGCTTCCAAGATGGACGCTGCGCGGGGACGGCGGCCGCGGCCAGCGTGAGGACGGGCAGTGCAGATCCCCCCCCCTCCCACCGAACCCGGGCAGGGAGCGAAGCCCGGGGGGGTTCTGGCTCGCAGGGAACCGTCCAGCTAAGCGCAAATGGCAGAAATAAGCAGCACAAACCGAACAGATGCACGTTAGGAGCCCCGCGTCGCTCGGCTTGCGCCCGCTTACCCGAAGTCATCGTCCATAGATTTGAAGAAGAACTTGTAGTTGGGCTTGTTGAGCACATTCTTGAAGTCCGCTAGAGTGACCCGGTCGGCGGGGACGGGCACCTTCACCAGGTACGGCGTCTCCTGCTCGTCCAGGTGGTAGATGATTTTGGTCTCCCCCATTGCGCGGCTCCCGGACCCCGGGGAAAGGGCGGCGCAGCGGAGCTCAGGTGCCCGCCGGCTGCTCCCTTTGTTCGGGTGTCGCAGCCTCAGCCGGACTGCGGGACGAAGGCTGTCTGTCCACCCGGCGACGGGCCGATCGCGGCTCGATCCTCGTCCCTACGTTTCCAGCTGCTGTCTGGTGCTGTGACTCCGCAGCTCTGCGCCTTTTCCTCTGGCGCGCCGCCTGCAGGAGGAGCGGGGAATAGACGTACGGAGGGGAGGGGAGGGGAGGGGAGGTGGGGGTCCTCGGGTCCCTCAGTTCTTAAAACGCTGGAATCCGCACATTTTCCTTAACATAAACATTCGATTTAAGTTATTTGGACAGGTAACCCAATGGAACAGCAGGCATCTCCTGGGCTGTGGCTTCGGACGTGGACTCGAATCCTCCCGCAGTCCAAAGAGGAACGTTTCGGGTGTCCCCTTTGAGTGTGTTGTCCCATCCAGGTTAAATCCTGGCTTCTAGGAAAGACTTTGGACCCCCACGACTCTCAAAACTGGCTATTCGGCCAAGGCGATAACACATGAGGGCTGAGGACAAAATGTTCCAAAGAGCCCCCCGGCAGATACCTGTTCTGCCCCCCTACGAGGCCTGCATCCCTCCCTCCGCTGGCCTACAAGATGACGCTCGTGTGATTATGACAGCGATCCAAATGATGGCGTACATGTCAAAATACACACTTTTGAGTGCAGTAAATTAAATACGTTTTTATTTTAAACAAACATGTTTGCTTTGCTTGAATGCCCACTGGGGGGGAGGGGGGTGTAGGCTCTGATGGATCAATGACACTGATAAAACACAAGCAGCATGATAAAAGGGTGAACATTAAGCTAAAGCTGAGTCACCCTAAGCAGTATTGTGGACAAAATTGTGCTGCGGTCAGTGGAATTTAAGGGCTGCAAAAGAATTTACAAGAGTCAAGTTTCCATAGCAACCCAATAGTCACAGCAGCCCTGGATACATTACAAATAAATTAAAAGTAAAATTAATTGCTTATGACATGTATGTCATTTAAAAGGGGCCGGCGGACAGGAAGGCCTGCGGTGCAGAGGCCACGAAGATGACGTCTGGACGGCAGTCAGTAACCGCCTGCAGGAACAGAAGCACAAACCCAGATGAGGCACAAATGCAGGAGAATCTGCCTTTATGGATAAAACAATCAAACTCCACTGGAGATGCTATTTGTGCAAATCAATGACCCGATCAGTGGCTGCAGGGACATGCACGGCGCACCGCCACTGACCACTGGTCCTCACGCGGCCACTGACCCGGGCTTCAAGACACATTCAGATACAGCAGAAGAAATTGACTTAATCGCACTGTAACTTTTACCCCATTTACCCCCCAATCGTAAAAACATTTATCAGCCTGCAGAATGTGCAACACTCACTAAAGAGTCACAGTGCTGTGGGTTCGAGAGGCACGGATACGGTCAGATCGTCCACCCTGACATCAACAGAATCACGAATGTCTTCAGCTGGACCCAGAGTCCAAGCTACACTCTGAAAAAAATCACTTAGTGTTGGTCATAAATATGAGCAGCTGGCTGCTTTGTTCTGGTTAAACGTGTCGTCCAAACGCCGTATTCTACGTCATCGGCTGTCTGTCTTCAACCGAGACACGCAGCTGAGGCAGCGGTGCACATCACACTGCTCAGCCCCATGGGATCCAGTCAGAGCAGGAATCTCTCTGTCTCGATCACATACAAACACATACACACACACACACACACACACACACACACTCCTTCCTAACAGACCAGTCCAACTTGACCCAGAGCAGCTTTAGCATTTAGCTTATGAGTATAAAATAAGATGTCCACATATGTGCGTGCGTGCGTGTGTGTGTGTGTGTGTATCCGCACATGTATGTGTGTCTGTGCAGGTGTGTGTGTCTCCACAATGCCTCCCACTCCAGTCAGGTTTGTCCATCTATCCTCAGGCAGATACGTTGACGTTGCGCAAGGAGACTGGTCCAGTGGAGGCCTGCTCTGTTGGGGGGGGTGTCGGCGAAGGCGAGGGCGAGGGCAGCAGAGCTGAAGGGGTGCCGTTAGACACGGCGCCGCTCTGGAAGAGGATCTGCTGCAGAGTCCGACGCAGGTTAGGGTGCAGGCGACCCTGCGTCTGGTAGAAGACCTCCACGGCGAAGCACTTCATGACTCCGGCACACAGGTCCTCGTACAATGGCACCGTGTACATGCGGGACGTCTGAGAGGGTGGGTTACACAGGAGGGCAGGATTAGTCAGGAGGCAGCGTTACGATCATGTGAAACACTAAATAGGGTTCGGAGAGGAGGCGGAGATTAAAAAGAGGGAGGAAGAGGTAAAGTTTGTATACAAATTAGGAACCTACTTATGTTTCTCACTCCGCACCCTCTGGCTCGTCCCTGCCCCCAGCCCTCTGCCACCCTAAAGTCCCATTCTCACATGTTTGTGCAGGAAATTGCGCACTTGGGGCAGATCCGGGTAGAAGCCGTTGCGCACGACAATCTGCAGCCAGCGGATCTGCACTTCGGCGTTCATGCCATCCAGCAGTGAGGAGTAGCAGTGCGACAGCTGGGTCATCACCTCTGACGGACATACAGAACAGCCAATGAAGAAGCGGCGGCACACGGTCACAGCACAATGACGACTGAGAACAAACAGACGCAGAGGACTCGCAGAGCAACCGTTGGAAAGACGGTACTGCTACAGCCGGCAGAGCTGTGCTGTGGCAGATGAACGCAGCTGAAAGGCATGCAGCTCAAGAGCGGGGGGGGTTACATGGGGGACAAGAAGGCAGTGGTTGGAGCACCTTGGGACAGCGGCATGCGGTCCAGCAGCCGGTCCAGAAAGAGCACCGTCTGAAAGGTGCTCCAGGAAGAGAGGTCAAAGGCAGCAACGGCTTCCAAGTCAGGGGTGTTGTCCCTCCAGAGTTCACAGAGGCGCTGGACAGGTTTGGTGAGGACCGCCCCCGCAGAGAGGTCAGGCTCACACAGGGGGGGGCCGCAGTCATTCAGCCAGCGTTCAAACTCCAGCCCTGAAAAAGTGGAAACGCAACCTCGTACTTCACCGGTGACCACCAGCGCTGTGGCAACACTGAACAGAGTCGTAACAACAGTATGGACCAGCCTGTGTGGGGGGGAGGGGGCAGCTCACCTTCCCTTTCCGCCACACAGCTCTCTTTTAAATGAGGGAAGAAAGAGAGGAAGAAGCTGAGCAGGTCCTGGGCCACCACGCTTCTGAAGCGGAACTGCTCGATATAAGCCTGCGCAGAAGGGCAGGGAGGAATGAAAAGTGATGAAGACATAAGGGCCACATGGTGGCAATATGATGGTTGGCTGTGGGCATTGCGCGTACTCATACAGTTGTCTTGGCTTGTAAGGACAAGGTCTGCACTCACGCACGCACACAAACACACACACAGGATTGTCCCCTCACCCTGAGGAAGCTGTCAAAGCGCTTTGTGTCCCCACACAGCTGAGACAGGTAGGACACAAAGCAGTAGCCCTTCTCATAGGTAAACAGGTTCATCAGGCTGCTTGGATTCACACCTTGAGGACACGGACGGAGACGTGTGAATAAACATGCAAGGACACAGAGACACATAGATGAAGGAGAGAAGCTAGACATGAGTAAACTGACTTATTTCGCAGTCTAGAACTTTTTTTTTTTTTTTAACATCTTTTACCACCATTAAAGGGTGTCTCTGGCGTACCTGGTTCAAATTTCACCTGCAGCTTGCTTACAGGGTGGTTGTCCCCTAAGAGACGCAGTTGCCTGTGCAGGGCATCCAAACGGAAGACTGTCTCCAAGCAAGTGAATGCCTCACCTGTAGGAGAGCAGAAGCATGTGGGTCACATGCGAGGCCAGGTGGAATGGCGTACACTCTGCGTGTGTGTGTGTGTGTGTGTGTGTGTGTGTACCGTAGGCCTCGGTAGTAATGCGACGCTGGGCGTATGTGGCCAACCCCTCGCTGAGCCACATCTCCTCCCAGGAGGCATTGGTGACAGCGTTGCCGAACCAGCCGTGTGCGATCTCATGTATGACGTCGATGAGCAGGAACTCCGGGCTCTCCAAGATAGAGGAGATGATGAACGTCAGGCACGGATTCTCCATGGCAACGATGGGGAATGAGGGCGGCAGGAAGACGATGTCGTACCTGGGGGGTAAAGAGGCAGTAATGGCGTTGCAATGTTCATAGATTTTCACTGATCTTTTCATTTTCAAAAATGTTAAAGCAGTCACTGCCTGGCTAACATCAGGGCCAGGCACCAAAACGATGCTGGTGACCACATTTGTACGCTAACAGTGCAAATGGAGAGCACGGCCCCTCCTGGAAGGTCTTACGACCGGCACTATTTCTGTTATACTGCTACTGAATCCCAAATGCATTTAAAAAAAAAGCCAAAATATTTTAAAATAGCGTTCAGTAATTTCTCTCCTTGATGCAGTACATACACAACTTTATCAAAACACAAATGAGCGAACATCGGTATTTACCCATCACATGCCTATAAGCAGTGCGGTCAATAAAAGGCGAACATGCTGAAAAATCGGCACGGTTGTCCAAGTTCTCCGTTGACCGCATGAGGTGCTAGCTGGTCAGTGACTGCTGAATTATGGAAACCGAGCATTTCTGGCCACTGTTGGTGGCCTCGCTGGCAAGTGTCCTACCCTCACTAACCTTCCCCAGAAATAGGGTCCGAATAGCGTTTCCGCCAAGCTCAGCCAGTGCTCCACACTGCCCCCTAGCGTGTTGACGGCACACGTGAGGATGCAGGGCTCTGCCCACACGCGGCTCCTGAGGGCAGAAGACAGCACAGCGAAGCCTTGGATCACTTTTCCCGCTCATGCGCTGCCCGCTCACTTGAGTCGTGATCCCACAACCTGTAGGTCACGAACCAAGTCATAATTCAGTCCGGCCGCCTCCCAGCCGCACTTACTCTTACCTGGGGCCGATGTCAGCGGGCTGGAGGTCTCCCGCAACAAGTGCCACCAGGTAGGCCGGGACAGGGAACTCCATGGAGAAGTGGAATGCTTCGTCGTTTTCTGAGTATGCACTGTGGGAGGCGCTCATGAGCACAGTGACTCCCTCGGGGACCTGCAGGGGAGTCAGCGGACTGATCTGTCTCTTGCTCACTCACATACGCGCACAAGGTCCGCATACGGCGGGCGATGACTCACACGCACGGTGGCCGAGTAGGTGCTCTTGACGGCCGGCGTGTCGAAACACGGGAAGAAGGAGCGGTTGCACACGGAGTGACCCTGCGTGAAGACGAGCGGCCGCGTCTGTCCACACGTGAGCTCGGCATCCAGCCACCAGATCTGCGGGAGTCACACGGCGAGGCTCAGTGTGAGTGAGTGAGTGAGTGAGTGTGTGTGTGTGGGTGGGTGGGTGAATGAGTGAGTGAGCGAGCGAGTGTGTGTGTGAGACAGAGAGAGAGAGCCCCTCAAATAAAATGATGCAAGCGTTTATCGCTACGTAAATTAACCCCCATAAAAAGTCAGCGGATGGCGGGTCGCCTCCCTGCTCATCGCTGTCAGTCATCATTCCACGTAACACCGTCTCGCTGCGCTTACAGCCTTTATTACGGCGCTTTAGGCAGCCGGGGAACTGTGCGGGGCCGACCCGGATTCGGACCCAGGTTCCTCGCCTCTCACCCGTGCACCCGAGCGGTTGTTAAGTTAGGAGAACGCTGCTCACCGCCGGCCCGTCCGTGGTCGTGTAGCGCACGGTGAGTCGGAAGGGTCGGCGCGGCCGTAGCGCCCCCTGCGGGAGGCTGATGCTCAGCGACGAGCCAAACTCGGAGAACGGCTCCACCCGGTACGTGAGCGACACGGAGCGGCCCGGCGAGCCCCGGCGCGCCCCCGGCACGGCGCAGTCGACCGCGTGGACGAGCACGGACGGGTGCGTGTCGAGCACGAGCGTGTGCGCGCCCGCCTCGAGCGGCACGAGCTCCAGCACCTGCCAGCCGCTCATCTCCTTGAGGCCGAAGTCGAGCCGAAGGTCCAAGTGGAAGTGCAGCAGCCGGAAGCTGCGGAAGTTGGAGGCCGAGGCGACGTCCACGTCGGGCCGAGGAAGGCGCTCCGGAGCTCCGGCGTCGCTCGGCTGCCCGGCGCCCGGCAGCGCTTTGCGGCAGCAGCAAAGAGCGGGATGCGGGAGCTCCGACATGGCGCTTGACGCCTAAAGTGAACTACGAACAAGTCACAAGTAAAGTACACACACGGGAAAGCCGCGAGCGGCTCACCGGGCTGACAGACGGGACGGGCTCCTCCGACTGGCGACCCCCGGCTCTCGCTCAACTTACGGGACCCGAGCGAGTTTAGGTGAAATCCATGGGGCTGGGGCGCTCCGCCCTCCGGCTGTGGCCCCTCGAGCGGACAGACGGAAAGTCGGAGGAAAAGTTCGGCCGAAAGACGGAGGCGACAGGAAGTGGGACAGCAGAGGAAGTGCCGTCGGCCAGCAGGGGGCGCAAGGGGGGCGGGGGCGACGTGCGGCCATCGTCCGTCGGCAGAGGGCGCTGAGGGACAGAACTCCCGTCCCCATGCATTCGCCGCTTTTCAAAATTAAGTTCCTTCTTTCAGCCCTTTCGCGCCTCGTACATGACAACCACCATTTTCATCAGACAGGTTGTGTTTTTCTTTTATGATACAGAAATTCCTGCAATTCTTCACCACGCTGGCCGTGAACTGGCCGAGAGGGGGCGCCCTGACTCACAGTCTTGCCCGGATCATACCGATGGTTGCTGCTGTCGGAGAAAACTGGGCGAATCCGCCTGCGGGCCAGCCTCGGTGATTGGTTTTGTGTGTGTGTGTGTGTGTGTGTGTGTGTGTGTGTGTGTGGCATCAATCTCCTCTACAGCACAGTCCATGAGCAAACACAGGAAAAAGCCTAAAATAGTTTTATTAACATCTTTCTAAGAAACGTCTCCCCCCTCCCCGTTACAAGGCAATAATGCAGTCATGCTAAGGCTATAAAAATGAATGGAAACGGAGAGACATTCTGCGAGGCCATTATAGGCTGCCACACCCCAGAAGCAGCGTTGGCCCAGCTTGTGTGGTTCTGGAACGCTGCAGCAGATGTCTCCCCCCAGTGTAAATACACAGTTAACTCAGTCACTCTGACCCCATCCAGCAGAGAGAGCCCTAAAGCAACTGCAGCTCTGCTTTCAGTGCCGAGGCCTCAAAAGTGAGCAACAGCGCCACCTTTCAACAGGTGACGCTGGAAGTTGACAGTCACGGGAATACAGGCTGCAGACCCACAGGGCCTTCAGGTGGGTGAAGTTCGGCGCTCTGAGGAAGCCTGGTCACCTCAGGACGCAGAGCAAAGACACAAAACTACAGTACGAGTCCCTGCCGCCTCAAGACGGCAGGGTGCGCAGCCACCGGGCCGTGCACACGTCGTACCCGGGACAGCAAGGGTTCAAGTCACATGACAACAGCATCACAGAGCTCCCGAGCGCCAGCGAGTCACTGGACAGCTGGAAGTCACAGTACAGTGACGACAACACGTGTGTGAAAATACAGAACACGTCATACAATGAGGTAAATACAAAGTCAGTACAAAATAAGCTCAGCGTACTTCCTGTCCACTGTAAATATATTTTACATACTCTTCCCCAGTGATTATAGCTAAACATTTAAAGCTGTATAATATTAGTCCATGTTGTTGCGCTACCGGCGGGCCCCTGATCATTTGGGCTGAGTGTGATTTCTGAGCAGGTGTCTCCCAGGACAGCCCCACAGCACGGTCAGGACCCCCGTCTCCGCGGTGCTCAGCGCATCACTAATACACAGGCAGCGCCGTCAGCCGCAGCTGTGCAGACAGGGCAGGTGAGAGGAGGGTGGGGAGGTCGCCGTCCCAGCCCGCAGGGGTGAGGGGGCTCTCCTCCATCTCACTCCACTCTCAGCTTTAGCCCCTCACAGAGATCTTGTTTTCCACCGCCGCCAACATGGCACAGAACCGCGAGTTCTCATTGGCCAGCAGCTTCGACGGCTCATCAAACTCCACCACCTGTAAGCAAAACGAGTGATTGCAGACACGCAGAGGACAGTGAAGGTCCTGGCAGGAGACTACTGTGATCTATCCTGATCACAGAGTCATGTTCTGAACACAGGTTTGCACAGGTGTACCTGTCCCTGGTTGAGGACCATAATGCGGTCGCAGCTGAGCACCGTGTGCAGCCGATGCGCAATTGTCAGGGTGGTGCAGTCGTGGAACGCGTTACGGATGGTCTCCTGAATCAGCAAGTCTGTTTCTGCATCCATGGCAGCAGTGGCCTCGTCCAAGATCAGCACCTGGGAGGGACATGGAAGTCAACCACCAACCTGCACTCCACACCAAATACACAACCTGCTCCACCGCTCCAAAGGAGCCCGACAGGATGGCAAGTCCTCCCTTCAGCCTCATACCTTGCACTGTCGCAGCAAAGCTCGAGCCACGCAGAGCAGCTGCCTCTCTCCTACTGAGAAGTTTTCTCCATTCTCCACCACTTCAGACTCCAACTTGAGAGGCAACTGTGACACCTGATGGCAAACAATTTCTTTAGCTCTAGGTCTGCTCAGCTGGACCTTCTCCCCAAAACACCAAGTCGGTGCAGACCCAGCACTCACACAGTCCTTCATGTGCGTCCTCTCCAAAGCATCCCATATCTGCTCCTCAGCATACTGGTTGAAAGGGTCCAAGTTGGACCTGCAACAGTGGAGAACACATGTCACAACCACATGCGTGCGCAGCAGGCACAAGTGGCCAAAAACATGCACACATGAAGAGGGACGGCGGCGGGAGCTGGTTTCTTGCCTGACGGTTCCGCTGAAGAGCACAGGCTCCTGGGGGATGATGGACAGTTTGCTCCGCAAGTCCGCCAGGCCAATGTCACAAATGTTGACCCCGTCAATCTTGATGGTGCCACCACAAGGCTCCACCAAGCGGAAAAGCACCACACCAAGAGAGGACTTCCCTAAGAGAGAAGGCATACTCAATAAGTCAGCATTTACCTAATGTAAATTTATCCAATCAGCATTCAGAGGTGCAAATCAACCAGTTGGCCTTTTTGAAAACTGCCTGGGTAAACAGCCAGGTTCACTCAGAGACAAAGGTGTATCAGGGTTTCAGGTGCTGTGGAGTCCGACGACAGTAACCTGAGCCGGTGCGGCCCACAATGCCGACCTTCTCCTTGGGCCGGATGGTGCATGACAGCTTTTTCAGAACCAACGGCAGGTTCTCCCGGTACCTCATTTCTGTCTCTTCAAACACAACCTTTCCCTCCTGGGGCCAGTCTGCTGGGGGTGCCTTGTTCTTGATCCGGGCAGGAGCTTCCAGAGCCAAAGACTGGGAGTTCCAGGGTGGAGATACACAAATCAGCAACAGTGCAGTGAGGAAAGCAAAGGGACTGAGACAAACATACAAGAAGGAACACCACAAACACACCTGGATGTAGTGGTGAATTCTCTCCACGGAAGTGAAGCGTGCTTCAGTCTCTGATGCTAACCGCACAGTGAACTGGAACAATCCAGTGAGCTGAAATAAACAGCGAAAGACTAATTTGTTTTCCTCTGAAACAGAAGCATGAGAAGGCAAGAGAGAGACAGAGAGATGCGGAGGGGTTGGCATTCACCTGTACAGCATAGGAGATGGCGAGTCCAGCGTAAGCCGGGGGGATCTTGCCATGCATTAGCACCATCATAAGTGCCGTGATGCTAATGAGAGCAACGCTAATGACATCGAGGCGGATCGCGAGCCAGCGCATTGCACAGCTGAACAGGTAGAACGGAGCCTGGTTCTGATCCAGCAGCTCCTGGTACCTGTGTGTTTGACCATAAGCAACATGTTTAGGTGTATGAAAACCACCGTGAGATTTCTTACTGAGTAGGTAGTTCAGAAGCCTCAGATCCGCTCTCACCGGACCAGGAACTCGTCTCCCTTGCCGTAGGCATGCAAAGATGTGAGACCCTGAATGCTGGAGGTGATATGCGACAGGAAGGGTGACTGCGTCACGTTGTCCAGCCGCTTGAGTTCACGGATGAAAATACGTGAGACGACATGCAGCAGGGTAAAGAGCAGAACCAGGGGTCCCACAGCCACCAGGAACCAGGGGAATACACTGCCAATGACTCCAAGGCAGAAGAAGACGAGGATCACATTCTGGATGAACATCTCAGCTTGGAAAGGCAGACGGGTGTCCACTGGGGGAGGAAAAGGTCAGTGAGAGGTGCTGTAAGGAACGTATGTCTGAAAAGAAAACTGGCACAAGGAAGAGTTTGCACCTTCATCCATGTCCTTGGAGAATCGATTCAGGATGCGAGCAGTCGGTGTGGTGTCGAAAAACTTCATTGGGCTGCGTAAAATCTTGCGGAAGAGCTCCTCGTGGAGGCGGGATGAGGCACGCAGTGTCCACTGTGCAGGTAAGACATGTAAACATGTGAGATACTCATGTACATACAAAAGAATACAGGAATGACACAGTGATACAAATAGACTCAAGAGATTTAAACATGCAGACACACCTGTGTCCTTGGACCTTACCTTGACAAACGCAATACCACGCACGAACTTGAGGAACAGCATGACGCCCATGGAGAGACTGTAGATGGCAGCATAGTAGCGCATCCATGGGTGGTCCCGCATGCTGTCGCTCACCACAGAGTTGTTCCTGAGCCAAATGGTTGTGTTCTGTCCATTGGGAACAGAGAATTAGGTGGTCACTCAATCACTCACGTACACACACCCTGCAAAGGCATTTAACTCCTTCATGCAGCAGCACGTATCAGTGTTACACACTGTACAGACAACACTGCATGAAGCTGCTAGCTGTGGACAGGGAGAGGAAAGATTCTTCTGACACTCACCCCACTGCCCTGCTTGATCCAGTAACTCAGCCACCAGTTGCTGAAGGCAGTGCTTCCCACGTTAAGCATGAAGAGTGCGAGGATGAGCAGGGCCACCAGAGGCCCTCCTGATGCATGCATGTAGGCCCTGTATACCTCCCAGGGCACTGACCCACGGCCTCGCTCCTCCACCTGCGTCAGCTGACCTGATCCACCGAAGACAGGGTAGAATGAAAAGACTTTGGTTCCAGCATTGTCTTTTCGCTCACACACACACACACACACACACACACACACACACACACACACACACTCGCCTACCATTGTCCTTGTTAACAGGTTTGTCCTTCTTCACAGACCCAGGCTTTGCTTCCACAGGCTTCTTCAAGGAGTTACCAGTGTTCTTACTGGTCACCTGATAGAACCACAGTTACACAGTTACTCAAACATAGGTGACATTCCTGTAACGCACAGTGTACACAAACTTGAGGGGTGGCGTCACCTCGATGCAGGGTGCCTCGCCCAGCTGCAGGTTGTTAAACATGGCTGCATAATCGCCGTTGAGATTCATCAGACTTTCATGACTGCCCTGTTCCACGATGCTGCCATCTCTCATGAAGATGATCTCATCACAGTCCACTAGGTACTACACATATACATACAAACACTGTCAACACAAGCGTCTGAATTTATCACCACACCAAGTAAAAGGACACACATAGCCATGGTAAATGATTCCACATGGGAAGAGATGAATAAATGAGTTAATAATTCTGTGGTAAACGGATGTAACTGGAGCAAACGATCTTCACAAAGTTTTTGAGCTCAGGAGATCAGGTTGAGGTCAGAAAGAGTCACCTGTAACTGATGTGTGATGAAGAGGATGGTCTTCTGACGCAGCTGCTTCTTGATAACGTTGTTAAAAATGTGGTTGCTCACATGAGCATCCAGGGCACTGAGTGGATCGTCCAGGATGAAGATGGCTCGGTTGCTGTAGACGGCTCGTGCCAGGCTGATTCGCTGCCGCTGGCCACCGCTGAGGTTGGCACCACGTTCTCCGATCTGAGATGAGGAATCCTTTCAAACAATAGCTTATGGCAAGGCAAGAAACTGACCTCTCTGTGGCACCTGCACTTTACCTCTGTCAGATCACCGTTGGGGAGGAGGGCCAAGTCTGGTCGCAGGCAGCAGGCACTCAGAACCTTGTGATACCTGTGGGGTTGAAAATGGGGTAGTTCAGGGTAATACCATTGGCCATTTCCCTCTCGACAGTACCAGTAACACACTCTTG
Source organism: Heterotis niloticus (assembly GCA_018136845.1). Classification (NCBI taxonomy): domain Eukaryota; kingdom Metazoa; phylum Chordata; class Actinopteri; order Osteoglossiformes; family Osteoglossidae; genus Heterotis; species Heterotis niloticus. The sequence goes on from CM030893.1 coordinate 32,971,230, forward strand.
TCATGTTCACCAAAGCCAAACGAATTTCCTTCCCATCATGAGCAACACCTCTTCTACAGCATCATCACTCTACACATCCTACATACATTATGTGACACAAACTGGATCTTTTACTGTTTCCATTTCTATGGAAGCTAGGACTGGGCTTCCATCATCTGTGCTAGCAGAGAACCCACTTCAGCTTGCTTTGTTCTCACCTGTCCTCCTCGTACTCCTTCCCAAACAAGATGTTGTCCCTAAGGGACGCATTAAGGATCCAGGCCTGCTGAGCCACATACGCAAAGTCTCCATTGACAGCCACCTTACCCTCCAGGAGCATCATCTGCAGAAGCCAAACATGAAAAGCCAAGAATATGTTGAATTGCAAGATGAATTGTTGAAAGGGTATGTCAAACTGTTTCATTAACCCAACACATGCTGGCCTCATTTTCTTCAGCAATCTACCATGTGATACTCTGCCTAAAAGGTAAAACAAAAATTTTGGTTGCTGGGATGAAAATCATCTTAGAAAGCATCTTAAACTTGACCTACTGCTGAAGCAAGATTATACTCATTAAAAGAGATACAGCAGCAGGAGTGTCTGACTTGGAACAAAAACCATAAAGACAGTCTCTCTGTAACTGACACCACCTTGCACTGATGACTTCAGGAGACATTACCTGTCCCAGAATGGCAGAGATGAGGGAGGTTTTCCCACTGCCCACGCTGCCACAGATGCCTAGCAGCTTTCCCTGTAGTCAAAGGGCGTGAGAGAAGGAGAGGTGTATCACACACACGCTATTAGTCCTTACCAATGCAAGCACGCTGTGCAAATATGCTTATTTGACAGCAGACACATGTCTCTAACCTCTGAAACAGTAAGGTCAATGCAGTGCAGGGTCCTCTGCAGACGCTGGCTCACAGTGGGAATTGGTGTGCTTCCATCAATGGGGCCAGAGGGCACCTCCACCTCTCCCTCTACCAACAGATGTCCACTCTGCTCTACTGACTCCTCCCCTCGGCCACGGCAATCCTGTGCTTTCCTGTGCCCACGCCTTTGGGTCATACCTACTGAGGGGGTTCCACGGGGAGTGGGCTGGGCACTGTGACCACCTGTTTCCCAAGCAAAGCTGGCGCCGCTGAGCTCCACCGTCACCCCAGGGCATTGTGGCCGAGCCCTGATCATCTCCACTTCTGCCATCAGCAACAAGCTCTGCATGAGAAGGCAGGTGAGGCCTGAGTGCTAACCAGATCACAGGACTGTAATCACAGGGAAACATGGATAGAACTTCTACCTTAAATCTTTCCATAGCCACAGTTGCCTCTGAGAGTGACTTGACTGAGAAAGGAGTGACTTTGAGGGCAAACGTCATGGCATTGAAGACAGTTACCACTGTGAAAGCCTGAAGGAGAGACATGGGGCCACAGTAAGGATAAGAAAACAGTGACATCCACAACCTATTCCAGTCAGTCTCCTAGTCAAGAGAAAAATGTCCCACAAGAACCTCGCATCCACAAGCATCCAGCTAACACAACCAAGCCCTTGCACAAAGAGGTGCACACAGTGTCATCCCAGAGTGGTTGTGAGGTTGTACCTGGGCAGCATTGAGGTCAAATCCAAGGAGCATGTGGGCAGAGAATGTGGCCACGCTAGCAATCACCACTACAATAGGAGCCACGCCCACAGTGATGCTCTGGAAGTATCCTGTCCGCTCCAGGATCAAACGCTCCTCCTCGCGGATCCCTGCAGGAACGCAGGTCACATTGACCATCTTGTACAACAGCCTCAGCCATCCTCCACAACCCTTACTTTCAGGCCACAAAATGAGCACTTACTGCGCACATCCTGAGAGAAAGGCTTCACCCAGGCATACATCTTAATAAACTTGATGTAGTTCAGGATCTCATTCATTTTCTGCACACGCCCATCAGTCACAGCCACACCCTTCCTCCGGAAATAGGCTGTCAACCTGGAGCTGAACATCTGACATGAAGATGGAGGTATCAATGGTTGCTCACCACTGCACACACCTCTGGCTTGGTCTGCAAATCACACTGTATTTGTGTGTGTGAAACACAGGAGGAGGACCTTTACCATGGCTGGATAGAAGAGGATGAAGACTGCTGAGCCCAGGAGAGAAGTGGGCCCCAGGATGGCCAAGTTGTAGACCATCCCTAGCACTGCGATGAGGGGTCCTCCGGCCAGCAAACTGCCCACTGCGGCAGCTTCAAACATCCGTTGACCATCAGTGGAGCACATGTTGATCAGCTAAGGGCAGAAGTCCATCAAGGTTATAGTCTCTTACCAAATTTAAAATGTTCTAACTAATAGCACAAACCCCAACCTGCCTAAATTAACATCTCAACCAACTTTGCTCATTGGAATGTCCCACCCGGATTTTTGGTTGCGTGTCACCTCTGACCCAGTGACTTCTGCGGCAGGATCTCACCTCCCCCATGGACTTGTCCCGGATGCTGCGGAGCCGTAGGATTTTGTGGAAGGCCATGGTGAGGATTGCACCTCGCAGACGTGTTCCAGTGCGGTAGTTCAGGGCCCAGGTGAGGGCTAGGGACCAAGACCGAACCAGTTCGGTGGCTAGCAGCCCCAGAACAAGGAGCAGGCCATAGGGCAGATCAGGCTGCGCCCGCTGGGTGTACTCCAGCAGCCGCTTCACCACGAAGGCCTGCGGAGCGGAGGGGGTAAGACAACACAAGCACAGCGACTGAGCACACATCCACTGCCGTGCCACTTTGGCTTCTTCAAGGCCATCATCATCATCGGCACCATCAGTAACACAACAGTAACACTCAGTCATGCCATTCTAGTCGTCATTATTGTATCACTCATTTTCTCTTCAGAAGAATAAAGGCATATTGTAATACCTCTGTTGATTAAATAAAAGAGGCTCTTTTGAAGGTTCTCTTTACATTTACCTTTGGGGGCCTTTTCTATTAAGATCCTTTGAAAAGAACAAGAGAAACAATAAAAAACCAACTGTGCCATTTGGAATGATCAGAAAGAAACAGCACATTGCACAGCATCATCATTGGACACATTGCCTTCAACTTTGCTTTGTCTGCATCACGTGGAAATAAGAGACATTACCTACAGTGACACCAAGGTGGGCCTTGACAACGAGCACTTGCATTTTTAAAGGCCTGAAAACAAACATCAGCAGGTTCAATATTCAGAAACAGACAGAAAAACCACAGAAGGGAAACAAACAGGAAGCTCAGATGTGTCTTCACACTCAGTGGAAAATGTCAGGGTGTTGTTTTCCCAAACACTCGAGGTTGCTTCTCACATCCACATACACACTCGCGCATGCACACGCACACACACAGGTCTTCCATAAACAGGTAGTGCCAGGAAACCCACACAGTTCATCATATCACCATCCGTTTATTACAAGTTTATTACCTCTAAAGGAAAACTGCCTGCAGTTCATAGAAGAAAGAAGATGCATTTAGTACATCAATTGCTCACAGGTGATGGTCAGACTCACACACAAGATAAAAGAAACGCAGGGAAGAACAGAAATGACAGTGGTTCCCACTGATGGACCGAGTTTCCCCTTTGGACAGTCTTCCCTGTAGGTCGAGTTTTTTGTGTCTTTCAGTGTTTTGCTCTTTATGCTTTGTCCGTTGGGTGGCCAGTCAAACCATGTACATTAATTGTTTTTCTCCTTGTCCAGAGTAGCAGATGTCCACAACGGAAGGAAAAAAACAAGCCCCCGAATGTGTTCGTTCAGACAGTGAGAGCCCTGAGTTGGGCTGAAGCCTCAGCAGCGTCCGGAGACAGCCAGGAGGGCTTTGTCCACTTGCTTTGAGCGGCAGCGTGGCACTGGTCCCAAATGCCCCCGTCCCACATGCCCCCTCCTACGCTCTCCCTCCTCGTCACCCCTCTGGTGGCTCTGCAGTCCAGCCACCACACAGAAAACAGGAAAGTGTTCGTCATGGCAACAGGAGCAGCAGTGCAGAGGGAGCAGGTCAACAGTCTGTGCACTGATCATCAACTTGGCCCGAAGTGGAGGATACTACAGAGCACCTGCTAACAGCGAGTCAGGGTGGTCTCCCTGGGTGGGCGGACACAGGCAGGCATGTCCAACACGCAGAACAAGCATTGACATGAGGGACAGCCAGCAGAGACAGCGGCCCTGCCGCGCAATCTGGGGGAACGTGCCCTTACCTCTCTGGCGCTGCACGGTGCCGCGGCCCACCTCCCGTGCTATTTCCTTCCGCAGTTTAACGCACGGCCTGTGGAGTCTAAAGAACAGCCTCTGTCACATGTCCCTCGAGGGGGAGTGGCCATCTGTGGCTCCACCCCACTCTTCCACCCTTCCACCCCCACCCTTCCCCACCGTATCCAATTGTTACACTCTCTCCCACATGCACACACACGCTCACATACATACATCCAGCAGGCTATGGGGTTCTGCTTTGTGGGGAAACATTTACCACTCCTGTTGGATTTGGAAGCATACCTGACTAGAGGAAAATCTGACCCACCTGGTATGGTGGAACTGAGCCTTAGGTCAGATTGCTAAAGGTGCATGTGAGGCTGTATAAGCCTGAGCTCACCTGAGTGGGGTGCTACCCTGGGACTGAGGCTGTGGAACAGGCAGTTAGTGCAGGAGACACACGCCAGACCCCACAGGGGTACAGTGACAGAAGCTGTCCTTGGAAGAAGGTGATGTGTTAACCCTGAAAGCCCTGTCCCACTGAACACAGAGCCTTTTGGTTGCATTAGAGGAGCAGCAATGTAATCCTCATGGTCATCGACATCAGCATCACCAAGACATAGCAAACACGGGGAATATTATATTCAAATTTAAAAACTAAAATATCAGGGATAAATATGATGATATGGGGAAAAAATCACAAAAAGAGGAACAATAGTACTACTGAGATAGGCTGCTGACAGAGACAGGGTGTGACCGAGGTCTGATGTCCTATTGCTCAAAAACAACAGCTGTGCTGTTGATGTGATCTACAGAGCACAACTGTATGGGTCTGTATTGGTTCAGCCCCTCAAACAATCACCATCCTAGGTCATTGGCCCTGGCCAGTAAGCTGTTCTGCTTACTAAAGGTCTACGATCTGCTTTCAGTCTCATTGAGATTCTGTGTGGTGTCGTGTGATGTGATCTCCTACCCAAACAGTGACTGCAAAATGCCACAATCATCACGAGGTAGAAGAAAGGAGAAGTGGACATTTCCTAAACCAGTCTGGAGAGTTTTACAGACAGCCACTGATAAAGCACTGACAAACCATGGTTTGAAGACACAGTTCAGCTCAACTATTTCACATATTTCTATTCAACTGAAGTGATTCCTTTATGTGGGCAGTTATTAGCAAGGCACTTATTTTATAACTTCTCCACCACAGCACTTTTCACTAAACTACAATGTTTTAAAATTTCTCTGGCCAATGTCCCCAAGCCCACCTGCAACAAATACATAAAAAACTAAAGGACGTGCAAAAAAACAATATTCTTCTGTTACCCTCACCAAAACCAGACCTTTGACAAAAGCTTGGGGGAGAAATCAACTGACAAGATTTCACACAGGAGTTTGGGCTGCGTTGGTTTTGCACGAGGGTAACAGTGTCACAGTACTGTCATGTCCCACCAAACTCACCTGTATCTTTCAAAAGTGGGACAGAGACACAGAAAAAGAACGAGGGAGAGAGAGAGTGCAAGAGAGAGAGTGCAAGAGAGAGAGAAATTGTGAGCTCAAAAAGATGAGATGGTGGTACTTACTGGGCCGCTGAAGCCAGCCAGCTGGGTCACCATGAGGCACACAATGGAAAGCAGCAGTCGAGTGCGGCAGAAGGCCCAAACCACACGGCGCAAGGAAGCCCGATGCCCTCGGGCCCTGCACTCAGCCTCCCACAGCCCCGCCAGCCTGCAGACAGACACACACCATGGGTACTTGGCCTGCCAGCTGGGAGCTCAGAGAGGGGGCTGCATGCCTAGGAGCACTCTAACCTCTTCCTGTTGACCTCGCTGCTATCCCACCGTGACACACCCCAGACGTCTTCCACGAAGAGTTGCCCTTGTCGGTAGGCACGCACAGCCAGGGGAGTGAGCCAGCTGAACGTCATGAAGGAGAAGAGGCCGGCATTGTCCACCGGGTGCTGATGCCTAAGCAGGGGATGGGGGGTCAGGGTCATTCTTTGTTCACACCAAACATCTGAACACGAGAACCATGGCAGGCGTAGACTCACTTGCTGGTGGAGCGGAATGGCTTCAGCAAGCTCATACTGTGGTGGTACTTGCTGCGGCTTCCCTCCTCATCTTCCTTCATGTGAGAAGGGCACCCGCCATCAAGAGGCAGACCGCCCTCCGCCCGCGCAGCTGTCTCCAGGGCATCCTGACACAGAAACACCATCAAGTATAAAATCACGATAGCCAGAATCTTACTCGCATATAGCCACACTGTATCACTGCTCTCTACAACCAGATGGCATCACCTGTGGCCATCGGAAAAGATCTGCTCACTGATGCCTATCTGGTCCAGGGAAACCGCTGTTCACTTGTTCCCATCTATAATACTTGTCATTACCGGAGGTTAATCACCTGAGTGGTTTAGTACACTAAGTAAGTAAACAATATAACAGCTTCTTAAGAAAATAAGGTAATAATTAAAGAAACTGTTTGTTCTCTGATATCAAGTACATTTTATTGTATTGAACAACAACTTTTATACAGACAGCAGGTGGCGTAGTAGTTAGGTGGACTCAAGAGGTCCCACATTTAAACCTCCTCCTACTGTGAAGTCCCTAAGCAAAAAATACATAGCTGTGTAAATGGGTAAATCTTAAGCAATGTAGTACTGTAAGTTTATTTGGAGACAGGTATCAGATGAAAGAATACATGTAAATACAATACAATTTAAAATAATGTGTTACTTAGGGCAGCGACTGTGTCTGTGAGGGGTAAGAGCCCAGGCCTTTTGGGAGCTCTTCTTCAACTGGGCTGCCATTAATAGTCACCACTGGAAAATTGTTGCCGTAACGTTGTTTAGAATTCATTAATACATAAAAATTATTTACTGTCGGGCAAGGGCAGCAGTCCCCCATAGGAAATAAATAACATGTGAGAAAATGCTGAAGAGGGCGAGAAATAAATCTCAATTCTGAGCGCCCAACAACAAAGCCTCTTCCCTCTCAGCGAAACAGGAACACAACCCGACATCCTCCTGTGCTGTTAAAAGGAGACCGCTGGCCGGCACGTGCAGCTCCATCCCCCACCCTCCCTCACGTTGCACAAACACGCAGGCAGCACGACTGCTGCTGCATGAGGCAGCCAACAGAGGGCCCCAGCGGCAGTGACATCACTGCAGCTCGACAGGCCATTAGCTCCCTGAGCTGCCTGGCAGCCAATGAAACGGCGAGGGTTATGTAAACAACTGCAGGCAGCCATGGTGTGCGGCATAGCAGCCAATGCGCTACAGGCAGTTCGAACAATATGTCTGGAGGTAAAGAAGAAGGTAAAGAGGGAGGGAGGGAGGGAGGGAGAGAAAGAGAGTGCCAGGGTGCAGAGAGGCTCCTTTCCTATCCTGCTGACTCAATGGTGATGAGAGGGGGGGGTCCAGACAAACAAAAATGCAGAACACACACAAAAGCTCACACTCTCTGCACACGACAGAACAGCGGCCCTTCCTCCAGTCCCAGTGAAACGGCCCTTAATTACGTGCTGATGCCAGTCAGGCTGCACAGAGATGCCTTTTCATCAGCGATAAAAAAAAATCCACATTTTGAATTTAAAAAACTGTTTTACATGTACAAATCATTTTGCTATGGTCAGCTTCTGGACCCCTAGGGTTTGGGAAATTGGGTTACCATGGTGATGGTGACACGTCCTTCTCTGCTGCCACGCTAGACCTGCTCTTAGAAAACGTCCTTCTGATTCCAAAACACACCCTTGCCCCGTGGACCCTGATGCTGCAGCAGGTGGACTCACCTGCACCTTGGACAGCGGGTACGGGTCGGCATCTGGGCCCTGCGGAACATCCACAGTGGGTACTGTGAGATACCCCGGACTTGTGGCCAGGTAGTCCTTTCCCAGGTCAAGTTCCTTCATCGTTTCTCAGGACCATAGGAGCGTCGACCGTTTTCTCGGCACTAGAAGTGTACGCTGTCGCTGGCTGTCACACCTCTGGGACAAAGAGTAGTCAAGTGACACATGCGTAAGAAACCAAAGTCTACCTTGTCTCCCACTGAACTGTGATGCTCCAGGGGAGAAGCAGGTCAGCCAGCTGTGACCACACCCTCCCACTGAAACACCACCCTTCTCAAAACCTGAGATTAGAACTGTGCATCCCTTTCCCGGCAGCCTGTCACCACCCAGACATCTTGGGTTTTAAAAGATACTCGTCGCCCAGTGACAAACGCATCCCCCTCCCCCACAGTCTCCTTGATGTCTCCACCCCCCCTCCCCGATGGACAAAAAGGAACAGCGAGTTCCTGGAGTTTAAAGAGGAAGGAGTGAAATGGTGAGATACAGGGGTGGTAAGAGAGGAAGAGCTGCTGGTGGTAGCAAACGGTCACGGTCAAACGGTCACAGGAGTAGACCATCAGCATCACCAGGGACTCATTCACACCCAAGTTTTTACACACATTAACACACATGTAAAAACACAGTGTGGTATTCTAGATTTTTTTATGCCTGTATGACCTACACTAATGTACTTTATACGCTCATGTACATTTTATGTATTTTATGTGACTCGAGGAAAGCGATGGGATCACTAATCTCGGTGTTCATTACCGACAGCCTGAATTTCCCTGAAACCGTTCACTTAACTCACGTTCATAAAAACCTTTGCTATTACATTTTACTGATTAAATTTGTTTTTAAATCGTAATTCATTCAACCCGTTGCTATAACACCAGCAAGTCGTCGCGAGGAACATTCAACGTACGGTCTAGAGCTAAACGGAGCGCCGGTAAAACCATTATTACTATTAATAATAACAACAGTAATAATAATAATAACAACAACACGACAAAAAGCGACGGGGTCTTCTTATGAGTCGCGTCCTCTGCGGTAGAGGTTTATTTCCGAAATTGACTGTATTATTTACAATTTTGCAGCTGTACCTTACATCATAAAAACAGGAATGAAATAGAAGTCAACAGAGGGAAAATAAAACAGACTGACAGAAAGGATGAGATACATTAAAGAGAGATGAGAGAAAATACAAAAAAAGAGAGGAAACGAGCAGCTTTATGTACCTCAGCCGAGGCGCATCCCTCGACCTACAGCACCCCTTAAATGCTTATTTTTTGCAACATTTAAATTGAAACTCAGGATGTACAGACTTTCCGGCAACAACTAAACGAGCTTCCCGTTAAGGAAGAAATTGTTTGGAAAAAAAAAAAATTAATGTTCAGAAAATCTCCCTGGCAACCGATACCTGCGTCTCGTTCCCGTCAGGCGGCAGATCCAGAACAGAAGCTGCAGGAAAACAACTTCTTTATAAAGCAGCTTTCTGAGGCTAGAGAAGCCTAATGGTGTAGGGAAATGTAGTCAATCATCGAGCGTTCAATAGTTGGTTCGGAGGAGAAAGCGCGGTGGTCTGGACTACAATTCCCGCAAGGTTGCGTCCTACCGAGGGCTATGTCGCCAGTGTAGGAGGGGCTGTAATTCGCCGGATCACTCCGCATTTACGTGACTGAAGCGTGCGCGCTCTCGGCTCCCCGAGCGCTAGTACCGGCTTCGCACGGAAACGATGCCGGAGACGGAACGCCTTAGCTTCGTTCCTCTTTTGGGATAAACCCTGTGCGCAGTTAAAGGACAAACTTGGCTTGGCGTCACTGTGTAAAGCACGGCCGTGTGTGGTGTGTTTCGGTGCATTGTACATAATGCGGGGCTCACGTTGTCACCTCGTCACCCTGTCACTGCGCGGGTGCTGCCGCAGGACTCAAGCGGTACTTTTCCACTGCGCCGCGTCACGGAACCCACCGGACGCCAGACGACCCACGTGAAACAGTCCGGTCCGTCGGTCATGCGGCGGATTCTCGACGCACGGGACACATTCGCGTCTTAAGGACGGCGTCCTGGACACTTGCGAGCGGAAGAGCCCACGGCAGCCCATCGTCACACCGCACATTTTTAAACTTGGGCATTTTTGTATGCGTACTGTGGGGAAACGTTGTTCGTACACGGACTGAAAATGCTGGATTTTTCCCAGGAGAAATGCGACGTCAGTGGGAAAGAAACAAGCTGGGCAAACTGACGTCACGCACGTTTACCGTGAGCTAATAATCTAGAATAATCGCTCGGATTACAGTCCACGAACACGCATGTTTCTAATGCCCAGCTGTGTTTGTTGAAAGATGAATTTCCTACTCAGACTTAGTTTTTTAACACACAAATAGATCCCTTTACATTTATTTACTTAGCAGACACTTTTCTCCAAGGCAGCCTACAATGTGGATGTCCTGCACTAAACTGCAAAAATCCTCAACCACTGCACAGTAGGGCAATGTGGCACACACTAATAACACAGGGCTTTGGACTGTGGGAAGAAACCCAGACACAATGTCATAACCAGGGCTGAACCGACACCTAAAGCTGCACCGCTACAGCCCCTACAGAGATGCGCCTTCAATTTGCAATCCAGCACCCCTATCTGGACCAGCAAACAGTAGGACAGGCAGCTGAACACTTAGGGATACAAATTATAGCACCGAACTTGTGGATGTAATAATGTTCTGTTAACATTCCCGAAAGATTCATTTTTCACAACCATCACGATGATGACAGGCTGCAGAGCTCTTAAGGTGGTAGTAAAACTATGTAGGCCTTTCAGAGGAGTTTGAGACCAAGATGCAACTGAGCACCTCTTGCAGAACCCAGGACCATGAAGGAAGAGCAGCTGCACAACTGAGGACTGAGCTGTCCTGCTGTACACAGCAGAACCAGTGAAGCCGGTCTCTCCCTCAACACCCCAGGAGCCACTGGACTTGAGATCAGGCTGTACAGAAGTTGGCCTACAAGCTCAGTGCAGTGAGATTCACACAGAGCCTGAAATACAAGTTGAGGTATCCAATATGCTGACCAGTCAGTCGGTACAGACATCCACCAATCTGCATGGCAGGAATCCTGCAGGCACCGCTTCTCCTGCGGTAAGGGCCAGCATTAAGAAATCCATTTTTGGCTTTTGGCCCACAAATGCATAAATTCTGGGCCAAACGTTTGGTTGAGCCACCTGCTGCGTGGACAATGGGGATGAGAATCCTGGGAACAGATACCCCTTAACTTTGTTCACAACTGACTCTGGGTCACGTTCACATGCACATCATTTTCGGTGCTTTAGCTATATTTGTTTGTTTTATGACTAAGTAAGTGATGTTGCCTTTAGACTCTGGTTCAAACTCCACCTCAGGCTACAGTACCCTTGAGCAAGGTACTTGCCCCGAACTGCTCCATTTAGAAAACACACATGGATCACCACAAGTAAATAATCACAGATTAGCAGAATAAGCAAAATTACCGTAAAATATAGGCCCAAACAAAGCAATGTAGAATTGTGGTCAAAGCTTTCTGCAGTAGCTGTGATGAAGGCTTTCATCCTGCAATTTTCCCATTTTAAACCAACTTTTAACAAAACTCGCCCTAAATTAACATTTACATCCTGCTGTACAAACTGTATTGAGGTCAAGTGTGGAGGGGGAAATTGTGCTGTGCTGACTAATACAAGCCCATCTGTTCCCCTGCTTATGTTCTAAAATGTTCCATCGCTCTGCTGCCTCCCCTTCCCCACTCCTTTTGAATATCTACATACATACATTCCTAAAATAGCTCACAAGTAAACTGACCAAAAATTAAACTTGTGATTGTTTGTGTTTAACTGCAAAATGTCCTGAAACTTAATTCCAGTGAAAGAGTCTTACAAGGAGGACATTTTCAAATAAGACTAAAGGTTATGTGTGTTTTTGGAATAATAATGAACCAGCTTATTTGATACAGGCAGACAGTCACCTTACAAATGGGTTTTCAGGACCCCCCAGGACACAGTAAACACCCAATGTGTGGGGATGTTCAAATGTTTATTGTATGTACAGCACGTCATACACGGGATGGGTACAGCATCTATAAGGAGAAGAAGACAGACAATGAGCAGTTAGACAAGGACTGCAGAAGCCACTTTACACATCAGAATCATTTACACTTAGGAGAAGAGAGGAGTTTAAATGGAACAAGCAGCACACATGCAGTGTACAGAACAAGTAAATAATTTGTACTGTTCAAATTGCTTTTATGTCTTCACTTAACAGGAGATCCAGCTCGGTACTGCTAAGGACTGCAGATATTTGGGCTGAGATCTGACTGCAGTTAAGGAGTATTAGCACACACTGCCTGGATACGATGGAGGTGTACCTACAGCCTGACTGTGCACTGTATGGGGATCAGAGATAAAGGAGAAGCACAGCTGACACTCACCACTCGCACCCTATGCCCGATAGCCTTTGGTGGCAGGTTGGTGCGGAACTTGGCGCGCACCATCCCGCTGTTACCATGAGGACGTGTGATTTTGCCCCAGATGACCCTGGTCTTGTTGGGCTTGCCCCCAGGAGTCACAGTGTTCCTGGGGAAACAGAATTTGTAAATCACAGATGCCTCTGATCTTGAAACAAACAGCTGCTCTTCCAGGTCATTCGGTAAATGCTTCACTCCATCAGATGACTTCAAATGTCACTTCTCAAAACACAAAAAACAGCCTGTGCTCACTGGTCTTACAGAAGGTCGAGTTAAAGGATGTTTTAAAAAAGCAATTACAGGTTTAAACAGCAATGTTAGTAACTAAGTCACTGCCAGAGGTGGCCATAAGTTACAAGTGTATTTAATAAGCATGCCGCTTTAGGATTTTGAGAACAAAAATTTTCAATGCACCAGTGGGACAAGGTGGAAACAAAGAGGGGCCCAAAACAGATACTCACTTCTTAGCCTTGTAGACATAGGCACAGCGCTTGCCCAGGTAGAAGTCGGTCTCCTGCCGTGTGTAGACACCCTCCACCTTCAGCAGGGCCGTGTGCTCCCGCTGGTTCCTCAGACCGCGCTTGTACCCCGTGAAGATGGCCTTGCTCCACAGCCTGGAGAATGAAACAACACGAAACAGCAGAGATTCAATGGCAGCTTTAGGGCCCCGGAGAAAGCATGTGAAAGGCAAGTCCTGCAGAAGAGTTCTGCTCCTTCTGGCCCTGGGCAATACCAAGGATACATAGTCTCAGCGGAGGATACTGAGGTCGTAAAATCTAAACAGCTGAGTGAATGTGCATAAGCCTACACAGTGGCTTTTAAACTCAAGAAAAACAAGTAACTAAAAATCAACATGTTTTCTGTGGCAGGTGCCACATATACAGACTTTTTAACTCTGATGGCAACTTTTGGTTTGTTCCGATTCCTGTCGTCACGAACCAAAACAAAAGGTCTTCGTGTTCTACAAGTCAAACCATTTAATAACAGATACAGTATTCCTTTAAATTCGGTGGAAATGTGTACACTAAAGATCTTACCCAGCACTAGCCCCTCACTTTAGAACTCCCAAAGAGCTCCCAAACAAGAGGGGGTGAACAACTACAGAGAGTGCAGATACAGCCACCTACACAGACAGCTTTAATTCTGCAAAACATCCTAACCAACATCTGCTCAAGCTGATAGAGAGAACAAGAGCAACAAACACAGCAGGAAGGTCCTGAGGAACCACACATGGGAACTCGACCATCACACTGGCCACAACACATCCCTTCTGCATTAATAACAGCAAACAAGCATGTTGACAAGCAGAGAGAACAGGTCAAACTCACCTTCCTGACATCGTGGTCGTGTGATGTCCAGGCTCTGAAAACCTGGGGGAAAAGAGGTTCATGAGAACTTCATCCATCAACCATCATGCGTAACAACGTGGGGAAACCCTGCGCTTGTACGCAGGAAAACACATTGGGCGAACGAAAGTGCAACACGCAGGCTGTAACTACAGTCAAAGTATCCTTTGTAAATAAAAACTTGCAAATAGTAACGACTTAAAAGGATTTTCAGAAAAAAGGAACATTTTTATATTAACCAGAGCCGCAGGAAGAGACTCGAGAGAGAACGGGGAGTGACAAGAGAGCGATCAACAATCCGCTAAATATCGCCAACATCCAACAATACACCTTACATCTACTACAGTATATATCAATACAGGACTTAATTCTACATATAGACGGGAAAATTAAAACGAACGTATGTATTAAAACTTTAAAAAAAGACTTCCAACGTTTCGCTATCTCAACTTCGTACCTGCACAGATATGAAAAATGGAGGAAAAGGAAGAGCGTGGGGCATGCTGGGAAATTAGCGTCATCGCAATCCCGGATTGCGCCTGATCAAAATTACACTCCGTCTTTGTACGTGAAATGTTGAAAATGCTACAGTTTAAGATTTTAACAGCAAAAATGTTAGCGGTGTGTGAACATGTTCCATTTTAAACGTTTTCGCCAAATAACCGTAGTAATAAGCTCGGTGTCCCAGTCGGCGCCTGATCAAAAATACCCACCGTTCTCTTATATGGACGTCCGAAAGCAAAGTATATAATCTATAATGAAGAAGGTCATGTGAGAAACGGCTGACAGTCACTATATCATCCCCAAATAATGCAGAAAAACTTTAAACCCTTTAACAAAAGTTTCCCGTAAAGCTTCTCGCATTTCCGCAAACGCGTTGCCATGGTGACAGTCGTACGCGTCCATGTAGCATCGCTGTCTTAACAGCTCATCCTATTTTTTTTTAAATACTTTTGCGGTTTTATTTTTTTTTTTTTTTTTTTACAGGATGACTTCACCGTGGTCTGAGGAGCAGCTGCTGAGAATTTCCACAGTTCTGACGGATTGTGTCGACCAGCTGACTGCTCTGGGGAGGATCATGCCCCGCTCAGGCAGGAGGCATCCGGCGGCAGAGCCCCCCACTGAGGTCTCCATCTGATCCTTAAGTGGTTTACGGTGTGGGTAATGTGTTCATAAGGCTGCAAAGGACTAAGCATTCTGGTAGTCAACATAGAGTAAAAAGTGAGAGAGTTACCAATCCTAAAACTGAAAACACTGCAGTGTCCATGTTCAGTGATGTTTTGGTCTGGGTGTGTTAATTTTCTCTCAGGGGTCATCTATTTTTCTCAGGTTGTGACGGTGGACATGGGAGAGATACAGGTGCAAGTGAAGGTCCTGTGTCCAGCTGAGGGGGAAGCAAGGGCCATGCAGAAGGATGGTCCCCCCTCACCAGATAAGTTGGCCAAGGTGCAGCGCGACAGGTAGGTATTGTGTAGAATATGCACCCATACATCAGCAACCAATCCCACACAAACACACAGAGGAACATTCCAACAGTGCAGGCCAAAACAGACAGACACACACTTAATTCATACAGTGCAACTACAGCGTGTCTGTGGAATCCCCAGACAGTTTGTGGCTCAGGTGATCACAGACGTGTCAGAGGAGCTACGGGAATCTGGAACATTCCACACACTACTAGAGACCGTGGGGAGAGAGCGGAAGAAGAAGGCTCACCTTAAAGACCTTATCCTCAGGTCAGGTCCTATGTGGACAGTCTTCTAAAATCAGGAAAATGATGCTCTGGCATCACATGTAGCTTATGACCCTGAGTGTTGCAGGGAGGAGGAAGGCAGGGGCAAGATGAAAGCCCTTCAGAGACAACTACTGGACATCCGCAAAGAGAAGGCGCTGGAACTGCAGGTGAGGTCTACCAGGCTTCTAGTACCTGTAGACTGACAAACAAGTGACCCAAGCTGAAGAGTTTTCTCTTTCCTCCAGAAGAGAAATGAGATGATAGGCCACTTGAAGGACCAGCTGCAAGAAATGAAGGCCAAGACAAGCCTGGAGAAGAAGTATGTGAAGAACAGCTCTGAGCTGCTGATGTACCAGGGCCAGAAGTTCAACGCACACAAGGAGAAGCAGCTGGAGAATGAAATAAAGGTTGTGTTTAGTGTCACTGCGGTGCAGCTGCACAGTGAAGGTGCTGATGCAGGATGAGCTGAATTTCAATGTCTATAGGTTAGGAATTACACTGAACTTTGAGACTCTCCTTTGGAGTAGGAAGATATCAAACATCCAGTAGCTGTCCAATGCAGATCTCCAAAATCAGAAGTTATCTTCTCCCACCAGCACCTCCATGACAAGATAGAAGAGGAGAAGCAAGTGCACATGGAGATGGAGAGCTTCCTGAAGGAGCATCAAACAGTGAGTGGCTGGAATTCACTGAAGGTCCAGTTCCATCTGATGCTCCTGCCCAGCTAAGTATATGAATGTCTCCCTCACAGCAACTGGTACAGAAGTTGGAGATGTGGATGGACCGGTATGAAACAGAGACAGACATCAAACAAAAAGAACTCAGCAGCCTCAAAACCAATAAGGCCAACAACTTGGCATACTTTCAGGAGCTATCGAGGATGGTGAGTTGGCTCTCATGTGCGCACGCATCTGTGGCAGCTTTTTGGATCGTGTAAACAAACTCTCCTTGCGTTTCAGTATGGAGAGAACGAGCAGGTGGTAATTGCGGACCGGCTGGAGAAGGAGGAGCAACGCAGGCTGCAAGAGAAAGAAGAGATAGAGAGGAAGGCGGTTGTGAAGGTTAGAGGAGTCAAGTATTGCTACCTTGCATCATTTGTGTCTGTGCATGTGTGTAAAAATTTCAGTATTGCTCAGTCTGCTTTGAGCAGCTTCACCTCCACCTTCTCACTCCAAGCTCCTGACTGGTTGCTCCTCTACCCAGATCCAGGCGTGGTGGAGAGGCACTTGTGTGCGACGCGGCCTGGGGCCTTATGGCAAAGGCAGCAAGGGCCCGAAAGGTGGCAAAGGAAGCAAGGAGAAGAAGAGCAAAGACACCAAAAAGGAAAAGAAATGAGCAGTACAATACAGAATGTCTGTCAAAACATCAGATCACATGAACACAGACAACAGACTGAATGAGACAAGTTTATTAAAGGACTTTTGAAATAACCAAACATTGTTACACAATATATATTTTTTTATTTTACTCACAAGCAAGTAAAATACGTATCTGTGATTTCGTGACACCTGTTGACAAAGTGTGAGAGGAGAAGTCGTGTACAGTGCGCCTAAGAACACGCGTGTTTGGAATGTGTTTGTACTGAGCACTGCCTTCAGCTCATCCTTCTTTGTGGGAAAGTTGACCAAGTATCTGGATTAAAAAAGCAAAACTAGAACTTTAAAAAGATGAACACTAGAAATAATTAAATGGTCTTAAACTTCCCTTTCCAAACCCCAAGACTTCTAAAGTCAGTTAAATAAGTGGGATTATGTTTATGTTTTAAGTTCTGTATGGTCCTGCTGAACACATTGTAAAGAACTTGTCCCAAACATCCAGAAACATGTTCTGCTGAGGCGGGGTGTCAGACAGAGGCGTGCTTGAGGGACCAGGCTGCTATTCCACATGTGAATACAGACACGGTGCCGCCTTCCGAAAGGCAGGACTGGGGTCTACCCCCCGTGATACCAATGCTGAGCCCACAGGGGACGCTAGCACACAGAGCAGCCGGGAAGGGGGGTGAAACTCAGGAAAGGAAATGCCCACTTGCACCTGAGGGGGCCTAACCTGTTTTTTCCCATTTGCATGACACTGGCTTGTAAAACACACCTCTGCACAGTAGTGTTGTGCTGTTTGTCCAAAGCTCCACACAATTCTTAGGGGCACACTAACAGGAGCACCCAAAATGACCCACTCTTAAGATACTATGTTGGGTGGGGTGGAGGGGGGCCAGCCACTGGTACTCAGACCAGGCCAGGTTTGATTATTTTCCTCCCAATTTATCAGCCTGGGTGTTTTTCTTGTTTTCTTCTCCTCAGTTGCCAGTTGTTTTGTTTTACACCATCATACATCAGAGTGTAAGCTGTCACCCTGTTCAGCACTACGTTGGAATAAAACAGAAGTGAAATGAATCCCTCCTGCCAATGTCCTGCCTCTTCCTCAAATACAAAAAAATGAATCCACCATGAGATCCGATGCTAAATAAAGAAATGTAAAAAATGTAGTGTTTTTCAATTTACTGTTATTAAAAAAAATCTGTCAAGTGCTTCCTTAGCGCCCCCCCGGAGGGATCCCTACAGTACTGTACTGCATCATTCTGTTAAATACAATAGCTTTATTTGCTCACATTGTGGATCTCGATGCAGGGAAACGCTTCTGTCTGAAGAGCAGCAGCTCCGCCTCACGTTCAAGAATAAAGAAATTTAACTGCAGAAACAACTTAAAAAAATAAAATAAAAAATAGCTGCAGCTGATGTGCCCTTTTGCAGCCAGGGTTCGAGCCACACAACCCAGTACAATATTTGTTAAATTAATGGAACCAGGAAGGGCTCAGCTACACTGACCACAGCTTGACTCGTGTCACATGACACCACAGGAATCGCATACGCCTGACGTACTGAGGCGCACAGCAGCCAATGACCTCTGACAATGAAAGTGTCTTAGTTATCTGATAAGCTTAGACATTGAAATAATTCCAAAAGGGTTTAAAAAAAAAAAAAAAAAAAAAACAACCTCTTGGTTCTCAGCCTGCTGCTAAGGACAGGCCCATATGTGCACTGATGTGAGCAACAGGCTCTACCCACTCCCTGGCGGAGGCCTCCAGTTGGTACAAAACTGACCATCACCTGTTTCTCCCTCTCCCCCCCATCTCTGTTTGTATAACAGGAGCTCTTTGGGGAGTCCAGGGCTCAGGACAGCTCCTCTCTGGTGGACTTGGCGAGGAGAGGCTAGGATCTTTCTGGTCCTGGGTGTAAAAGGGGCGGGTTTTGAAGGTACGGGGCATGAGAATTTTCTGGCATTTTCCATCCATGAATCTGTCCTACATGGCGTAGGCGCTGAGCGGAGTGGCAGATGGGTGCTTCGGTGGGGCCAGCTCCAGCAGTGCCTGCACCGTCCCAGCCACCTGGGGCAAACCCCGCTCCTCCAGGATGTGGAGGGGCAGACAGAGTGAGGCCTGGTGGAAAATGAAGGCGTGGCCAAACAAAGCCATGGAAAAAGGGGTGTGGTTCAGGGACAAAATTAAAGATAAACAAGGCAGGTCAATGGATGAAAATATGGCAACAGCGACAAAACCATACTGATGAAATAAAAACAAAGGAATCAAACAGGACTTGAAATTATGGCATAAATAAGGAAAATTAATGTGATGGAGAACTGAGAGGGGAACAGAAAGAGAGAAAAGCTGAGTGTGACCCAGCAGTGCACCATGGTGCCCATGCAGATATGTCCTGCGTGTGCATCAGTTACATGCGCGTTTAATTTCCACAGTACATACATGTGACCCTGTGGACTTGTGTGACAGTCTGACTGCAGCATGGCCAAAGGGAGAGATAAGCAAAACAACTGAGAAACACCTGCCAGAACAGAAACAATGGATTTTGCATTTGTTATGGAAGAACAAACTCATTCAGGGAGACAGACAGATAGGAAGGGAGACAGGGACACATGCACAGACAGCAACTGTAAGAGTAAAAGGAGTTTATTCTGTTATTCTGATGCCTCTGCCTGTCCCATGTCCCTCCGTCCTGTCACATTCCTGTCTCCCTCTCCCTGGGGGCCCAATGGAAACACCTAGAAATGATCAGCCAAAGACTCAGAGTGCCGAGTGTCAGGTAAGCAGTGATGCCAGCATGGATCAAACTGTGCTTGTGTACCTCACATGGCTCCATTGAGGAGCCTCACAGGGCACTTTCAGGGTCACAGCTGACTCGTGTGGTGTGTGCATGGTGGAGCTGTGGTAAGGCACAGAAAGGGCCCTGCTGGGGACAGGGAAATGTCCTATGGCTCTCAGCGAGATTGCAGTCCTTCCGTTTGCTGCTCCCTTTAAGGCAAAGTCTGTTTTTCACCAGAGAAACCGAGTTCCAGCCCTGAAAACATCACTGGGAGGAGCATAAAACATGTCCCAGTGTGTGCGTGTGTATGTGTGTTTTGTCAGGAACACTATAGATGTGTGACAGTGGGTACAGAAGGAAACCTGGGTGTGTTTGGTGGGGGGGGGGGTAATTTGTGCGCACAGGTCATAAGCAGGGCACCAAGTGGCAGTAGAGAGCACAGAGCAAAGACATGACAGACAGATAGAAGAGGGCAAATCCTGCAAGGTGATTGGAGGCTGGGGGCATGAGGGGAGGTGCCAGGGAGAGTAAAGCCTCCATGGTCCTATACACACGAACCCCCTCTGCCTCCACAACCTCCGCCACAGAACACAAGTGCTCCTGCCCAGGAGTGGGAGCATGGAGGAGAGAGGCATGGAGGAATCATGGTAAGAACACAGAAAGGATGGATGAAGAAAAGAGAAAAAGAAAAGACTGTTAGTAGCAGACAGACACCAGGCCAAGGTTAATCAGGAACATTAGTGTGTGTGAGTCTCTCAGAGCTTTTCCGCCTCCAGGTTAATTAGCATTAACATTATATCTGTGAACAGGGTCATGACCCAGCTCCTGACTGCTGTGCACCTCACCTGCGGAACGCCCATCTTGCGACACGCCTCCAGGAAGTTCTCCACGTTTCTCCGACACTTTGCCATGGTTAACTTGGGCTGCACAGTAAGAGTAACACACTTAATACTGAGAGCGGCACACTGCTCCTATGGGATCTCTGCACAACTCTGCGGGAGTAGGAGGGCTCACCACAGCGGGAGAGGGAACGTGGATACTGGGCACGGACCGTGGTCGCACGTGATTGGCCAGGTGGCAGAGCACAACTCCATCAGTCAGAGCTGCACCCAGATCACTGGGAAGTGACACCTTCAGCCGGGACTCAATATTCTGTAGACAGAAGTTGGAGGAGGTCACAAGTGAATTCCAGCCATGTCAACTTGAGGGTAAATGGACTACGGCAATCATGTGGGTACAGAGTGCCCGTGTTGCCCGGTGCCAAGAGAGGATCTGCAAAGTCCCTTGCCTTGCGTAGCTGTTCCACCAGCTCCAGCTCTGCTCCTGAAGGACTCTGGGGTTGGGGAAGAGGGGACTCCTCAGACTTGGTCTGCAAAGCGCCTAACTCTGGAAGGAGAGCAGAGGACAGGGTGAGAGGTGGATTTTTTTTTTTTAGACAGACACACACAAACACACATACACAACAGGGTGGACACAGTGATGACAAACACGCATTTTGGAATACTGGGGTGGGGCCAGCAGTCACAGCCTACCTCTCTTCCTCTCCTCTCTCTGGCTTAGGCGAAATAGGAAGCTTTCAGGTCGAGGGGCGGTGCCCCGGCAGGAGGGCGGGGCAGCGGGGCCAGGATAGGAAGGTGATTGGAGGGCTGTGGAGGAGATGTGTGCAAGATGGAGGTGGGGGTGGGGTTTGGGTGTAAGTGCCAAAGGGTGAGGAGAGAGGGGTGACAGACACACAGACACATGGAGCGACAGGTCTGGTTCCACATATGCAAGGTTCTCTATCTCCATCCACGTACAGCAGAGTGTAATAAAGTTTAATGAAGTCTGACTCAGTGCAACACAGAACAGGGAAGCGTAATGTGGTGAGGTGTTAAAGAATGTAAAAGAAGCTTAATAAAGCACAATAAGTAATAGAATGTAATAAAATTAAGCAAGGAAAGCGAAGTGCACTGGCTCTTCTGCTATGAACTGAGTTACACATTTCCTAAGATATAAGCATCTTCCAATGCATTTATTTTAATTGTATTTTCTACTACTTACAAAAAATTGTATATATACTAGAACAAAAATAATCTGGATTTGCCCTTCAAACCAGTAAGTGGCAGCAGGGAACAGGATTATGGAACCAGTTTAATTCACCGCATGTGCCATGTTCCTGAGCATCAGGGACCCTCAGTAAGGCAGAATGTTGCACATTTTTAGGATGAACTGGTCAACCATTAATACTAAATAGAAATTTTATAGACAATGGACAATTTCTATGATTTTGAATGACAGGACTCCCACACATGATGAACCTAACTTATTTCTGAAAAACTTGTAAAGCAAACTCTTTACTAGTATTAATTTAAATGAGAAAATACTGAGACATTTTTAAAATAAAAAAAATGCAAAGTTCCTGCATTTTACACATTGAGACAATATCATTTAAAAACCAAGCCCATAATATCGCTATTACTGCAGACATCTTTAAATCGAGACCTTCATAAGAGAACTTTGTGTTTTATCATTAAACTTTACATTGAAACGTAAGGCTTTCCTTTTTCAGGATGATTTTGCAAAACTTCTTTGATTAGGTTTCATCATGGTGATAAATGTAGCTTAAATTTAAATTGGGCTCAAGTCTTACAAAACATACATGTTTTTATTATGCATATATTTGAGGTTTTTATATATTTGAGGTATTTATAGAACCTGGCCATTGAGTTAGTACAGGCATCCCTTGTTATCCATGTTTGAATGTTCCTGAAAAAATGTCTTTTGACGAATTTTCAGGTAGCAGGAGACTATATTCCATAAGAATTATTATAATGTGATCCCAGCCGATCACAAAATCCCCCATAAATTTCCCCTAAAACACTTTTAAACACCAATCCAATAGTCTACCAATGATTTCTGTATAAAATAAATAACACATTCGTACATTTAGGTATCATACATAATAGTAAAGTGTAATAAAGTGGGTAGAGCATAATGTAGCACAAAGGCAGCCTCACCTGTGGGGGAGAGGGGCGAGCAGTCCTCACCCATCTACACAGAAGGGCGTACATTGGATGAGGGCATTAAAGAAAACGAGAAGGGAAAAAAAAAAGATGTACAGTAAATTTCCAATGTAACACATTATCACTATGATAATAGACACACAAGTCATTCCTCACCAACACAGAGACAAACAGAGCAGCTGACAGCTCAACAGACAAAGCATTTTTCCAACCTGCTAGAAGGGAGCAGGATGTAGCAGTACCTGAGATAGACACAGAGTGGCGCCAGGGAGCTCAGCAGCCTGAGACAGCCATGAAAGGAAAAGACGAGCTTAGAGAGGAGACATGAAGAGGGTGGGAGAACCAAGAATGACAGGAAAAACATGCACACCTGTAAGAATAATTTCATATGCAATATATGGAATAAATGACCAGTATGTAGACAAATGAGTAAAAGACGAAAGAGGGTATTTCCATTCCTGAGACCATACCGCAATGTGTATACTCATGTGCGTGTTCATGCAGCTGTAAATGTATTTTTGCATGCATGAGCAAGTATTACTGAGCTGATCTCACTGCATGCACACGTTGTGTGGACAGGTGGGATGTGGATGTCATGTTTGGTGAGGACACTGAGGGTCAGTCACCTGCTTGTGAGAACCTGGCCTCCTCTTTATAGTGTTGGTGTCAGTGTCTATCTCAAAGACGAGCCGGGGCCAGTGGTCCGGCTGGCATGGTGGTGGTGGGGGAGGAGGGGTGTTGAGGAGAGCAGAGCAGAGCAGAGCAGAGAAGAAAAGCTTTGAGCTTCAGCAAGCAACTAAGAAGCAGAGCAGGAAGACGCTCTGAAAAGATCGGGTAGGAAGGGCCAAAAGGGAACGGGGCAACTGTAAAGGAAAACACTGTGGAGCAACAAGGCACTCCCGGTCCTGTGGCCTCTGAGTAGAGGATGGCCAGACACAGAGATGAGGCATGATGTGCAATATGAATGTGTTAGAGGGTGAAATTATGTTTGAAAATGCGCACACGCACATAGTTCCAGCTGTCTTGTAAAGATGGCAGGGCATTAGAAGAGAAAGCAAAGGCAGAAGACAACCCAGTGAGGGAACGTGGTGTAAACATACACCATCAGTGGGTCAGAGGCGTCAAAGAACAGCTATGAGATGTTTCCTGTGGTATTATTGGGTTACTGGAGTCACCACTCCATGCTGAGGGGCTCTTACCATGAAGAGGGCTGAGTCATCTGTGTGAGTAGAACGCCGGGAAGGACACGTGGTCTAGAGGAAGGGGTAGAGAGCTGACATGGGGGGGCCAGCGGGGGACCTGTGGCTTGGTTTACTATGTGAAGACATCTTAAAATGGGCCACTTGTAACAACGGCTAAAGTGAATGCATACAGCAGAGGTTCAGCACCTCCTGCAGGCTCATTAACCCCACGGGGATGGGACACTCACCTCACTGTCTGTTGGACTCGACTTTGTAGGACTCTGGGCTCCTTTGTGCTGTGAAGACAAACAAACTGTCACAAACGGGCAGCTCACCAACTTGACCGTGTTGACTGCTAATGATCCCTAACCTTGGTGTAGGTAGTGACAGCCTCCTTCTGGAGACCACGTGATCTCTGTCGTTCCTCCTCGTAGCGCTGGGCTGCCAGCTGTGCCTCCCTCCTCATACGCTCCACAGCACCCCCCAACCCTACAGGCTCGTCGACACCCACCTGAGGGTCAGTTGTAAGCTGAGAGGCAAAACAGTGCTGCATCCAGTGTGAAAACATGCACTGGTGTATGAGGGGTCCCATCAAGGTCACCAGGGCCATACTACTTTAGCAATGACCAAGATAATACCAGTTGCAGATGTGAGACTTTTTATGGTAAGCACTATGGAACTATACCAAACACTATAGACCTCTGGAAGTATCCTGATTAACAGTCTACTTTTTTCAACTGGTTGTGTCACAAAGCCAAGTTGAATAAATCATTTTGCAGTAATTTACTCCAGGAAATCACATGCATTCAGCCATAGCCATTTCCTTCAGCTCATGCATAGATAACAGGACACTTGCTTTGTGTCACACCACCTGAAGGCAGAAACTTAAGAGGTGCACACAGTCCCTACATCTGGGGGTACAGAACAGTTTGACAACAACCTTACAATAGCATCCATAAAATTTTTAGAAGAAATTAAAACTGTCAAAGAAAAAAAATATATAAAAATAGACTCATCACCTGACTGTGAACAGCAACAGATGGTGACTGAGGTGAACTCACACCATCCGACACAATCCTATCCAAGAGAAAAACAAAAAGAGGGAATTACAGACGTCACACTGTGACAGTTTCCTGTGTTTGTCGTTGACTTCATTCAGGAAACAGCTGCAGTCTGAGGAGTGCAGTAAAGTGTGTATACCTGTTTTGGAGAGCAGAATGCCGTCGTGTCTCTTCTGTCCGCCCTTCCCGGCCAAAATTTGATTTGGCTGGTGAACCCTGTTAATAACAACAACTCTGAATTACACCTTTGGATGGAAACACGGACGGACACACACACACACACACACACACACACACACACACACACACACACAGTACTTGTGTATCCTCTCCAGATGTGTTTCCTTTCCAGAAGCAAGCCCACACTTACAATTCAGATTTATTTTCTATGGGCTGCATTGTGGAACCTCCAAGCAGAGGACTTGCCTCTTTGGTGATGACCCACCTCCTTTCCGATGCGTCGTTCAATGTAGGCCATGAACTGGGAGCTCAGGCTGACTGACTCCACCCCTTTGCGTCGTGACTCCTCCTCCTCCTCCCCAGCGCAGCTGTCGATGTAATCGATCTGCTCCAGCTCGGCCTCCACTGCAAGCGAAGCAGTCAAAGACGGCACAATAAAGCCCTTGATGCAGGTAGACATAAATGCGTGCACGCACACAGACACAGGCACACATACTCACGTGTGCCATTGAGAGCCCCTGGGCGACCCTCCTCCTTCTCCTTCTCCCTTCGCTGCCGCCTCGTGATCTCAGCCACCCGCAGTGGGAGGTCTGCCAGCTCCTCGGTGGGCTTTGGGACAGGGGAACAAAGGGCTGACTTGCAAAGCCAATTAAGCAACTTTCACATTTTACTTTATACAGAATCCTCCAAGTGATGGACCCGTGACTCCGGCTCAGTCTTCTCACCTCGTTACCTGACCATCGCTTGTCTCCGCTGTCCACACTGTTAAAGCCAGAGTCCAGTGCCCCGTATGGTCGCCCAGGGTACAGCTCTTCAACACTGGAGAACGAAAGGTGTTAGGACCTCGCAGACAGCTGGCACACACACATGCATAGTGACAGACACAAGTGCATATAACTGCTCTCAAATTGTACTGTTATTGTTGTACAAAAGAAGACACTTTCTCCATAATTAAAAGTCTGACATTAAGAAAGAAATCTCTTGCAAGAAACCGCTGCAACACTGAACATCTTAGCCGGACACTCATCTCCCACCAACTGTACCTCCTCAGCTGTCCCTCACAGATGCACAGCTGTCAGCCGAGCAGCTGGAAGAGGGTGTGTGTGTGTGTTTTCATCATTTAGCCGTTGCAAGAGCATTTCTGTACCCACAATCTATTTTTCCACATTTTGCACAGTTGCCACAAATCCTTCAATTGTGACTTTTGTGTGTGTGTCCAGTCTCACCAAGATCCAAAGGTTAGTGTCCTCCTGTCAAAGTCTGGCAAATCAGATGCTGCTGTCTTGCAGGCTTCCATGTTCAGGTACTTGAAAATGTGGATTTTGCCCTTGATACAAATCTGAAGCAGAGATGATCAACTGTGTCAGCGGTTCTCCAAATCTGCACAGTCCCCACAGTGACACACAGACACACACTGTCCAGAGCGCCAGTGAGACACGTCTATCACCTGTGCAGGTGGGCTCTGCAGGGGGTTGTTGTCCAGCACAATGCTCTGCAGGTGCCGTAGGTTGCGGTAACACACAGGGATTGATGTCACCTTGTTACACGAGAAGTCCAGACGTACCAGCGGCAACTCCGCGAGCTCTGTTTCCGCAGGGCACGAAACACAAATGTAAAACATCAAATAACACACGGAGACAGTCTGCAAATGGGGCGAAGTCAGACAACGAAAGGCAAAGCTATGTTACCTGGAGGGAGTCGCACCAGGTTGTTCCTGCGAATGTTCAGGTCGCGCAGTGCCTCCAGTTGGCCAACCTGGGGTGGTAGCATCTGAATCTCATTACAGCTGACATCCTGAGGGAGAGAGGTATAGTGCAAAAACTGCATTAAAACATCAGCAGAAAAACCTAACCAGACATTTCGCAAAGCGCAGAGCTGAGACAGAGTAACACAGATGAATTAATGCTGTTTACTAATTTGCTTTTATCTTAGAAAAAGAGATGAAGCTGTCTGAAGAATGGGTCTGAAAAATATGGGTTTGTGGCACTTCTTAAATGTTGGGAGTTCAGAAGCTATAAGGGACTTGGGAAGCTGATTCTACCATATTGGGGCCAAAAGTGAAAACCTATGGGGTTTTGATTTTGGACTTTTGTGAGTGGGACCAAGTGAACAGGTTCGAAAACACTCAATGCAGCTCACCAATTCTGTGAGCTGCCGCAGCTGACCAATCTCCTCAGGCAGAGACAGCAGCTTGTTGTTGCAGGCGATGAGGACCTTGAGAGGGAGACTGCAGACTGGAGCCGGCAGGGTGGACAGCTGGTTTCGGCTGGAGGAGAGGGGTCAGAGTGGGTTCAGCAGGTCACAGAGGAGGGTACTGACTGTGTGTGTGTGTGTGTGTGTGTGTGTGTGTGTGTGTGTGTGTGTGAGTGTGAGAGAGAGAGAGACAGAGAGAGAGCACCCATATGTATTGCAAGTACCTGATGTTGAGGTATGTCAGTGCTTGCAGGTTCACCAGGCTCTCGGGCAGTGAGCGCAGGCAATTCTGGTGCAGGTTCAGGCTCTCGAGGGACACGAAGGTGCACACCTCGACAGGGAGCTCTGGCAGCCGGTTGCGGGACAGATCTGCGAGAACAACAGAAAAGACATCAGTTTGCTAACCTGCCACCACCAGATGAACTTCTGACATACACCTCATCACCAGCAGCGTCGTGTTAAAATGGAAACCCACAGCGCCAACGCAGAGCTCTGCAGTCAAACACATTTATCTCCACTCGTCTCAGTTTCCACAGCACCCTAACAACACCTGCACATGAGTCTAACAATATCTCACTCACACAAAGCCGTACTTCAACACATTGCTCCCCAGAGCAACCGACCAACATTAAAGATGTGAGCAAGGGCCCTGTATAGCATCATAGCTGGACAGACATGCCCTTCCCCCTGGGAGCACGTAGCAGCTTCCCAGAGTTACACACCTGCTTTACTCGACCTGGTGTGTGTTTATGCAGTGTTCAGGCCCACACCCTGACTTAGGAGGAGTAAGGATGCGCCACAACTTGCCTGAGTGTGGCTTGGAAAGGAGGGTTATGGAGCCTCACCATCACAGCACAGATACACACAGTCAACCAAGCAATATGTAGCCTAGAATACACAGGAAGGACTGACATCAGGCAAATTTACAAATAACTGCCCAGGAAGGAATCAGAGTTACTGCCCAAGTACCTCACACCACCTGACACACAGCACAGCAGCATTGTCCCTCTTCACACCAGCTTACTGAAGCCCACAGTGTCTTATGGCCTCCGAGTGCATTGCACACAAAGAACCTAGATTTTATTACACCCTTGAGTAAGATAATTTTACCTGACCTATTAAAGTAAAATTACCCTGTTGTTTATACTGGTAAATCAGTCCAAGCAGCATAATGTTAGATGTCATGCTGGAGAAAAGCATTAGGTAAATAAATGTAAATGTAACTGTCCATTTGCGTGCGCACTCTCTCTCCCCCTCCTTCAAAAAATACTGTCTTTCGGATGACTGTGTGCCTAGGAGGGCTGTGCACACACACCCTCACATATACAAACATACACACAGGATGACAGTGCGCTCTAATTCCTCATTGCTCATAGTCACTAGAACAATTTCTATACCACTTGGAGCGGAAGAGACACTGCAGCACAGCACATACCACACATATTTTGCACCACAGACAGTGTCACACACCTGGAAAGACCCCTCTTGAGGAAAGAGACCCACAGATTAATATGCATAGCTCTGTTGTCAGCTGCTGAGTAACCCAGGTGATTTTCTATATGTGGGTGTGTGTCTGTAGGCAGAAACACATGCCCATCTCAGGTGTGACACTTTGTCAAGTTTCGACTGTCAGAAGATCTCACTTTCTTTGAGCACTCCCTCCTCTGACACACACGCGAGTGACAGCTGACACCACATACCACTGTGCTCACTAAAGACTATTGTGGATGCTAAAGACAAAGAGATAAGCAAAAGTGCACAAAGTTTGTTTGTGTGTGAGGGGAAGTTCATCTTCCCATCCAGAATGTCCCTTTCTGCACACTTCCTCAGCGAGCGCTGTCCACCGCCTTGCAGCTCTCACACCAACACATATCGGCTGGCTGTGTGACCAGCGGTCGGTCTGATGTGTGCACCATTCTCCATCCAAACACTGACGCGGTAACGGCCCAGAGTGCACACAGGGACAAGAAACACGACCCTCACGTAGACAAAACATCTCCACTACCAATGGACCTCGACTGAACCGCTCTGGTCGGAAACACGGCACACAACAGCAATCGACACACACTGTTTCAAGCCACCGCATGCTGTATATAGCTTCTGCGGACGCAAAGAAGGAAGCATAGAGGTGTGAACTTGTGTATCTTTGTAAATAAAGATGTGTGTGTGTGTGTGTGTGCGCATATAAGTGTTTGTACAGGTAGTTTGTGTTTGAGTGCATAAACACAAACATGATAATATGCATGTGTACCCATGTATAAATGTACGTTAAGAGTGTGTGTTAGGGGATCACGCTCTATGCCTGTTGGAGCAAGCCACACACACACACACACACACAAACTGACTCATTAAAAACCCTAAAATAACCCAAATGAAGACGTTGCAGAACCACACAACCTGGATCGAACAGGAAAAAAACAAACAACAGGAAGCGGGACTCGGGAGAGTTATGCTGTAATGAAATCGTCACGGTATTTACGTTACTTAAATTATGACAATATGTTAAAGCTATTACAACATTGAATAAAACTTTCCACATGAATTCAGCTGCATGTTTTCTGCGCTCTGCCACCTCTCAGACGCGATCAAAATACGTAAACAGGCGGTTTCCCTCCAGGACAGTTTACAGGGAAATTCACAGCTCCTGAGAAAAACACATTTATAGTCGCACAAAAGCAAATTATAAAAAAAACATATTTTGGGCGCCCGAGGACGCGTTCCGACCACACCGGGCCTCCCTCCCTCCTGGGGGGGCTCTCGCCCACATTACCGGCGCGGGTCGTGTCCGTCAGGTCGTGGTTGGCCGCGCTCCTCGGGAATTCCTTCAGCTTCCTGCCGCTCAGATTGAGGCAGCCGTTGGCCGCCGCCTCGTCCAGGGCCCGGTCCAGGGAGCGGTTCCAGGAGGCGGGTCCTGCTGCCCCTAATCCGTTACCAGGGGCTCCCGCCGCACCAGCGTTGCCTACCGCAAAAGGGGCTCCGGGACCGTCCGCCGACAGCAACAACGCGGCCGCCATTACACAGCTAACTCCCAACGTCTCCGTCGTCTGCGCAGCGGACCGACGGGCTGCACGCATGCGCCGTGGCCACGGCCCGTCGGAAACGATGGACAGAGGAGGGGCGCGGCCGGGCACTGCCCGCGCTCTCGCACATGCGCACAGGGCGTGACGTAGGCCTAACAAAACACTGCGGGCGCGTGGCACGTCATGCGTGAAATGTTATTCAATTTAATTTGGTAGAGCAGGAGAAGTTATGTTAAAAAAAAACTGTATCATCATGAACCCAAGTCATGTGGTTCCATTGATTTCCTGGGCTTTACAATAATGAACAACATGTTCAGAGTTTATTGACTTATTTTCCGAATGCTCTATTTTGGATCCACATCACACAACATGGTTTCGCAACTAACCTATTAACAGAGCAACCGCCTCGTAAAGTTTCCCAGATGGATCTAATACATGTACAGTATTTCATGCGTGTAGTGCATTGAAGTTATTGTCACACCACACGCATTTTGATTTCTTTTTCCAGACTAATTGCAATTTTTAACAACCGGCAAGTTTTGAGCGTGACACCAACAAAGTAAGTTAAATACAAAGTTTATGTTGCGTGTGATTGTTACAGTATTGAAGATAAACGCAAACTGTAACGATCACGTGGACTGTCTATTCGTTGTAAACTCGATGTCCCATAATGCAACGTACACCGTCATGCCTCTGTGGATCTAGATCTTGGGGGTTATAAACTCAATGTCCCACAATGCAGCGCACAGCGTCATGCCTCGTCACTGAAGCATTTGCACGTTCCTTTACGGGGCCGGTGTATCATGGCGACCTACGTGGATATTCTGAAGAGCGAGTTTCCCGAAATCGACAGAGAAGTCTTCGAATACATCACAGGTGAGGGCGGCTGGTTCGCCGAGATTCGGCTCCCGCTGTCTGTCGTATGATCGAAAGAGCCCGCAGTCTGGCAGCGATTCGTAGGGAGGCATTTGGAGGCTAGCTAGCTAAGGAAAGGCAGCGGCAGCGCCTCACAGTACGGAAAGTGATGGCGGGAGAGACGCTTTCTTTCACGCGTTTCCTTTTACGGGTTGGGTTAGGGTTACTTGCGGGAATGAAAACCCACTGCACATTTTGTACTTCATTTAAAATGGTTGTGGCGCACTGCCAGTGTGTCATGCGGACCGGTGGGCTGGGGTTTGGCGCCCTCTTGAGCCTGGGCAATAGACCCCCCCCCGTGGAGGCCTGCCACAAGACCCCCACCACCACCCCTTGGCACAAAATTCCCCCTCTCAGAGGACTTGCCTTGCAGATGACCTTTATTCCCTCCAGTGCTCAGTTATGACAGCAACACCACTGCACATCTGTGTTTTCCATCAGCGCTGCTAGCAGTCATACCTGCTGTGTGTGTGTGTGTGTGTGTCTGCGGTGCACAGGTGTGCTAGACTTCAGCGGCGCAGACTTTGAGGATGGGGAGGAGGTGTTTGATGCCATTGGGGGGGTCCTGCAGGAAGTGTCGGCTGACTGTAAGAACGAGGACGACATCAGAGGGATCTGTGTGCAGATGTTCAACTCGCTGAAGTTGTAAGTGTATTCAGTTCTACACACACCACCTGTATCCACTACCTTGTTCTGAGGCTGCCCCCCATGTTCCTGCAGGAACAACTGTCATCGTGGGCAGAAGCAGGTGCTCCTGGATGCTCCTGTGCAGCTGTCCCAGGTGTCTGCGGAGAGTGGTGAGGCACAGCACCTTCTTCCCTCAGCAAACCTCAGATCATCGTCACTAGTTTCAATAATTAATAATGACTGTATTTAGTTGTTCTGGATTCATTCATATGTTTGACAGCAGTTACGTGTGTCAGTGATCAGCGGCCAGATCGGTGCAACTATCATGCTTTGCTCCAGTCTGTACCTGTATGAGCTTTTCACCCATGTTCTCGCCACCCCTGTCAGACACAGGTGTCAGTGATGTGCAGGGGATTTGGATGGTGAAGCGTGGTCAGAACACGGTAAGGTCTTTTCTTCTACACAGACTACAGGGGAGGGATGGATTGATTGACTGACTGACTAACCTGCCCACCTCTGCTGTTGATTTAGACTGTGGACCAGAAGAAGCTGGAGAAGGCAGAGGCAAAGCTGAAGGCCAAACATGAGAAAAGGAGTGAGAAGGACCAGAAGTCCTCTGGCCCCCTGTAAGGCCTCACACACTGTCTCACATGCTGTCCCCTCCCTTTATGTGGAATGTTCTGGTACCACTGAAATATTCCATCAGTACATTGTTAATACTCCACATACCGAAAGAACTGTTTGACTGTAAACATGACAACTTGTTGTGTGATCTGCTTCATGGAATGAAATATGTAGCATTTTCTCATGGGGTTGCTGTTCTCGAATCTCCGATGCTGTCAGTGTCCTGGAGGAGGCATCAGCAAGTCAGGCTAGCAGTAAGAAGGAGAGCCGTGTGGACGCTTCGGGGAAGAACCGCAGCTATGATGTTCGCATCGAGAACTTTGATGTGTCCTTCGGGGAGCGGTGAGCAAGGCGTGGGGAGAGGGGCTCTTTAGACCTGGCTGCGGTGTGTGTGTGTGTGTGTGTGTGTGTGTGTGTGTGTGTGTGTGGGCACATGCAACAATGTGTCTCCTTCCCACTGCAGGTCCCTGCTGCAGGGGGCAGAGCTCTCACTGGCAAGCGGCCGTCGCTATGGTCTTGTTGGCCGCAACGGCCTGGGGAAGACCACGCTGCTGAAGATGCTGGCAAGTCGCAATCTACGTGTGCCCCCCCACATCTCCATCCTGCACGTGGAGCAGGAGGTGGCAGGCGACGACACGACTGCCCTGCAGAGTGTGCTTGAGAGTGACACTGTGCGGGAGGGGCTGCTGGCCGAGGAGCGGCAGCTCAATACGCGCATCGCCAGTGGAACGTGAGTCTGGGGCATTGCCCTATGATGTCATCAATCTGTATGATAAGGGGCTGAAATGAAACAACAGCAAGGGCAGCTCTCCTGGAATTAGACAAGCAACAAGGAATGCATGCTCTGTCCACCAGGGGTGTGCTAAGCTCATTACTGTACAAAGGATACAAATCCTGGGTGTGGGTCACCCTCAGTAGGGGTGTGGGTGAGTGTGTGCTCACAGCATTCCTGCTCTAACCCTTGATGTTTGTTGAGAAGGGATGACGTTCTGCTGCTCCTCCTGTTTTCAGAGCCGATGCCCTGGAGAGCGTGCGGCTTTCAGAGGTTTATGCCAAGCTGGAGGAGATTGAGGCTGACAAGGCACCTGCCAGGTAACACTGTGTGTGCATGCATGTCTGTTTAATACACATTTGTGTCCATTACACTGGACTGCTAGCCTTTGAACACAGTTGGGAGAGGAGGTGTGTTCATAGCTACATTTGTTTGTAAATCCAGTCACTTTTACCACTAAGACCCAGTTAAGAAAAGGTATCCGAAATCCCTCGATTTACTGGGTTAGTTTAAACCTGTAGATATGCAGCATTACTTGCCATCACCAAGACTCAGGAACATCACACATGGTCTGTTGATACTGGGGAAGTGACTTGTATTAAGGTGGGCCATATCTGAAAGCATCCATCTGGGTCATGTTTGTTCAGCAAGACAGACTTTTTAAATTTGCAAAAAAAAAAAAAAAAAATGTAGTTAATAAATAGGAGATCTTATCTTTGGTAACTGGAACGTTTGCAAAAGGAGGAGCCTGTGTACTTCCTTTGTCTCTGGATCTGTTACTTGACTGGTTCCGATTCTCCTTCTTCCTCTGTCTCCTCAGAGCCTCAGTCATCCTTGCAGGTCTGGGATTTACTCCCAAGATGCAGCAGCAGGCGACCAGGTGAGTGTGTGGGATGCGGTGTTGTGTGATGGTGAGGACCTGTCCTTCAACCACTGACATTCCCTCTGTTCCTCTTGCAGGGAGTTCTCAGGGGGCTGGAGGATGAGGCTGGCTTTGGCCAGAGCACTCTTCGCCAGGTGAGCCCCATCCACCCGTCATCCTTGTCTACTGAGCCTCGGTCCTGATCTTGACAGACTTTAACGGTGTTTTGTACACTTTCAGGCCTGACTTGCTGTTACTTGACGGTAAGTGAGATTGTGTGTGTGTGTATTTTTGTGGGGGGGGTATCCCACTTGACATGTCACTCTCTCACCATATTACACTGGGGTCTCCATGTTGTTTCCTGGTTCCGTGTTCTCAGAACCCACCAACATGCTGGATGTTCGGGCCATCCTCTGGCTTGAGAACTACTTGCAGGTACCCATCTCCCGGACACACACAGACACACAAACGCAGATGCTTATGTGCTGTGTGTGTAATGTGGCAGTAAATTCCCTATGTATTGTCCTTATCAGACATGGCAGTCCACCATCCTGGTAGTTTCTCATGACCGGAATTTCCTGAATGCGGTCGCTACCGACATCATTCACCTGCACTCCCAGCGGCTTGACAGCTACCGTGGTGACTACGAGAACTTTGTCAAGACCAAGGAGGATCGCCTGAAGAACCAGCAGAGAGAGTATGAGGCCCAACAGCAGTACAGAGAACACATACAGGTACACAGTGGCTGTGCCACCTTCTGGCTGTGATAACCCTGCATGTTTAGGGATGACAAACCGCAGTGTAAACCCTAGTGCTCCGCTTTCTGATGTCTTTCTGTCTCCTGCAGGTGTTCATCGATAGGTTCCGCTACAATGCCAACCGTGCCGCACAGGTACAGAGCAAACTGAAGCTTCTGGAGAAACTGTGAGTTCCGACCCACTACCTCATTCATGGCCCTATTTCCTGAACCCCCTTAACAGCACTTTGGTCTCTGCCTTACAGCCCCAAGTTGAAACCCATTGACAAGGAACCTGAGGTTGTACTACGGTGAGGCAAAGTCCCACATTGTCTGTGTCTGTAAGAAAGTAATCTGGTTTCATAAGAGTGTGGGGTATCTGTGCTCCTGGTTTTCGCTGCAGGTTTCCTGACAACTTTGAGAAGCTTTCTCCTCCGATCCTGCAGCTCGATGAGGTGGAGTTCTGCTACAGTCCTCAGCAGCCCCTCTTCAATGGTCTCAGTGTGTCTGCAGACCTGGAATCGCGCATCTGTGTTGTACGTATTGCCATAGTTTCCGCTCCTAATGGTGCAGTCACTCCCTTGGCTGTGCAGCTGCAGAAAGAGCAGCCAAACCAGGAGATGTTTCCAACGCATATTCCCTTGAACCCCTCCCTCACGGTGTCCTCCTCCTCCCAACAGGTGGGTGAAAATGGGACCGGGAAGTCCACAATGCTAAAACTGTTGCTAGGAGAGCTGACACCCATCAGTGGCATCCGGCACGCACACAGGTTCGTGGGTCACTTTGGCAGGTGGGCCCATTTATGTGTTGGAGCAAATCACAGCTGAATTTCCTTCTTACACAGAAACCTTAAGACTGGCTACTTCAGCCAGCATCATGTGGACCAGCTGGACCTCAACATGTCTGCAGTGGAGCTTCTGCTCAACAAGTTTCCAGGTGAGGCATGTGTATGCGCGTGCGCACACACACACACACACACACACACACACACACACACACACAATCACCCCATGTACTCGACGGCTCACACTCGATGCCACC
This sequence comes from Heterotis niloticus, assembly GCA_018136845.1. Taxonomy (NCBI): domain Eukaryota; kingdom Metazoa; phylum Chordata; class Actinopteri; order Osteoglossiformes; family Osteoglossidae; genus Heterotis; species Heterotis niloticus. Next base: position 33,007,085 of record CM030893.1, read on the forward strand.
TGCTTCACTATCACACTGCACACACCTGGGCTAATCAGTGTGTCATTATCCGGGAATGTTAATCTTCCCCCCGCAGGACGACCTGAGGAGGAATACCGCCATCAGCTGGGCAGGTATGGGATCACAGGTGAGCTCGCCACCCGGCCTGTCGCCAGCCTTTCAGGGGGGCAGAAGAGCCGCGTGGCCTTTGCTCAGATGACCATGTCCAGGTAGGCAAGCCCCACCCATTTTTTTAATTTACCTATTGAACAATTACACCTGTAGCTCTCTTGTCAGTTTGACTCAGAAATGGGTTATTTAAAACTGGGTTAAAAAAAATGCAGCTTTGATTCATCTCGTTGTTCCTGCATCTCTCTTTCAGCCCAAATTTCTATATTCTGGATGAACCGACGAATCACCTGGACATGGAGACCATTGAGGCTTTAGGAAACGCGCTCAACAAGTTCAAGGTATACACTGTTGTCCTCATTCCTTCCTGTTTTATTCTAAGGTGTGGTGATTTTGTCATGTCTTCCAAATGAACACGGTGAAATGATACCTGTTTTCCTCCTTTCCCGTAGGGCGGAGTCATTCTGGTCTCCCACGACGAGCGGCTCATTCGTATGGTGTGCAAGGAGCTGTGGGTGTGCGAGGCCGGGAAGGTGAGGCGTGTGGATGGCGGCTTCGACGAGTACCGAGACGTCCTGCAGGAGCAGTTCCGCAAGGAGGGATACCTGTGAGGGACCTACCGAAAACGTATCCAAACCAAACTGCCAATCAGCTCATCTGCACAGGCCCCCAAATCGGCACCTTCTGGAAAAGACTGAACAGCCAATCGCTAACCCTCCAACATCCCGGAGCCCCTCTTCTCCTCCTGAGGACAGTTTGTATCCATGGTCTCACCTCCCCGCAGGACAACAGGCCACCTGTTCACCGTGTCCCACCTGTGGAAGGGGAGGGGGGTGGGGCAGCTGCTCCTGCTGCTAGTGAACAGACTGCTGTTTTCACCCAGCTGTTCCTTCACAGCGACCCTCTGAAGATGGAGAAGCCTATAAATATATATATTCGTGCAGACATGCGTATATAAATGATTTTATTCAGCACCACAATTCACATTTCCTCATTTTCAATGCTGTACTTAACTTATAAATAGCCGTTTTTGAATATTCATAACATCGTAATAAATGGATAAAACTCAAGGTGGAATTTGAGCTATGACTGAATGTCACTGGGGCATTTAGTCAGTTTTAATGTGAAGTTGCTTCTTTAAAATAAGTGCGCTAAGTAGAGCTATTGCTGTGCGAAAAGACAGCTGAAAGTGACATCGGGGTCCGCATTTGTGGTCACGTTGCCTAATGGAAACCCCACTTGTTGGAACGTCAATGTCTGATCTCTGCGTAACAGTGAGGCACTCTGGGCAGAATCTCTGCTGTCACTGTGACAGAACTCCTTCAGCGATCCCATTTGGTGTCTCAAGGGGTTGGGGGGAGGACGAATGTATAGCCAGGTGAAAGGCCCTGATGCCCTTTGATGAAATAGTTTTAAGGACTGGATGGGCAATATGTAATGGAAAGGTGGACAACAGCGGGATTAACTGCACCAGAGCGTTCCTCTAGTCACCGTCTGCAGGTTACCAGCTTGTTCGACAAATGAGAAATGGTAGCTGAGGGCCATTTGCCCAGCGCACGAGTCCACAGCTGGGCCTGGTGAAGCCATCTGTCCATCTTGGAAGTGACCAGGCAACAGGTGGAAGTGGTTGGTTGCTTGCTTGCTTGGCTATTTATTTATCTATCTATCTATCTATCTATCTATCTAACAAACAAGCTGATACTAAGAAGGAAAACAAAAAAAAAATGAAGCTGCCAGCAGAGCACCTGAAAAAGAGCCCTCAGCCATCTAAGGGCTCCCAGCTGGAGGCAGCCCTTCAGCAAGCTGGTTACAGTGGATATTGTTTGACACGGGGTAGCCATTTCTTCCCACCAGCTGTGCTGATCGTCAAAGGACCAACGCCAGTAACTCAGCCAAACAAACGTCTAAACATCTTCAAAATTTATCTGCTAAACATCAGTTCCAGAAATACAAAAACTTTCATAATTTGATTTGCACCAATGTATTAGGCATATAAAAATGAAGCATAAAATGTATACGTTGCCTGTTAGCTGCTAGAAAACTACATGCTGGTGGTCTCAAAGCTCAGTTCCAGTGTTGCCACTCAAACTGTAACCAGTTCACACTCATCGGCTCACTTCTACTGATTTATCAGGAAAATGTTTGACCCCCTCCCCCCATGTTTTTTCAATTGTATGCAGGGTGCATCTTGCACAGCTGATGAGTTACATCTCATTCCTCATCCCACAGACCCACAATACACACTTCTGTATTACACTCTTCTTCCCCCTCATATCCCCAGCAAATAGCAACCTGACACCTCTCACCTGCCACCTATTGGAAGCTCTACTGTCTCTGTATCTGCAGTTCTGCATCTGTCTTTACATCCCCCAGGGCCACGGTCAATCCAGAGGAGCTCTAGAGCTCAGGGCGCAAGGCGGGGATGCTCTGCTTTTCCTGTAGGCGTGGGACCACTCCCTCCTTGTAGAAATACTCCAGCTTGGCCACTGTGTTTTCCCAGAACTTGGGATCAAAGCTAACGGGTACAGTGGCCATTTCTTTCAGGGTGAAGACCACAAAGTCTGCCTTGTGCATCCCTACTACTGCCATCTGACACTGCACCTGCGTGTAGTAGCTGTGTTTGACCTTCAGTTGGTAGTGGTTAGGTGTTGCCCCAGCCCCGGCCCGACGCTCCAGGCAGAAGGTGGGGTCCTTGCATGCCTCTGCCACCGTGTTCTGTCGATGCTTGTATGGACACTTGATCTCTAGCAGGAGAAGACGCTCGCCAGTTTCGCTGTCCTCAACAATGCCATCCGGGCTGGCGGCGAGCCAGCAGCGCTGCGGGTCGACGAACAGGCCGCACTCGCGAACGCGTACAGGACGGCCAAGCTGCTTGCTCTTCAGGGTCTCATACTGCCTGGCGGCGACAGCCTCATTCTGCACACCCCAGTGCATGGCACGTGTCATCACATGGTGGCCTTGTCCCAGGATGCAGGACAGGTAGGAGACTGGTGGTGTGAGGCTATGGCCGTTGGCAAAGCGGCTATGAGAGATACTGTGTGCAATTGAGGCTGTGATACGGTTTTGACGCCAGGAGAACCATTCTGGATTATCCCTTTGTCCCCGAGTCAGAGTCTCCACTGCGTCCACCACCTTCCTCTCCAACTTTGTGTCCATATCCATGTGTATGGCTTCTGGTGTGGGTAGCCTGACCCCCGCCCTCACATCTGGCTCCCCTTCCTTCTGGGGGCTGTGAGGGGTGGCCTCTGGCAGAGTGATCTTTGGTGCCCTCCTCTGATGGTTCTTCTTAGCAGTAGCTGTATCTTTATCTTTGTGCTTGGCTGGTTCTCCACTGTTCCCAGGCAGACTGAAAGTTTTCGCAGGGGCAGACTGTGGCCTTCTTGTGGCCCTGTGTCCATCTCCCAGGGGGGGCATGCTAGTAGATTTTGAACCCTTGTTTCTCACTGGTGAGGTGCTCTTTTGACGACTTCCCTCATTGCTGCCGGAGATGCTACTTCCTGTCCTGTTATTTGGCATTTTCACTTGTCACAAGTTGTAGGTGCCCAAACACTGTAGAATTAAAAGTAAAATACTATTACTTGACTTGCACACGCTACAATGTGCTCCAGTCAAAGAAATCAATAAAAAAAGAAAAATGAAACATCACAATTTCCTTCAAATGTGTAAAAATTTTTAAAAAAACAAATTGTGTGTGCTGTGGGTATGCATGAAAGGAAACAGGATTCCAGCCTCTCTGTGTGTGTGTGTGTGTGAGAGTGTGATGTAATGGCTATTATATATGATGTGTAACTGCCTTCAGTATGGCTGTGGTATGAGAAGGCATGTTGGATCCTGGGAAAGGCAGATGTGATGTTCATGTACAAGCAGCCGGTGCAGCAAATGTTAAGTTAAAATGAGCTCCTATTGTTCTGTCTTGAAGACTAAACGTATATGTAAATATACGGGTCACGGATTGGTCGATGGATGTCATGGTGCGAACGTGCCTTTGTGTATTTGTAGGCACACTTGGTGATCTCTGTGTGTTGTGCTATAAGCTCCTTGACAGCATTTTAGTGACATTTGAGAAAGTTGGTTTGGGGGTTTTTGGGTGGGCTGAGATGTATCATTATTTTTCCTATAGGAAATAATGAAAATGACTCACCCATTTTCATACAATGCAGCCTTTTCAACACCAGTTAGATGCATAAATGGAAGGACAACTGTACTAAATTGTTCAAGTTAGAACATCAGCTGTGAACATCCTCAGAGCAGAACCGCAGTGGCTCCTCACCGAGAGATTTGCACTATTGCCAGTACAATACACAGTGTAAAACACAGTGCAGGCTGAACACAGGGGGACTAACAGACCTGGTGTAGCTCAAAAATCACTGTGACCCCCCCATTCATCTGCCCCCTCCCAGTACCACAAAACTAGTGTGACCACACCTAACCCATCACACCTCTGAGCCATTCCTCACCAAAGCAGCTCCACCCCCTTGCACCAGAAGTTCAGTGCAAAACCTCATCTGAGTGCAATGCTTGCCTGTTTCTGACCTGAGAGGAACAAAATGCTTCTGGTCAAACCTTCAAATTTCAAATATTTTACTTCTCCAGCATTTATATCTGGTTCTACCCACCGACACATGGTTGTAGTTTTTGCCTCCAAGTACCTCAGTATCTTGTCGGCTTCATAGTTCCCAAATTCGCAGAGTTTGAGTGGTTCTTGTTACCACAAACTGCCACACCCTGTTCAGGTGTGTGGCTTTGGGTCTGAAGCCCAGCAATGCACCAACTCCCCTCCTGACACGTTGGGACAATGACGATCAGAGCAGCAGTGTGGTAGAACCATGTGCAGAACAGTAAACTAAACGCATCGAAATGACATATATAAATGTAACTTCGGCTAAACTTTTAATTTTGCGCACATCATTGTGGGCATAATTTCAGCCCAGTACAAAAGCGAATGACGTGCAACATTTGCCCATTTTAAATTGTATTTTTTGTTAATGTTCCAGTCAAATGCGACACAGCAGTCGTTCTGTATCTCAGACACTGAAACTCTCATTAGCAAGAAGAATGGGGACAGAGGGGGACAGAGGGCGACGAGGGACACCGCCGTTCTAGGCAAACCGGATTTCTATTGTCAAACAGCAGCCCCTACCTACCAACCACCACGACTAACTTCGGTTTAAAGACTTTCTGCCCCGTCACTCGTTTATCCAACATCGTGACAGTAAAAAAATCAATGCCCCAGAGCAGTCTAGAAAGTCATAATTTACAAATGCAAAGTGGACGTATTTTGACACGAAGTGACACTTTTTGAGTTACTCGTGCTGTGGAAAAAACGTCCATGATAAAACATGTACAAGGCGAGAACAACAAGCAGTCTTCTGGACGGTTCTACGTACCGATCGCTCGAACCCCGGTCCGCTCCGCTCTGACGTCCGAAACGAAAGCGAATGTCGCTGTCTGGCTTTCGGCGGGCTTACAAATAGGTGCACGGGAGTCCCCGGTGCACGTGACCGCCCCAAACGCTGTTCGCTCCCTCATTGGCGGAGGAGAAACACGTCACACCACGAGGGCGGGAGGAACACGTGACCCCGGGAAGCCGCTGCGAAGGCAACCGTGTAAACAGTGCGAAAACATAATAAAAACAAGGCGAAAAACAGGGCTGTTTCAGGGGAAATTTAACAGAACATTAGAAAATAAATGCGCACTAAAGAGAGAGCTCCATGGTCCCTAACCATATAATACTAAAATTACAATAATATGCCATATTATCAATGAAAACTTAAGAATTAACCATAACTTAACTGTAGGTTTGTACACCAAACTGCATGAAATGATTTACCCTTTACAGAAAGGTAGTAGTTTTTCCGTGTTTTAGTCCAGGGAAGGTAGCACTACAGAGGTGGAAGGAACTTGGATCCAAGGCCACTTTACTCACAGTGACACTGACACTGGAGGCCCAGCTGCAGGCCTAGAGGAACAAGCCTGGTCATGACTGCAAGGACTCAGCCCACATGATTCTCCCCCTTTACACCAGTGCAATTGCACTGGTGTAAAGGACAATCTGGTGGTGGGTGGGGCAGAATCAAGGGTTTTACATGCAGCAATGGGGATTCAGACTGCGGCAAGACAGCTCTGACCACTAACCAGTACTCCACCTGCTGACCTAATGACAGAGCAGAGCTTTACATAAAAATACATTTAGCGTGTGTTTGTATGTGCATGTGTTGTGTTATCTTATGCACACCGACAGCCATTGGAAACCAAAGCCAAATTCCCTGTATGTGTGAGCTCACTTGGCCAATAAATCTGACTCTGAGGACCGTAACATGTAATTTAGAATCCCCAAATTTTAATACTGTGTATCTAGCATATTTTATTATTATGAGTACACTTACTTTTCCACATATGGAGGGTCAGTTATGTCGCTTCACTCAGTTTATACGTATACTATAAACTGTGTATATACGAGCAAATATTTTTCAAAGCTGGGTTTTTCATTGGCAGTTTCATGTATTTCATATTTCATATTCCTATTTGTGGATTTATTCATATAAACGATGTAAAATTCAAATGTTAGTGATTTAGTAAGTTGAGCAGCTATGTGGTACGAATGTGCTGTGGTGAAATGCATGTTAAATATAAATAAACAGCACAATAGAGTACAGTAAAGGTGATATAACTGCAGATGTGATATGAAAATGCTGGGCCAGTGATGTGATAGTGTGCTGTCTGTCTGCTGAATGATTTTGTGCGATGATATTCCAGAGTGATGACAACAGTAAAGACAGGGTGACACATAAGTCACATTATTTTTCTTCAGTCATGTGTAACTATTTAATCCCATACTTAACACATGATTATATATATAAAATAATTAAGTATAACTGAAGAAAAATATGTTGCATGCCAAAGCTGTAATTCCACACATAAGATCACTTATCAGTCACCCTGTCTTCATGTTTGTCTATAGTTTAGCCGTTTAGCCACTTTACCTAGGAAATGCTTTAATCTGAAGGTCATTTCCATAGAAACTGTCCCACCGGGAAGTGATGTAACTGGACATTTGTTGCTGCAGCAACTGTTCTGGCAGGAACTGCAGTAACTGGAGCATTAGTGAATGAGGTAAGAGCTTCTAACCAGAGGAAGTTCTGTTAATCTAACTGTACCTGGTGTAGTGGAGCTTAAACAGTGTAGTGGTGGTTAAACAGGTCAGAGAAACAGGAACATGTGATGTGCAGTTATTGAACACTGAGAGAAAAGAGTACTAGCTAACTGGCTAACCGGTCTAATGTGAATGTGATCTGCTGTTAACACTGCAGATAAACAATGGAGAAACAATAAGTGGATCAAAAGGGAGTCAGGCCTCAGTGTTCCACTCAGTAACATGATTCTTGTTTTGAACCTATGTTCTGTGAAGAGCGGGAACTGACCTCTCAGCAGGTGCTGTGGCTGAACCTTCTTTCGAACCCCAGCCATGTCTCGAGCAGCGATCCTGCCCCTGCAAGTGGGAATGACCCCCCCAGAAACCTTATCAGTGCTGCAACAGCGCCTCCGGGTGGCTGAAGAGCAGGCAGATGAACTGGTTCAGGGCATGGAGGCTCTGGGGGTCTCAGGAAAGCAGCTCATGGAGCCTCTGAGATCAGTACAGGATCCGCCATCTGTGAGGCCCATTCATGTTAGCTGTGTCCTCAAGGGGGGAAGTGGCAGAGAAAGCTTCCTGTGGCGCAGCTGTGAAGGACTTGTGAGCCGGGTGTGTCGAATGGAGAGCCTCCTGCACACTCTGAAACTCACCACTTTCCGCTTGGAGACAGAGAGAGAGCTCAACTCCACACACTCTGGTGAGGGATTCGTATCACTGAATTTGGCTCTCTGTCTTTCACTGTACCTGGTTATTGGAGGCCAGAAGGTTGAATTGCTGCCATGCCGTTTCCTTTTTGAGACATTGTCTTTCCACAACTAGTCTCCCTGGCGGAGCAGCTCTCGGCTTTGCAGAGGGAGAGTGAGGAGGAGCAGCGGGCAGCAAAGCGGGAGATGACACGGATTCAAGACCGCTTGCATCAAGCGTGCCAAGACAGAGCAGAAGCCCTGGAGAAGGTGAAGTGCTTAGAAGAGGCCCTGGAAGCAGTCACTTCCTCCAAGGTGATTTGCAGTGTGGAGCTAAGGATATGTTAATAGGCTCAATATGAGGCTGCTCCTATACTAGATGTGTTCATGTTCACGTCCCCGAATCTCAAATGAAATGCTGTCATTCGCTTGTACAGGTGGATGTAGTTCTGGAGGCTGAGGAGCTGAAAGAGGTCAAGGCCCAGATGAATGAAAAACTGCTGGAGGTGAGCTCATCTGTGGGTTTGGGTTGACTCTTTTTCTTCTCTCAAACTTGTGTCAAATTCCCACAATGGACTCTGAAACAAGTGACTGATCAGGTGTACAGTGATCAACCCAAGTAACATCCATTCTGTTTTGTTCCTTTTGGCCTCTGTTCTCCTCTCATCTTCCCTGGTCCTAAGCTGAACAAGAAGTTGTCTCAAGAGGCTTCCCGCAACTCAGAGATGAAACAGTCCCAGGGTACATTGCTGCAGAGGGTCCAGAAGTTGGAGAAAGTTGTAGAGAATGAGAGAAGACAGGTAAGTGATATCAGAGTAGCCCTGGCTAAATTGGAGGTAGTCCTCTGATGGATGACATGCACTACTTTTGATCCCGTGTTCTGCATATAGAAGGAGGAGTTGCAAGCAGATTGCAACTCCCTGTGCCAAAACAGACAGGCAGCAGACCAGCGGTGGCAGAAAGAGGCAGAGCGAGCACAGCGACTTGAGGAGCAGTGCCAGGAGCTCCAACAGCAAGCAGGTCAGGAGTGTGATCATCTCAAAAAGTTCGGGTCATTTCCTCTGTGAAGCACAATATGCAGGGTCAACATTGTCTATTCAATGTTTTCAGGTAGAAAAGAATCCCTGATTTCTGAACTGACTGGAGAATTAAAAGTAAGACATCTCTGTGGTTGTGTTAATGCTCTGTCTACTCTCTGTGTACATGTGGCTGTTTGTGTGTGCGCATGTGAAGGAGTAGTTAACAGTGCAGACTGTTTGTGTGCTTTGTTGGGCTGCACATGAGCAGTTGTCAAGTGTTTTCATTTACTGAGTATAGTGTGGCCTTTCCTTATGAGACATGATTGTGTGTATTTAACTCTTTACCTGGGATTGCCTACGTGTATAGACAGTATGTGACTGTGTGTGTCTGTGTGAAACCTGTCATACTTGGGCCACTTGTGTTGCTCTACAGAAGCTGCTCCAGGAGAATAGCAGGATACTGAAGGAGAGCGAGGAGCTAAAGGCTTTCACCTTCAAAGTTCAGGTGAGGAGCTCCAGAAAGTTCTGAACTACCTGTGCTTCACAAACTAAACAGCAACAAAAATTAAATCTGCCACTTTCCTCAGTGACTGACCAGGACAGCCCCTTGTATGAGGTAGATTACAATGTCAGCTGTCACTACTTTACTCTCCTCTCCAGATGTTCAACGACCAACTGGAGGCGCAGTGCACTGAGCTCAGTGCAACTCTTCGTTCCATGACGGTAGAGACCACTCAGCTTCGGACTGAACACAGGGTTAGCCTTAAGGTACGTACGTACTTCACTGAGCACTAAATGCCCCAGCAGGGAAATCCAGTAATAGCCTCAGTGGCTCAAGGTGGGGTGCACCCTAAGATTACATTTTTGTTATACTCATCTCCAAAGGTAGAGCAGGAGCGTGTGGAGCAGCAGTTGCGAGAACAGGACCTACTGCTTGATGCTGCACGGCACAACATCCAGGCAGAACTGAAGGAGGTGCATTCAGAGAAGCTCAGGCTCCAGGGAGCCCTGTGAGTCACCCAGATTTTCTGTGTCAAAGAGTCTGTGGTGGTAAAGCTACACAGGCTAGTATGTACCTGGTCTACGATCCTCTAGCCACATTCATCTCTTTCATCTTTCTTCTGTCCCTCTATGATACTGTCCTCTCTCTTGCTACTCTTTCTTTAATCTGAGAGAAATGGTTAGAGTTGTATAACCGCTTGCAGTTATTTGTAAACTCCATGGTAATTTAAGCTACTGCAGTGTTGCTCAGCCTGTTTATACAGCTTGTGTTTGCATTGATCTTGTAATTGGTTAGATTTTATTAAGCTGTACAGTTGTATGGTACATGGAAGATGTATCTAAGGATTTGCTTTTTCACTCCTGGTAAATGGGAATTAGTCATTGCACTGTAGATATCAATAAAATGTGTCATGTCACTTTTTGCTAAAAAAAAAAGTGTCTTAATTTGTGTAACTGGAAACAGAACAGATTAGTAATTTAAAATCATAATTCATAAAAAAATCAGGTCTTTTTCATTTCATGTTTTTTAATAATATACCTTTTATCTATCATGCGTATTCCCATAGTCCAGTAACATAATGTATTTGTTTAGTTCTACCAAGATTTGTTAATTAGCATGAATCCTCAGTTAAAAAGCGGTGAATTAGTGAACTGAAAATGGAAATAACCAAACTGATAACAAGATAATTAAAAACATTTTTTTTGTAAAAATTCCTACTTACCTTGTATTTCTTCTAGAAAAAAATCCAGATATGTACAGTGTCCACAGCAACTTGTATCCCCCCAGGTGCAGTCTACAGGCTGAGCACACTGAGCTGCAGCGCAGCTCCATAGCGGCCCTGGCAAATACTGTCACTCAGAGGGAGCTCCTGGAGAGCACTGTTAATACGCTCCAGGGGGAGCTGAGCGCTGCTGTGGTGGATAGAGACACACTAAAAAGAGAGATGGAGAACACACAAGCAAAGGTAACTGTGACTGCATTTATGACGGTGGAGCTGTGTGGGCTGGTTGTGTGCAGCAGCAGCGTTTCACTTCGGGCAACTCCTGCTTATACCACAGATGAGTGTTTCCATCAGCAAACTTGAGGCGGAGCGCAGTTCTCAAGAGATGCAGCTCACGGAGGCCAAGGTAGTGTGAATCTTGGTTCCATTCAGATTGCTGGGCTCTAAACAGGTTTGTCTGAATTATAGCACAGACTGTTTGTGCGTAATTTCCAGGTGAAGGTGGGAACACTGGAAGACGAGAACAAGATGCTCATGGGAAAGTTAGCTGCGGTAGATCAGGTGAGTGATCAAGTATGAAAGGTTGTCTAGGTGTCTCACAGTAGACTTCACATACCTCTTACTCTCTATTAAATGGGCGAAGCCCAGCATGTGGTCTCAGGTGGTGACGCCCAATGGCCTGGCTGGTACCAGGATCGCAGGAAGCCAACTGTAAGCATTTCATCCAGCAGGTAGAGGCCTTGCACACAGCCCTGGAGCTAGCTTGGGAAGACAACGTAAAGCAGACCCAAAGGTTGGAGCAGGCATTGTTGGGCTACAGCGGGTTGCAAGGCAGGCTGTGTCAAGCTGAGGGAAGTCAGCAGGAGCTCACGGAGAGGTGTTTGTCTTTATATGTGCTTTGGGCATTCTGTCTCTGGGTGTCCTTGGAGCATCTCATATGAATGTGTTTACACAGAGCTGAGGTGAAACAACTGACAAAACAACTGAAGGCTTTGAAGACACAATTAAGGAGAGAAAGGGATTCTGGGAGAAGAGCCACACAGAAGGTGGATGAAGTACAGTTGGTCTGGTCACATGTACTGTGTGGTCCCTTGCATGATTATGTATAGAACCTTATTTGCCCGTTTTCTGCTCAGGTGAAAGAGGCCCTGGAGAGTGTGTCACGCAGGTCAGATAACCTCTCTGTGGAAAATCGACAGTTGAAGGAGGAGGTGTGTAATTTGGAAAAGGTGGTGTCCCAGCAGAAAGCACGAATTGCAGAACAGAAGAGGCAGCTGAAACATCACATGAGCAACAGCCAAAGGGTGAAGGTAGCTGTGTCTTGTCTCCGTGACTCATTCGCTAGTCTCTAACACTCAGTAACTCATTGTTTCCCTCACTCCTTCTAGGACCTTGAGGGTGAGTTGAAAGCTCAGAAGAAGCTTGTGAATGAATACCAGAAGCATAATTATGAGCAGGTAGGAAGCCTGAAGACCTGAGTTGCAAGGACTGTATGCTAAAATTGTTTTCATATAAGCTTTCCAATAAATTATAGTCAACTCATTAATATATGAAATGTAAAATGAACAGGCTACATACTTTTCACTGAGAAAACTCTTTTTTTGTGACAGAATAAGCTGGTCATGATGTTCCAAACTGAAGTGACGTCTCTCCGGCGGGAGTTGTGGGCGCTGTCATCCAGCCATCAGGGGGGACTGCAGCCAGCATTGCTGGAAACTGTTCAGGAGAGGTGCTCAGTGAGTGTGGCTGATTAATGGAGGCAAGTCCCCTCTTCTGGTTGAGTGTGTAGACCTTTTGGGAATTTCTAGCTAGAAGGGACTCACACATGTGGTCAGTATGGAGACACAGCTTTGCACAATTGGAAAGGTTGGAATCGAGTCTCACCAGGCCAGCAGTTCCACTTGCTTTAGTATTCCCTCATCCTGGCCCCCTATATCACTGCATCTCTGCTCCCATTCCCCATCTGACATTCAAGAGTCTGAACAAAGAGGGGGGAGTGAGGAAGTCCCTGGGGGGTAGATGCAAACCACAGTTTTACATCTGTCATGATCAAAAGACCCTGTGAGTTCTGGACAGGTAAAATTGAGAACTAATACAGAATTTATCATTACAGTGAATTTTTTTATTTCTCCCCGAACTCACTGCCTGAAGTCAGGCATTCTGTGATGATACAATGTCATTTAACCTTCCAAAAAACATTCTGCAGGTCAGTCATAAATGAATACAGCTGTACAGCAATAAAATATATATTTTAATAAGCTCTAGTGGCATAATCATATTCAGTATAAAGTGTTTGGACGGGACAACTGTCAGTTGACTGTGTACATTGGTTGAAAATGAGCAGTGATTTATTCCTGCAGCTCAGAACTCAGTTTTCTGTGTGATTCCACTACTGTTAGGTACATTAATGTTGTTTTTGTCAGAAATCTGCTTTTTACCTGGTGTTCAGCGGGAGCAGCCTCTCATTGGGTTCTGGGCAGCCACATGCAGTTTTCTGAGCTTTTTTTTTTTGGGAGTCAAACCCATGTGATCAGTCTCATGCTGCAGTTCATTCCAGCTGTATGAATTGTAGAAACATCAGCTGAGGCCTCCCTGTGTTCTGGTTCAGACTCACAGAAGCAGCAGGATCAAGCCTGGGTTCTCCGAGTGGGACAGCTGCAACATCAACTCGTGAGAAGCTCTGGAACATGAACAAAGGGACTGAAGACTTGATGGACACATAAGGGTTGGGATGCATCGGTGGACCAATAACTTGGAACAGGGGATGTGTGTGAATCGGACTCAAAGCATCCTGTGCAAGCCCACAAACATACAGACAGATCTGCACCATACAAGAAAAATGGATGCACAGTGATCCTTTGTATTTATTTGAAAGACAGGACAAGACATATTTGTTAGCAGCACTGCTGAGATTTGTGGGTTATGTAGTTCACTGTTCTCAAAATGTCTTTCAAGGAACCTCATGTTTACATGCATTGTTGCTTTAACAATTTTAATTTTTTATGTGATTTTCATTTCATATTTATGCTGATATAAACAAATTGTTTTTGAACCACTAACTTTATACAAAATTAAATATTTGTAATATTTTTGTATAAATTTATGATTTTCTTATCAGACAGCATACAAGTGATAAACTACATAATATATAGAGATTTTTTGCAACATGGAATGTCTGAAATCAAATGAACTGTTCTAAACACAGGATCACAGACACAGACAAACAAATTGTTTAACTAAAGAGGGGTGGGGGGCTATGGCTCACAGCACACATTTCTGTGTTTCCCCATGTTTGGGTGGTGTGCAGGCCACAAAGCTGCATGGTGGGGTGTATGCCGTGAACATAACCAGCACCCTGCCCCCAAAATTGACAAACAACAAATAAACCTGCCACATCTAGGGACCACAAAGTTAAAACAACTGTGTTATATCATACAAACAATGCAAATAAACTGGACCTGAGTCCCAAATCATCAACAAGAGTTTAGAAACAATTCAGTCACATTTTTTTTGTATTTAGACACCCACATTCAAATATGTTTGTACCCTCTAGCGCATGCATGAGCCCGGTGATGTCTAGATGGGGCCACCAGAGGGCGATATAACCACATAGCTGGAGCCAACAATGATACTGGGTCAGTGTGTTCAGATCCAGTCCCAGACTAGTCCTAGTCCCACATTTCAGCCCAAAGTCGGCTCTGTAATTCCCTTCTGAGCCACCTGATCAGAACCTGCTGTATCTCTAGCAGCCTTTATGAAAGGGAGGCAACTGGCATCGCCACTCAATTGCCACATCCCAGCCGAAGAATGAGAAACGTGTAAATTTATGCCGTATGTATAGAATATATCCAATAACAAAAATATAATAAAATTGTATCACTGCATATAACCAACTTTTCCAATGCACATAGCATCAAACTGTGCTAAAACACTTGATGAATAAAACAACTGCAAAATGGAGGGTTGCGTCAGGAAGGGCATCCGGCGTGAAAATCTGCCAAAACCAAGTATGCGGACGAGCCGATCCGCTGTGGCGACCCCTGACGGGAGCAGCTGAAAGTCGTTAGCATATGTAATAAAGAAAATTTTAAGTAAAAATTAGTTATGATTTTAAATAATTACAGAGTATTTCCTTACATTGTGTTCTGCTTTGCAGAATTTTTACCAATCTGTACTCTGGTCTTCAAAAAAAATCTAGTGACACACATTAACACAGGCCAGACCTTGGAAATGTTGCAGAAAAGTCAATGAAGAAGAATAAAGAGGAGTGAGTGTGGGAGTTTGGTCCAGCAGAAAGGTCGAAGGTCAGCATTCACCACACAGAGCACTTGTTGATGGGGTGCATAGGGGACCCTCTGGGACAGTGGAATGCACGGCCAAACTCATCAAACTGTGACACGCTGCCAATGACCCTACAGGAGGCAGGGGAAACACAAAGAGTGCATTGCAGACAACCAAAGTGGGTAAACTGCATCCAAAAAGCACTGCGTACAATAGCTGGATGCTGCATTTTGACCACAAGCTGTGAATACCTGTAGTGCTCAGGTGCATGTTTGTCCGTAAGAAGCTGCAGATAAATTGACTGCGATCTCCTCTTCATACACCAATTCTATATGAAGCAGAAGATGGGTGTTGGAAAGGAAAAAACAAAAGAATGAGATATGAGAGGTGAAATGGGAATCAATGTGAAATGTGGAAAATATGGAGTCTGATATACAGTCAGAGTAAGTTGCTTTGGGCTCAGCAATGGCTTTTCAGCTGGGATGTTGGTTCAAATCCCCTCTGTGGTGGACTATCCATTTGTAGTGAACTGGGTGTATTGGGGACAATGGGAAAATTGGTAAATGATGCTCTCCTCCAACTGTGCTCAAGCACACAGTTAAAGTATACCATGTGATATGTGGTTCTCAATGTGTACAGAGGAAGCATTTGTCCATGTTCTCCACTACTGTGTTTTCATGATTTGAGGGAAAAAAAACAGGATAACTAGATAAAAGCAAATTTGGGGAAAAAAAATCTAATAAAAAAATATTCATTAGCTGTAAAGACAGCTGGCAGATACCTGGTATGGGTTGTAGGAACAAGAAGTGCTAAAAATCTGATACCTGAGCAAAAGCAATGAAGAGAAGCTGTTCGTGGGTATGCTTGAGTCCAGGAAGGGGCTGTTCTGGGCCATGCTCTCTGATCCATTTCTGGTATGCCTGAGTTTGGGAGAATCAAGAGAGAACGGTCACTGCTGCAGAAAGACAGGGTGCTGCTGTTTGGGCCATTAGTTTTCCATGACAGAGGGCAGGTAAACCCTTTTTATTCTCTGACCTTTATCAGAATCCTGTGGTGACACTCAGAGCCACCATTAGCCAAGAATGCAGGTTATGGAATTCATTTTTGGATGGATATCAAGAGGAGATGGATCTTTTGGAGTAGTTACTTACTCCAAATCAAACTACATAGAGTAAAGCCGTAAGGGAGATAGCCAGTCAAGGTTACTCAAAATTAAGTAATTGTTGGCTATATTACCCCGAGAGGTTCATTTGGTTTATTTTCTCCAATTTCATGTCCCTTTGGAGTTTTTGTTTGTCTCTTCTACGTTGTTGGCTGGCTACTTTCTTATCATAAAGAACAGCTTCCATGACACGAGTATATTTTGAATTTATTGAAGGTTATAATTACTTGTTTCTAATCATATTTAAATTTTTTGCAGATTTATCATACATATTTGTCTTCATGTTTAATTGCAACCCTGGGTCCATCTGTGTGATACAGCTCTATATGTGAATAAACTGTATTTTATCACTTAGAAACTCACATAGTAGGAGAGTTTCAGGCCTCCCATATCTGCAATGTTCTCTCCAAGAGTTAGGCGTCCATTTACCTGCAGACAGGGATAATATTTGTGTGTAATTTTAACAGTGTGAAGTGTTGGTGTTCGTATATGTGAATAGGTACATGTTTTTCATTACCCTCTGGTTGTAAACAGTGAAATTGTCGTACAGTTTGATGATGCACTCAGCTTTCTTCTGAAACTTCCTGTATGATTCCTCTGTCCACCATTGCTTCAGGTTCCCATATCGATCGTACTGCCCTCCTAAAGTTTTGCATTATACAAGACAAACAATTTAGCATCAGTGTCACCCTACCACTAAGAACAGTTTATCAAAGCCATTTTATTTAAATCAAAACTTGTGTCTGTTCGGGCTACTGGCCACTGTCCCTGACCCCAGTCATCATAGCCGTGAGTCAACTCATGCCCGATTATTGCTCCAATTCCTCCATAGTTCAGGGATCTGAAAACAAAAAAGGAGAATGTGATTTCTGTAACTACAGTTATCATTTCAAGGTTTTATCATTTTTAAGTTGCTAGAGGAACAACCCCAAGCAACTTATTTTGTGAATAAGCTGTGTGAGCAGGTGGGTGGTACTACTCTAGCAAGGATGAGGTTCACAGGACAGACAGAGCTCCCCTTTCCTTGCCCCTACCCAGCCCCAAAGGGGCCTAATGATAACTAGCTGCAACCACTTGGACCAATCAAGGACACTGTCTGAGCAGCTGGTGTGAGAGGACAGATTTCGGAGCAGAGTTTGTGTAGCTGCTGAATTTTTGTTGTTTTGAATCATGTTGTGCTGGATTTAAAGTCTGTTTGGTTGGAAAGCTGCAGTCAGATGCCCTTCATCCTCGGCCCCACAATTGGGCACACCTGTACCTATTGTATGATATCTTCCTCAAACAACAGCAATAGATACTTATGAAATCTGGCCCATACAAACAACCTCAACATTTAAAAAATATTTTTGAGGAAACTTAAGAATCAGCACTAAAACTACAGAATCCTGGATAATTTTAGTACTGAGGTTTTTCAGTGCGTGAACTCACTGTGGGAACTCGGGGTCATACAATGTTGGTTGTAGAATCCCAGCTGGGAAAACTGTAGAGATGAAAAAGAGAATCAGACACTGAAAGGAGGGTGAAAAGACTGCTTTTGGCACTACTCTGTATTGATTTTCTTAGTATATTTAATTGTGGTAGAGACAGCGATGGGAATCATAGCCAGGACATAAAAACTGAGAGAAGATCAAGCATCTTGTGTATATTTATGAGTTAGGGTGCGTGTGTGTGTGTGCACGCACACTTGCTGTAACGGGGACTCACTCACCCATTTGATTCTTGTTTGGAAGATAATAGGCATTTAAGGCCTGAGGAGGTAGCAGCCACCTACAGATACACAGGCACACAAAAAAGTTAAACACTCAATTAGTGAATCTGCAGAAAGACTGCACATCTGAGAAAACTGCACCTTACAGATGCCGCCCATCAGAGGAACCCACCTGATGAACAATTACTAAGATAATGATACAGGAGACCTGCTCACTGAACCTGCCTCTGGCAGCAGGGAATAAAGCTGTGTGCCTGTCCAACACTCACGTTGTTTTGTCCACCTCCTTGTGAATCTTTTTCACAGATAACTTAATGTTGAACTTGATGCTGCTGAGGATGTTTTTGAAGTATGTTTTCTTGTTCACATCAAACTGGGGAAAGGGAAATGTGAGAGGAGGTAAGAGGTGAAAAAAGGACAGAAGGAGTACAGGGAGTAGAGAGGGTGGAACAAGGCAGGGGATGAGCAAAGGAGAGAAGAATCAACATAACACACCCTTTTCCCAGATTACAAAAATTTCTCTTTTATAAGCAACTGACCGGTTCACCTTAAATTCAATTTGCACTACAGTTGCAACATATTCCTTGTGGGTAAAAAAAAAAAAAATCTGCTCATTCCTGAGAACAGGAACAAGCATCACAGCTATTGAATGTATACACACACTTTTCAGTGTATAAATGTTCCAGTAACCAAGTTTAATTTTTCTGTAAGTTATTTAGTATTGTTTTTCTTTTACTTAAGTTTAACCTGAATTTTCATTAATATAATTTGGTTCTGGATTTTGATAGTCCTTACTGTTTTCATGCAAATCACATTTTCTGATCAAAAGTAAAGGCAAATTATGAGCCTTATGACTTCCACTAAGTTAGCAGGTTTGTTGGGTTATAATAACCACAACTGACTAATAAAGTAAATTTGTTACTGTTTATATAATCGGGATAATTTTAGGATACTTGAGAAAAAGAAGAAGAAAAAAAAAGATTAATTTTGGGGGTCAAAGTCATTTTGCAATTCCCTCCCATTTAAATTACTGATAATTTTTAGTTAGAATTCAAGGGAATTTACAAGCTGCATATACTGTATTATACTACTGAATGGTGGGACTCACCCCATATTCCTGATCTGTGAGGTCTGGGTTCAGCAGGAAGTCTGGGTAGCCTGTCATTACCATCATGTGTTTTAGCTGAGGGGCAAACAACATGCCACAACCAAAAATTACAAAACCAGAAACTGTTTGTGCCTGCTTCTTAAAACTCAGACCTGCTCAAGACCTCTGTTTTGCACCTTGGCCCTTGCTGCTTCCTTGGTCTCTGTGTCCATCCAATCCAGTTCCTGGAGCCGCAGGTCCAGCGCATGCTTGATGTCCTCTACCAGCTCTTGTACCTGGGCAAATCAGGGCAGACAGCTGGATGTACTGTGCCAATGACAGTGTTTGTTGAGTCCACATTGAAGAACTGGAAATTCTCTGTCAACTAACCTTTCATTACTTGGGCCTATGTCTTTCTTTTTCTTTCATTTGGTAGTGTGTTGGAAACTAAGTATAATATTGCTTGATATTCACAATTATAAGTTAGCACTATGTGTTTGATATGAATCTGTGTACCCCATCTAAACGAAAGACAGAAAACTGAGGTGCACCCTGGTGTCACAGTCCCTGGGGGGAGGAAACTTCTTGCAGGCTGAGCGGGGTTGCTGGCTACATCACACACACCAGCCCGCCACAGTTTAACCCATTTAACGGCTCAGTAACATTGCTAATAGCTTCTTCTGGGAAATAGGGCATTTCTTTATCCTGGGTGCAAATTGATATTTATGTAAACACTTTCACAATGTTACTGTCAATTTGTCATGCCAATTAAACAGTCAACTAGTATACTAGCAAACCAGCTGAATTAGGAGAGGGAAGAAATAAGTTCAATGGTTAAACTGGTATATATGTGAAATTTCTGCTCCATTATATTTTATAACAATAAAGCATTTTGGGGATCTCAATTTCAGATTGTACACAGCTGACAGAGAGGCAGAGAAAGTGATGCTTGAAGACATAGAGTATGGCTTGCCTTAGCTTTACTGTGCTTGGAGAAGTGCTCCTGAACAAAGAGTGCCCCCAGGGCCATGCCAAAGTGCTTGTTAGCCTGATTGAGGCACAGCTGACCCTGGTCCAGCTGCCGTTCTGTGCCATCAATCTCACGTGAGAACTCGTGGATGGTGCTGCGGAAAGCTGTAGACAGGTGCTCACTGAGGGCTGCCACGATCCGCCACAGCATGTAATTGTGTAATACCCTGTAACAACAGAGAAGGTTAATTCTCTTTCTATTTATTGTTTTCTCAAATACTGACAGGAAAAACAAGTTGTACTAACTGAATAAAGCAAAACGCCAGCTGTCACTCCATTGCTCTGATATTTCAACTGAGGCCCATCTGTGAGATCTGGACTAAGATTCTGGCCTCTGACCCATGAAAAAGATGTCAAGAATTCAACAGTGTGGCAGTCTGCACCTGACAGGGAAAGGCTACAGCAGAAAAAAAACAATGATGTTGTGCCTATCACTGTCTGCTTGTAATAGCTCCAATGCAGCCCAGAGCAGCCACATCGGCACTATTACAAGTAGACAGTGACAGGCACACCGCACAACAATCCATAGAGACTGCAGCTAACATTGCACTTGGATGAAAATGTAATAATTCTCCTGGTATGGGCCACAAGGTCATTTAGTCATTTCAGTCAGCATCTGTAGGTTAGAATACACAGCTTTAAATATTTATGCCACAATTAGGAAAAGGCCTAGAATTGTCAAAAAAGTAAGATAAGAGAATATTCTGAAACGTTTTCCTGCATAATAAAGATGATTCTTAACAAGGAGTGATATGTGAACTATGAAAAAGTCAAGTGTGTGGCTGTTTTCATGCAAACATTATGGACTGAAGCCTAAAAGAACATTTGTGTCCAGAAGTTGAGAACAGTCTGGCCCCCATGTTTTCCTGAGCGCAGCCAATGGGCCGTGCTGGCCTGAGAGGCACAGATAGGCCAGCTTTGCTCCACAGAAAAGAGCACTAAATTACTGCGTCCATCGGCAGCGCACAGTTCTGCAATCCTGGCCCCTTCCACCTCCACCCCCTAGTGTCCCCACAAGCGAGGAAAGAGGTTCAGGCAATTATCTACTGCTCTCACATCTCGGTTGCAAAACACATCCATACAACTGCTAAAAATCAGCCTGTACTTTACATTAGCTAAGCAAAATTAAATTAGACTGTATGTCTGAATCCTGTCTGCATGTTTAAAAAAAGAGTTTTGAGACTGTGAAATGTGAAGGCCAGAAGCAGCATACTGTTGGTTTCTACGGCTCCAGAGACCACCCAAGTACAGTATGTGCATGTGTGCATACCTGCATGTATGTGTGAGCGAGAACCCTTGATTCCTTACACCTGTACCGATACTGCCTGTTACAGAGCTCATCTATTCATCTGTTTGTCTCTTTTTTGTTTTTCTTTAAAAAGGGCTTTTTCAAGTCACAGGTTTAAAATTTTGCACTCTTATGCTCCTCACCCCAACTGAGGTTTTTGCATAGTCAAATTCTTTTAACTCCTGGAATTGTTTAATTTTCTGAATTTAATTTTTTGAGTTTAATTTTTATTCTCTTCACATACACAAATGTACTAAATTTAGCAAGCTTAAACATAATGAAGTTTAGTCATATATAATTTGTTATTACTGTGTGCACATCATTATGGCAAACGTACATGCTGCTGTCAGTGCATTCTGTGTGTTCAACCACAGAACCTAGTTGTCGCTATATGTGAGCAAATGAAAATGTAAAAATATAAAATTCTACATGACAAAAGCAGTGCTGTAAACATTTGTGATGTAAGAATAATAAAGAGAATAAAAAAGATCTGCTAAATGAATAAACGTAAATGTAACATGCAATCCTAATTTGCAGACGTTCTTCCATTTAACACCTAAGTTCCTGCTTTTGTACACAAATAATATCTGAAGTGGAAAGTGAACATGCAACAACTCATGCAGAGGAACACACTTATCAGCTTGAGTAAGCAAAAGTCATTCAGGGCACCACTGTTTAGTGTGCATTCTCCCGTAATGTTTGTGGCGATTTGGCAGTGAGTTATATTAGTGGTTTATGTCTATAATTATAGGTCCCAGGAGTGACAAAGAAGTGGAGCAAGTGCTTACAGGAATTTAGAAGCTAAAACTGGAAAGGAATTCAATTTATATGACTTTGAAATTAAGGATTTTGTGGTGGATAGTGCAAAGTGAACAAAATTAAAACATCTTTTAAGTCGAACAGTCATCGTTATCACTGTTACACAGGTGACAGCTAACATATAATGAAGCAATAAGTAGTCTTAACTACAATTAAAATAAAATACCGTATTTTGTGTCTTATATTTTTGTTGGTGGAAATTTAGGTTAAATATAGGTGACTTTCTAGAATCTATAAATATGTTATACATTTCCCTATTTCAGAATTGTTCTTGCTTTAACGAATTTCCCTTAAACATTTCTTAGGACAGATTACATCTGTGCTGGTTGACATGCTGCTAGGGGGGCTTCCACTCCACACCACATCATGGAAAAACCGAAATGGTGTTTTGGCACATGTGATGTGATTCAGAATGTCAAGCCTAGTGAAGAATCACAGACAGAAAATAGAGAAGGAGAGAGCATCTTGTGGTTTGAAAGAGATAAGCACCTCTGTGACTTGGCACCCTGTTGATCACCCAATGTCATTTGTAAACTGGCAAGGCCCCCAACATCGAACCACAACTCTTCCACAAAACAAATGCATAATCACTGCCCTTGTGTGACATGGCAACTGACAGTCAACTGCACATGTGCAGTTATCCTGAAGAACTGCCATTTGCAGATCCAACTATGCCTTCACTTCGTATTTATTCATTTAGCTGACACTTTTCCAAAGAAACTCGCAATTTAAAGCTGTTACAAGGACTGACCATTTTATACACCTGGTAATTTTTTTAGAGGAGCATTTAAGGATAAATACAAGGTAGGATTCAAATCCACAACCTTTGGGTTAAAAAGTAGCAGTGCTAGCCACTCAGTAGCAGCTGCCCAGCTTATCAATGCCCTCCCACTTTCCTCCTTTACAGGACCATTGCTGTGTAGCACCTTTGGTAAGATCCAAATTGAGCAAAAATCATTGATGGTAGTTGTTCAGTTCTTCGGTTGATTTGTGCGTTGTAGAAATAGCCTAGTCAGATGGAACTGAGAAAATCAAGCAAACATATGAAACAGGTTGGGATGTCAAACAAGCACCCAACATTTGGCACAGTGGTACAGCAGGTAGCACTGGTGTATCATGGGACTTGGGTGATTTGGCAAGATGTGGGTTTAAACTATGCTTAATCTGCATGCAATTGTAGGTACTCCCTATATCATCTTGTTTATTCTCCAAAAATATGTTAATAGTGTTTTGTGTGTGTGTGTGTGTGTGTGTGTTACTTGGCTTTGCTGTATAACTGAATGATTGACTGTGTCGAATTGTAGAGTACTGTACTTAGCATTTGTAATTAGCCTTGAGTAAAGGTGTCAGCTGAAAAACACACATTATATGTTACTTTGGAGAAAACCATGTGCTGAATGAATCAAAATGTAAACATTCAAGTGGAAATAGAAGAGCGAAATGAAGATGAGATAAACAGTTTGGGATGAAAAGCCAGGAGTGGGGACAGCCAGAAAAGATGCACCACAGCTGGTGAACAGAAAGCTGTGGTCTTTTCAGCTTCTGGCTCATTGCTCACTTGCACAGTCAATTTATGAAATATGCTGCAGCTGCTCAACCCTGTCACAATTGCTTCAGCAGTGCTTTAACTCCAAACACTTTCAGTTAAAGCTACTACAGGAGATAAAGAGAGAAACAGAAAGCACAGCTTGCTCTGTGTGCTGATAGAGGCCACAAAGGACAAATCATTTGTTTCTTCTAATATTATTCCATCAGGTGACATGAGAGCACAATGACAGTTCCCACAAACTCCAGACAAATTCTGTCTCTTCCAGGAACCTGCACCCAATCTGGCAGTAAGGGTAACTGACAGACTGCAAGTCTATGAAGCTGTGGAGGTTACTGATTGTGCTGGCTGACTAGGAGATGGTGTAGCTGAAAAGGAAGAAAGACATTCTGGTAGACAGATACATGGGAGCCATAGAAACATTAGTGGTGGATAATGCAAGCTGGAGACCGGGGGTTGACGGAAAAGCACAGCAGAAAATGGCAAAAGCAGAAGTACATCCCAAAGCGGTTTTGACACAGAGCCTGGTCCTATTTGGTGGGATATAGCCACAACAACAGTGTGAATGACAGCAGCACTGCAGGGATCCCTTCTGCACCACAATGGAAAGGCTCTTTTCTGAGACTATCCCAAACTTTTATTCACTTCTGTCTCATCAAACAGTGACTCTGTTAAAAAATTCTCCAACCACCCTGCTGAACCAAGACTTGTGCAAGTGTGTATATGTGTGTATTTGTGTGGGCCTGTGCAGAAGAGATTGCTGCCGCCATAGAAGGATGCTGAAGAATACAAAGGAGGGCTTGTTAGTCGTGCAAAACAGCACCAGCAGGGTGAGGGGTAGCAAGTGAGAAAGTGATACAATCAGAGGCAAAGGCAAACGCCTACTGGCAGCCAACACGGAGCACCAACAGCGATGCTAACCTTTGATTAAACAGAGGTAATGAAATCAGCAGGGTGTCCCACACAGCAGGGCACTGAGATGTACATGCATATGCACGCAGAGGGCGACAGCCTTATTAACGCTCACGCCAGGAGTAAGATGCTGAGCAGAGGATAAGAGGAGTGCTGCCCCCTGCTGGCCAGGTCATGTGACACTCTAGGGATGAAAAGGAATGAATGAAGTACAACTTCGCTGTGATAATACAGCTTTGATAATGCAACGTGCCTGGAAGATTATATCTTAAGCCTTTCTCGGGACAGAGTTGAGGCAGATGTCACATTCTTAGCGTGAATGTCTCTGTGTTCCTGTTTCTCCTTTCAGTTAATTTGGATGTAGCTTTGAAGACATGAATGACCAGAACAGGTAAGTAAATGAACAGGAGAGAACCAGTGTCTCCTGGACTTATAGCAAAGAGTGGTGGAATGAGATAAAGAAAAGGCACAGATAAGCAAGACATAGAGGCAGGCATCTTGTGAACTGACAGCAGTATCTGTGGGAGTTATCAGTTGCTCTAGAAATCGACAGGGACAAAACTCCTATGATGTTGGTGAAGCAGGGCGAGGGGGTCAAGGAAATCACTGCTGATCAATAACAATCAACCAAGCTAAATGAAATACTTCCAGACCCTCCTCTGAAACATCTCATTGGCTTTTTCCTTTATCCACCCCTGCTTAATTCATCTATCCTTCTCTCCCTCTGCTCCTTGTTTCAGTCACCACTGTATCTTCACATGCCGGGCCTCACCTTTTCGAGGTGGTTTTAATAATCTCGGAGACCTTCTGCATGTAATCAGTAGCCAGGACTACAATTTCCTCATCTTCTGAGAAGTTGTCTTGGAAAATTCTGTCCAGCAGGCGCTTCCAGTGGATCTGAAGAGGGAGAGAGGACAGCCAGGAGAAAGTGGAGAGAGCTGAAATGCTAGAGGAGAGGAGAGTGAAGTACAAAATAATTTTGTAACTTCAGCTCTCCTAAGTTCCATTAGTGAGGCTCCACTTATGCCAGGGCTATTCTTCAGCTTTTGCGGAATATACATACAGTACCTGCCCCCTCCTGGTGTAGCTGCACACCCCCAAACATACCAGTGCTTAGTTGGCCTCCTTGCCAAATTCTCTTGGCCAATTTCAGAATGATTGAGCAGCGCCAATTTCTCCATCAGCCTCCCATGGTTGCCGAAGCTGGAGCTCAATCTCCTGCACATCAGCCCCCCATGGTGATCACTCAGACCACCCTCTATAGAAAACTAGCATGCACCCCCCAACACAGGCCAGCTCTTTCCCTCACATATACAAAAATGGCACCATAGCATAATCAACTGTTACCATCAACACAAGAATAAAACATTTAACTGAAATCAAAATAAGAACATTTGAGTTTCCATGAACATAGGTGTATATTTGGAAGTGTACCTGAGTGCATGCATATATGCATATATGCATATGCATATATATATATATATATATATATATATATATATATATATATATATATATATATATATATATATATACACACACACACATACACACACACACACACACATATATATACACATACATACACACACACGTGTGTGTGTGCGCGCGCAGCAAGTGTGTGAGTATGTGGTATGTATGAGCATGCAAATATGGGTTTCAGACTCACGCTGGGAGCAATGCGCTGCAGCTGACGTAGGGTGAGGCGATTGTACATGGTGCTGATGTCCTTCCTCTGCTCGTCGAACTCTGACACTGTTATCTGGGTTGGACATTAAAGCAGAGAAGATTATCAGCCCACACACCAAAGCAAGAGAAAGATGGAACAGATAGAGACATAAAGATAGACAGAGAGAGTGATGCTTCAAACAAAGGCCAGACCCTAAGGCAAATATGACTGAAGACAAACTCTCTCACAGACACAAAAATGGGAACCAGATATAAATCAACACTTTGATCCAATTGCTAATCTGAAATTACAAGTTTGCTACAAAATATTGGGATCATTCATTACACACACACACACACACACACACACACACACACACACACACACACACACACAACATTCTTTTTTTCTGATGTCTATGGGTGAAGAAACATTCAAGACTATAATTTACTAACATAGAGTACTTAACATTTGTAATTATATTAACTGTTCAGTAGTGAACATTACTGAAGTGTATATTCTTATAGACACCCTAATACTAGAAACGTACTATAATGCACCATATACTGAACACAACACTGAAGAAAATCATTATTGTTATAACAGTACTAATTGCTGTTCTGCTCCTATAGGCATACACTAGAGGTTCTGTGGAAGACCACGGACATTGGCTAAACGTGTCTCCAACTGCAGGATCTCACGAGACTTCTGGGTGGCGTTGTGTGCTCCCAGCATACTCAATAGCCGCTCCATCAGGGCCTTGTACGCTGCAAGGATCTAAAGGGAAGGAGAGTGGTGATATAAGTCACTAAGTGACTACAGAAGAGAAAGTGTTCAGACAGAGAAGGGGCAAGGAATGGCACCTTGACACTGTCTTCATCCTGGCCGAGGTAAAGAGTTCTCTCAGGCAAAGTGAGGCCTTCCTGGTCAATCTGCACATAGAGGACACACACAGTGAGAATGGAGGAATAAGCCACATATCACCCACTCACTCTCTCCAACACACACCACTGTTAAGCTGTTATGACGGAAAGCCCGGCGGGGTTGCGTACTAACTTTGGTGTCACTTTGAAAGTTGGTGTGACTGAGCGCTACTATGCTCTGTGTATGTGTGTGTGGGGGGGGGACCCTAATGATAATCGGTGGTGAAGGGGAGTCCCTGCCGATACCCCAGGCACATCTATCTCTCTGTGTTTTTTCAGTCAGAGTCTTGGGGAGCAGCCGGATTCTGTCACGCCCCATTATTCTCACTGATGCCTGACTGTGTCTGAGCTGCAAGGAGATGGGCTAAGTCTCCATCATCCCTCTCACACTGAGACTCAGATAGACACACACTGAGAGAGAAATACACAAACTGAGACATACCTACATGCATACACAAAGACAGTCAGAGACAAGCATAGCGACACACTGAGCAAGATGCACAAATACCCCAGGATGCACTGAGACAAAGAAATGCACTCAATGAGACTGAAATACCCAGTGAGACAGAGATACATAATAAGATACTGTACACACAATAAGACAGAGACAAACACTAAAACTCCAAACTGATTCATTGCTCTTACCCGGATGGCATTACGCGATGAGTTCTTGTCATCTACGTTGACGGTAAGTGAGAAGAAGACAGCTGTGCTGTACACTCCCTGGGTCCGATACAAAAGCTCATTGAAGTCTGGCCTCTGGGGAGCACTGCTGCTCTCCCACCCAGCTCCACCAGGGGGCACTCCAGAAAGGTCCCAGCCCCCACAGGTTTCAATAACCTCAGTCATGGGTGTCGAACCCAAACGGTCAATCTCCTGCATATCCATACAGGAGCGGTAGAAGTCCTTCACCTTGCGTTCAGCAGAGGTTGGCCCACGCCATCGCACCGGTTGCAACAGGAGTCGCTGTAGCTTTTCCTCATTGTGTTCTCCAATCGCGGTGATAATGCCATAACTCAGTTTGTCCTCTGGGATGCCGTGGCGCCGCAGCCAGCCCCCGCAGGCAAAGGAATAGAAGTCGGTACAGGGGTCGATGGTGGGGTCGATGTTAGCAGAGATGAATCGTGAGGCCTTCAGCAGAGCTTTCTTACGTTGGCAGTCGAGCCGGCAGTGCCCCTCCTGCTCCAGCGACAGGTACTTCAGTGCTAGCATGCAGCCGAGGATCACACACAGCCCGGCTGCGAACACCAAACCTGACAGAAGGCAGACCTCACGCCGACTCCATCGTGGCAGTCCACTGGCCTGGTCACGACTACGCCCACCCCGGCCCCGCCCACTTCCCTCAGTGCCACCTCCCAGGTGCAGGCTGAGCCCATTGCTCAAAGTTCCGCTGCTATACCGACTTCCGTACTTTACCTCCTGAAACTCATCATAGTGTGCTGTTAGGGAATATGTCTTCTCCATGGTGACTCTAAGACACTATGGGATCAAAGATTTTTAATATACATAGATCTTCTCTTCAAAATACAGTCATAATATCTGACAGCTGGTACAGGCTTGCTGGTTTTCTGAGGTCGGAGTGCTTGAACAGAGGAGTGGACTGTGGAGAATAGAAGTATCTATTGAAGTTTGCCCTAGCATGCACACCTCAGACTGAACTTGGATTTAAGCCAGTGGTTAACGTCTCCCAATCTCTCTCTTCCTCTCTGGGTACTCCCTGGTCTTGAGGGCTGGGGAGGAGACCAGAGATGAGAGCCATGATTAAAATTCTGAAAAATGACACAGGAATTGTTTTTTCAATGCTCTTTGTTTACTTTTTCTTTTTTAAAGCGCTGAAATAGTTTAGATTGATTACTGACATTCATCCATCAAAGAAAAGATGATGACTTTCTGTGACTCATGAGTTCTATTGATCCAAGAGAGAGGACTCGTGTGTGTGTGTGTGTGTGTGGGGGGGGGGGGGGGGGGGTACATAGAAAGATGTAAAGCAGAAAATGGGGTGGTGGAGAAAGGGAGGGGCAGTAGTAGTCAGTCTTGGATGACATGATGTCTGCACAACCAGCTCCTACAGCACCATACCTCTGCCAGAGACAATGGATGAAGGTAAACAACTGGAGCACATCTGCCAAGACCTCAACCTCTGCTTTGCTTGGGTCCTTGACAACTTGCTGCCGTGATGCTTTGACCCTTTTCTAGATGATGAATATGAGGCCCGACCATTTTGCACCTTCCAAAACAGAACAATGACGGATACAGTCGATTCCCTACAGCAAGATGGGCACATACCCCTGGATGCACTGAAGATACACACACACACACACACACACACACACACACACACACACACACACACACACACACACACACAAAATCAGACTGAATAGAGACTTAATTTAGTTCTGCATTTAAATTTTATGCATTTAACTGAAATAATTGTCCAAAAAAAATGTACAATACTAAGCTACTAGAATGATTTACCAATGTATAGTTTTTTACTTGAGCAATTCAGGAGAAGTACTTTGCTGACAGTACAGCAGGGGATAAGTCCCCCACTAGGGTATATGCTGCTCCCCCAACATACTTTTATACAGAAGTGTTGGCAATTCAGCATAACTGGACATTTTCTAAAGTCATGCATGTTAAAACATTAATCCTACAGGAGATTTTCAGTAACAATATGCAGTAGGTATTTATGTTCCCAGTGTTGCAAGTGACAAATGTTCATTTTTCTCTGTAGGGTGGAGTAGAGATTTCTACAGCAAATATGACTTTTTTTTATCTAAAAATACATCTGTGAAAATAAGCCCTACAATGGAGCACAGAGTTATTACACAGGGCAGCACAGTCCAACCTCTTGTATAGAATGTAAAGACACAGATCAGTCCCACGAAACCTGCAGTTAAGGACTGAGACAGCTAGCACCACTTAAAACCCAAAGTGGAGCACATAGAAAGTTATTTCACACAGAAAATAAAATCTCCATCATTTAATGGCTCAATAACACTACTTATACCTATTTACAAGCCACAGAGAAATGCTACCAATTGAAAGAAGGCAGAAAACAGGATGTTTCAAGAAATAAAAAGATGCAAGAGGAGGTTGTAGCACTATGTGGGCAAGAGGGGCCAGATGTGAGAGCTGGACAAGACCAAGATAAACAGCTGAGAGGGAAAGCCCTCCCAAAGACTTTTTGAAAATGAACAGAGCCATGTGCACCTGCTCTGCTCTTCTCGGAATGGGCTCTATCCTTGGGATGTGGGCAGCAAGGGGGAGGAGGGTGTTCCTCCAGACATTGTCATCTTTCATGGCCCTCATCATCCATCACATCTCTCCTGTTACCCACCCATTTACCCATTCACTCAAACAAGCAAATTGACAGTTTACCCACAGACAGCGTGAATTTTTTCAGCAGAACAGAGTGACCAGTTGAGTGGACTTCCATATTTTAGCAGGAACACTATGGAGTATACCATCAGTAGGAGCACTACTCATCCTTCTCACTGAGTACTGACTTAATAAGCTGCCTAAATAGCAATGGCCACTTTAATGCATATGCCTGCAGCAAAGCTTTTGCCGTAATTCATCCTCATCAGCGGGTATAGATATGCCAAATATATTTAAATATAAGACAGTGAAACCTGCACTCTCTAGAAAGGGTCCTCCAGCTAGTAATTCAGCTTAGACATGTGGCCATCGACTCACACGTACACCCTTGGATCACTGTTGACTCTACTTGATGTTTCACACATAAAGTCATTAATCAGTTGTCCAATCAATCTATCAATAAGTAAAGTGCTTGGGGTGTCAGGTTCGGATCGATTAATTAAGATGTATTTCATTTCCTTCCACTGGAGAACTGCACTGTGCTCAAGAAATGAGGACGTACACTGTCGAGTTCAGCACCATAAATATGTTTGTTATCCCCCAGTCAAAATGGGCACAGACCACTTGGCCCTCGTGGGTAAATGTATCCATCACTGTTGCATAAACACACGCGCGCACACATTGCGTGAGGAGCGACTCTTGCCAAGACCGGACACGTCTGTGCTGCAGAAATAAGGTTGCGGCGAAACGCGGGGACCAGCCACACACCGATGGGGTGCCACCCTCATTTACAGTCACGGACACAAGTAACTAACTCATTTAATACAAAGAAAGCAGCCTTGCAGAGCACTCGCACACTCTCAGTACACAGTCCAACAGAGCATCTCTCTCTCTCTCTCCATACACACACTCCTATATACCATCTCTAACCGTACACACTCTTTACACACATTTTCTTCTCACATCTTCTCTAAACTCACTCATATAATTATGCACACCCTCTTAACACAAGCTTCAGCACAGACACTCAATACACACTTCCTCTCTCAATGTGCTCTCTCGCTCATACTCACCCACTTGGGGCTGTTAGTCTGGTCTGTAAAAGGAGGTGAAGGAAAAAATCTGCTCTATAAATGTGAATTCCCAGAGTCCAACTTTTCAATTAAAATACTGACGGTTCAAAATTGAACCCATCTTAGAACACTGTTTGCACATACGCACTTCAACACATTCCAACGTGCATTAGGACCTACAAACAGACGTTCTTACGCGTTAAAACGCCTGAAAAGAAACGTTGTCTGTTCCTTTCAAGGGAAGAGAGCGTTCGGTACCTGGACCGGCAGACTGTCCCCATCGCACAGAAACACAGCCCGCTCTGCCCTACAGGTACAGGTGACGTTCAGATCAATAACAGACAAATCGTGGACGTTAACGGACATTTTTTTCCAGAGTCTTCCTACCAGCACCCCCAGGCCGTCCTCGCCAGAGCCCTCCGTACCTCCTACCGCTGCTGGTACCACTGAAACAACTGGTGCACACCTGACGCCGTGGTTCAAAACGTTTCGCAAAACTTACTGAGGAAAACTTCTGCTCTCATTTAAAAGCAACAGTTTAAAATGGTTTGCACAGCAGACGTGCGCCGAAAAAAGAGCGCCTCTCCCTCTGCGAGCCGGCGGGCGGTCGGTCGGTCGGTCACTCACCGCTCCTGAAGCTGCGGGTCCTCGCGTCCGAGAGCTGAGCGCGCGCAGCAGCAGGCAAGCGGGGTTGGACCGAGCGTGCGCGCGCGCGCGAGAGAGAGAGAGAGAGCGAGCGCGCGCGCGAGAGAGAGAGAGAGAGCGAGCGAGCGAGGGAAAAGGAGGGGAGAGCGCGGGAGCGGGCGCGTGAGACGAGGGGAGCGGGCGCCGCGCGAGCTCCGTTCCGCTCCACCTGCAGTCGCGCGCGCCGAGAACCACAGCGAACGCCGAGGAACAAAAAAACGGGACAATTAAAAACGAGCCGAGGGCGGATATTAATGAGTGCGTTGAGCCGCCGCTCTGCGTAAACATTAAATATGTACTTATTATGCAAATCAGCGCACTTACTGCCACAGCCATTAAGTCTTACCTCATAGCCCGTTTACTGGAACAAGGAAAGAGATTCATGGCGAAATAAAAGAACAACATTCTATATCAATGTCGATAATTTTCAATCGCTGCCATCACTTCATCATTGTCCTACATTAACCCGTCGTGACTCCCGAGTTCCTAACTCTTCTGCGAGAGTAAATAAAGCTGATGCGTTCGTCGAATATTATTCTACCGTCGTTGAAATTATTATTAGGCTAAGGGAGACCAATATGAAAACGCGACTTTTGATTTTAATCCATCCGGCGGTGAAGCGACGTGGCGCGCGCCCGTCGCAAGCTTCGGGCGGGAAGCTGCGGCGCGAGACGAAGTCGGGCGCGTGCGGAAGGAGGAAAAAGAGCGGGAAGAAGCGCCGCCGTCGGACTCGATGAACCGGAGCGGAGCTCCGCTTTTCTGCTTGAGTCGAAAACGTATAAAGTGGAACTGAGATAAATCGCACAATAACACAAGTTGTCTGCGGACCCGAACTGCGCGATGGGGGAGGCCAAAGAAGGGGAGATGAAACGAGAGGTAACGTCGCCTCAGAGTTTCAACGGCACTACCGGCAACCTGCGCTGCTCTGTGTGTGAAAGATACCGTGTCGGTAAATGTGTGCATGTGTGTTTGCGTGTGTTGTGGAGGGTTTTTTCCCAGCAGGTTTTCCGCACCTGACGCACAGCGGCGCTCGACAAGTATATGCAACGCCTATTCTTAACACCCATAAAGTTGTCGTTAACTTAACATGGATTTAGCTGTAGGAACGTGACAGACAATATAAAACGTGTCTTCGGAATACATGCACTTCTCTTGTGCAGGTGCAGTTATTATGTATTTGGCAATGTTGACACAGACACCAGCACCGGTGGTCTTTCCCACCCTCTCGCACACTACATGGCCAACATGTGAACAGCGCTTGCTGTGTGCTGGCTGGGCACCCCCCCTCCTCCACTGGGACCCCCCTTCAGCTGTGACGCCACACTGGTTAACAACAAAACCCGACGTCTAACAGAACTTCTTATGCAAAGAAGCTCAAACAAGTCCTAAACTAAAAAGAGCCTGAAGACGTCAATAAAATAAAACAAAAGATGTCTGTCTGAGCTCTTATGGATTAAAACAATCTATTCAATTTGAAAAGACCTTGTAAGTATGCACACACACACATACACAGTAAAGGGGCCATGTGGGGAGTAGTTACTGCACCCTGACCATGAGCGCTCAGCTCTCAGGGGGAATAGGGAGAGCCGTACATTTTGTATTAGGATGGCGTCTCTTACTAAAGCAGCAGTAGCTCTGCCTCTGTGGTCTCACGATGGAAACACCATTACTGTAATTAACAGTCACTCCGCATTCAAAGCTCTCCCTCGAGTATATATCGCAAGTCGGCGGGGAGAGAAAGTCATGGCAAATGGAGAGCAGTGTGAGGAGAGCCAGAGTCACCAAGATGACGTGAGAAAATCTGGAGAACGGGCAAGAAGGCTATGATAGAGAGTGCAGCATGAAAGCATATCCTGAAACAGGGCGAGCGTTTGCATGTGTGTATGTCTGTGTGTTTGGGAGGGGTGACACATTTCATCGTTGACAGTCTGAGCTCATGCCTGGCTGACACTCCGGGTTTCACCGAATAGCCCGGTGGTGTGATGTCATCACCTGTCAATCTATCAGTCAGATGTCATCCCGACACTTCAGTGGCAGGGTGTGTAAGGCGGAGGGGGTGCTGAGAGCCATTGCGGATCCCAGGGCACTGCTTGCGCGATGCTGATTAAGTGCGAGGCGCAGGGCCGTCACAGCGGACGAATGTGTAATACTGCCATCGTTCGCAGCGTCCATCGCACTCTGTTCTAAATGCCATCAGGCTTATGTAATAACTTTAAGTGTTTATGGTGATGACCCACTGTGGCTGAAGGAATAAATCAAAAGCATAATAAATGCATAATGACGCAGCACTTGTTACCAAGCCCCCCCCCCGCAACTACTACAGGTCAGAGAGCAAATGAGCGTGGCGGCTGGATTGAGCTCTCGGCTTAATTAAAAAATTAGTTTCTGCTCTTAAAAATAGGCTATTGACAGTGGCTTGGATTTTCTGGAGCAGAACATAGCACAGTATATAAAATATGGTTATTACCTATCCGTTAGTATCAGCAACGACTTCGCTGATATCTTGAGTGGTAAAGAGTGTCTCCACCCCATGGCGGAACCACAGTGAAAGAGGACTGTAGTAAATGCAGTATGTTGACTGCTTGTGATCCAGTACCACTGGTGTCAATTGATCGCAAAGGTCATCTGTAAGTTATGGGCACGGTTAAACCTGGAATTAAAATACAGGGCAAATAAAGGCTACCTTCATGCCATTTTTATTCTGTGTAATTAAAATCTTCTGGTGGAGGCAGTGGGATTGGAGCAGTGGCCGAGGGCGGGGCATGGGGAAGGGATTGATTGATGAGGAGCAATGTGAGGGCACTCGGGGAACCTCAGAATGAAGCCTCATCTCATGCAGATCAGCCGAGCCTGTAGCGCTGTGGTGGGACAGGGCTGAGAACCACACACCAGATAACAAGCTTATTACATCTAGTGTGTGTCTTTGTCGTCTTCATATCCAATTAATCATCCAAGAGATTTTGGAGTGTAAATGTGTGTGCATCCAGGGGGGGTAGGGCCATGACTACAAGGACATCCTGTTGCTGTTCACACTCTGTAACTCCCCCAACCCATATTCCCTACTATTCCACTATGCCAAATTTTATTACAGAGCCTAATGAAAGAGCGTGAAATGAAAACATAATCGGGATTTAATTCCATTGTGAAGCCACAGCCTTCACTGGGTCATTATAGTGAAAATAATTCAGAGTAGGACAGGAATTCCGTTGGTCAGAACCAGCCATTCTGTGTCCATGACTGTCTATGTGAGAGTATGAGAGTTTGAGTACCAGTGCACAGACACACGAGTGTCTTTCGTGTAAAATTATGCCAATTGTTGAGTGCCTAATCTGAAATGTTCCTATCCCAAGAGTGTCTAATCTGAACATATTCCAACTCGTGAGCGTTTAAATTGAGCTCACTTCCTGCCCCCCACCAAGTCTTGTCACCCCGTCCATTTGTTCCTTTATTCTTTCCTCTCTCTGGGAAAAAATAAATACCAGTTTTCTATTACATCAGGCTGATGAAGCATGTGGTCTGGGCACAACTGCATTACCACAGTAAGAAAATGAGCCAGAATGTATATGTGTGTGTATGAGTGCAAGTTTTCCAATTCATCACATTTTATTGGCTACGAAGTCCTTTGGTCCTGCAGAAACTTGAATCATAGATAAAAATGCACATGGAGCCAGCTGGGTGAATATGTAACAATAACTTTTTCTAGATCCAACTGTAGTGATTCTCTCTCTCGGTGTGCATGTGTGTGTACACCTCTTGCAGTTGGCCTGTTTGAAACACCACGTGGTTGCCGCTTGCCTTCTGCTCAGGGTGTCAGGTATGGCTCTCGGACAGTTATACCTGTGTCCATCACACCCAGAGCCCTGATGCATAGAACCTTCAGTAAATCTACAGTGGATATGGTGATGGGTTCAGGACCCTTCAGCTGGTAGAGAGGCTTTGGTGGAGCATGGAGCCACAATTCAGCACACTTTGCACATTCTGCAGACACAGGCAGACACCAGCACCAATGGTGTTTTCCACCCTCTCACACACTCCCTGCCTCTTTCAGTAGTGTAAAATTGGATGTATAAGGATAGATAATGTGTTGTTTTCTCTGCACTCTTATGCCTGTCTAATGGCACCCCTCCCCCACCCTTGGGGTGGATGACTCACCAGCACACTGTAAAACCCCGAAGGTTGGGCCAGGGGTCAATGACGGAAGCTATTTTCATTTGGAAGGAATTCTGTCAGTGCAGTCTCCAATCACAGACCTATTGGCATTTTAGAGAGCAAACCCACGGTTTCTATTTTATTTTCTTTAATGAGAGGACAGTAATTGTATTGTTCTGCTTTAATTATGGTGGATTTGAATTGCTTCTCATTAACAGGGACCCCGTTAAGATTCATTTTCAGTTCTCCAAGAAATCTCTAGTTGTTGCCCATCTCCTAGCCTGAAGGTGTGAGTATGCAACACAATCGCCAGAAGCTGAGGCCGAAATAAAGAGAGCTGAAGCCAGTAGTATGAGAGGGATTGAAACCCTGGTCCGCACCACAGGGTGTTCAACAATTTACCTCCTGGTGGGAAGGCCTTGATCACTTTCTCTAGTTGATGCTGACTAGCTTTCTGCCAGCTATCCCTTATCAATCATAAGTGCCCAATTGTCTCCCCCTGCTGGTGACACTTGTAAACAACAGCCTGTTTCATGCTTTTCTTAACTGCCCACATGCTGCCCAAAAAGCATTTTCCACATACCTGCAGTTTAGTGCTCCGTAGCCACACCATGCTTATGTACAAGCATGCGCAAAGCCGCCTGGCCTCTCTGGTGTGTGATGATATTCTAGTCACACGGCCAGAGAGAGATGAGGTGGAAAGGATGCATGCTGGGACATAGCCCAGCTTCCTGTCTCCATAGCTATGTCATTATCAGTGCCCCAGGATCCCACCCCATCGCACAGCTGCAGAGGGGAGCAGAGCAGAGACCAACAGAGAGAAAATAAGAGAGTTAAAATATCAAGGCTTGAAGGGAGATTATACAAAATGTGTGTGTGTGTGTACAATTTTAGATATGTATGTGGCATTGTTGTGCTGATTTCTGATTAAAAGTGTTACTGGCAGCACACCAGACTGGCATTCACATGTCACAAAGACTGGCCTGAGGAGAACCACACCATGCCCATCAAGTCTTTTATAACAATGAAACAGTATGTGGCTGTTGGACAGGGTCCTGGTCAAGGGAGCACCAGCAGTGCATCTTAGGATGGGGCTACAGCAGTAAGGGCCTGCGCAGTAGTAAGGTGCGTCTTAGCGAGGGGGGACCTGGTAGTGTGTCTTTGATAGGGGGCCCACACTCGTGATGTGTGTTGTGCCTTGCTTGACAAGCGCCTGGTGGTGAGGGCCCCAGTGGTGAGTGTTGGGTTCGAAGATCCCAGTGGTGTGCAATGGTAAGGAGGCTCTGGTAGACAGAGTCCCAGTGGTGAGGACCCAGGTGATATGTATCGGGTAGGGTGCCCCAGTAGAGTTGGAACCGTTATCTTGTGTTGAGTAAAGGACTCTGGTAGAGAATTCTCTAATGGTGTATTTTGGGTAGAGTGCTCTGGTGGGCCATTTTGTGTAAGGGCCTTGGTGGTGTGTGTTGAATAGGAATACCTCAGTAGAGGGGGTTCTGGTAGCATTTGTTGGGTAAGGGTGCTGAGAACACAGTTACACACTGGTCCACAAAACTAGGCAGACAGAAGGGCAAAGACAAGATGAAGATTTAAAGTTTTCTTTGTCCCTTTGTCCTCCTGTCAAACACACTTTGCAACAGCATCCCATGACTCTTCAGCTATCAGAGCGTGTTTCTTAAGCAGTCAATTATAAAAAAGTAATTAATTCATTGTGGATGTGTCTCTTTGCATCATGTCCACAGAGCAACAAAGGAGTGCCTCTCACTTCCTCCGTCACCGTGCCACTCTTTATCTGAGAGAAAAACTTGTTTGTCAGAAATGGCTTTACTAGGTCCGATTCATGGACCTAGGATAAACTAGCATGAACTGGTCCAGCATTGACCACACTGGACTAAACTGGTCCAGTGATGTGGTGGACAGTCATAGCAGCTCCTGCTGGTGCCCACCTCCTTTGGAGTGTTGCGTAAAAAGGGAAGCGCATTTGATTTTATTGTGTTAACTGGTGAACTCCATGACAGCTCAGCTCAGTGTAAACTTTAACATTGGACATCAGATCCTCAACCACCCAAATGGAGCTACTTTGTTTGTAACCCTTTGTACTAATCCAAAGTCAATTTAGACTCCATTAAATAAACCACTGGGAACATGTTAGCGAATTGGAAGTATCTACTTCAGTGAGTTCTTAATTAAAAGCACATCATCCACCTGAGGAGTCATTGTGCAGCAACACAGTAGCCATGTTATTAGTTGAACACGCACACACATACACACACACACACTTTTACAGCAGATCTACACGTAAACAGCAGTGCAGCACCTGTAAATGAACCACCTTATTTCTAGTCTCCTGACATCTCATATAAAGCAGTAGGCAGTATAGTGCTTAGAGCAGCACCTTACAATTCATAGACCCAGACTCACAGGGTTAGGGGTCCACACATAGCTTAGGGAACTTCTTCTCATTGACCAAAACAGTAGTGAGACAGAGAGGGTGTGTGCAAATGAGATGAGTGTGAGGATGAGAAGAGAGCACAGCGCACAGACTCCAGAGCCAAATTGACTTCACAAGTAGTGGAGTATGAAGCTTTGGGGTGTCTATTACACACATGGGTGAGGAGCACAACGAAATTGACACATGCACAGACCCAAATATGCATACAGACAAAGATAAATACAATCACATACCCAGGCAGGAATGCACAAAAACAGACAGAGAGGGAAACCACTGGAACCGCATACAGTTGGATGGGAAGATCGAGGGGTTGCTGAGAACCTTCGGCTCCGGGATGTGTGGGTGAAGCCTCCTGGCTGCCATACGGAGCAGTGCCAACACCTCTCCTTTCCACTACCCAGAGATACAGGAGGACAGTCGAATGCACCATTTTTGCCATAACTTGACTGCACTAATTTTGCCGCCATTTCTGTGACATCATTATGCTCTGCTACCCCATTCCAGATCATTCTGTGCATTCAAATACTGCTAAATCTGATTGGCCAGTGTCCTGACATTCACCATTAGCAACTGAGTGACAGCTGCCTAGGCCACAGAGCCAGACATAAAGTGAGGCTTCTTTATTTAACTTCATGGCTGATGGGCTGTTAGCTGCATCTCAGGCTGCTAGTGCGCAGCAAGAAAGAACACTTTGCCCAATTTGGTGACACTTTAACCAAAAGAAACTTGGAAGTAATTTTATTTAAAATGTAATGGTGTCTATCTTTAAACCCTCTCAGCTTGTGAGCTTTATTTGTTAAGCAATTACTCACCAGGACATCCGGGTGTGCAAACCCTGCTTTAAAGAAATAAATTTCAAAGAACAGAAAGGCTGCTGTTTCCAGGCTGGACCCCTGGCTCTGCACAAGCTCAGCAAAGGCCGCTTTATACCTGCATGCTGGCAAAATGACTGCAATTTGTGGGAAAGTACGCATGTGTTTAAAATCTCATTTGACATTTGGACCTGTGCAAAAGACACTTCAGAGAGAAAAGGGAGAGATGTGAAGCGAAATCAGTCCAAGAAGAGAACCTGTGGTGAAAGCGGCAGCCGGAGAGAGAGGGGGCAGCAAGAAAAACCGAGATGTGAAAAGGGAGGGGGAAGGTGGGAGCAGCTGAATATTCAGCACGGATAGAGAGAAAGCGGCAATACAGCGCACAGCTGGGGCTGGAGTCGGCAATGGTAGAAAGAGAGATGGATGGCAGATACATAAAAAGACCTACATTCGAGTGGCACAAGGAGGCCTGAGATGGAAAGAGGGGTAGGGCGAAGGGTCGAAGGAGTGGGGCCCTCTTGGCCGGCTGCCATGGAGCTTGAACATGACTCTGGCAGGTTTTCATTAGCCATTCCAGGCACGGGAGCATACAGTGAATTACACGCGCCAGCACTCAGGCCCAAGTGCACATAAATATGCTCTCGCTCAGGCTTGGACAATGCATCTCTAGCTAACAAAGTTAGCAAGCTTCTTACGGGGCCCAGCGAATGAGGGACTGCAACAATGAGTACTGCACACATGCAGCTGGAGAGGCCATCAGTGTATGTTGGCAGTTTGAGGAAACACGCACAAACACACAGAGCATAAGGGCTGTCTGGGAGCATGCCATAAAGCAGTTAGATGAGAAGAGTATCAGTTTCTTTTGTAAGAGTTGAAGGGTCATGAGGTGACCAGAGAGACAGGCGATGGATGAATATCTTCCACTGGGAAAATGCTGGGGGAATGGGGGGTTACCCCGTATGAGTAATTGCTTTGTCTGTAAAACTACTGTAACCAGGCCAAGAAAGTGCCTCTGAATTTTAATGTAAAATAGATGTAAAAAAAACAGTACAAAACAATGAGAAAAAAGCTTGAAGAGGCTGAACCTAGAGGTACGAAAAACAAGGGTGAAAAGTGAGACATTGGGGGGGTGAGCGTCTCAAGGGACAGACAACTCAGGAGATGCCATTAGTCAATTAATTAGGTGGCTGTAGTTTGTCACCTCTTGGTTATTTGTTAATACATTTAAAGTGGATGTGTCTCTCCTCCATATCTCAGAAGGTGTACATCTATGGCTGTCTGTCAAAAATAAATGTCCACAGAGATCGTGGTAAAGTCAGGTGTTAGAGAATTTGTGCAAGACACAATGAGCAACCCAACAAATGAAACACAGCACAGTGCTGGTCGTTCTCTTTTTCCTCCCCCCCCTCCTATTCTGTTCCTTCCAGAGGAAACCAGAGGAGCGGTTTGTGGCTCACGGCCACAGGCCGGGCAGTGCGGCTCTGCTCAGCATAAGGATCTGAGACGAGCTTCTGTGGCTAAAAGCATCAGACAAATGACTCAATAATTGAATGGGCAAATGAAACGCTGGCGCTGCGAGCCGATCGATAGACACTGCTCTCTCTTTCTTATTCTCTGGCTGTCCTTGCTGGTGTCCCAGGAAGAGACTGGAGTTTTAAACTCCTCAGACCAAGATAGCAACAGTAAACACACTCAAGTCTGAATATTTTGCCTTCCACTGAAGCAATATTCTGTATTTTACAATCTTCCACTTTCTTATTAAAGGTACACAGAGACGTCCCTTGGATAAACTGCACGTTCCTATTTCAGAGTGAGACACCTTCTACCTCTATGAGGCCTGAAAAGAAAATGTGAATATAGATCTACGCTCAAAGTGCTTTCACTGTGATCATGTTCAGCTGACCTCTGTCTTCACCTGCATGGAGGAAGAGTGTGAGCACAAACCCTTCCAAATACCTTGCTCATCACCAAGTTTGTCTTCAGCTGCTCTACCCACCATGAGACCTGCAAGAAATAAGAGACGACAGGAGCCCATCAGCATTGCACTTAAATCAAACTACTGTAATGAAAGCTGAGTGTGAATTTTGACTCGGGATGAGAAAACCTGCAGTGAACTCAGTCTTAAAGTGTCCATCATCATCATCATCATGAAGCAGCTGTTCCTCGCCATCAATGCTGTCCCCCATGTGTGGAGCCAGAGAAGGTACAAGTGTGGTGCTCATCCCTGCGTGGGGAGCCAGGGGACAGGAGGAGGAGGCACCCAGAAGCCTGAGCTCTTGCCTCCTAATGGCTTGTCTGGCACAGGCGCTGGGACCCGCCACAGACTGCTCCCGCTTTTATAACACTGATTTATTGGACCATTTCTTAACAGTGTCCGCCATAATGGACAGAATAAACGGCGACTGCTCACCAACTGAGACAACGACGAGTAAGAGCAGCGTGAGAGCACTCTCAGCGTGCGCGTGCATACATGCACGCACGTGTGTGTGTTCCTTTCTTCCCATCCTCGCCTTTGCCAAAGAGAAGAGTTAAGCCTCTGATGGGCAAAGTGCTGTAAGGAGAAGAGGACTTCAGTTTAAAGCAGAGTAGAGCAGCTCTGCTGGCATCAATGCAGGGGAGAAACTTAGAAAACATAGAAAGGAAAATTGTAAGAGAATAGAAACTGATATACGTGTGCAAACGCACACGTGTGCACGCGCGCACACGCCAGATGAGGACTGCTTTTTGCTCTGCTTCACTCCAGCTGTTTGTTGCTGTGCATGTTGCTTTATTTATGAGTGTGTTTGTTTATCCCTCTCTTCTCATCCCAGGCTCATCACACTCAATCACTGTGTGGACAGTGAAGCCCCCTGTAGACTGAGAATGGGTCACTGCACACACGCACACACAGTCACAAACACACCACGTACACGGGTGGCCCATCCACGAGAATTACAATACACTTCCATACAGAAAGCATGGTGGTCCTTCCACAAACCCTTCTGAGGGAATACTGTGAACTGTGAGAAAGCTCTTTCCTCCAGGGGGGCTTCTGGGGGTCCACATATATCCCCCACCCCATTGATTCACCCGCCCTTGCTGCTCAGACACTAAGGCTTTGTCCCTTTCTCTTTACCCTGCTGGGGGTGCAGACTTCCACTGTGCTGCTGCTTGGGTTTAAGAGGGTGGATGGTGGGGTGGAGCTGTCTGATTCCTCAATGGCTTTTCCATGTTCTCAGTAGAAGATGTTTGACCATAGACGAAGGTTCCTGTCTGCGTCGGGTTTCAATGAGCATCAGCAGTCAGACGACTCACCCCTGGTTGCATATGCATATAGTGTTACACGAATGTTAGACGGCACTGCAGATCGGCTCCTGCTGAGAGAAACACACCTCCAGACTCAGACATAGACGTACACGCTCTTCCTGTTCCTCTGACCCCGTGGGAAGCGAAACACCCAGCTTCACAAAATGGCTCACCTGGAAAACACATTTAAGTTGGTTGTGGGTTTGGCTGCTGATTTCGTTGAGCTCCTTATGTTTCATTTAGCTTTAACGTCAGACAATGTCATGGATGTGGGAGGAATGAGGGAAACCAAGGACAAATTCACTTCGTGTGTGAACATTTCCTCTCAAAACCAGTCCTTGAGGGAAGGAAATAGCAAATTTTTTTTTTTTTTTTTAAACTATGGGGTGCATGAACAGCTGAGATTGTTTTGAAATAGCCAGAGTGTGAAAAGTAGTGTGATCCAGGGAGCAGATGACCAGGTTGCAAAGCACAAGAAGGGTGTCATTTAGAGGAGAGATTTAGCTCCATGGCTCAGACCGCCATCTTCTGTGAACACGAGTGATCATCGGATCATACAACCAGGACTGTGATTAGTGGGGAAAATATATTTTTCAGTGAAGGTGTGTGGTGTGGGCTAAAAGGACCGGGGCTTGTCCGACCTAATGTTAGTGATCGCCTTTTCTTCTTCCTGGCTAAACCCTGTTCTGTTTCCAAAGGTCTACATCCCACACGTACTGTTAGTCACGCATTTAATGCAAATGAAACGTACCGGGTTCTGAGGACGGGTCGCGATCCGCAGCTTAGAAACAGCATTATCCTTCCAGTAACCTTCACACAATTAGATTCCCTCTGAAGCACAACACTAATGGGACTCGGGCTTCCTGGTGGCAGCACAGGGGGTCCGTGGGCCCAGCCGGATACTTGGCTATTCGCACCATGGGGATGCTGACAGGGTGGGGGTTGGCGGAGGAGTTGAGACACCACGACAAAATCAGCAGCAGCAGCAGCGGGAACCTGGGACTCCTTGACACTCTGAGCAGATGCAAGATGGGAAAATCAATAATGGATTTGTTTAAATGAGTTGAATCGCATGTTTCTGTCTTGCATTTCTTGGGGGGGGGGGGGTGATAATTCCGACCAGCGCTGCATTTCCTGCTCGGTGATGTGCTCGCATCAACGCCGTACTAGCGGCCCACAGCTTCTCCTGCTTCTTCTCATCGGAGACTCTTAGATATTGAGCGGTCGCGGTTCTGTTACGTTGTGATTCTGTGTTCCTGTAAAACTGCAAAAGTTAGTTTTTAAAGCAGGTGATGGTACATCCTCCCCAAACCACGTCCTGCAGACCTCACCCCAAATGGCCAGAGTGGT
The DNA here is from genome assembly GCA_018136845.1 of Heterotis niloticus. Lineage (NCBI taxonomy): Eukaryota > Metazoa > Chordata > Actinopteri > Osteoglossiformes > Osteoglossidae > Heterotis > Heterotis niloticus. The sequence goes on from CM030893.1 coordinate 33,051,301, forward strand.
CTTTCCGCAGACCTCATGCGTAAAGCATGTGACGGCCCACCAAAGTGGGGGAAGGATAAACACAGGGTAAAGCAGAGATTGCAGATGATACAAGCAAGGGCCAGAACGCCTGAATTATTCATTCTCCTACATAATGCCACAATAATGCCAGAGGAATGTCAGGCAACATTAACTCTCCCTTTGTTTGTGTTAATTATTACTCTGTGTTGCCAACCAAATCAATCACTGTAAAACATGACTAACAATGAAAAGACTGAAAAAAGACCTCTTTCCAGCTCCACCAATGCTCCGCTGTGTCCCGGCCTCCCGAAATGCCAGCGTCCCTGCGCCACTCCGAGGGGGGCTGGAGGTGCACGATGGTGGACCGGAGCACCTCAAAGAGATGCGTTTAGCTTATCAGGCTTCGCACAGGCTGCTGGGCGGCAGTGGCAGCCTCCGCGGACGCAACAGCAGAGTCGCTGCTCTACTTGGGCGTGCGCGCGCACACAGTGCGAAAGAAGGGGGGAGCGAGGGAGCCGGGCCTGGGGAGCTGTCACACCCGCTGTGAAAGACTGTGAGTTTGGAGGTCAAATTCAACTTTTCGCCTGCTGAAGCTGTTTAAACTTCTTGTTTTTTCATTTGGACTGAAGTCTCATTGTGGTCACGTGGAAAACTGAATGAGCTGCAGGGGTGCGTGTGTGTGTCTGGTTCCAAAGTCAAATCTTATATTAATATGAGGTGAGGAGGGACAAGAATGCGCACTTCTCCAGCCAGGGTGGTGGTGGGAGGTGGGTGAGGGGACTGCAGTGACGCCGTCCGCCAAGGCAGTTTGGCATCCACACAGCGTTGTGCTGCATGGCCTCTGGTGGATTGACGGGGAGGGCCACAGACTGTGGGTGTGAACATATGGCCCTGCTCATTGAAAAGTAACTTACAACCACATAAAACAAAGTCACAGGTAATGTTTGCCCACCCCGACACCCCTTCGCTTGTCATTTACTCTCCCATCTTTCCCTGTCCTGCACATCACCTCGCTTTATGGCGCCTGTGACGGTTGCAGCTCAGGCGCTGATAGCCCTGCCATGTGTGAGTTGTGTGTAAATCTGTCAGCAACCGACAGCACATAGAGCAGAGGGTCCCTGGGATGCGAAACGTGCTCTGCGGGGGCAAGCAGATGGGGTCAACCCCCAAACCTCACACTCACACGGTATCTTTCTGTCTGTAGACCACAGGAGTCCTGGACCACAGCAAACACAGAAGTCCTGCCTTGGGAACAGAGAAGGAACATGTGGACACCCCCACAGGGCACCCTTCTGAGCCCGACAGTGGAATGAGGTACAGAGAATAACCCCCCCACACACACACACACACTTTCCCATCCCTGACCATGACAACCCCCAGTGCTGCTGTCATTATAGAACTAGAGGTGGCGCTATGCCGGAGGCCATCTAAGTCCCACGTTTCGCCTGCGGTTGAGGGACGAGAAGCTCCTCTGTTGCTGAGAGCTGCCCCACCACTACCCATGGGAGGGGGCCGCCAAGAGCACTGATCCTCATCCTATTACTGCCCAAAGTGAACTAATTACGGAGCTAATTACAGAGCGGCGGATGGAGACGGGGGTGCGCGCACACTCGAACTCACGTGCACCAGCACACACGCACAAGCGCCCGTGCACGCTCACACGGTTGGAGGCCTTTCGGTGCTCTGATGGGCGCAGAGGGAATTAACGCGGTCGCTGCCCCTCTCGCTCACTGTGGTAAACAACCACCAACCTGAATAAAATCCCAAAATAAGAGGTGGACTTTCCCTCCCTCTCCCCAGCTCTCTCGGCCTGTGATTTATCTCGATGCCACGCCTGAGAAGATTCAATCAGGAGGAAGTCTTTGTTTTTCTTGGGTTCTCTCCCCCCCCCCCACTGTGGCCAAATTGCTTTTGTTTAACTGTTCTGGATCCTGGCGGTGAAACGAAACGGGATGGACCAAGCAGTTCCAACGTGCCGAAGAACCGGAGGCTCTTTTTTAGACCCCCCCCACCCCAAACAAGAAATTAAAAACACTGCCTAGAGACACCCCTCCCATACACACACATAAAGAGGCAAACTGAGGAGAGAATTTGCCTGTGAGTTACAGCCGCTGTTCAGCTGACCATCGGGTGGTGCCGTGAAATACCGTGCTGTCGCTTGCACTGATTGGACAGGCTGGAGATTTATTCAGCCCCCCCACCCCAGCCCCACGCCTCCCAGCTGTGTTTAACACTAGGTGCCCCCTCCAGCTCAAAAGCCTTCATAAATCCACCCTGTGCTCATCCTGCAGTCTCCAGAGACCCCCTGTGTCCCAGGTGACCCAAGCTGATGAACGATGCCATCGCAGGTTGACCACATCCCTCAGGGAGACCAAAAGTTTAAACAGCGGTCCTCTGTGGTGGATTGTGTGTGTGCGTCTGTGAGAGACTGCAGCTGAGCGCACCTGGTGCTGTGCAGGCAGTGGGAATGAGGGGGGACAGTGGAGCGATCAGAGGCTTTCGGGCCTTTAGTAGCCCTGCTGCTCAGAGTAATCGGTCCATCGATATCTGCTCAGAGTGAGAAACTGAAACGGCTTCACAGGAACCGTGGCGCTGAGACCTGGATGGTGGCCGAGGGTTTGAGACACAGGAAGAACATCATCGGGAGTTATTACAGCATCGCTGCTGCTCCACAACTCGGGGGTCAAAACAGTTATGATTGAGCGAGGAGAAACAAAAGGCAGAACAGCGTGTGAAGAGGGGGAGCAGCCGTCAAAGTGGCGCGTCGCTGGCGTCTCGCCGCAGCTCAGCTGGTCCTTAGGACTTCTGGCAGATGCAGACAGAAGCAGGAGCTCATGAGAAAGTGAGGAGAAAGGAGAAACGGGCGAGGAGCTCCTGAGTGGAGGGGCTCACTGGGTCGCATCCCACAGGCCTCGTAACGCAGCATAAACAGCTTGACAGCTCGGTGGGGCTCTGCAGCCTCAATGCTGCAAATTCCTGTCCTTATGAATACGATTTTCCAGCATTTCCCATACAAACCAGCCTGAACCTCTGGAGATATTTAAAGCGGTTGCTGCTCATGAAGCCGAATTGGCCCCATTGTAAAGTTGCTCGCTGTTGCAGTAACGTTGGGGTGTGTGTGTGGGGGGGTCCTGCATAGAGCCGCAGACGGTCCTAAATTTCCTGTCCCTCCCACAAGTTGGAGATGTTGGGAAATTACACCCAACAAGCTCGTTCATCTGCGCTGATAGAGCAGGAGCCTCTCCGTGGTGGCTGCTGCCGCACAGCAAACTGCAAAATCGATGTGCGCAGCTCTGATGGAGAGTTTCACAGCCGTGAATTACACCCTCATCACAAAGCAAAATACAGCATGGGTGAGCAGCTCAGCCTGTTCTCTCACAAACAATCAAAACAAACACACTCCGGAGCGCGCACACACACATACACACACAAAGACATTTCACAACTCGGTGGAGACACTGAATTGCCCCTTAAATCCGCAAGTTCTGCATACATTAGCAGCGAGCTGGTGGAACGTATTAGAACCCTGCAAGAGTGATGTGCAGAGGTGTGTGTGTGTGTGTATGTGAGAGAGACTGGCGGTCATCACCCTCCTGCACTCATTCAGGTGATTATTACCCACCTGACCCTTCAAGGTGCTTCATGTTTGCACTGCAGGCTCAGACACCTCCTCCTGTTACTACTGGCCCAGTGCTAGCGCCACCAGGAGACCACAACCTGCATTGACGTTTTTGGGGATTTCCTGTTACCCCTAACAACTCGCATCCATTTGTGCAGTTTTCTCCCGAGTGACGTACAGCGATTTATTACAATTTAGCTGACACCTTTGTCCAAGCTGACTCAGTGCTACAGGGGTTAACCCCCTTCAACCATTCACACATCTCTACAGCACAGTAGCACGCACACACGCACAGGACAATTCAGCGAGAGTAATTCGCCTGAAATGCAGCTTTGGACTGTGGATACCCTGCAGAAACCCACCCCCAAGGTCTACAGACTGAGCTGGATTCAAACCGATGTCCCAAGGCACAGCCCAGGAGCTGCGGCACCAACTTACAGCTGAAGTGATGGTGACACTGAATGAAACACAAGCATGAAATGTTTGTGTGTAGGAAACATGAAGAGCAGCAGGTGACCGCCTGCCTCAGACCTGCACATCTTCAGCCACGGAGTGACGTTCTGCCCTTGTTCACTTGTCCTCATGTTTCGGGGGGGGAGAGGGCTTGGGCTCTGATGCCTCTGCCCCTCTGGTTCCCCAGAAAGCAAAAATGAAATGCCCCCCCGAGTGGGGATGGTTGCAACAATGCAAGCATGGGGTCACCCCCCCATTCAACCATTTTCTTGGTCGCATCAAATCGATTTCTTGCACCCCGCTTAGCAAAAGACCGGCTGCAAACAGCTCTGCTGCGCCACTGAGAAAGAGCAGAGATGTCCTCCACCCAGCCTCTGTAATTTAAGCAAACCACCCCTGTTCTGCACAGTCGTAACCATAGAAACAGTTCCGCTCAGCCCTTGCGAATTTTGGACTTTCCATGCTTCCCCACATAAATTAAACATAACAGCAAATCAGTTTATTGAATAAATAAACTTTTATTTAAGATGGAACAAAAATGTGGCCATTTTATAGATGTGATGTAACAATGTGTATAACTTTTTAGTCAGGACTGTAAAAAAGAATAGAAAAAAAAAAGTGTCAGTGTTTATAGTGGCCACACCCACTTTTAAAAGGCACTGCGTCCAACAGCGGACCCGTCGACACCTGCAGAACACAAGGGTGAAGGTCCCTGCTCGGGTGACACAGGCACTTCGGTACCAAGGTTTCCCTCCCACAATTGGTTGTGCGTCGTGGAATGGCGGCTCACTCAGAGGTCAGTTGTGATGACGGGCGTCACCCCATGGATCAACAAGGTGGGGCCCAGGTTACGGGTCAGCAAGTCCAGCTGGTGCAGGTAGGCAAGGTAGCGATGGGTGTCAGCTGGGGGACGGGGCAGGTAGAGGAAGCGCACGGCGGGCGGGGGGCACGACTGCTGCAGGACTAGGTGGTTCACGGCCTGCAGGTACTCGTCTGACAGCCGCACTGTGTTGCTGGGGAAGCTGTTGGCGTAGTCGTCCTCCCCCTCCGATGCCGCTAGCTCCTCCTGTTCCTCGGGCCACTGTCCTCTGAGCGCCACGTCCTGCCTTTGCCAGTGCAGAGCTGCCACGTGGTCCCAGGGCACCGTGTGCACATCAGCCGAGATGCGCAAGTCCCGCAGCAGCTGTCCCAGCTTCTCCTCAGGGCCGCGCAGGCTTCGCCCCTCCTCCACACAAAGGAAGAGGCGGAGTCGAGCGTGACGCCATACCCGCACCATGTTGAGCACGCAGGCCATCTGCAGAAGGAAGAGGCTGCATGTGTCCACATAGCTGCTGCTGTCGGGCCGCAGCAGGTTGAGGGGCCACACGTCCACGTAGAGGGTCCCTCCGCGTCGGCCCAGCGCCTCGGCCCGTGCAAAGCGGCAGAAGTAGCGAGCCAACACCACATTCTTCAGCATCTTCACGGCATCGGCAATGATGGAAACGTACTCCCGCGGCCCCAGCACTTTGCCCCCACCCTTCATCGCCACACTCCGCAGGGCAGGGAACTGCAGGGGCAGCTGCTCTTCGAGGTCCTGAGAGGAGGTGAGGTTGTCGGCACCAGTCCCCGGCTGCACTGTGGGGTCGCGCAGAGTGTCCTGGGGGTCGCAGTCGTCATAGAAGCCCAAAACCAAGGTGTTGGGCCTCATTCCACCTGCAGGGAGACAGAGGCAGCAGAGCTTGACAGGGGCCCAGTGAGAGAGAGAAGCAGCAGCTCACCCAACAGATACTCACCAAGACCAGAGATGAAGAGCAGGTGCTGGACGCCGTGCCGCACTGAGTCGGCCAGAGTCAAGTTGACGAAGGCCTTGATGTTGAGGTGGTCCACGAGCGAGAGCCATGAGTCATAGCGGGACTGTAGGGGGTCTGAAGGCAGGGTTTCTGGGGGGGAAAGCAGATGGTAAAGCAAGTCTGAAAGTCAGAAAGTACTACATCCACCCTCTTACCCACCCACCCACCAGCACATAGCCAGGCCACATACCCAGATCACCCAGAGTGACGTGACCCAGCACATAAAGGCCACTCTTCTTGATGTCATTGATGAAAGTGATGAGGCCCACACTGCTGCGAGGATTGGCCACCATCAGCAGCACCTGTGGTCTCCAGAACTTTATGTGGTCCTTCCGCACATCCAGCATCAGCAGGTATTTGCGCACCTGTAGAAAGTGGGAACAGAAACATCCGCAGCGTGAATCTCTGCACTCGGCCAGATCCACGAGCCTCATGGAGCAAAGTACATTCTAGAACAAGCAGCCATTCAACTGGACTGGCAATCACCCACCCAACCAGCCAGAGACCTGGCGCTGAGGGTGACTCCCAGGGTGGGGGGAAGGAGGGGTGGGGGGAGGAAAAAAAAAATCTAAATGTGTAGTTGCACCTGGTCACCAGCTCTGGAACCCTGCTCCCAAGGGTCTGGGGAACTGTGTGTGTTTAGCATGTACTGTGTGTGCAGAACACACCTGGTGGAAGATGAGCGCCTGGCTGATGTACCCCCAGCTGCTGGTGGGCGAGAGGTAATGGATGACCAGCAGGAGCAGCAGCATGAAGGCAATGCTGGCCGAAGCATAGATGGCGTTGATCAGGAACATCATGACCCCACATCCCACGATGCCAAGCACACAGGTGTGCCAGGTAAAGTAGCGGAACGTAGGCCTGGGAAAGAGGAGTGATGGCCATTATCTGCCAGACCCCTGGGAAGCCCGGTGAGCCACAGCCCCAAAAACATCTACCTTTGGAGCAAACTGATGAACAACCTCTTCTGTCCACTTAACAAAACTGAAGAGGGAATTAGCAAAAAATAATTTGGAATGCATGGCAAAAACCATTTCAAAATGGAAAAAGTGCATCTAAGAGTGAAATTTAAAGATACAAGTGCAGAATGGCTGACCAAACAGGACCAGAAAGGTGCCTTCAGCTGCTCATCAACTGCAGCTTTTCCGTTTGACCACAGCATCTACGACGCAATCCTTCTGCACCAGAGCAGACACACCTGTGTGCCGTGACCAAGATCAGGTTTCCTGCAGGACAATCGATGTCACAACACTCACCTTCTCAACTAAATACATCACCTGGAGGAAATTCCTACCAAAACCACACGTCTCATCATATTTACAGCTGCATCAACTCGATAACAAACACGTCCGCCGAAGCAAAAAAAGTGAAATAAATACGTGTCATTGATTTAAAAAAAAAATAAGCTTTTGACTCCATTTGGCACAAGGACCATTTGTCAGACTTCTACAAACTGGTGTGGGGGATGAAGTGAACAACATCATAAAATCGATGTACAGAATAAACGGAGCATCAATACTGAAACCAAGAACTGAATTCCTCGTGGAGATGGAGGAAGGAGGGGGTTCAAGCTGCAATCTGTGACCAACCGTGTTTAAGCTCCATATCGATGAATCGGCGACAGCGTTGAGCCCCACAGCACCAGGGATGTCTGTCCTGAAGAGCTTCTATGGGACTGGCCACTGAAAACCATTGTCAGTGGAACCAAAATTTTGGTTTTAGTGAAATCTGTGGGGAAACTGTACTGCTCCTCCCTGGGAGCCAACATCTGGTAATGGCAGCATTGGCCATCACCACCACAGGCGTTAGTCATCAGGCCACAGAAGGATGACAACAGCCACTCTACATGCTATAGAAGTAGGCCTGTAAAGTCAGCGCGGTCTGAAATAGAGTAACAGCATGAGCATGTGCGCAAACACACACACACACACACACACACACACACACGCAGGCCACAGATGGAGGATGCATAATGAGTGTGTGGGTGCAGAGAGCACGCCGCAAACACAAGGTTCCCTTCAGTGTCGGTGTTAGCATGAGGAACGGCCGTCGCGATGGAGGAGCGGCTGGGGTCTCACGATGGAGGGAGAGCGAATGAGTGCAAGTAGCTAATGAAGTGATCAGCGGTGCATCCAGGCACACAGGGCAAGCCTGCTGGTCGGCATGACGACAGGGGTCATCAATCACAAACTGACCCCCATTTGCAGAAACAACAACAGCTAATGACAAACACCCATTAAGCACATTTCTGCCTATTGTAATTATCATTTAAATGAGTCTTCTCCATCAGCGCATCCAGCTGGGTAAATCGTGCCGCAAAGCCGCCGAAAGAGCCGCCCTGACAGCGGCCGACACGGACCCCCCCGCGGTCGACTGCCAGTTAACACCTCCCGCACCCCCATGCACTGATACCATAATGACTGCTCCCCTGCCTAAAGCTTTCTGTTTGATTTATCTTGCATTTTTAACCGACATTTGTGTTCCCCTCCCCCAAGTATGTAATTATGCTAAAAGCTCCTCGGTCCCCCTCTCTACACCCGGGTGTCTAATCTCTCTGGCTGGTGACAGTGTGTTACTGGCAGCCCCGCCCATCCTACTCCTGTCATTGATGTCACTTTGCTGACATCAGCAGAAAATTGTGCCAAAGTACTTCCTCAGACAGAGAGGTGGCAGCGGGTGCTGCGCAGACTCCATGCCTGGAAGTTGGAAGTCAGGCCACTCTACCTCCTATGGATGACAGTGCACATCCACCTGCAGCTCTCCACAGAGACACAGGTACTCTGCCCCACTGGAGAGTGGTGAAGGAGCTCAGAGATGTGGGGATGTTCAGTCTGTTACACTAGGTTCCCCCTTGGGTCTAGTCCCACACTGGAACCACCAGGATGCCTTTCACACAGTCTGATGACAGCAGTAAATGGAGAATTTCGGGCTTCATTATTATTATTATTATTATTCTCACACTTTAACAGGCTGTGGGAAATAAACCTTTTCCACTTTTTCCCCCTCCCACAGACAGACACTTTAACAGGCTGTGGGAAATAAACCTTTTCCACTTTTTCCCCCTCCCACAGACAGACACAGTCATATTCCAACTGACCTCTGAATTGACAGAATATTCCAGCAAAAATGCATGTGCGCGCACACACACGCCTTGACAGAAGCTATTGTGCATCATTATTCAACTCAAAACAACATCGGCATGAGCCAAATTTAAGGAAAAGGCAAATATTTCTGCTAAATTAGTTATGCTAATTACAGCGCCGTTCTCAAAGGACAGCACGGCTAAATAGCTTTTAATTCCTTTCGCCTCAAAAGACAGGCGGAAAAAAGCAAATCCAACAAGGCAGACAAACAACAACAAACTAAGCAGAGGACACCACTGGGTGCGCAAGGCTGCACAAAACATGTTGTTATTAGCCTGGAGCAAATGGGGTAGAGCAGAGCAGCATGTGAGGCAGAAGGACAGACAGCCAGACTGACGATAGGCAGTACCTGAAGTTGGGGGCTGACGCCCACTCAAGTGCCAGACAGGCAAGGTCCACAGCGGCATAAACCAACAGGAAGAAGATGGTGACGATGCTGGCGATGGTGTTCAGCTTACCAGAGAACAGCACAAGCTGCAGGGAAGAAACAGTGGGCAGAAACGTTCTTAATCATCTGACTGTGTGTGTCAGCGCATCTATATTCATTACTGCTTTTAAGTAACGTCATTCCCCTTCACCGCACTGATGTAGCCAGTAGTGGCACAGTGACACTAAACCCCTGCTACAGTGACACCGTAGAAACCTAAGAGACCATGTATGCTAAGAGTCAAGACGTAGGACCTAGGGTGCACATGCACACACACAACCTTAGTCTCCATCTGACTGTAAATTGAGTGAGACTATCATTTTTGGGATTCTCCTGTTTTATGGTTCTTTATATGACTAACTGAAGGCCTAGAAAAAGCTGTTAGTGGAGCTAATCTAGATTTAATCATGTCAACCTCAAATCACTACTTCCACTACTCAGCAAGTAAAGGTGAGCAGCCAGAGGGAAGAAGGTCAGTGCAGCAGAGGTTTGGACAAGATTTCAGATTAGATTGAGATCCAAACTCAGTGATCCACAAGAAGCAAAGAAAGGGACAGACTTTGGGTACAGAGTGTCTCTGGAGTCTCCTCTTCTCTAACCTGCACCAGAAACCAGGATATGAGGACTGCCACCCAGGGGTTTCCACCTCGAGATGTCTTCTTTGCTGGAGACAGCACACGACCTGCAGGGGGCAATGCAGGAAAGAGCCATTCTTACAGATCAGAACAGCACAATGCAGTGAGGCATCCCGGCAGGCGATTCCCAGCGTAAGACCTACCAAACAGGTCATCCCGGGCGAGGGCATACAGGATGCGGGATGCTCCAATGAGGTTGCTCATGGCAGCCGATAGCGTGGAGGAATACACCCCAATGGTGACAAAAGGGTGCCACACGTTGATGTCACGCAGGAAGCTGTAGTCCCTCTGCAGCAGGAGCCTATGAATAGATGGTTACACTTAAAAACAGCAGTTCAGTTCTGTCTGCCTGTTTGCTCTTGCCAAAACTTTTCAGTTCCAGTAAACTAAGCAGCTCCTTCTCTCATCCACAAGGGGGTGATGGACACACACATGCCCTTCCCCCTCACTGACAGAGTCAGGCAGATAACCCATCCCAACCACACCTCAACACAGAGCAGCCAGGATCTGAAGACCACAGAGGGAAAGGGAACCCATGTTATAACCAAGTGAGATGCAGAACCAAGGCCCTCTGGGTCCTCTGTCGCTGCTCATCCACCTCTCAGCCATTCTGGTGGTCTGTGGTCATTAAGACTCCCATCACGAGTCTTTCAGGTCCACCAGTTTTAATACTTATCATCAGAGACCTATTAAGTACCGCTTGGTCGATACAATAATCTGAACACACAATTATTCCACAGAAGAAGAGAGTGAAAAAAACTACAGCTTTGAGATGAGTTTGAGCATTGGCTAGGATAATAGAAAGTGCCATTCACCTTAGTGTGTGTGCACAACAGAGAGTGAGAGACAAGGAGAAGGATGCAGACCATAAAGCAGCATCAAGCCACCAGGCACTTCACACACAGTTTGTGGGGATTTTTGTGGGTAAAGGGAAGAACAGAAAAAAAAGCATATCCGTGTGTGTGTGTCTGGTGTGAGTGACAGCTGACAAGGGGGAAGTCTGGGGAAGCAGGTGTGCAGGCATGACACTGGAAGTGGTCAGTGATGCCGGAAAATGGTCATCAAAGCAACCATGACAGCTTCAATGACAAGCAGCAGTGGGGCAGGGCAACTGGGGTGGCAACAGGGTGTGTGCATGCAAGTGAGAGAGAGAGAGAGAGAGAGAGAGAGAGAGAGAGAGATCGCAATCACATCACTCACTCACATAAAATCCATAATATAAATCACTGATTGGATTGCCTCCCTGAAATTGGCTCCGTAATTAATTAATTAATTAATAAAATAACTAAATGAGTATAAAGTTATGAGATAAAGATTCCTTTTTTGTATGGGTAAACATTACATTTAAGGAAAGAACAAGAGGTTTAGAAGCACTAAATTGTTTACTTATTAACTGCTATATCCAGGAAAAAGAAACCCTGAGTAAGACAAACATAAACCAGAACTACAACTCCTGACCTCCAGCTGGGTGACCATCCTCATAATACAGGGATCCTGGGGACAAAGCAGCAGAGTTCCAGTCCACAGGGATCTAAGGCAAGGCTGCTGGGTTTTGAGTGTGTGCGCATGCATCATCAGACACACACACAGAATCTTGTATTTAGTTAAGTGCTCCCTGGGGGAAGTGTAAGGTATACAGTGGGATTAATAAATGGATCAATATCTAACAAGCCCAGTGGAGCTCTCTCCAGACAGGCTTCCCCCCAACAAACATGGGAAGGGAGGGGAAGAGAGAGATGAGATTAGACAAAGATGAAAGAACAACAGGCAGAAAAATTCCTGTACACCAATAGAGGTAACAGTGAGTGAAAATGATGTACATCTTTATTGGGATCAGGTCTCACAGCTCCCTAGCTGCAGAACAAACCAGAACGAAGGCAGAGGCTGAACATGATAATTCACATAATTGTGTCAACTCCAATTGATACCTACACTCCAGAAGCACATGCAGTTTATGCTGAGCTCCAGGAGTTTCAAACCAACACACACACCTGCTAAGGACGAGTTTGTACAGCAACACACTGGCAGTCGTCACTCATGAAAACTTGCACGCGCACGTACTCGGGGAGGGAAATGGCTCAGGATGAAAATGTAAGAGCAGAATTCTAGTGCCCCCTAGTGGCCCAGTTAGCCTGCACCTGGCCAACAGCAGGAGGACAGTGACTGGATTTCAGATACCACCACAGGGATTCAAACTTCAAAAATTCAAATGGGTCTAGAAGAAAGATGAGCACTGTGTCACATCCCTCTACCACACCAACACTCCCAAAGTAGTCTGGGGTTCTTTGTCCTCTAGCACTGAATCACTGTCCTGCTTCAAACCTTCGCTGACGTCCTATACTGTGAGAATGAAGTCGCGGTTTTCGACTTCCACCCTGTCCATTGCCAGTCTCCATCCCTGCTGTCTGCAACTTTCACTCCACTCCACACAACATTTAAATGGACTACCAAAGCTTAAGCCAATATCCATTTTTCTTACAGTTAGACTGCATCACTAATGGTTTATAATCATATTTTAGGTTTCAATTTGTAACCACAAACAGCAGCTGAACTGACAGGAACATACCACGTTGCTGTTTAGACAGCGAACTTTTCCAAATCCTATACAGCATCAAACCCCTCCTCAGTTCCTCTTCAGAAAGTCCAGAGGCAATCAGAATGGGGGGAGGGGGGCAACATGGTGGACTGCCATCTAGTGGGGGACAGTCCATCTGCACCCTAACTGATGACTATCTATCCAAAAGTAATGCCAGCTTCAAAAGATCCAGCCACAAAAATGTTAATCAGCTGGATTTTTGGTAGTTTTTTCCTAAGGAAACTGAGGCTGCTGTTACTCACAATGTGGCATTGAATATTTTGTCCAATCATTTAACATAAGGCTCACCATTAGGACAATAACTGAACAGCTGAACAGCGACCAGTTTAAGCTCACATGACTCAGAACTGAATATTTTGATTCCTTCCCCAAAATAAATTTAAAAAAAAAAAAAAAAACAGAAATTTTATGTGGTTCACAGTGGCCTTTGAATTGAGTTGTCAAACATCGCAAGACAAACCACACAGACCAACCCAACATCCTCAGATGACAAGTCCCAGATGGCATCACTATAGGCCTTGGTTTCCATGTTTGGCCATTATTGTATGTGGGCATCACAGAGAAGGACCTGAGATGTCTAGAAGTGCACTGACAGGCAGACAGTCGCTGAAACAAACCATGCAGCATGTGATCACACACAATGCAAAAATGGAGATCTGAAACCAAGAGAGACGCAGACCAAAGTTCCTAAAACTGGTACCACCCACAAAGTATACATAATCACTCCAGCTGCAGTCAACAAGCAGATCCCTACTTCCTCTAATCAGAGGTGGAGCTAAAAACCCCCAAGCACGTGGCTAATGGCTATAGGCTGCTGGAAGCCCAGCACTGAGCCAACATGCCAGACATGTACCTTAGAACAAGCAGTTGTCCAAACCTACAGAATTTTAGGTTGGCACTGGTCTGTATGTCACACAAATCTGACCCGTACTGAAGCACTGACAGGAATTACTCACCGCTCACAAGTACATGCCACCAACAGGCTGAGCACATTGTAGGTGACGAAGGTGAAGATTACAGCAGTGATTGTGCCCCGAGGGATGGAATAGCTGGGATTCTTCAGGTCTCCTGCAGCAGAGACGTCAAATAAATGTAAACATTATAGGCCTATCTGATCACATCCGCCACCCCTCCATCCCAGTCTCTGCCCCTCACCTGACATGTTTGACCCTGCCATGATGCCCGTACAGCCGTTGAACATGACAGCAAATACCGTGGCGAAGGTCATCATGGTCCCAGTTGTGTAGTCCACTGAGTACATAGCTGGGGGCCCAAGGCAGTGTACATTAGGTCTTGAGAGCAACTTAACACTTTGACCAACGCACTGTTACTCTCATACACACCTTCCAAGTTGCCCAGCAGCGTTTCCAGTTTGAACCCTGTGAAGTTGGCACTGGTCAGGACAGAAGAGTTTAGTGTGGGCACAGATATTGATTTGGGCATCACAGCGAAGAAGCTGATGAATATGGTGCCCAGGACAACGATGACAATGAGGAAGATGAGGAAAGTGGCCCTGGCATAGATGTGTGCCCCCACAAGGCACACAAGCAGACAGATGAGCAGAATGCCTGTGGCGTACAGCAGTGACCACCAGTACCCCCCTGGCAGGACATGCTGACTGCTCTGAGTGCCTGGCAGATCTGTGGGTGAAAGACAGGGGTCAGAAACACTCCAACAGGGAGGACACAGGATAACACCCAGTGCCGCTCCATACATGTCCTGTACCTTCGGGGACTCCAAAGGTGGAAATGATTGCTTCAACCAGGCCCAGCACATAGAGGGCACTGCCACACACATTGGCAAAGAAGAACATGATCCCAATGCTGCCCCCGAACTCCGGACCCAAGGCTCGACTGATCATATCTGGCAGGTGATATAGTCAAGGCTGGACGTGTGGTATAAAATGGGCAAGAGGGGTGAAGGTATACAGGGGCTCATCTAGAGACATGAGGCAATGAGGTATGGAAGCTACCATTTAACAAAAAACAAAATGACAACGGCAGAAAGACAGGTGGAAGATGGCAGGATAGAAGACTAAAACACAGTAAAAGAGGCATCAACACTGTCACAGGTGGACAGGGCCAGCAGGTAGGATACAATAGGCTCCTCCTGCATCCAGCGCCCCGTTGGTGGAGATGGCGCACACAGACAGCACCGTCATGCAGATAATGAAGTAGGCGACAAGCAGCATGCTAAAGGTTTGGTACAGACCACTCTGTCCCACGACGAACCCTGTGAAAACCACCAAATGAAGTGAGTTAAACCTGCACCACACTGGGACCAAAGGCACAAAGATACTCACAATTAGAAATGTGCGAATTTTGTGCCAACGCAAATGTGCACAAAGACACAAAAAAATTGAACTAGATCTGCCTAGGCAAGAATTATAGGAAAATGCAACGTTTATTACTGTAACATTTCCGTTTTGCAGACCATCTGCCGAACCATTTTCATAGCTACTTGTTCCTGCAAAACGATTCTACTGTCTGTAGTCTTACAGTAAATGCCACACAACACTTCTCTTTCTTTTTGATGGAAGAAAATCTAACCATGGCATTACTGATGAACTGAAAAATTAGTCAAATTACAAGGATAAATAACACCACTTAACAGTAAGTTTTCCTTCAAAAGCATTATAATTTTAGCACAAAGGAGAGGTTTCTCTTAAGGAACAGGAGCAGTTATGCAGGAAATTTTCTTTCTCTTTTTGTGGCCCGTAGTAAAAGCCGTACTGAACAACCTCTCACTGCCATCACCTCTCAGTCATCACTTACTCCCGCTCACTTTGAAAAATTCCCACATTGCAGACATGTTCATACCATAACCCACGGTTGCCTGAATATCCTGCTTATCCAGAATACAATGACTGTGTCAAGTATTGGATGGGATATAGTTTCTTCCCCCTAGCTATCAGACTGTTGAACCAGAAGAAAAGATAAACTGAACTGCAGAGCAATCCCACTGTTGGGGCTAATTTTCTGTTAACTTCATATATCTGCTCATTTGCACTGTGTACTGTCTGTCTTATATTTATTGTATTTAGTGTACCCCAATCCCCAGTGTCTCACACTCCCTGTATATTGAACTATGTCTTTTATTTATTTTCCCTCTGTGTTGTTGTGTTGCACCTTGGCCCTGGAGGAACGCTGTTTTGTTTCACTATGTGTTGTGTATAATGCCAGTGGTGGAAAAAAATTTTCATCAGCAGCTATTGATATGACCAGGTTATCACATTAACAAAGGTGTCCTCAGCCTCACAGTATTGTTGTTCAACTCTGGATGTTTGGTTGAAACATCTACTGATGACCGTTTCACTTGCTATATGGTAACAGCAACCATATAGCAGAATCACATAAACAGAATCACAAGGTGCCATATTTCATACTATTTGGCCGTGTTCTCACTGATTTACAACAGCCAGCAAGGAATTAAGTTTTCTGGTGATATTGAAAAGATTAAGCAAAAGTTGATAGATGCAAAAATTACAACAGCATAAGAACATTGTACTATATTGGAATACAAACTGAACATAAACAGTGCATAAAATTAGTGAAAAAATTAAACAAAGCCCTATTGTACAACATAGTTTTAAGGTGTCTTAGTTGTTCGCACACCCTTATGGTTTGTTTTAGGGGCTTTTCCACTCGGGGCAGGAACCTGTACATAAAGACTGCAATGGAGAACTTTGGAAAGGGTCCTTTCTCAGGTGCACAAAGTTTGAGACCCTGTATGTCCCCAAAAGGAGGAGCTGTTATCAAATGCAGGAAGTCCAGCCCAAAGTCAGATGGGACTGTGTCTGGTCAGTGTTCTATGAATTGCCTGTGCACGTGGTCACCATCCTACAAGGCCTGGCAGATATTACTCCAAACAGCCCCATGGGAGACAGGAACCTATAGCGGAGGTCTCGGACCCAAGGATGTTTCCTGAGGATGAAAGGACCCAGCAGAGAGTAAACAGAAATGGGCACAAGGAGCACGGCTTAGCGGGAATGGGATAATAACTACTGGTTATCATTGACTGGGTCACGTGGCAAGGAGTAATATTAACAAGGACTGGAGAACAGGTGCGGCCTGTTACTCCTGAGGGCTTCAAAGTCGGCAGCCCAAACCACTGCGCCCCCTGCTGCCCCAAACTCCAACAGAGTTAGGACTGTTAGTAAAGCCATGAAGGCATAAGCCTAACAGTAAGAGTTTTAAATGGATTCAGATTACGAGGGGTAACTTGACTCGGAAGCGTCACTGTCGCCCGTTTGTTTCAGATTCGCAGCGACCGTTCGCACTCACCGATGCGGAGAAAGACCACCACGCTGAACATGGACAGCAGCGTGGGCACCACCACGCCGAAGAAGGTGGACAGTTTATGCGGGCGCTTCTCGGCGTTCTTCCGGCCGGCCACCGCGGGGGAGCGCTCCAGTGCCGCCCGCTGTTCGGGCTCCGTGAGGCTGGCCGACAGGCGGTAGTGAAGCAGCGGCGTCCGCTCCGTCATGGCGGCGGAGGACGAGCGGTTCGCCGAGGGCGACCGCAAATGGTTGAGACGAAGGCGAAAGCGGCCTCAAACACTTGAGCGCAGAGGAGCCTCCGCCTCACAGATTTCCCTTCGGTTCTTCACGGAGTCGCTTCACGAGACCGCGCGGTCATGTGACGCCTCACGTGGGAGGCAGCCGCGCGGCCGTCAGGTGATTCGAGCCCCGCCGTCCAATGGGCTCCGCGGGCGACTCGGGCGCGCGCCCCTCGCGCCGGGCGGGAAGCGGCGGCCTCGTGAGGGACGTCAGAAACGTGCGACACGCCGGCGACAGCAGCCAGAGGAAGGTAAGTAAGACTATAAACACGCAAAGCGGAGAGGGGAAAATGGAGCCACGATTCAAATTGAAGAAAGCTAAAATCGTGAGAACCGAACAGCTGCACGCTTCAGTGCTGACGGTCATTGCCACCTTTTGTTGTGGGATCCGTCGTCAGCAGCAAGAGATCAGCACTTGGCACACCGTCATCGAAAGATCTGGAAAAGGTCCTCTATTGTGCCGCTGGACCCACAAGAACAACGACCAGTCGGTCAGCCGAATTTCCAGTAAACTGTAGGACAGCTTAACACGGACTCCTATCAGTGGCAGAGATTTAGGAGACTTTTGTGGGCAGAGAGGGAAACGGGTGGATTCTGGATCAAGGAGAACCGTCACTGGAAGCGAAAAAGATTAAGGTTGTCGTCGTTGTACTTTAGCCTGTGTTATAAGAAGATCAGAATCTGTGAGAAACACGGCCATGACTGGGAAAAAGTTGGATAACTGAACAAGCAGCAGCCAGATAGGTGGCCTCAAGCAGAGTGACAGCGGACGCACCCTTTTGAACACCGGAGACACAAGTGGAGGACAGAACTTTCTGGAGACGCCACGCACTGTAAAATGTGATCGGCTGAATCGACGTTGACTCGGCGGCCCTTAACAGGTCACTTTGTCGCTCCGTGAAGGTGCTGGACGTGGTGAAGGACGGCCGTCAACAAAAAGCGCTTTAAAATAACTTCAATTTTTAACAGATTTCTCCAGATTGAAATAAAAAAATATATATATATATATAAAAATAAAAAATATGTTTTCTTAAAGTGCAGACACATTTGATAACAGAAAGATTACTGTAAAATCTGTGTAACATTGTCACATACTGTCATTTTAACAACGAAACGTTGCCAAAATTAAAGCGGTGATTAAACGAGTCAGCGGATCAGAAACGGCAGGAGTCTCTTCCACGGAGCGCGGCTGCTGGGAATCTTCAGCTCCGTCTTGTGATGTAGACGCTGGACCAGCAGCCCCAAGCGGTGTCATGTGCCCTGGCTTGTCCCAGTCTCCGCTTATGTATGTTCAGCCCACTGTCTCAGGCTGTTTATGCTCCTCATTCAGTGTAATTTGTCCTTTATTTTGCTAATAAATAACTACACACTGGTCTGTATATATGTATATATGAAAATATAGATATATCGTGTGGACATATGTCATACTATGTGTGTTCTATATTTACAGACCAATCTTTCAGTGTCTCAACTGTCTGAACAGTGATAAGCAGAGGGCTTCTTTTCTTCATGTAGAAGTCAGACAGCTTCCATGTTGGAAGTACTTGAGAGTCAGTACCCTGAGGCTGCGTGGACCTCCTCGGGTGTTCGGACCCCTCAGGACATTGTCGCCCCAATCCGTGGGAAGTCAGCTGTCCCCACGGCAGCTGTCTGCGAGGTCCCCGATGAGCCACTCCAGTTTGCCTCTCAGCAGTCTGCTGTACAGCTGCAGAACTTCCCACAGATCCTTGGTGTCACGGCTCTGGCACATCAAGTCCAGATGCTCCGTCTCTCCCTGTGCGACAAGAGCGAAAGAGTCAGTGTCCTGCACATCTGTGTGTTTCAGTGGTCATATGAGTGTCAGCGAAAGAGATGTAAGTAACCTGTACCTGCGCACCTGTCCCTGTGAGTGGCAGGTGTGTCACTATGAGCAGGTGGTTGGTCACGCTGTTGTCCAGCTGCTCCAGTAGGACACCTTGACACACAGACAGAGAATGGCCTTTCGCCTCCCTCACGGTCTCACTTAGCATCTTCAGAGCTGCACCAATCTCTGCCCTTTTTACCTGCAGCTGGAGACCAGACAGATGGACAAACAGCTTAGTGGACAAAACGATGGGTGGATGGACAGCAGTAGAACAGTTCTCCTCCTCTTTGTTCACAGTTACCCTCAGTAACTGCGCAAAGTGATTTTCTGGAAGTGGGCTTGTTTACGATTGAAGCCACGTGACAACCATCTTCGAATCATATCTGTTTTGACAGTTTCAGTCATCTTGACAACCCATTCATCACCCGTTATTCAGCCTCCCCGTATCCAGATTGTCATTAATCCTGTCTGCCACATTCAGCTCGGCACGATAAACTGAAACCAGCTAAGAAAATTGCTTGAAGCAACTGTGTGAGAGACACTGAGATGCACTGGATTGTGGAGGCTGTGTAGCCATGCGATCAGTTGCTGTTTGTCTACTCTGCAGACCCTGCATACTTACTTACGAATGCATTTATTGATATAAAAGTATTTGTTTAATATCATACATCTTGCAGTGTGCCAAGACACACCATCAGTGATATCTCCTGGTCTTTTGAGTCTTTCAGTGTCAGATACCTTCGCCCAGGTGAATCGGCTAGGTTCGGTCAGGCTCCAGCCTGTGTCCGAGTATAGGAGACAATAGGAGACTGTGCACTGATTAAATCGGAGCACATTTCACTACATGGTATACTCAGTATACCATGTACGTGACTAATAAACTCTTTTTGATCTTTTCAAGCTGATGCAGCACCAGATACAACATTGACAGAATTGCACAGCTGAAATGGGAGGAACTGTCCAGATATCAAGTCTCTTCAGCACTTCACATAGGTAACCTCTTTGGGACAGTGACTACAAGGAAGCCACTTCTAAGATAGGCAAACATTAAGTCATACATGGAGTTTACTAGAAGTCATGTAACAAAACCTAAAGCCTTTTGGGAAAAAAAATGTTGTGGTCTGACAACCACAATACACTGGTCGTAGAACTCAAGACTAACATCTGAAAGCAAAGTGCTCCAGGTAACAGAGTTACTACTGTCAAGCATGGTGAGTGTTGGCCTGATGTTGGTGGTGTCTGGTTTGTGCCATGTTTCCTCCATTTTGTTACAATGGGCTTCATGGTGCTCCTAGGAAGATTCAAAGCCTTGCCATTTTTTTATAACCTTCTCCAGCTTCTTTTCATCTAACCACTTTGTCTCAGAGTTCCACAAGCAGCTCTTTGGTCTTCATGACAGCAGGATCTGATCTGTTCTTTTAATTGTGAGACCTCACGGTGAAATTTATTGTGCCGTCAAATGACACAACACAGGGGTCCCTTGTTAATGTGTTTAGTGCGATCTCTCAGCATAACTGAATATCTCAGCCAGTGTAGGTTGTTTAAAACAAAGGAAGTGAATACTTATCAAGTAATTTTCAGATTTGCATTTTTAACAAAGCTGTAGACATCCAAGTACTTTTTTGGAGCATTACAACAATAAGAAACAAGGGAATAAGTAATTTTGTTATCCTTTTTAAATTTTTTGGTCCATCTTCAGGAAGCAGTTAAGACTGATAATTGGGGATAAATGTAATCTGTATGGTTTTTCCACTGAACGTGTATACATTCATATGAAAAAGTAAGTACACCCTGATAAATGTTTTTGTATTTTTTTTTTTTTATGACATGTGGGCATCAAGATTTGATTTTCATTTAAACAGTACCTAAAGATAAAAGTGATATAATATAACACACAGCAGGCCTCATTTACATTTTGTAGTCCATTGTATAATTTATACATATACAGTATAATTTACATAAATGCAAATTTCACATGTGCAAAAGTAAGTACACCCCTACCCTCAATAACTAAAATTGGAATCAGGTGCAGATTAGGACATCGCTAGAGAGGACCTAGGAGGAAGCTGTCTTATGTAAACCTCAGAAATTTAGTTTAGTTTGCTCTTTGTTGTTGAAATGTGCGTTATCACCATTCCAAGACTGAAAGAGCTTCTGAGGCCTAGAGAAGGAAGCTTATAGATGTCTATGAGTCTGGGAAAGGATTTATAAAGATCTCCAAGCAATTGGAAATCAACCATTCCACTGGCTGGAAGACTGTGTACAAGTGGAAAAGATTTCAAGCAACTGCCAACTTGTCCAGGCCAGGCTGCCTCAGTAAGTTCAGTTCAAGAGCAGAAGACAAGATGCTTAAAGAGCACCAGAATTTTATCACCTAAAGGTAGCTCTTGCTACTGTTGATGTCAAAGTACATGAGTCTGCCGTAAGAAAGAGGCTGCACAAATTAGATCTACATGGGAGCTGTACCAGAAGGAAACTTTTGAGGTCCAGAAAGAACATCAGGTCAAGACTAAAGTTTGCCTGGAGAATGCCTAGGCAAAGACCACACACTTCTGGAACACTGTGCTCAGGACACACAAAGCAAAGATAGCTATTTGGCAAAATTCAGATGTCTATGAGTCTGGGAAAGGATTGATAAAGATCTCCAAGCAATTGAAAATCAACCATTACACTGGCTGGAAGAATGTGTACAAGTGGAAAAGATTTCAAGCAACTGCCAACTTGTCCAGGCCAGTTGCAAGACTAAAGTTTGCCTGGAGAATGCCTAGGCAAAGACCACACACTTCTGGAACACTGTGCGCAGGACATACAAAGCAACGATAGCTATTTGGCAAAATTCAGCATTTGACCAGAAGAACCTGATACCAGCTGTAAAGGGTGGTGGTGGAAATGTCGTGGTTTGGGGCTGCGTTGCTGAATCAGGGCCTGGGCAGCCCGCTGCCATAGAATCCACTGACAATTCTTCATTGTACCAGAGGCTGCTTGAGGATAATGCGAGACTGTGAGTCAGAACATGGAAGCTCAACCGAAAGAGGACATTGCAGCATGACAGTGGCCCTAAAAATAGCTGCAAATCTGCCAGGGAATGGCTGAAAAAACATAAGTGTAGGGATCAGTAAAGGCTAAGTCAGAGACTGTATCTGAATCCCATCGAAATGCTGTGGGGGGTTTTGAAATGGGCTGTTTCCTCAAGACCCCCTCAAACATCCCACAACTGGAAGAATTCTGCATGGAGGAGTGGGAGAAGCTTTCTCCCAGTTGGTGTCAAAGACTGGTACATGGTTACGGGAACACCTGCTTAAGGTTGTTTCTGCCAAAGTGGGCAACACCAGCAATTGGAGCCAAATGTGTACTTACTTTTTCCACAGATGAAAATGGGACATTTGTGTTTTTTTTTTTTTTTTTGTGAATAAATTATTGCAAAGTTCAATTTTTTTGAGTGGAGTCACTTTGAGTCAAGTTTTTTATTTTCCCAATTATATCACCTTTATCTAAAAAATACTGTTTAAATGAAAATCAAATCCTGAAATGGCCGCATATGCTTTAAAAAAAAAACATTTCATGGGGTGCGCTTAATTTTTCATATGACCGTGTATGTGTGACCGCATGCATATGTGTTTCTAAGTGGGGCACTCACTGTTTTTATTTCCCAAGATGCCTTGTGTATCTTCACACAGGGCAGCCGGATGGGGACGGGGAGGACGGCCGATCCACTGCACACGGTCTGTGGGTGGGGATTGGAAATGGAACAGACGCTGAAGCAGAGTGGACTGCTTCCCAAACCTGCAGTAAGCTCCCTGTGACCCAGTGTTTCAGTTTCAGACATGCATTTGTTTAGGGTGTACCTCACCATAGCTGCCTCCAGCTCCTTCACTTTGTTCACCTCTCTCCTGGCATTCTCGTCACACACAAAGTCAATTGGTCTGGCCCAAGTGTTCTGAACTTCAGCGGCAGCTATGCAGAGCAGCAGGAGCAGATGACCTATAAGAAGTGAGATCACTGAGTTCTACGGAGTTGTGCAAATGTTTTCAGTTACGCAGGGTTTGAACATACCTCAATGAAATACTTGAGGATTAAATTCCGAGTCGAAGCCTTCGATCATCGAAAGCAGGTTACCTTGAGATTCCGAGGATCGACAAAGTTACGGTAGGCGGACGTGCATTTGGCCACTTGGCCCCTAAACTTTGTTACAGCCTGCCAGATAAATTACGTTCTATCACCTCCTTACCTCTCTTTAAATATAGTTTAAAAACCTACCTTTCTGATTTAGCATCATGCATAATGCCTGTTGCCAAGCCACCTTAAATAGAACCTCTTAATCTAGAGATGAGCAGCTCTGCTCCTAGCACCTCTGTGCCACAGAGTGTGAACCTCATCACCCTGCGAAAGAATCTCATTTACACCAGCTGCACCCTCATGTTCTGTTCAGTCGTCACCCAAAACTGGTGACCGACAGTGGCAGACCAGCCTTGCGTGAGATACCGAAGAGGCCTCCAAAGCAAGAGATTCTGGACAGATTCTGGAGCTTTCAGCATTTCTGAACAAATGTTATCCAACACTGCAGCCCTACAAATAATGGGTTTTCTTACTGTCACGATAAAGCTCTGCCTGAGAGATGGAGCCTCTCTAGTGTCAGTATCCACTGTTTGTAGGAAGATGTGCATCTCCATCAGTATCACCCATTGTGATTGCTCTTACCTACTGGGACAAACTCTGAGCTCTGTTTGCAGTGTCCCTCATGGGGTGAAGCTAGAGAAAGAGAGAGATCAAGATGTCTAGTTCCTGGATCTGCCAGACCTCTCATATTTCGTCTGTTGTTTTCCACCTTGAGCCCAACTGGGCTACGTGGGTCACTGGGTGCTCACCATGGAACACCGTCACCGGCCCTTGAAAGGTACTGTCCAGGTACTCTGGGTGTGGCGTTCGCTGTGTCTGACTCCTCACCTTGAAGCAGTTTGCCAAGCGAGACCCCAGCGTGACAGAAAGGCACACAAGCCGTACCATCCTAGCTAGGCTGAGATTTGTGCTGTGGACTTGGCCAGAACCTGGTCTCATTTGAGTGTGCGCTACACTGGACTTCATTTTGTGTTGAAGTGACCAGATAGCAGCGGTTGTATAATGGAGCGCACGACATCAATGAAACAGCACAGAACAGGTTGCTGACAGCCAAGTGGTTTCAGAGTTTGCTCACTGCTACCATTTAACAGCTTCTCAGTTCCAACAGGCTGACCCGAAGAATCCTAAGGCATCGAGCAGCCATCGCCTCACATGGTTCCATCACCACACTGCACCATGGACAAACGCTACCATAAGGAAGGCATGTCCACCAGTGGACGCACACACTTGTGCATGATCATGTTACTATGTGGGTGCATGTATGACTGTTTAGAACTCCAGGGGGGTACATAGCCCCAGCCCAAACTCTTCCACAGACCCCCACTGAAGTCCTTACGTGTAGCTGTGTCAGTCATGCACAACCTTTTACACTGAGAAAAGAGAAGAATGCAATTTTTGTACTCACTCCTTAAATCCATAAGCTAGCACTGAACGCGGGGTCCGTGGCAGAGGGGCAGCATGCACATTCCCATTGAAAGACCGCCGTTTGCAAGACTGCAGAGCAGCTCCACGGTAGCAGTTCCACGGGAGCAGTTCCCCCAGGCCCAGACTCGTACGGACACACACACCTTCAATAATTCTGAGCCTGGCCTTTCTTGTTGTGTCACATTCCCCACAGGCAGTCAGTGAGGTAAGGCGCCATCTGTGGAGAAACGTGAAAAGACTCAACAGCAAGTGCTTACATTTTTTATAGGGAAAATCAAATCCCCCATAGTTGTGGGGGAAAAAATGGAAATAAAAAGTCACGGAATGCACGTAAGCATGCCAGCAACATTCCGGTGCATGTTGGGGCAGTGAGGAGTAGTAGATGGCGTGGATGATTTACACTGAGTTAATGTTTTACCGCACGGCGCTCATGATGTCCGGAAACTTGCGTCATGAAGAGGAATCACTTTAATTTCTGATAAAAACGGTGAGGGAAATGTTGCTGCTGTGTGGAACACCACCTCAACATGAAGGAGGTGGCGTAAGTAGGCACCACGCCTGCGGTCAGCTCTCTTTTCCAGGCTCTTGCTTTTTTGAGACAGAGGTGTCCCAGGTGGACCTTGGGCTGCTGAGTCACAGGTGCTGAGTCACAAGTCCTGCGTCAGGTGGACCTCGAACTGCAGCCCCCAGCCAGACTCACTGAGTCACCTTTTCAGGAGATGGACGTTCAGAAATTTGTCTGAACCACGGCACCAGCCGCCAGGGCAGAGCAGCAAATGACTGGAAAAGCTGATTCTCATAATAAGTGTTTTATTACTTATGTAATAAATTATTTGCTAGCTGTACCCTATAACCATGGCACAAGACCACAACTGTGGCAGTAAAACATCCGGTTATGAATAAGGTACGAACAGTCTTTCTTGTTTTCGAGAATAACGTACAGCAATAATCCACTTACCGCTGCCCCATTTGCTGCCATACGATTATATTGCTCATGTGGAGTTTAGTAATGCTGTCGTAATCCTCATCCTCCTCACATCTCTAATGGCTGTAGCCTGTGCTCTGACACCCACCGCTGGGGGGCAGGTCACTTTCCATGCTTTTTTCCTGTGTTGCCCTCCATGGCTGGTTTCACGGTTCTAGGAGAACTACTGTCTTACCCTCTTTTTACTCCATTCCTTCTCAGCATTTCAAGTTAATCCCCACATTCCCCATACAGTTATGAAGATAAAAAAGAAACAATTGCTTGTGTGATTCTGGTCAGAACATTCACATTTTTTTTAATAACTTTATTAACAATCCGTTAAATTGCATTCAAATTCAGACCCAGCAAAACGCAACACTTAAAAGCAACTCAAAAACACATTGTAACAGAGCCAACCGATCAGGATACCAACTCACAGACAACTCCATAAAACAAGCAATTGGAAAGCTTCATTGAAAAGAATAAGACATTGCCCCAAATAAATGCAAAACGGGTTTCGACTGACTCTGCTACAAACCCATTAAAAACGAATTAAACAAGAATGGATTCTAAAGTATACAAATACAATGAAAACCAAATAAAAACACGATGAAATCAACAAGCGTCTAAGAACCTTTCTAAAAGGTTCTCGTCCTCCATCATGCATGTGTGGGGCTCTTCCACACCTGCAAAAGCTTTCTGAGGAGACCCCACAAAGTCCATTAAAACAACACCTGCCACATCAGGAACCAGAGTGGAGGAGGAGATCACTTCCTGGCCGTCCTGCGAGGGACCGGCCTCCCCTGGTTCCCTCAAAGCAGCACCTTCCCCTCTTCTTTCTCCTGGTCACAGCAACAAAGTTCAGTCCATTGTCCATGTGACCAGGAGACCCAGACTCTTTGTCGGCCAGGGAGCCAACCGAAGAGGCAGCCAGTGGTGCCCCGTCGTTCACGGTCACGTTCGCATTTCTCTTAGGAAGATAAAAATCAAACGCCACAGTTGGGACAATACAGAGGGTGCAGTGTGACAGGAATGCAGTGGGAAAGTGGTTGATGTTTTGCTTTATTTACAAAAGCTGCATTGCACCCTGACCTTAACAAACAGGTTTTATATTTGCTCTGGCTTTGTTTCATTTGTTTCATTTCTGCACGGCACCATATAATTTAGCTCTTTTTATGAGTGTTGAGTCATGCAGAGGCTTGGTGACCATTTGAGTCGCTGTGTGTTTTTGGTGATGCACTGCAAAGGATTCAAAGGATTCAAAGGATTCAAAATAAGAGAGCAAACAAACGGCTAATAAATAGGAATAGGTATGTGGGGAAAAAAGATATACATCGGGGATTAGTGGGGGGAAAGAAGACACAGCAGCCAAACCAACAGCACACAGCAACCAAACCTACAACCACAGACTAAACCTACAACAACAAAAAGTACCAGAAAAATGCTTGTGAAACAGATGGGTTTCCACCATGGGTGGGACAGGCATACAGACAGACAGACAGACCCCGATCGACTCTTCCACTGTCCAGGGAAGGGTCAGTGGTTCAGCAGTGTTACGGTGTGGGGGAAAAAACTGTTCCGGAACCGTTTCGTCTTTGTCCGAACACTTCTAAAGCGTCTTCCGGATGGGAGCAAGGAGAATAGTTTGTGGCTGGGGTGACTGCTGTCCCTCCGGATGTTGAGTGCCTTCTTCTTGCAGCGCTGGGTGTGGAGGT
Source organism: Heterotis niloticus (assembly GCA_018136845.1). Classification (NCBI taxonomy): domain Eukaryota; kingdom Metazoa; phylum Chordata; class Actinopteri; order Osteoglossiformes; family Osteoglossidae; genus Heterotis; species Heterotis niloticus. The sequence continues at coordinate 33,078,623 of CM030893.1, forward strand.
CCTGCAGGGCTGGCAGATCAGTCCTGGTAATGGTCTGTGCTGTCTTGACCACTCTTTGCAGAGCTTTACGGTCTGACACATTACAGCTGCCATACCAGGCCATGAAACAGCCAGTCAGGATACTTTCAATGGTAGATCTGTAGAAGTTGACCAGTATCCTGTTGTCCATGCCGAACCTCCTCAGCCGACGGAGGAAGAAGAGGCGTTGTGTTGCCGCCTTGATGACGACGCTGGTGTGCCGTGACCAGGACAGGTCCTCGGTGATGTTAACTCCAAGGAACCTGAAGCTGTTCACTCTCTCCACTGGGGCGCCGGCTAAAGAGATGGGTGCATGGCCATTCCCCCGCTGTCTCCTGAAGTCCACGATCAGCTCCTTTGTTTTGCTGATGTTGAGATGGAGGTCATTGTCCTGACACCATGAGGTCAGGGTTCTCACCTCCTCTCTATAGGCCTGTTCATCATTGTCGGTGATCAGGCCGATGACCGTGGTGTCATCAGCAAACTTGACTGTGATGTTGGAGCTGAGCGAGGCGACGCAGTCGTGCGTGAACAGGGAGTACAGCAGGGGGCTAAGCACGCAGCCCTGGGGGGTCCCCGTGCTGAGAGTCAGCTCTGAAGAGATGGTGTTCCCCAGTCTCACCACCTGGGGCCGCCCATCAGGAAGTCCATGACCCAACTGCACAGAGTCGGGTTGAGTCCTAGGTTCCTGAGCTTGGCGACCAGCTTAGAGGGCACGATGGTGTTGAATGCTGAGCTGTAATCAATGAAGAGCATGGCAGATGGGAAAGGTGAGGTCTGAGGACCACTTGTATGGTGGTGTCCTCAGGACTGAGTTTAGCACTGTTTTACTTTGCTTTTAATGTTCATGATGGAAGTAAATGGAATTTAGGCTTGTCAGCTCAGTTTTTTTTTTTTTTTTACTGGAAATCCGGTTCTACCTGCAATCTTAACTGTTACAATTATTTGTTGTCATAAAATCTGCTTTACCCTACAATGACAACCACAGCCACACCTCTCCTGACTTGCCACAACGTGGCGCTGTGAATTTCTATGAGGAGAAGACTATACATCAGCAAGAGAAGTTACTGAACCCACTTAAAATCTGTACTTTGGTGTGAAAGGTGAAACCCAGCAGGATTGGTACATAAAGACGTATCAGGTGTTACATATACATTTCTTTCACTTTTAACTCCTGTGTAAGCCCCTTATGTCCGCTGTTTATAACAGGTCAGCAGGTGGCGCAGTAGTTACAGCTGTCACCTTTCAGTCAAGTCCCTCCGTCTGCTGCACTGACCTTGATTCAGGCCTTTACCCTGACTTGATAAAATAAAAATAAATCAGTGTAAGTACAGATGGCCCGACTTTTAGGATTTTCCAACTTTATGATGGTGCCATAGCGATGCGCATTCAGTAGGAGCCGTACTTCGAAATTTTGATTTTTTTCCTGGGCAAGTGATGTGCGCTACGATACTCTCACGATGCTGGGCAGCGGCAGTGATCCGCATCCTCCAGTGTGACATGCATTTGCTAGTTTGTACAGGTCTGCGTCGCTAACAATGCATCATGTGCTGCATCATGTGCATTTTGACTTGTATATGGTATAGTCTGTTGCTCCTAAGCTACAAACCACCGTCGTATATGCAGTCCGTCATTGACTGCCACATTGTTATGCGGTGCATACCTGTACAACCGATACTGTAGTGTTCTGTGTTACCAGCATTTTTTTGGAACCCTCCCACCCTTCGGGGCATCACGTCTACAAAACGCCCATCTGTGTCTCCTGGAAGCAGCATGAACGCGTAAAGCCCCTAATGCCTTTTATGGTAGGCTAAGCTAAGCTAGGCTATGTTGTTCGGTAGATGTTACGTCATGAGTCGGTAGAAGCAACTGCGAGACAGCACAGTAGTAAGTTTAAGTTTCGCTGCTGTTTCCGACAAAAAGTGTTACCGTTGGCTGACAGCTGGTGCTAAACGTTAGCAATTGGCAGTAAACAAAAGCAGAAAATGCCACAATTCAAAATAAACAAAATACAAGGCCTTAGCAAGACAGCGGTTGCAGGAGAGTTCGCAAGGCACAGAGGAAACTGAGCACTGACAGGAAGTCCCGGTAGGAACTAAATCCCTTCCACGATTGGTTCCCACGTCAATCAATCAAAGATGAGGGGCGGAGAGACCGCCTACGTTGCGTTGCTGAAGCGGCCACAGGCGTAACAGTAGCTTAGGTGTACGAAATGCATTTTTGACAATATTTTTGACTATCGATGGGTTTATCGGAATGTAAATATTAACTCAGGAACCATCTGTAGATGACTTTTCAACCCCTCACACTGTAGGTTGCTTTGGAGAAAAACAACAGATAACTAGATAGATAAGCGTTACTACTACTATTACTTCCACTACCACTACTACTACTAGTACTACTATTACTAACTTTTTATAATAATAATAATAATAGCACCTTTAAGGAGAACGCTGAACTGAGAAAAGGGCTTGAGCAGGGCTTGAGTCTTTTTATGTGTTGGTGCTGGAAGAGGTCATGCTGTGTGAAACTGTGGTAACTCCTCTTCAGGTTGTTCTGAAAGTTTATGACAAAGAGAAGCCAGCGATGGGAGAGAATGAAGTCCCATTGACACCACTTGCCTTTGCTCCAGGCCTGTAGTTTTTGTTCAGCTCTTCCCTAACCAGCGAATCTCCCCACATGCAGAGTGGCTGGGGATCCTGAACCAAGGTTGGTGCCACTGTGGCCTTACAGGCCTGAACCACATTATTCTCAGTCATACTTCACCTTGTCAGGGTACTTAAATGTGTGTGGGGGCTCACTAGTGTCAGGATGTCCTTTTCCAGTCGGTCTACTTGGTCATCATAATGTTTGAGAAACTGTCAGCCTGAGCCTGACCCCTGACACAGGCCTGCAGGGCAGCCACCAGTGCCCCGGGGTGAGGGTGAAGTGCCTGCTGGAACCCTCAAGGGACATGTAGGATGGCTCAAAATACATCTCAGAGAAGTTGTCTGACAGGGCTTTGTCTCACCTCCTCTCCATCAAGCAGTTCCCAGGTCACATGACCAGATGTCTCCATGAATATGGGACTTGGAGGATTTGAGTTTATTTTACTTTGTGTGTGTGTTTGTTTGTGTTTGTGTGTGCGGGGGGAGACACTGCTGTTGACAGAAGGAGACAGCAGCAGCTGCTGATGTGTATTTATTCCAGAAGCGGAGGTGTTGGGGGGTGTTGGGAAATGGGTGGGGCTCAGGGTAGCTGCTGTGCACAGTAAAGCCTTTGAAGCCTGGAGGGTCTCATCCAGGGAGCAGGAGGACAGTGCTGGAGGAGGGGGACCCTCAAGAAGGACAGAGACAGATGGAGGACAGTGGAGAAGGAGAGTGGGACCTGTAACGTTTTCAGAGGAATGAACAAAGTTCTGGTTGTTAGACACGAAAACTGAAAGTAGCGCAGCGTTGCTGTGCACCTGTACAGCCATGCACCTGTCAGATATGGGATCCATTCTCAACGAGTGTGATGTGGACCTTCTGATCTGCTGCCTCTCGCTCTGCCTCTGTGCGTTTTTGGGAGGTCAGTGAAAGGACTGCTCAGACCACCCAGCTCCTGCTGTAAATCTGTCAGCTCCGACTCCACCTCAGTAAAACACCCATCAGTCGAAGGCGTCTCGGGAAGAGGAAGGAGCTGTTGTACGGGCAGGTGGCCCGCGTGAAGGGCAGCTGCAACTGAGCCCCCAGCTGCGGTCAACTGAGCACACGCAGAATCCAACGAGTTTGTACGATCCATCCTAACGCCCATCGTCCACTCATCTTCCCTTCATCCCCAGACTAAGGGGACTGTGACGCAGTCGTGGGCATAATGCTCGGTCCACAGAAGGGTAAAATCGTCCAACACTTTGGCTCACAAGCAACTTGATGATGCAATGCAGAATCCACAGTCATCACTTTGGTGTTTTAGGCCTTGGGTTTGTTGAACTAAGGTTGATGCCCCAAAAACAGAATCAACATTCACATGATTCTACCAGAACATTCATTATTTTTTTTTTTACAAGAAAAGCTTAGATGCTGTCTGATCCCAGCAGCGTTTGTCTCAAAGTGTAATAAATAGCACAGATAGAAAAAGAGGATAAATGTGCAGAAGAGAAGGAAGATGGGAAAAGAGAGAAAGAAGCGGATGAGATGGGAAAAGGGGGTAGAAGGATAAAAAAAAACAATAAAGATGGGATAAAAGGAAGATAGAAGGGGTAAAGGAAATAAAAGAAAGGGTAAGAGAGGAAAAGGGTAAAGAGATAAAAGGATAAAAGATGGTAAATGTGAGAGTAAAAGGGTAAACAAGGTAGGGGGAAAAAGAGAGGGGAAAGGGGGTTAACAGGATGAAGATGGGATAAAAGAGAGGGCAAACAGAAAAGGGGGATAAAAGATAGGGCAAAGTGGGGGAAAAAGGGGGTAAAAGGATAAAAGTGTTGGTAAAAGATGGTAAACAGGTTAGAGAGGCTAAGGAGCTGGTTCAAGAGGGGGATAAGAGGGGCTCCTTCACACTGGCCCACTGAGGCTGTTCTCAGGTCCACTTTGCTGAGTGTTTGCCAATGGATTCTCAGCATTCATTACATGAACAAACAGTGAAGTGCAGGACACAATTTGCACACTGATGAGGTGCTTTGACTTCATTCTGCTTCCAAACAACTCAGATGTTCTCCAGGCTCCTCCTGCAGCTCAGCTACCTCATTCGTTTTTTTTTTCTTATTGTCACTGGTGTTTATGTGCATGTATTTAAAACTGGCTTAACATTTCTTTATTAGCGCTGCCAGTCCAGACCGAGTGAGCGGTGAGCCGGTGAGCTGTGCGTCGCGGTGTTCCACAGACCAGGCCTCTGGAGAACTTCTCACTGAAGCAGGACAGGGATGAAAGTGGCTCTGCCAGTTTGTCCATGAAGGCTGTGGGCTTGAATCCCACCTCCTGCTGTAGTCGATGGGATAAAGGGCCACTGCATTAATACAGTAATAATGACTCTGTTGTGCAAATAATCCATCTGTGGAAGTGCATTAAGGCTGTGATCTGGAGCTCAGGAGTATTAATAGCAGAAAAGACCGACTGATCCACTTCATCAGAGTGTTTTTCAAGTGACAGATGACTAACTGATGAGTAAAAGCTGTCGAGGTGCCTATTTGCAGCAGAAAGGAAGACAGTGAGGTGATGCGGGGGGGGGAGCGTGTTTTGGACCTTGGCGGAATGTGCAAATGAAAACAGATGAATTAATTCCTCACACACTCACTGTGTTTATGGGCACTGAGCTCATTTCGCCGCAGTCTGCATGCATGTGTGTCTGATGTCTGCGCTCGATAAGCGCCCGCCCAACCCAGGATGTGGCTATTTATACCCGATTTATTATTTACTCCTCTTCCCTACCCCAGCAACAATCACACATAAATGGAGTGCTGTTTATGAAGAAAGGAGAACTGCATTAGAGATCAAATTTCAGTGAATGTTTTCATCAATAATTTGTAATCGATTATTTTGGGGTTTCGCTACCATGACTATTAGGCAAAGGTGATCAAAGGTGCTGAAATCAGGGCTCAGTCCTGAAACCCTCTTTTAAACTCATGCGGCAGAGGGTAACTGGTTTCATTCAGCGAAACCAGTTCCCCTCTGCCGCATGGGTTTAAAAGAGAATTACTGCAGATTATAATGCGTTTATGAACTTACAGTGTAGATCAATGCCACGTCAAACTTGCATTTCCTGGCCACTTTTTTCTAAATTATATATTTATGTTTTATCTTCCTAAATGTCTTCAATATGTGACGGCTGTCTGATCAGGCTCATTGTGTGTGTGTTGTGTGGGGGGGGGGGGGGGGCATTCTCCCAGCAATCCCAAGACCTGTATTACTGCTCCTTTTCCTTTTTTCTTGATTATGATGACTTAGCAGCTGTTCCCGAATTCCGGCTTCAGTTCCCATTGACACGTGAAGGAAATTGTTAAATATTAAATATTTGTTCTCCGCCGCCACCGGCATCTTCTTTTTGTTGTGGGGGGTCTGCGAAAGCACAGCCCCCACCCCCATTTTCCCAAGACGGTCCTTCATTCCCACCTCCAGTGTTGCCCTACAAGCAAACAAGATACAACCGCGCACGCTTGCGCATTTGTGCCAGTCTACCGGGTGCCGAAAAAGCACTCTGCATTCCTGCAAAGGTACCGGGTTCCGTTGTGGGCCAGGCTCCCCTCCGTCTCTGCTCGTGACCTTCATGTTGGATGAAACGTCCTCCCGTTGGACTGTTGTTTGTTTGTTAATTACATTTAAAGCGCATGTTTGATGAAATGACGCTGACTGTCCTTTTCACTGATGAGTCACAGGTTTGCTCATGTCCCCCATGCTGGGCCACTTACTGCTCTTTATGGGAACTGGGGTGTTTTGGCACATTCATAATGGCTTTGGTTGCGCTTTCGCAAACTGACCAGAGTTTAATTCAAAACACACGGTCCTCGGAGCTGGAGCCTCGCAGAAATATTGTCAAGCCCCAAGTGTATGTGGAGTCGTGCATGTTTGTGCGAATGCTTCCCTGCAGGTCCACTCTACTGATGCTGTAGGATGTGTGTTCACACGCTGCTGAGTGGTTTACAGCCAGAGGGCCTGAGGGGGGCTGGAGGCCAACTGGGCCAAAGGAGAATGTTGGGACTGACAGGGCACTTGGGACCGGTGGGGGTATCGGAGCTACTGGGGCAGAGGGGCTTTAGGGACACTATAACCATTGGTTATACTTGGACAATCCTGAACACAAAGTGACCGCTTGGAGAACCACACCCCACCGGATGCTGAGTGTGGTCAGGTATAACAAACGGTTCTGTTTCAGAAACAAAGCATATTTGATTTCTGCTGCCCGGTCGGTGGGTGCTGTGCCATGAGAAAGGACCATGTGGCAGCCACCAGGCAGGAATACACACCCACGGCGGCTGTGGTTGACACAGCACTAATTGGAATGCTGCTCTTATCTGCGGCAGCTCTTTCTCCTGGCGTCTGCTGACCGACGGTCTCCTTTGTTCTCCTGTAGGAGACGCTGCAGGGCCTCCCCAGGTGACCGAGAGCAAACACACTATTAGTGGCTCCCATTCGCATCTCCTTGCAGCTCATTGACTGGGCTGCGAACTTCTCAGTGGAAAGCCCTGCGGCACACACGTAACATCCAACATTTCATCTGCATAAAATAAGTTTGGCTGTGATGGAAAAAGTTCTTCTAAATGTGCTTGTGGCAACTGCCCCCTCACACTCACACCACAGGGTGCTTCTTACTGATGGTTCACAGGAAAAGAAGTCTGTCTGTCAGGTAGAAAAGACCATTTCTGCTCCACCTTGTCCATCTTGAACGCATCTCTGACCGCAGGCGTGGCGGTCATTACACACGAATCGCCGGGAATGTTCTCCTCTGGGCAGTCAGAGATCCCCAATGGTTGTTGGTGTGACTGTCGCTGCCTTCTCCTTCTGAAAGTGCTTACCTCAAATTACTACAGTAAAATACCATACTGCACTGGATCTATGGATGGAAGTCGGTGTGGTTTCAAGTGTCAATAAAAAAAAGAGTGCAATAACAGGGTAAACTGAAGGACACATGACAGTACAGCAGCAACATATTATTTACATGGGGAAAAATAAGGAGCGGAAAAGGATGAAGACCGACGCTCCCGTTGTCACCTCATTTGTCACCTCCTCCCGCTTTGGCTTTGGCATTACACTCTATTGTCATGGGCTGCATCCCAGCAGTGGTCTGGCTTCGCGGGTCACAAAGGGCTTTGATGCATCACCGATATTTTTATGCACACACGTATACGTTTACGGTGTCTGCTGCCCGGGTACGGGCACTGCATCGAGCCCAAAGCGTGAAGTGTCTGAAACGCCTCCCTGTGCCTCACGATAAGGGGCTGATGCGCACAGAGCATCGCTCGGCGGGTCGCCCGTGTCCGCCCTCAGGCCCTGGCCATTTCCCTTGCTGATCCGACACAGCTGGTCACACAAATCAGTCAGTGGCTAAAACACCCCGCCGTCCTCCCACCGTCTCACCAGGCCCTGTCAACAGAAATTTATTAGGGTGTGTGATGTGAATTTGTTTGCCCCTTCACCCCCCCAGGGACAGACGCTCCTCCAGTGACCGCAGCAGCAGCAGAGTTCAAGTGATGACACCTTGTGCTATATTTGGCATGTAATGTACATTGTGGGGCAAGCGGTTCATACGTGGGTCGATAAGTGATCAATGTGGAGTAACGAGCGGTCGATAGGGGATGAAACTGGATCAGCGTGGATCTATAAGTGATCGGCGTGTGGTCAGCGTGGGGTCCGATCCCAAAGCGCGGACCGCTGCTCCGCACAGTGCGTGCATTGTGTTTGTCGTGCTTGTTTGTTGTGTTTGGACGCGAGTGAAAACAGCGGGGCAGATCGCCCCCGTCCCCACTCTCACAGACCCCCCGGACGTTTTTCCACCCGGCTGATCCCCCCAACCCCCGCCAAGGTCGCCTGCGCTGCCGCCGCGTATAAAGCGGAAGGGCTCGCGCGCTCAGCGCACACGAGCCGCGCGCGCCACCCCGGAGAACGGCGCAGTCCCCGTCCCCCCCCCCGCCTCACTCGCACTCACAGCGGACTGAAAGTCGGCGACAGTCGCTGCGGCCGCGGCTCGGAGGGACACCGACGACCACCCACGCACGCACGCACGCACGCAGCCGCGACGGCGCGAGACCTGCAGATGGACGCGGCCTGCGCGCTCCTCGCCGCCGTGCAAGTGCCAGCTGCGTGGGCGCACGTCGCGCCTGCCCGAGGCTCAAGAACCTCCCGCCGCCCATCCAGCCCGGAGAAGGAGCCGCTCCCGTCCAAAGGACTGCTGTCAGGTCAGGCACCTGCGAGCCGTAGCGGGCGGCGTTTATCGCAGACCCACACGCTGCCGGGAAGCAGAACTGTGGTCCCGTTGTTTGTGTGCCGTGCTGACGGGCATGGGCGAGCCCCGGTCCTGCGGCAGTGTTTGGAGTAACAGATGACAGTCTTGCTGCTGTCAATGTTTATTTCGCAAGAAACGAAGCGACATTCGGTGGAAAAGTAAGTGTCCCCACTTCCCCGCTTCCCTTCATTGGGGAGTCGCTTGAACGCATCTCAGCGGGGTTGAGGTCTGGGCTTTGGCTCTTCCAAAACACCCATTCTTTTTCATTTGGACCATCCAGATGTAGCTCTGCTGTTGCGTTGGCATCCTTGTCGTACCGATCTGTCCTCTTCCGGCATAACATTTGCGCTCACCTTTTCCCCTTCGCTTGCTGGGTGTGAGGTGTCCGAGTCTGATGGCTATAAACAGGCTCCACCAGCGCATTTCATGATGGTTGGTATCAAGTCGATGTGGCCGTTTGTAATGTTTGCTTTTCTTCAAGCGTCCGCTTTGGTCCGCTCTGCCCAGAGGACGGTTTCCCGAAGTCTCTACGGGGAGAAGTGAGCAAAGATGCCCCTATGCTCTTGTGGAGAGAAAGGTTTTCTCCGCCTCGGCCCACTTTACCTGCTGACTGCTTTCTGAAAGCCGGAGTCATGAACTATTAACTTTGACTTTGTTGACAGGCCTGTACGTTCCAAGTGCAGCCTTATAAATATCCCTTGCAGTTTCTCTGGACATCAGACAGTCCGGCGTGAGGTAAACTCGCCGGGACACGATCTCCTGCCGAGGAAACTCTCCGTGTGTAAATGATCTCACTGTGGAACGGTGAATCAGTATTGCTTCTTAGTGATTTTGCAGCCAAAGTGTGAACGTACCTACTGGTCCAGATGGTCAGAGTTTCTGTAGAACTTTCTCATGGTCAGTTTGCTGAGCTCGCTCAGCTGGAGTAGAAGGCTTCACTTACTTTTCCACACATGGCCTCCTCAGGTTTTTTTTCTAGAATGAAAACAAATTGTACTGTTATATTTGTCAGATGTGTCTCCCATGAGGACTTGATGAGGGTTGGTCATGATCTCACTTAAAACCATAAAAAGCAAAAGGCCTGATTTTGCTTTTCACATTTATGTGCCTGGAAACATCAACATTTGTTGTGGTTTGCAGTTTCACACTCTTCTAGCTGCATGCATGAAGTGTTTCGGTGAGGAGAGCGTGTTTGAACCTTGACAAAAACTGAGGGAGGGAAAGAATGAAGCTGAAAAAGGTTATGGGGTCAGTGGGGTCACAGTGTCCAAGTGAGAGCCTGCAGATGTGCGCGCGCGCATGTGTCTGTGTGTGTGTGTGTGTGTGTGTGTGTGTGTGTGTGTGTGTTTTCGGAGAGGATGGCTGCTGAAACGGTCAAGGACCTTGGGCAAAAAAAATGCTTGAGCTGTAGATACTAATGATTTAAGACATCGTGTTCATGCCGGAGAAATGAAGTCATGTGCAGTTATGTGGCTCGCAGGAGGTTCTCCTTACGGCCCGGTTAACCCTCCCTCTCTCTCCGTCTCCCTCTCCCTCTCTGTCTCTCTCCTGCCTTTGCTCCTCTCGCCTCAGAGAACTGAACGAAACCACTGTGTCACAAACTACAGAGAGAGTGGTTCTGAGCTTCTCCTTCTTTTCGACATTTCTTTTCGTATTTAAAGAACACGCGGTCAAAGCATCCGTGGCACATCATCAGCCAGTTGCGGACCAGGTTTACATTGATGGTGTTTCCATTACCGCCTCTCGGTCCTGTGTGGTCCTGCCAAGAAAATGATGGCAGGCCGAACAGAACCATGTTCAGAATCCTCGAGGCAGCTTTGGTGTTGCTGTCTGAAGTGGTCACTTGATACGGAATAATGCAAAATGAGTTTGTGTGGGACAGAGGGACCGCCTAGCATTAACAAGGGGGGCCTTTTACTGAAGCTTGGTGTGTCAGGGTGTGTCCGCATAGGACCAGGATTTGGGGGAAGGTCACTTGGTCTGGCCCACTGGTATTTCTGGAAAACCTGCCCTTATGTCCTGTCTATGTGGTTACACAAAATTTCCTTTACTTTTTCACTCTACACAGAGAAAAAAAAAAAACTATGAAGGAAAAAATGTCTAAATTAGTGACAGAAACAGAAAATTGTCTCCAAATGCACAGTGTTTCATTTTCAAAGTGCACAGCTACCTTTCGTCTTGCGTGTTAGTAGCCATACACCCATGATGTGGCCTTTCAGCCGACCATCCAGCTGTGTCCCCACCTGCTGATGTCCAGCACTTTGTCCCAAATCTCCCCATCCCAGCGAGGGTGCTGAGCTCCTGCACCTCTGGCTTCTTGGTGGGTCCACTCACCAGGGGTCCAAAATCAAAAGTGTGTTGATTCATGGTTTTGTCCATGAAATGTTAGAACAAACTCCCTTAGAGCTGCTGAACCTCTCCAAGCATTCTAAAAGGATCTAAAATTCATCTTTTTGAGAGCCAATTCTGTCCTGATTTCCTGACAGCTGCATAAAGGAGTTCAGCACCATCTGCTTTGATTATCTACAGTATTTATTTGTTGTTGGAATGTCTTACTCACAGACAGAGGCGTTCAAAGGATCGTGCCTCTGTTTCACGTTCTGTAATCCTGCTTCTTGCTCACTGACAATGTTGTCCCTCTGTCCTGCAGGCTGTTCTTTTGGAGGTCGTTTATTCCCTGGAGGACACCTGGCACCCAGACCTTGGCGATCCCTTCGGCATCATGCACTGCGTCCAGTGTCACTGCGAGCCAGTAAGCAGCGGCCGCGTAGAGCCCAGGGGTCTTGGCTTTACATATAAATTGTACACTGTTTTTATTATTTTTTACCTCCTTTAAACCATTTAGATGCTTCCCTGCTATTGAAGCATCTTTCTTTAATTAGTTTTCCAGAAGTGTATTTCTTAATAAGACATGTAACATATGCGTTAAGAACAGGGTGCCGAAGAGCAGGCAAGGTGTGAGAGCCAGGAAGGCGAATAGCAGTGGTTCACTTGCTGACTCCCTCTCCCTCTCCCTCTCCCTTCTTCCGCCAGCAGAAAAGCAGAAAGGGGAAGCTGTTTGGCAGGGTGAGCTGTAGGAACATCAAGCATGAGTGTCCTGAGCCAAGCTGCATGGAACCCGTCTTGCTGCCTGGCCACTGCTGCAAAACCTGCCCCAAAAGTAAGCGGATGATATGAGCTGCCATCATTGCCGCCCTGTTTTCCTCTCGTTCGCTGAAAACGGTCCAATTTTCAATGCACTGCTCTCTCTGTTTCTCCTCCTCCATAAATACTCACACGATATCGCAGACCTTCCTCAGTCCGACGAGGCTTTCGCAGTAGGTAAGTTCACAGTGAAGAAATGCTAACACAGAGGCTCACGGGAACTGTCTGGGGCTTCAAGAGGTGGGTGGAGGGGATGTTTTGTTTGGTTTCCCCCCAGACAGCTGCTTCACATCGACTACATATTCGCCCACATACCCCTTTGGAGTGGTGGGGAGTGCTGAGTTCTGGGTCACACTGTGGAAGGTCACCTTCCTACGGCAAGCACTTCACTTGTGACAGACAGGCAGTGCAAGGGTTCAGGATGCAGAGACTCTGGGTTCAACCCCAGCACCCTGGGTTAGATCTCATCTGCTGTGTCTGTGTGACTCAGGGGAAATGAACCAGAAGCAGGAGGAATTTTCTGATGCACCTCAATATTTTTTACACTGGTGAAGGAGGGCTAATTCCTGCACAAGTCCTATAATGACCAAGCCATACCTGGAGCCTGAGGACCTCATGAGAGCCAGACAGGTGAGGTCCATGGCTGGCCTTCTGGCTGCCGCCATGTCGCTCTTCTATCTCTATGGCTCTGTACTGGCTCATGAACTTAGGAACATGATTTAAGAACAGACAAAAACATAAGGGCTCCATTTATTCACTATTAGCCTCCTATAAAAAACCTCACAAAATTGTAATAAATACAGACTTTGTTGCATTTATTAACTTTGTGTTACATTAAAATGTCATATAAATTGAGTGAAAATAAAAATGTTTTTACAGACTTCTATTTAATTTAGAAGTTGATTGATTCGTTCCATAAACATGTAGAGTCTCCATATCTGCCATTGATCGCTGACACTGGAACACCAGTCAACCTGCTGCAAACCCCATGAACATAATTTAAATTAATGCTTTGCTTCACTTACACACCATTTGGGTGCTCTTTACTGCCATGTGTTGGCTCACACAACATACACAACTCATGTTTGTTTACAAAATTGAAGAAAATGCAATTTGAAACAGACCAATGTTTTGTAATATAACAAGCTGCTGGATTGCTGTGACATATTAATACTATTTTACATAACAGGTACGGATATGTTTGGCTGTAAAAGGTAGTGCGGTCCTTTTAGCCACCCATCTCCTGTCTTTCTATTCCAGACTTTGTGGCTCTGATGACCGGAGTGGCAGAATCCTCGACTTCCCATGTCCAGCGCGGGGTGGGGACGGCTCGTTTTTCCCTGTACAGGAACAATCTAGTGTTCTCCATCACCTTCCTAAGGTAGTGATACCAGCTGCCTTTGTCTCTGAGATAAAGACACCCAATAAGATTAATGCTAGATGCCCTTGTGGCTCCACAGTTTATTCACACAGAACAGTTTGGTCCAATCTGCCTAATCTCAGACTGACTCATTGTACTTCTGGGGTCCTCACAAAAGAAGCTGGTGTGACCTCTCCTGTATTCTCTGTTAGGATGGAACGGCCCAGCAGGATTATGGTCCAGGACTCCGAGGGCAACATTGGCTTTCAGTTCCGGGTCTCCAGGAGTGACTTAGGGCAGAGCAACATGGTGAGAACTTGACTGCCCAAACCGAGTGGCTGGGGTCCCCATTATAACTGATCTGCTGTTGGGCAGATGGTATGGACTTGGCATGGCCTTGGTTTGAGGTTGTCTTGGAGTTGGTGTTCAGACTCCGGAAATTTCAGTGATAAACGTTCTCACTATGTGGCGTTAGGCACATTTTTCACTGGAATAATAAACACGGCGGTTAGGTGGGATAGGTACACACTACGCTGCCTCGGCTTTCCAGTAAAACTACAGACATTGCCGCAATCGAACTCATGTGGCAGTGCTTAAGGATCCAAGCCATCTGTGATGACTGGTGCTGCTCCCAATCCTGGTCGCCAATCTGTGAACAGGATGGCAGTGCAGGTCCACAGTTGCTTCATGGGTTTCAGCCTGTGTGGTTTTTGGTTGGTGTGCAGTGCTGAGGTACCATCCAAACAGATCATCCTGCCAGACCTGCACAGCTGCAAATAATGCAGGTTTCACAGTAAAGCTGTTAAAGTAAATACGATTGTAGCTGCCAGAAAGGGTGTTTATTTAGGGAGAGAGATGAGTTCCAGTGCTGCATCACACAGCTTCTCTGGGCTGCAAGAAGTCCAAGTCACACACAAAGCATGTATTTGTGGGTTGGACTCAGCATTGACAAACACAAAAATCACCACTCCTTTTGTTGCTGTGGGTGTTGCCTATGTCAGGAGTGTAGAGTCCACAGCTGTGCCACTTCAACACTTTATGTTCATCTGCTGTGTTCATTGCACACTACACACAGGTGTGAAAGAAACAAAATGTGTTTGCACAGTTCAGACGCAAAGATAAATCAGTCAAGTGCGTCATGCCTCACATGACATAGTTCATGTGTATAAATACAGACATACTAATACACAAGTACAAATTCCAAACTTAATAGCAGATACAAATAAGGAAAATCTACAGCAGCAATGACTTGTATTCACTTGGCCACACATAGTAGCGGAAGCCTTCGAATAAGGTGGAGGTTACAGAGGTACAGTGTAAATAAGTAAAAATATTACATGATTTCACTTTGAATATAAAGTGTTAAATGGAAGTAAATAATATAGTTTATGAGATGTCAATTATTCCTTTTCTGCAGGCACCGTGATCGTGTTCTATAGTCTGATTGGTCATGGTGATGTGTTAACTGTATTTTAGTATTTGTTACTCATTGCTGCCTCTGGGTGTAGATGTAATGTAATGCAATAGCATTCACATGTGTAGTTGAGGATCGGCCCATCCATCAAGGGGCCTTGTGTGATGGTGTGGATGAGCATGTCCCTGTTGGTTTTAAGGGCTGTTGACCCTGTGGCAGGAAGGGAAAGAGTATTTCCACAGCTGCTACCTTTGACTTCTAATAAAAACCACATTATGGTACCCTGTCAGTGCCTGCAGTGGTGTCACAGGTGTCAGTGCTGTTTCATGATATTCTGAGGCCTTCTTCTGCACTGCATCTTGCAGATGTTGTGGATGGGGGCAGAGTGGTCCCATTGAGAGTGTGTACCACATTCGCTCATTTGATGGATCGACTGTCCCCGCAGGTCTGTGGGGTTTGGAAGAATGTCCCCAAATCGCAGGTGCCAGCTTCTACTGCAGGCTGAACAGCTTCTATGTCTCCATGATGACTGAGCAGCAAGCAGGAGGGAGATCCAGGGCAAGATCGTCAAACACAGAGCACTTTTGCAGGTGTGTGCAAGCATGTTTCTGTTGTTGCTGAACCTCGAGGGTGTGACGGTTTTTACATATTCTAAATGGGTGCTTCCTTTCTCCAGAAACCTTTAGTGCCTTGTTGACATCTGAAGAGGAGCATTCTGGGATGGGTGGGATCGCAATGCTGACACTAAGCGACTCTGAGAACACTCTGCATTTCATCCTTCTGTTCCAGGGTCTGCTGCAGCAACAAACCATGGGTGAGAGAGAGGGTGGTGTCACTGGGAAGAGAGAGGGAGGAGTCATGGGGAAGGAGTGGGAGGGGTTATTTGGTAGAAAGGGAGGAGTCACATGAAGGGAAAAGGAGAGGTCCCAGGTTAGGTCTACCAGGTTCTATCTGGAGTTCTTGCTGTGCCCTGAGTTCACTGATTCAGTAACTGAGAGCACTGTGCTGTTTCCTCACAGAGGACCTCCTAGTGCCCATTCGTGTAACTGCAGTACCGCTACATGTTCTATGCAGAGATCCATGTCAATGTCACTGCATACGTGAGTAAATCACACTTGGGCCCACAGCGGACTGTTGGGGGGGACACATGTCAGTGGTTAGCAGAGAGGGATCCCAATGAAGGAGGAGGATGTCTGCCTTCAATCTGTGCGTACCAGCCAAGCAGAGAGTCAACACTGGCCAAGCTCACATGTTACTGCTATCACCCCTGCAATAATGTTACTCCTCTGGTTGTGATGTTGTTTCAATCGGGCTGCAGGACCCGGACTTTGCAGAAGTTCTGACTGACCTGAACAGCAGGGAGCTCTTCTGGCTGTCCCGTGGTCAACTGGAGATCGCAGTGGAGACTGAGGGTCATGAGCCACGCCGCATCTCAGGCTTCATCAGTGGCAGAAAATCCTGTGACAGTAAGTGCTGACAGGGCATGCCGGTTGCACGCACGGACGCACGCACGCACACGTTCCCACCCCAACATTCTTCTGCACATTAAGGGCTCCCAGTATATTTAATATTTGCTCTGGATGCTATGGAATAAGAGAATTAATAGATCCATCCATTTATATTTACATCTGATTTTGCACATTATTATTAGTTATTCTCTAGACGGGGTGTCAGAATGACCAAATGGTGCTGTACATCATGTTGTTGTTGTTGTTACAGTATATATTTGCTAAAAAATTTAAAAAAAAGTTGGATAATGAAAACAAATTGTTAAAATGATTAATATTTAAACAAATTTTTAATGCAAATGTAAATGCATAAAATATTTTTTAAAAATCATAATTGGAAGGAATCACTGTTAGTAATTCGCCGTGATCCTCTCAATCACTCTTAATATCAGCAGTTATTTTTCCTCCAGGTTGCTGGATATTGGGTGAAATTAAACATAAGGATAAATATATTTTATTCAAATTTTTACAGACTTGTTTAAAAACATTGCTTAGGGTTACTGTATGAAATTTATTTTGAAAGATCTCTTTATGAAAAACCTCAATTTCATTAGCCCTCCAAGGAGGTTCAAAACACCTGTTATCCTGTCTGAATCACTTATATAGAAAGAGTTCTGGGGGGCTGTCAGATAAAGACTGTGGCATCAGTGTGGCATAATCTGTAGCTAAGGAGAAGATGGGGCTAAGGAGAAGGGCATGGCCAGCACAAACTGCATGTTTCCTGGTTTGTGTTGCTTCAGAGCACAGTTGTTTCACCTGAGTTCCCAAGTGGGGGTCTGTCGTACCAATGCCTGTATGTTCCACACCTCGAGTCCCTCCTACTGACTTATGTGATGCAGCGGCACTGTGATGCTCTTTCACACTGGGTACGGGTATTGAATAAACCACAGGTAGGCACTATAATAAAGCACTCTGTGCTGCGTGGCTTGAACTCAGAGCGCAAACACACCATGCTATCTGCTTCTTGGCTCCTACCAGTCATCCAGAGCGGATGTCCAGTGGTGGCGACACCCCTGATTCCTGCCAAGACAGGTGGTGTGTGGGGTCCGCTTCTTTGCATTTCCTACATGACAACGAAGCGTGGATTACCAGGTAGGAACCTGGCAGAACTTCCACACTGCTGTTTGTCCTGGTCTTCCTCATGCCATCCCTCCTTCTCCCTTGGTTGTGTAGGTGCAGAAGCGGTTTGTCCAGCCAGGTGGTGGGCGTGACCATAGAGATGAAACCACGGGAGGCGTGAATAAGCGCAACTCGGGTGCAATGCACCGACCAGCGAAGTTTAGGGGGCCGTGGCCAGGGGCCGCTGGAGCCGACCGGAGGCACGTCACATCCACATGCTCTTGCAGGACGAGCTCTTCATTAACGTCGCCACGGTGGACCACCTGGAGGGGAGAGCTCCGAGGCGATCTCGAGACCTCAGTGCTGTACAACGGCCTCCATGTAGGCCGACGTGGTAAGACCAAAAACACGCCTTGTTTTACTCGCCATTACTTGCCAGGTCACTCATATGTCACTTGACAGTGTGTCTGGAGTGTGTTGAACGTGTCTCTCTTCCACCTCAAAGACTCTGCCAGTGCTGCTGGGAGGACAGTTTGTATCGCCGCCTGTGGCCACAGGTGCAGGGGGGCACGCCTGGGTGTTCCTGGATGAGAAGTGTCACCTGCACTATGAGATCATTGTGTCGGGGCTCAGCAAAAGTGATGACCCCTTGGTTGACATCCACCTGCATGGATTGGCTGAGATTGGCGAGTTTGACCACAGCAGCCCCACCCACAAGCGGATCCTCACAGGATTCTACAGTTCTCAGGTGGGACACACACCGCTTTCACGCACTAACTGTACACACAAATACACTGGGTCTTCTTCCAAATTTTTGTCATATGAATATTTTAGGGGTTTTTTTGGCATTATCTTCACTTATCTGTTTGTCTTAATGACAAATACCTAAATGTGGGACCACTTTAATTCAACCACCTATAGTGTTTACTGCTTCTGTCTGTGATTCTTAAGTGTCAGTGACCAATAAAGCGATAAGGAATGGTGCTTAGATGAGCTGAAATAAATAACTTCAGTTTTTGGACAAAATATATTTTTGTTTTCATTTTCATTTATTGCCATTTCTAATGTTACTTAAAGTTGATAAATATTAAATAAGCATTTTTTCCAAATAACGCTATTTTGTTTTATAGCAAACAAACCTATAAATAGAGGGAAATTTTTATTGTTAACCTTAATTTGTTGCAAATAAGTAAGAGTTGCAAACAAAAATTACCAAGAGCTTGGTAGGTTACAAACACAGGTTTTGTTTGTAAGTTGAGGAGCCGCTCTATTGATACAGTTACTTATACACACAGCGTATTACAGCATGTAAACAAAGTTTGTAGAAATGTGCTAAAGTAAAGCCCTCATGTCCTCAGGCTCAGGGGGGTCCTGAAAGACCTGAGTATAGAACTTCTTCGGCACCTGGACCAGGGAACTGCCTTCATCCAGGTCAGCACCAAACAGAACCCACGAGGGGAGATCCGTGGACGGGTGAGAGAGACCAGCGCAAGAGTACACCACACACACTTACACACAGAAAAATGGGGAGACACATTATTCTGATTTGTCCCTGGCTGTTCCTCCTGCACACATCAGGTGCACGACCAACAACTGCCGGTTCAGGGAGGGTTTGAGGCAGATGACCTGGGCTTCGATGACCTGCTGGGGAAGGAGCCCGAGGAACAGAAGAAGGATCCACACAGCTGTTTCTTTGAGGGGCAGCACCATTCACATGGCTCCCAGTGGACACCACACTACAACAACTGCTTCACCTGCAGCTGCAAGGTACTCATGTACTCATGTGAATTTGTTATTCTTCCCTTCTCCATTGCTGCTACTCACCCTTCCATCTCTGTCTGTGTAGAAGAAGACAGCTCATTCAGACCCATCATCTGTCCTATGCTGAGCTGCACACACACTATCCAGCCAGATGACAAATGCTGCCCGGTGTGCCACGGTGAGGTTTCTGTCTGTGTGTGTGTGTGTGTGTGTGTGTGTGTGTGTGTGTGTGTGTGTGTGTGTGTGTGTGTGTGTGTGTAAGTTGTACCAGAAACTTCTCCACGATTACCCTTCTGAATAACCCTCATGCCTCTTATGTGCAGTGGAGAGGAAGGAGCCCAAGGGCCTAGAGGTCCCTGATGGGGCAGAGGAGCATCCTGAAGGTGAGTAGGAGTTCAAACCCCCCCAACACAAGTGACCCCCTCATTGCTTCCTTAGTTTTATTCAGTGTATCAGTGACAATGGCCAACCATGGTGTTAAGAAGCAACCTGTGTGCTCCACACCAGGCTGTTATCACACACCAGAAATTGCACCTCCTGGAACCACATGGCACTCCCTTGTCCCCCCATTTGGCTGCTACACTGCGGTGTGCTGTGTGCACCTGCAAGGTGACTGTGTGGCGCCTGGGCAGAACCCGCTAGGTGACACATAACCCATGTATAACAACTGGTGTGTTTGTGTGTTTTGTTTGTGTGTGTGTGTTTATGCATGTGCGCACGCATCTCAGGGCTCCACAGGGGAGGTGCACTGTGAGAAGGTAACATGCCCCCCGCTGGCCTGTAGTCAACCTGTGCGCCGCAGCCCCTCTGACTGCTGCAAGGTGTGTCTGCAAGGCTCACCGTTACCACCACAGGCAGAGCTCATGCAGGCCAACAGCTCGCGCCACTGCAGGTTTGGTAGGAGCTTCTACCAGAACAGTGAACAGTGGCACCCACACGTGTCCCTCGTAGGTGAGATGAAGTGTATCACCTGCTGGTGTGAGGTGAGTGACCCCCTAGCCACACGCTGGATTCAGATGATAGCTCTCAGCCAATCACAGAGTTCCATAGACACACCTGTTTGATGTGTGCATGACATGTGATGTGTCTGTCTGCTGCAGAATGGCGGACTAAGTGCCAGAGGCAATATGCCCAGTGCTTACTTTGCAACTGGTAGATCACCCACCGTGAGGGCAGCTGTTGCCCGGAGTGCGAAGGTATGGACAGGGAGGGTGCCACTGGGGGGGTACCATTATGAGGGAGTACCCGCCCAGTGAAACAGCTTCTCTCTCTCCCCACAGACATCTCCACGGCAGACAAAGAGAACCCCATGATCCTTCCAGAGAAGAAGAGTAATGAGGCACTGGATGGTGGTGCTGCCTACTCCTTCTTGCTTGGGTTCAAGCAGCAAGGGAAACGTGGAGACATGATGCTGCAGCCTGCGGATGCTGAGCACCAAGGAAAGCGACACTTGTGCAGAGACTCGGGAAGTTTCTTCTCTGCCCCTTTTGTAGCTTTTCTCCAACATGGCTTGTGGAGCTCCTCCCTGAACCTGGACAGGAACAGGAAGTCCTGCTTGTAGGAAGAAGCAGCCTGGACCTCCTCTGCATCTGCTCTCTACCACACGGGAGCCATCACACACCACAAATCTCAGCTGCCCTCATGTCCTGGCCACTTCACACACTCCCCACGTCCACTTTGGCTTTTATTGCACTTTAATTGAACAGAGGAAGGTAACGGTCAGTCAGGGGGTTGGTACCAATTCCATCAGCAGGGTGGTGCATCGCAGTACTGCACATGTGACTGGAAGAGAAGCTACAAAAAGCTCTCACACCAGAAGAACATCTGTAACACACCTTTTCCCGAGTGTCTTGTGATACTATCTGTATTTTTATGTTTATATATCATTATTTTTTTAAACATGGCTGTATTTTGTATTTATTGAATGTGTGCAGAAAAATAAACCATAAAAAGGCCAGTGAATTTAAACAGAGGAATACCGGTATGTGATTTGATGGGTTCAGAGGTGGTGTGTGCAGATACAGAGACTGAGCTCTTCACACACACACACACACACACACACGCGAGATCAGATAGGGGACATTGAAGACTTTACATAGTGGCAAAACACAATCTAAATTAAGCATATTAATTTAAATGGGAAAAATGAACATGTTCCTCTGTCAAACAATACTATTCATAAACAAAAATTCAAACCGCCTAGAACATCAGCCCACTCTCAAACTTTCAATCCCACTGTAACTCAAGACTCTCGAGAGATTGTTTGTTGTCTGCCCACCATATCCCGCGTGTACAAGGTATGAAAAACAGCATTTCTGTCGGGCTGTAGCACTCCATTTTTGCGGTTGGACATAAAATGTATGAACTTTTTTGTCATTGATCTGCTTTCTCCTGTGATGTTTCTGTTTTACTATTGGGTCCTGGGCAAGACAAGATGTTCTCACAGATATGTGTTTCAGCTGAATTAGTGGCTTTAAGTTGTGCGTGCGTGTGTGTGTGAGACTGTACCCTTCCCCATGCACTGTGCTTATAAGTTAGGTTCCAGGCCACCATGACCCTGCATTAGAAAAGTGCTTATTGATAAATGGATTCTGTTCATTTACAGCAGTAGCATTTTAATAGCTAAATTTTTTTATTCTGTTGTTTGTTTTATTGCTTTTTATTTTAAATGCTGATATTTGTTGTACATATCTTGTTTTTAGAGTCAGAGTCTACATGCATCAATTTTCCTTTTGGAAATGCACTATATAAATAAAGATTATTATTATTATTATCTGACAAGGTATTCTTGAGGTAGGTGTCTTTTAACAGAATTTTCTCTCTGAAACTTCCAGATCTGGAGAAATAGTAAAATGACACTGTACATCTCTCCCTGTACTTCTCTTTATTCTTCACTTCTCTCTACGCTTATCTCTGCTAGTTTTCTTACAAACGAATGCAGTGGTTTATACAGTCGACCACACTGAGAACTTGTAGACATTTGATGGTTGAACCTCCTGTGAGTCTGAGCACCAAGCAGCCAGGAGGTGAAGGAGCCAGTGGGCCAGAGATCGGGGTTCAGATCTATTAACCCCTACTTAGAGCACAAAGAGTCAAAAGAGCCAAGAGTCAAAAGAGTTTATTTATCACTAATATGGTTAAAATTATGTGTTGAAATGTGCAATCGATCTGAACCAGGATGACTGTGCGAACAATCTATAATGGAAAATGAAGCAAACACATATCCAAACACTAAGAAGAATAGAAACAGAAACAAGCAGTAAATAGATAAATAAGTAAGTAAATAAGTAAATAAATAAATAAATAGGCAAATGGTAAAGAAATCAAGTAGGTGCCCTGAAGGGCAGGACAGTGGGGTGGAGGAGTGGTCAGAGATTATTGAGGACCCTGGTCTGTGAGGGTTGTGATAAACAACCGTGGTTCAGAAGTCTTATGGCCTGTGGGTAGAAGCCCTCCTTAGCCTCTCCGTTTGGCCATAATGCTTCTGAAGCGCTTGCCTGATTTCAACAAGATGAATAGATGGTTGCTGGGATGAGATAGGTCACCGACGATCCTAGTCGCTCTGGTCCTGCATCTCCTGGTATAGATGTCATGTAGGGACGGTAGATCAGATCTGGTGCAAAGGTTTTGCTGCCCCGGATCACTCTCTGAGTGTCTTGATGTCCCTAGCACAGCTGTTCCTTAAACCAGGAGATGATGTTCTGAGTCAGAAACAGTTTGTACAGCACCAGAGTAAAAGGTCTTAAGGATAGCTGGAGAGACCTGTAGCTTCCTCAGCTGCCGGAGGTGGTAGAGCCGCTGCTTTGCTCTACTGGCTTGAGCTCGGATGTGTACAGTCCATGTCAAGTCCTCAGTGACATGAACGCCCAGGTATTTGTAACTGCTCACCCTCTCCACTGGGTTGTGGGTTAATAAATAGGGTTGTGAACTTGATGCAGGGAGGTAGTGGGGGGGAGACGCATGGAGAAGCAGGTCCTACAATCCTCGCACGGCGGTGTTCTGGATCAGCTGGAGAGGCCGCTGGCCAGGAGGGGGCGCTGGGTGTGCGCGTCCAACACCGAGGAACCACGAAGCGGCACCAAAAGTCACCTCGTTTTGCCGCGTTCCCCGCACTTGCAAAAAACATGGCTGCCGCCAGGGGGCGGTATTGTACTGTATAGCACTGTTTACTACGGCGGAGAGTGACAGGAGCCCATGAGCCTTGCAAACCATAGTCTCACACACGCACACAGAACATTGCAGGAGTAGCTTAAATGTGAAACACAAAGTTAGGAGGTTTAAATCTAAAAACATCCAGAGGTGAGACTGAGGCCATCACTACAGCGTTAGAGTGACATTTTGGCCATTTAAGCTCCACTGCACATATCTGCATAGGGCATCACGTGTATTGCGCTACAGTGACTCCTTTGACTCCGGCTCCTGCACGTTTACCCAACAGAACCACTTCACCGAGTGGAAACATCCACGTGCAGCTTTTGGTGCCCACGAGGAAGCCGGACACGGTACACGCTGCCATCACGGGCCTGCGGGTGCCACCAGGTGGGACCTGTCCTGGGTCACCCGCTGGATGCCCCCTACAGGCAGCTTGTGGGAGTCACTGGGGTGAGAACCCGTTCTGCGCCACTACGTTTGTCAGGAAGCTGATGTCTGAGAGGGCTGAGGAGTTTGTGGCATCAAATGGGAGACACGGAAACACACGCACTTGCATGGGACGTCTCAAAAGACTAAACAGCAGGCTTGACTGGTGACCTTGGACAGCATATCCACTGGTGACAAATCACTTCTCACCAGATATATGTGTGTGTATATATATATATATATATATATATATATATATATACACACACAGAAAATCCCACCTTGCAGCAACCTGATAAATTCAACCCTTGTCTTGTAGGTGTCTATGAATCATTTTGTTCCTCAGTCTGGCACCTGTGGTTCTGCATGTTTCCCCAGTGTCTGCTGAGGGGTATGGCCTCACACACACACACACACACACTTGATGGGACTGTGTTCGGTGCTAATTGATATGCGGTGCACAGAGGGCTTGTGAAACACAGGAAGTGTTGGTGTGTGAGTCTGGAACGTGGCTTTGCAGGCACTGCCAAAAGCCGCACAGAGAACCCAGCTCCTGATTGGCTGTGCCGGCACCGTGTGCAGTTCGGTGGTGGGTTTGGACCATGAGGGGCTTCCAGTCCCCCTGGGTTCCAGTGGCCTCACAGCAGATCTAAACATCTGTACCTCAATGTATCTGTGCTCTCCTGGGGAATGAGTACCGAGCCTCTAAAAGGCCAAGACCCAATACCCACCCGGATACCAACGAACACTTCAGGTACCTCTGAAATGATGCTTACCGAAGTGCATCTGCATTTACTGGTTTCTCTTTGCTCCATTAGCTAGTGTGTGTGTGTGTGTGTGTGTGTGTGTGTGTGTGTGTGTGTGTGTGTGTGTGTAAATGTGCTACCACCCTTGTTCATTTCTAAGACCAAGTGATAAGGGTTCGAAAGCCCAGACTGGGGCCAATGAATGAACCGCAGGGGTTTTGAACACTGGCATAAACGACCACAGCTACTCAGGTCCAGGTGTGTCCTTTGGAGAAGTGTTTGATGTTGATAGAGACAAACACTCCTATCGACTGTGTGTGCCTGCATCGCGTGGAAAGCGATAACTTGTCTGTCTAAACATTTTGCACTTTGATACACAGACAAACACATGAGAGCAGGAAGCTCTTGAGGTTCAACACACTGTGGAGATTGAGGCAGGTGTGGACCCCATCTGACTGTCTGAGCAACACAAATAACTCACGCTGGTTGTACTCTTCTACCGCCCAACTGCTGGTCCGATACTGGTCCAAATACTCTACTAATACAGTCTGGACTAATCTGAAACTGTAATAATGCTGCTCCAGTACTGGCCCAATTCTCTACTAGTAGTGGTGTGATATTATTCTAATAAAGGCCTGCTAGTGTTCTAATACTATTCTAATAATGTTTAATACTTTAATAATGCTCAGTACTGTTCCAATACCCTCTGAAGCTGTTCTGATTCCTCTTCATACTGTTCCAGTTCTGTGACAGAACTCTAGTAACGCTCCTCCAATACTGTGTAATACTGTTCAGTGCTGTGTTGATACCACGGTAATCTGGATCTGATATGGTCATAATACTGTCCAGTGTGAGGTTGGTGTGATAAGACCTGGAATGTTCTTCAGCTTCGCCCACTGGATGCCCTCTGTTGTGTAATTCCTACGTCTTCAGCAGGTAGAAGAGATCAAACCATGGTATATTTACTCAACATCACAGATCATTGATCACCGCAGGAACACTCAGAGGATGGGAGGTGTGTGTGTGTGTGGGGGGGGGGCACAAGGATGAACTTTGTGGTCAGAGTTCACCTTCTTGTACGAGCAAGATGAGACACAAGAAGAACCACCTTCACTTCCAGGGCGACTGTTTGCTAAACAAGACAAAGAGGTCCTAGGATCACGGAGAGTCGCGTTTCCTCTGTCTGGTTCATGACTCTGCTTGTGTAACGGTCACGTGTGGAGCCCACGGTCCAAGTAGCGCCGATGAACCTATTCCCACCACACAATGGTGTGAAAACATGGTAAAGAGGTGTTCAGCGGCCAAAGCAGTGGACTGCCCCCCAGCAGCTGCCCACGGTCCTATGGGGGTTGCGCTTCAGTGAAACACCCATGTTCTACCATCAGAACCGCATCTGATCAACCTCAACAAAGTGAACTTTGGACATCCTCATGAAGAGCTTGAGAGGGACCTTTGAGATAAGACCCCAGGGTGTCTAACACCCAGCTGTCACAGAACTGAACTGGGGTTACGGGATGCCGAGCTTCTCATTCCGTGTAGTGGGTTATTCTCTGTAAGTTTCTCAAATGGTACAGATCCAACAACCATATCATGCTGCCCTCAGTGGCCACACACGCACACACACAGCAGAAAACTTAGTCTTGTGACTATTTAAACTGCTATCCTGTGTGTTCGGGACCTGCGGGCTGGTCGTTTGCTCCATCTCTTTCATAACCCATCCCGCCGTGCCGCCCCCATGCCGGGAAAGATTCGCACACACGGAACCCGTTTCACGGCGCCGAGCCCCCCTCGGGTAAAGTGGTACAGTCCACTCCTGAACAGAACAAGCGAGCGGACTGCACCATCCTTACTCCGAGAGGGGGGGGATTTGCCCAGGAGTTCCTCAAGTCCCGCCTCGGCTCGAGTCCCGCGCTGAGAAGCTATAAAATGCGGGAGGAGGCGCGCGCTGCGTTCCAGAGCGCAGCTGCGGCCGCGCTGTTCGGCTTGCGGCGTCTCGGTCCATCCGAATCCCGATCCGGGCTGCGAGTCCCTCCGAGTTCCAGTATTTAGAGGCCTCTAAGGAGCTCCGGCCGCGGGTTCGAGCGCAGCGCAGCCATGGCGGGGGACGGGGCCGAGCAGCGCGCGCTGCAGTACGAGCAGACCTTGGTGAGTGAGAGTCCGGTACGGGGGGGGGCTTCACGTCGGCGCAGTTTGTCACATAGTTGCCCAAAACGAGAGGTGACACGTGTTTCAAGTCACATGATCGCCGTTCAGGTTCGCGAACACACACACACGCTCGTGGGCTGGCGGGAACGCGGCAGTGTGGGGGGGTCTGAAAGTGTCACCTGTTGGAGCGCTGGGACACAATATGGATCGCGACTCCTGTGTCATTATTTTTATATTTACAGTAAAAACATGCGGCGCTGCTCGCAGGGACACTTCTTCCTGGGAGAGCGCGAAGTGACACTGCTGCCCACTGCGGTGCTGCAGCGGCAGTCCCATACAAGCAGGCAGGCAGGCGGGCAGGCACGCCGAATAAAGGGGGTCCCTCCACGGTGCAGTAAACAGAACAAACCCTAACCACGGGGGTCCCTCGTCCTGCCCTGCCCACGTGTCCCCGCGCGTCCCTTGTCCTCAGTGGCTCTGAGGACACGGAGAACAAAAGGGCGTCTGATGGGATTAAAACCCAGAGCCAAAAAGGTCAAAGTCTCCCGTTTCACGCTGTTCCAGTGTGACGTCACGAGGCCCCACCCCCTCGCACCCGCAGCACCCCGTCTTTGGTGTGGTGGCTCTCACTGAAAACTTAGCTCCCCGTTGGCTGCTGGTGTCGTCTGGCCAGGATGGACTGTAAGAGCCTTGTGGGTGGAGCTTCGAACCCTGGACCACCAGCAGGTTGTGGATACCTGTCTCTAGCTGTGTGTGTGTGTGTGTGTGGCAGAGGGGGGGTTCCAAACCCATGAATTTGACATTATTAATAACAGCTACACTACACACCCCTGACCATGTGGGCAGCAGGTGGCACAGTGGTTAGAGCCTCTTTGTACTCAAAAGACTTGGGTTTGTATTAATCCTGTTATATGCATGTGGAAATCACTAAGTTGTTGTGGAGTGTGTGTGTGTGTGTGTATTCCTCTTCAAGAATGGCCTCTGTAGCCACTCTTACTCAAGTCGTAAGGAGCTTATGAAATTGTTTTGGGTTCCTTAGTTGTTGCGAAATACATCCACCTCTGTTTATCACACGCTTTGATATGTGTGTGTGGTGTGATCAGTGTTTGTTCTTCTGCAAAAGCCCCCCCCCCCCAAGTCACCTTGAGCCTCAGCGGCAGTAGGAGGTCCTACTGGTTGGGACACATCTTGAGGCTGTGTGCTGTTCTATTGCATCTTTACTCCAGTAGCTTCTGTGTGTGTGAGTGTGTGAGAGATGAGTGCTGTTGATCATGTAAACTGGTTCACACCAAGGCGACGCCAGCCGGATGGACTGACACATGCCACACACACCTGGACACGCCTCCCATTAGAACCTTGGCCAGGCACCACTTGTAGATGAAGACTTTTGCCTGGAGAGGTTTGGGAAGTATGGGTGTGGCCTGGTGCCCAAGTATATGATGGATTTGTTGGCCATCCCATGAACATTCGGTTTTAAGTGGCATTGGGTTAGGTGACAGGGGGCTCAAGTCCCACCCCCAGCAAGGCACCACAGAAGTAAGTAAGAAGGGAACCAGTTTCCAGTGTCAGTGTTTCCCTGGGGGCAATTAATGGCTCAGGAGGGGCTTTGTGACAGTAGGCATGGGCTGCTGAGAATAGGTGTGGCCAGGTGTGACCCTGAAGGAGAGTGAGGAGTAGTAGTTTGGGGTTTTTCTCACCTTTGCAAGTGATGTTGAAAGGCCACCCCCCCCTTCAAGTTCTGGACACAGAACACATGGTGGTCCATTGTTCTACTAACATACTGTGCACAGCCACCCCCCAGCTACGCTCTGCTCGGAGCTGTTATTTGATCAATCATGTTGATTGATTGGCACAAAACTGTACCCTCTTGCTGAACAGATTTGGTCGCCTTAAGGTCCTAACAATAATGCCCCCTACTGGTCTCCTACATCACTCTGCTGGTTGTTTCAGTGGGGTCTACACCCCCACCCCCTACACACACAACCCCTGGAGTGGAGGCATTGCTTCTGCTATGTGTGACACTACAGTGGGGGCGTCTGCAGTGGTTGTCCTGACAACAGTGCGGTTGTGAGATGCTTCAGTTGTGCTGCTGTGTGTGGGCTGTTGGGAGGGGCCTTATAGGTGGGTGCAGGTTGCAGCTGTCTGGGGGGGGGTCTTTTGCTGTCTCCTTCCCTATCCCCAAGTACAGTCAGACCCCTTGCACTGAGCTGTGTGAGTGTGTGACTAGCCTAGCAACTGCACTGGCATGCATCCAGCCACCCCCCAAATTCATCAGTCAGCAGCCCCCTCATGGAAGGGTGGGACCCCAACTGACACGCCACAGGTTTGTGCTATGCAGTTTGCTCTGTGGGGGTCTTTGTGCTTTTGGGGGGACTGTATCTCAGCAGTCTGTACTGTACAGCCCCCCCCAAGCAAGCTGTCCAGCTCAGCCAATCAGAGTGCATGGGAAAGTCACTTGACATTCTCATTTGGCTCTATTCAGATGTCATTTGGCGGCTATGTGACCCCCCCCCCCCGCCTCCTGGGTCCAAAAGAGAGTGAAGCTCCTGTCTTCCTGCTTTTCCCTTCCTCTCCTCCAGTCCTCTGGGGGCATCACTCAAGGTGCACAGGTCCAGATGAGGAGAGGACTGCAGCAGCATGTTTAGTCAGCAGTGCCAGTCTCTTTAGCCACTGAGCCCTTAAAACCTAACCGGTGTAATGCAGCTGCTGGAGGGTGGAGCCTGTGCATGACAGACAGCTGTTGAAGGCAGGACTACGGTGTGACTACAGTTCAATCTGGACCCCAGCCCACCCCACCCTGCCCTGTAACACCTTGTCATCGTCCTGTTACTGTAGCACAGCTATGTGGGTGGGACTGCAGGTGTCTGACGGTTAGAAATATAAAAGCTCCAGTGGGCCATCTAGGCCTGCATGTGCTGATCATTTAACAAGTCGAAGTGGAGGGAGGGGTGGGGGAACTGGTCAGGTGTGTGTGTGTGTGTGTGTGTGTGTGTGTGTGTGTGTGTGTGTGTGTGTGTGTGTGTGTACACATTAAACATATGGCTATTTAGTGTCACTGAAAAGGGACCTGGGGCCCTTTCCTTCCCTGCGACTGTCGACTTTGTGCCCGATCACTGCTTCCGTACTGTCTACATGATATAGAGGAACCTGTGGAAGTGTGTGCATGCGCGTGTGGGGAGCCCATGGCCTCCTGTGCTCCTTTGCCTTTTCCTGGTTTCCTGTTCATTTGCCAGATCCAGAGAAATTAATTGCCCGCGATTCCCTCATTAATGGCTCACTAATGGTCCAGAATTGTTCCAGTTGGGTTGCTGGTTCCAAAGTCTCAATGGGCCTTTCTGAAGGTCTCGGTCAGTCCAGTCCAGTTCACGCCAAGTCTGCAGGACAGCAGTGGCCTGACGCTCATTGGCATACAGTCGCTATGTAGTGGAAGGTTAACCATACTGCTGCGGTTGCGTAACGTGCCTTTCGCTGTTTGTTCGCTGCGTTGCGCAATGTCACCATGGCGAATGTGTGCAGCTGGTGACCCGTGATCCTTGACACCCGGACATGCAGGGGTCCCACAGCTCCTCGTGGCAACGGCTCCATAATCCCATCTGAGGCGGTGACAGCAGGCTGGTACCATCACATCCTCTGTGATTGGTTCTCTGCATCGCTCCGCTCTCTCGCTGGCTGCTTTGTTGTGTTGCCTGGCTGTGATTGGCTTGTTTATTGCAGATGCTGTTTATGATTGGTTTGTTTTCTCTTGCTTTACTGTGATTGGCTGTACAGTTTCTTTTCCACTCTGCTCTCTGATTGGCTCCTTCGTAATGCTGTCTGGCTGTGATTGGTTCTTCCCAGATGTCTCACCTGCTGCCAGGTGTTTGGAAAGTGCTAGCCTTTCTGCGAGATGAGGCAAAGCCTGTTTTATTGCTTGCGGTGCGGGGGGTTTACTGAGCTGTGGACCCCTGAGGACTTGAAAGCCCTGACCTCTGTGCCCTGGTGCCCTCACTCTCTGTTCTGGGATGTGGAGGACCTGTTTGAAGTCGGCCGTGTTTAGCGGCACCCTGCAAGTTCTACCGCTGTTCTGGCAAGAGTTTGTAACCTTGAGGTCACCCGTCCAGTGACCCCTGGACTCCTGACTGTTGGCCCACAACCCTGAGAAACTCAACTGTACAAACTGGCACAAAAGTGTTGATGGGATACTAAACTGCAATATTTAAAAAAATAATAATAATAATTTTTAAAAAAACATAATAAATATAATGAACAAGTCTAGCTGGAGCCAGTTCTGTCCGGTACCTGTTAGGTTCATTGTTCTCCGTCTGTTCCCGGGATGCGAGGAGTCTCCTTTTCTAACAACAGGGTGTCGAACACACACCGATCTGGGTCGAGGTCACTTTCACACAGTTAAACACCTGCAATTCTTATCGAAGAGGGAGTGCACTTTTAGCAGCTGTGTGTGTGTGTGTGTGTGTGTGTGTGTGTGTGTGTGTGTGTGTGTGTGTGTGTGTGTGTGTGTGTGTAAAGCGAGAACACAGCTCAATGTGTCTCAAACGCGGCTGTGGGGGGTGGTGGAATTGTGTGGGTTTAATGTCACTTCAAATTCCTTGTCATGCAGGAAGTATGTGGCTCCTTATTTAGCATTCCTTTTGTTTCAGATACACATTGACCATTGTGTGTGTGTGTGTGTGTGTGTGTGTGTGTGTGTGAGAGAAGTTTATTGCAACTGATCGGGGACTTTGCCTCACCTTTAACAGGAGGACTATTAATTGTTCTAAGGATTCTGTTGTTAGCACATTGACTGATCTTCAAACTGTTAGTAAATTATTATCACTATTTTGTGTCTCTTTGCAACTAGCTCTCTCTCTCTCTCTCTCTCTCTCTCTCTCTCTCTCTCTGTTAATGGTTGCAGGAATGTGGTAGCTCATTTGGATTTACTCAACTCAAACGTGCATCAACCGCAGATTTATACTCAGGCACAGGATGATCAAGTGAGCTTGAGTGTCTGATACCCCCCATGTTGCTGATTCACATCCCTTAAGTAACCTAATGAAGTAATGTTCAAACACCAAATACACTCATCTTTAACCCCTGAAAAAACCCCAACCAGTTTCCCCAAATATCACAAAAACACTGTAGAATGCCCATGTAACTAGTAAACCAAAGTCTTTGTTTTCCTTGCACAGTAGTGGACATTTAACAGTGACATTTGGACAAAAAGCCACAGCAGATCCCCTTCCCTTACGCTTGGCTAACCCCTCAACATTTCTCCACTCGCGAATCAGTCGTCGTGCCAGGTTTTTGGACTGCAGGTGGTCCAATATGGCTGCACAGTACGAGCAGATACGGCACACTTGGTCTTTACTGCAGACCACACACTATGCGAACCCAGCAGGGACAATGAGAGCGGGACGTGTAATGCATTTCAGAGTAGCAACACAACAGCAACACTTACAGATGGGGAGTTTTTATACTTAGTTCAGCTGGAAGATGTTGTGTCATAAATCATTTTTGCCAGAAAACTATACGTTTGGATATTTTTCCATAAAAACTTATGTAAAGATGAGGCTGGGTACACAGTAAGGCTTTTATGGGGAACTCGAAACTTAAACCAATTTTTAAAGGACATAAACAGGGAGGATGTGGACTGGAGGGCAGATGTGCATAGATGGTCACAGAAGATGGTTTTGGAATCAGTTATGTAGCTGTGAGCAGATCAGGAGAGAAATGGGATTTCAACAAGATGGGTTTGACACCCTTCTTAAATGCTGGGAGAGAATCTTATTCCAGAACTGAGGACTTCTGATGTTGAACCCCTTATTGGTTTCACTGCAAAACAGTCAAAGGGGAAGGAGCACAGCTAGGTTCTAGGGAGTGATGAAGGTCCTGTAGGTATCAGGGTTCAGATCCCCTGAGCATCTTGTTGACTATAAACAGTTAGATGGACTTGATATAGCAGCAGTAGGAAGCCAGTGGAGAGCAATGAGCAAGGAGAATTATGCAAACAGTTTGGTAGGTCAGACACGACTTAGATGCACACTTCGTTGCTACAGTTCGTGGTGAGGGTCTGCAGTCCCAACAGATGAGGCAGCTTCACAAATGGTTGCTGTGTGCATGTCTCTGAGGATGGAGAAGCAATTTAGTTACAACCCTGAACATCTGTCCTGGCTGAAGTTCTGCATCTTCTGTGGCTTCATGGTAGCTGGACAGCAGTCCCACGGATCATCTGACTGAAGAGCAACCCCTCCCAAATTCCCTGAGGTTGATGTGTGACCACAGGGTAGAGGGTGGTTCTGTGTAATATCATCTGCCCTCCCCTCACTTGACCCCCTTAATGAGCAACTTGGGACCAACAAAGCTCTGTAACCCCTTAAGACGTGTGTGTGTGTGTGTGTGTGTGTGTGTGTGTGTGTGTGTGTGTGTGTGTGTGTGTGTGTGTGTGTGTGTGTGTGTGTGTGGCAGTCCTCCCTCAACTGGTACCGCCTGGTGTCTTGTACCCGATCCCCCTCCATGGACACGTGGAGGAGGAACAGAGCAGCCCCTTGTGCTGCTTTCACTCTACTCTCTGCCCCCAGTTGCTGTCTCCACCTCTGGACTGTCCTCATGTCCACTGGCAGCTTGATGGACACACTGCAAGGTGGAGATTTAGTAACTGAATATATTCATAAGTGGATAACAAAGCCTTTATGATGATCAGGCAGCTGGGGTGTGCGTATGGCCATCTGTGTGTGGAATGAGAGCAGCTCTACAGGTCGTGAAGATAAGAGCTTGTTTCCTTCTCCAGCCATTCATCAGGCCTTGCTCTAGTGCTC
Source organism: Heterotis niloticus (assembly GCA_018136845.1). Classification (NCBI taxonomy): domain Eukaryota; kingdom Metazoa; phylum Chordata; class Actinopteri; order Osteoglossiformes; family Osteoglossidae; genus Heterotis; species Heterotis niloticus. The sequence goes on from CM030893.1 coordinate 33,112,036, forward strand.
AGTGTGTCTTTCTGGGTATCGCCTTGTCCTTGTCCTGTGTCTGTTTGTCCCCTTGTCTCCCTCAGGCTCATTACTGTCTATTAAAATGCCTTCACACAGTGAGCTACAGGTGGTGCTGAGTGTTGGCAAGGATGGGTGTACAGCTTTTCCTTGTGTATAGTGTGGTTTCAAACCTGTGTTGTGAAGGTTTCTGAAAGTTTCCTCTGAGCAGGGGATCCACTGTCCTTCTGTTGGACTTCAAATGCCTCTCAGGATGATGTTGCTCTGGGCTCCTCAGGCAGGTCTGGGATGGAGGCTGAGGTCCTCCCTCCAGATTGGGGTGGTCTTGTTGGTTTGCTGGCGCGGAGGGTGTTTGATCCCTAAACAAGGCTCCTCCCACTCATACTGCACCTTGTCAGCTGGTGGCTGGTCCCTCCCATTAACTGGCATTGTTGCCCCAGTTAACACCTCACCTTTTAGGGTCTTCGGGCAAGCGAGAACACAGTTGCAGTCAGCTGTGTGATTCTGCACTTCACACCTCCCCTGCCGGTGCTGCAACCCCATGCTGGCCGCTGACCTTGCGCTCTGGGAATTCTGGGAAATGTTTATGTTGCTGTGAGATGTTGTCTGGATCGTCTTTCTGGGAAACGCGTCTTGTGCAACAGGGCCGGTGTACTCTGACCGCACAATGGGTGTGTTTCGTTGTCTTTAAAATGGTGTGTGACCTGCAGGAGACCTTTGAATGAGTGTAAAAACTCGGACCATCTGCATTTTGCCTCAAACTGCCTTGTGTCTCTCAGAACCGGTTTTTATTGTAAGGTGTGCCTGAGGGCATGTGTATTGAGCTGTGTCACATCCAAGTTGTGCGGTCACATTACACCCCACCATACACCTGAATTCCCCTCCTATGTGTCCTATGGGGTTGCCATGGATACAGACAGAAGAGGTTTGCTGGGATCTTAATGGGGGGGAATAAATGGTCCTATTGGGGAGAACTGGGACCACTGAGTGACTGAAGCTGCAGAGGAGTCAGGGAGTGGTGCGTCCATGTGTGCACACACGTCTGTTTTTTCTGCTGTCATCTTATTACTTTTTCCATCATTATGGATTCTACAATGACCTCTGACCCTGTCCCTCTCCTCCAGATGTATGGCAGGTACACGCAGGACCTGGGGGTGTACGCCAAGGAGGAGGCGGCAAGACTGCGTGACCAAGGGGGGCTGCGGCGCTCTGTCAGCGAGAGGAGTCGCTCCATTGAGCTGCTTGAGTACGACAAAGGACGATGTGTCAAGTGCCGGAGTGAGTGGTGGTGTGGGGCTGGGGATGCAAACTGGCAGTTCGGATGTTTCCTTCTAGTACCGCCTGACTATCCCTGATGTCCCCTGTCAGGAAGCTCAGGTGGCTCCCCCTCCTGTCCCCAGCAACACTTTCTGTCCTCTTCACTTCTGAGGAGACTAAGGACAGAGATGCTCTGTCTGAGGGGTTTGTGTGGACAGAGTGCCCTCTGCTGGTGGGACCCAGTATATATTTTTATTTTCTCTCTCTCTCTCTCTCTCTCTCTCTCTCTCTCTCTCTCTCTCTCTGTGAGTGAGAGCTGTGTCTTCAATGTCCCTGTTAAATTGGTGTCCTCCCACTCACAGGGGCTCGGGGTTTGAAATGATGAGCTGAAGCACCGTTTTTCCCGGCTCCTGTTCCGTGGCAAAGAGGAACATGTGGGCTGTTCTTTTGGAACACTGGACAACTTTCCCATCTCCTACATGTCTGAATCACAACCCCCCAATGGCTCCCCTAAACAACAGCTCTCCCGTGTGTTCAGTGCTGCTGCTTCGCAGATGTTGTTCTGCAACCCTGCAAGGTTTCTGCCACTCTCTTCTCCCGCCCCTTTGCACCAACTATGGACACCGTCTCCTGAGCTCGGAACTGAATAAAGTGACAATGATGATGACGAAGGCAAAAATGCTACCTTTTCTTTTTGTCCCTCTGCAGTAACCCACTTTGTTCAGTAGGGGGCAGAATTTGTCTTTGTGAGGTGAGGCTCTGGTTTGCAGCTGGGGGGCCAACAGGTGTCTGAAGAACTGCTAGCCTGCAGCGGTCCTGCTTTGCAGCAGAGCTGCTCTGCAGAGGCACACTGCAGTGCCACAGAACCGCAGCTTGGCTTTGCTTAGCAGGAGGTGGCTCTGACACTGGGGGGGGTGCGGAGCAGTGAGGGATCATGAGAAAAGAGCAACGAGGGACTCTGCGCACACACACTGTGTGTGTGTGTGTGTGTGTGTGTGTGTGTGTGTGTGTGTGTGTGTGTGTGTGTTGGGGGGGGAACAGGTGGGCTGTAGAGGTGGGGTCAAAACCACTGATGTCAGCAGGAGCACTGTGGGTCACCATGGTGACAGGCCTGTTTCCGCTCTGCCGTTTTGGGCCAGATGCCTTGGCTGCTTCCGTACCACTTAGGTTGGGGGGGCAGGTTGACTCAGAGGGGTTGCCAAGGAAACTGCCAGGAAGCAGTAGATGACTGATGACAGGAATGGATGCTGACGTACAGTAAAGCTGCGGCAGTGCTGGTCAGTGGCCGTTTCTGCCCGTAGTGGGCAGTGTAGCCTGGTCAACCTGTGTGCAAGAGAGAGTGAATGAGGGTCGGGTGTTGAGGTCTGCAGTTACATCAGCTGTAATTGGACACTTACAGCGATCGTCTGCTGGGTGCTGATCCGGATTCTTTGTCAGCGTAGCTCTGCTGTGTGAGTGCGTGTGCATACCCACAAGCAGTGTTAGCGTGGTTAACTACGGGCAGGGCCAGTCCTGGGGGTGCATAGCCTGAATGAGAGGGTCACTAACTGGCTGTTTGTTTGTCCTCAGGATTTTCCTACTTGCTGGAGCCGCAGCCTCAGGACTTTATCTCTGGTAAAACTTGCTTTGATGAATCAATTAAAACCCATTAAACGCTTCTCTCCCTCCACTGTTAACGCTGAGGAGCAGTGCCCACTGCCTGTGAGGAGGCCTTCACTGTAGTGGCCAGGTTTAACCCCACTGCTTTGACCCCCCCCCCCACCACCACCACCACCACCATGTTATTTGTGGCAGCAGGGCGAGTTGCTTTTCTCCCTGCTCTCAAACCCTATTGGCTGCCAGGGACTGTCGGTGCCCGTCCCACCCAATCAGAGCCAAGTGTGATGTGCTGCATGGGGCACAGAGGAAAAGCTGCTCGCCTTGAGGCTGCATTCCACCGCACTACATCCATCCACCCATTGCTCCCCCAACTTGGCCCCACCCCCTTTACTGACAGTCAGACACACCCAGTACTTCCTGCATGTGGGACAGACGGTCCCCTGATTGCTGTAAACTCAGTTGGGGGCTGTTCTTTCTCTCTTTTCCACGTGGACAAGTTCACCCCTGCCTCCCCCCACCTGCATGTTCATACTTGACGTTCATACCGTTTACATGTCTGGACTCAAATGTGTGCATGTTGCCAATGTCCCTCAGTCACTCTTCCTCCTGTCCTTCATTGGTTGGGCATGAGGAGGTTGGGCATGTCCAAGTGGGCGGAGCCAGCATTTTGGTCACTGCCCCCCCCAGGCCAGGGTGTGGGGAAGTAAATATTTAATTATGGAATTGATGAACACGTTTGATTAACGCTGCGCCACCGGTGATCCATGTGCACGGAGTTCATGAATGTCGCCGATGTGATTTAAAGGCCCAGGCTTCTCCCACTTAGTTATTAATGTTTTAATTAAAAAGACCTCATTGATTTATAAAGCCTGACGGCGCAGACAGTGTGTTTCACCTGTGTTTAGTGTGACCCTGCTAGGCCTGCAGCTCCACCTTCACTTTGGCTCAGAGGATGTGGTCGTAACTCTGTCGCTCCAGCTCATTATGAAGAATACAGCTGTGGAATAATAGTATAATAGAAAAATAGTATAATATGGTCATAATACCATTTTCAGTTTTCCCCAGGTTATTTATTATTACCTGTATTTCTTTGCTTATCTGTTTGTTCCGATGTCTTTTTATATCGGCACGAACCCAACCAGCTTTTAGCCTCCTAGTCAATAGATGGCAGTAAAGGGCCTCCAGATGCTCTGGTTCAATTTACCACCACAGTGTTTACAACACAGATTGTTTGGTGCTCCTGAGTGGTGGTGACCAATAACACTGTGGATGTTTGTAAAACAAATCATTCAACAGCTGGTACTAAGCCTGCAGATGAGCTTCTTTATTTTCTAATTTTAATGTGGCTTGAGGTTCAGTTATTACATCCATAGTTACAGAACCCAACCAGTGAATGAATGGTGGCACGGCTGCCTTATTAACCTCTTATTTACTTGCAACATATTGGTGAAAGCAACTTTACGAATGAATCTCTGAACAAATAATGTTTGTCAGCTGAGGACCCAGTGGAGTGGCGCTCCCTTTCTGATGTAAATGTGAACTGACAAGTAGGGGCGACTTAGGGCTGAGAGCTGCTCTGAACCCACAAACTGCCTATGAGCACACTGGCCCAGCAGGAGTGCAGTTGCAGTCCCACTGCCATTAACAGCTTACATTCAGATTGTCTGCACATGGTTTGTCTGCAGATGTGGTTCCACACGTCTTCACTAAACCTCATGACCATCTGTGTAAATCCTACTAGGTGGGGGTCACAGCCTACATTCTGGTGATTAGTGAGTCTTTCATCTATCGGCTACAACCAGAGTTCTGCACACTGGAGGTCTCCAGAGCTGCTCTCTACAGGCTGGTGTGTGTGTGTGTGTGTGTGAGAGAGAATGTGGGCCGTCCCTCATCAGGTGTTTCATTTTGCATGCCCCTGTTGACTGTCACTCCTCATCACTTCATGGCGAACTTTGACCGCTTCACATAGAGGGACCTCATTGACCACGTGAACCCCCCCCCCCTTTTCAAAAGGCCGCTCTGTGTGTTTCTTACTTCATGAGGAAACATTCCCTGCTTTTTGGGATATGTTGTTGGGACCCCCCAACACCACACTTTGTCGTGTTATCACCATCCTTCACATTCTTCTGTGTTAGTCACATTAGATGTGCAGCAGTGTGGTACCCCCTTCTGCTCTCTCTTATCCCACCATCCTGCTGGTTTCTCTATAGAAGGGTGGCTTGGGGAGGGGGGTCACAGGGTTAGATTTTGGGTGAGTCACTGCCTTAACTCACCTTGGGGTGGTGTTTTTGTTCAGAAAGGTTGTTGCCATGGTAGCAAAATGGTTTTATTGAAAAGCACAAAGTTTGGGAGAGAATTGGAGACACATATTGTGTGTGCGTGTGCTGGATTAAGTGTTAAGCAGAGATATAATGGTTTCAGGTGAGATGATGTGCAGCGATTTGCTAGATTGAGGCTGGAGGGGGTCTGACTCCCCCCCCACACCCAACAGAAAGATGGAAAACTCTGTTCCCGTTTCGGAAATGACTGCAGGGGCTCCATGCGACAGCTGCCGAAGTGAAACATCTTGAGGTGGAAAATTAATGATGAAAACTGAAAGCCAAACAAGGATGATGAATGGCACAGACTTGGTGTTGGCTTGTCACCCTTCAGTGTCACTCGAGTTCATGTCCATCTATGGCACAGTGTTGGTGGCCACGTCAGGCCGCCGGGAGCAGAGAGGAGCAACATAGCTGTCGTCAAAGCAACAGGCATCAGTGTTCAATGTGTATTTGATGGGGAGGGCATCAGGTATGTGTGTGTCTGTATGCCCACAACGCTGGGACTGAGTGTGTGAGGAACACATGGATGATTGACACACTGTGTGTTACCTGTGGCCATTTGGCTGTGCTGTCAGTGCTACACTGGGCTCAGGGTGAGAATATTAACAAGGATGCTGCTGAAGCACAATGACTCTTTCACACACACATAGCACATTGCTCACATCCAAGTGCTGATGGATCTTTTCTTAATGGAGGTTACTTTAAACGGTAAACATCTGCTGGGAGGTTCTGAGCTGTGTGTGTGTGTGTGTGTGTGTGTGTGTGTGTGTGTGTGTGTGTGTGTGTGTGAGAGAGATCAGCTAACCAACTTTGGTTGACCGCAGTCCCTTTGCTACCACTTCCACCTTTTACACATGTACACACACCCCCCTGGTGGAATGGTCCTCCACAGTCACACGCTGCAGTGTAAATCCACAGAAGACTGCAGGTCTTTAATACCTTGTGGGTGTACACACACACTCGCACAACAGGTTCTCACCCAGGAACATGGCTCTGTGATGTCTTATGTAATCCCCCACATTTGCTATATACAGAGCAGTGTAGGTGGTGTTTGGAGTGTGTGATGTTCTGCAGTGCGATTCTGCCTCAGGCCTTTGCTGTGGCTCACCCAGCTGGGATGGTGTGTGTTTGTGTCCTCCTTCCAGTCCAGCTGCAGCAGTGGCACCGTCCCCTGAAGTCTCTGGCTCTGGTTTCTTAACTGTATCTATGCTCCTTAGCATCAGTCTTTAGACTCCAAGGTGGACGGAGTCACCTCATGTTCATCACCTTATGGGTCCGCCAACAGCAAATTCTCTCCTATCCCAGAATGCAAACCCTCTAAAAATGTTTGGATGGTTTAAGCTGGATGGGTTTAATGCATTTCTTTATTTGCTTACTATCCAGCTGCCATTTCTCTTTACAGCCTGTTCAGGGACTCTTGTGTATTGGGATGGATTGTCCTTTCTCACATCCAGCTTGTTTTGTTTTGGCCTGAAAATCCTGTGCTATGCAGTAGTCATAAAAGTTAAACAGGTGCATTGTGGGAAGAGTAGTCCCTACAAGTTGCCCTGCACAGGGACCAGTGCACTGTGGGTAATTCCGCTCCTGTGCTAACAGTCACCCTGTGTCTCTGCAGTGTGTACGGTGCGCTGTCAGAAATTCCTCATCTCTCGTGTGGGTGAAGACTGGATCTTCCTCATTCTTCTTGGCCTCCTGATGGCGCTGGTCAGCTGGGCTATGGACTTTGCCATCGCCATGTGCCTTCAAGGTGAGAAGATGGAGACCCCACGATAAAGTGATGTTAACGTTGCTTCTCAGTGTCTCATAACCTGTTTTGTTCATAACTTTGAAGCCTATTTTACTGCTAACAATCAAAAGAATGATAAGATGTCCCCCAGTTTATTCACTTCTCATGGCCTGTAGGAGTCTTAGATACAGCAATAAAAAATGAAAGTTGTCACGTTTGAGTTATGAATTTTGAAAGGCTAAAGCATTTTATAGTTTTAGTATCACTTTTTCTTCAGTTACCCATTTACTAAAATTTTTGACTGTAGAAACCAACTGTGTTTATCCTCCGAGGCAGTAGACGGTGGTAAAGAACAGCGAGCTGGCGCAGTGCTACTAGACCTAATGAATTCCGCCCACTTCCTCAGTGTTTACAGCTGTTGTTTGTTTGTGCAGGCTCATTCAAACACAGTGCATGTTTATAGGATGAATCGACCAGCAAATAGTTTTAAACTTGGGTTTATGTGAGTTTTTAATTTTCAGTCATTTTAAGATTTCTTTAAATGTACGGTAGCAGCAGCTAAGATGTTGGTCTTATGCAAATAAAGAAGGACATCTGTATTATTCACCTTTATTGACTGAGACTTGGTTGTAAAGGAGTTTTGGTTCCAACTATGTTAAAATACTATGGTTTTTATTAGAAATGTAAACTAATTTGAAATTACCAAAAAAATATACATCATCTGGGGGCCAGCAGGCAGGAGTCCTGGAGCAGCATGTTGTGACTAAAAGGGAAAAAGGTTCCCCCAACGCAGGGTTGAGGTGAAGCAGTGTGAAATGTGGTAACTTTATACCACAGTCATATCTGCAGCTCCCCCTTCATGTCTGAAGAAATGTAATTTGGGCCTGAAGGAAGCAACAGTTGGTCATAGAGTTCCTGACATCACTCACCTGTGTGCTGATAGCTCGGGTAGGTGGTGGGTAGTGAAGCCATTGAGCACCTCATTGGTTGCCGCACGATTGGCTCACTGTGTCCGTGCAGCACAGAAGTGGATGTATGGGGGTCTCGACAGCAACGTGCTCCTGCAGTACCTGGCCTGGGTCACCTACCCCGTGGTCCTCATCACCTTCTCTGCTGGCTTCACACAGATCCTTGCACCTCAGGCTGTTGGTGAGTCCCTCGCACGCTGTGCACACACACATACACATTCATACACACACTCACTGATCATCATGCCCCAACCAGGTTCGGGGATCCCCGAGATGAAGACTATCTTGCGGGGTGTCGTCCTCAAGGAATACCTCACTTTCAAGACGTTTGTGGCCAAGGTGATTGGCTTAACCTGTGCGCTGGGCAGCGGGATGCCCCTGGGCAAGGAGGTGGGTGTTTGTGGGCAGCAGGGGGCGCCACTCACCTGCACAAGCCTTGCTTTGGCTTTGTACTCCTCGCTTTTCTGCCCCCTCCTGTTACATGGGTATTTTTAGGTGTGATGGAGCCACCTCTCACCTCACACTTGTATAGCAGGAACACTCCCACATACACACAATCTCCCACGTTGGCCCATCTGCCGCACTGTTCCTTGCCATCCACACTCTGTGTAGGATGAGAAAGCCTCACTTCTCGAAGCGTGTGTATGTATATGCACAGGCACGGATGTTTTCACTATTGTGATATGCAGTAGTTGTTGTCATACACTGTTATGGAGCTCTTTTAACCTCTGACCTCTGTATGTGGACCTGTGGGCCCCATGTTTAACCTGTGAGCGTGACACCCCCCTACCCCTCTCCGTCCACAGGGGCCCTTTGTTCACATCGCCAGCTTGTGTGCAGCCCTACTCAGCAAGTTCATGTCCCTTTTTGGGGGCATCTATGAGGTAAGTGTTTTCTGGCTGGCTTTGCCCAGAACCAGTTTTTCCTCTCTCTTCCTGTCTTTCTCACTCTTTCTGTCATGTTCTCATGCACACACACGCACAGGATTATCATGATGCTGTTTACAACCCTGCCCCTCCCATTGGTGAACAGTGGTCACTAGATTTTGTCAGTATGCTGTAGCAGGCATGGTGTTACACTGGAGACAGAGACTGTGAGAGGGAAGTTAGTGCTCCAAGTGGAAGAAGCAGTGCTTTTGATCCCAAGCCTGACACAACACCTGAGGAACATGGCTCTCTGTCTGCATCCCTCACAACAATACTGGTGTTTTTGTGCCTCTGAGGCAGTCAGCTTGTTTCACTGTGCTCTCTCTCTTCTTGACCACTGCTGTCCAAGGAGGAGAGCTTCATAGAAAACAAGGTAAAAGCTGTGTGTGTGCATGTGTGTGGCCATGTTTCATTCTGGCCCAGCTTCTTTGAGACTGCCACCCCTCTGCTGGTGGCTTTAACGGTTCCATTCCAGCGTTTGTCAGCCCTCCTTCTTTCCGCCTTCCCGATGCCTTTTCTGGCTTCTTCCAGAACGAGTCACGGAATATAGAGATGTTGGCAGCAGCCTGTGCTGTAGGGGTCGGCTGCTGTTTTGCTGCACCCATTGGAGGTGAGTTACTCTGCAGACTGGGGGGGCACTTCTGTGTGCTGCGGCTCTCTCATGTCCTGCATCCATGTGTGGGAGACCAGGTGTGCTCTTCAGCATCGAGGTCACATCCACCTTCTTTGCCGTGAGGAACTACTGGAGAGGCTTCTTTGCGGCCACCTTCAGTGCCTTCATTTTCCGTGTGCTTGCTGTATGGAACCGTGATGAAGGTGAGGACCCCCCAGCCCCCCTGCCACTTGCCCAGTTTAACCGTTTGTCTCCCCTGAACTGAGTGTCTGGTCTCCACAGAAACTATCACAGCTCTCTTCAAGACGCGCTTCCGCCTCGACTTCCCCTTTGACCTGCAGGAGTTACCTGCCTTCGCTGTCATTGGGTAGGATAGATGCCCCATGTTCTGTTGGGTGGTTGCTCCTCCCCCTTAGTTACTTAGATTAGCATGTTAGCCTGTCTGTCCATGGAACAGCAGCCTTAGTATTCATTCATCAGGCTATATTTAGATATTTTTAGAACATTTTCAGGGTCTCATATCTCTGTAATAGCTGGGAAGACACACTTTGCTCTTAATGGAAGGTATAACATAACAGGGGAGGTGTGACTGCCCTGTAAGGTTGTGGGGGGCAGAGATCAATGAAGCCTCAGATGGTGGCTTGGTTAAGCTGCAGTATGGCTCTTGGTTAAGCTGCAGTGTGTGTGTGTGTGTGTGTGTGTGTGTGTGTGTGTGTGTGTGTGTGTGTGTGTGTGTGTGTGTGTGTGTAACCCTGCCATTCCCCTTTTTCCAGCATCGCCAGTGGCTTTGGAGGGGCTCTCTTTGTCTATTTCAACCGGCTCATTGTCCAGTTCATGCGGAAACAGAAAACCATATTGAATTCCCTCATGAAAAGAGTGAGTAATGGGCTATCTGGAGTGTGTCTGTCTATCTGTCTGACAGGCTGTTTATAATGTCTCCCTCACCCCAGACGACTGCTGTATCCTGCCCTGGTCACTCTGCTGATCTCATTGACCTTTCCACCTGGATTTGGGCAGTTCATGGCTGGAAAGGTGTGTGTGTGTGTCGGTGTGTGTTGGTCAAGCAGTGATTTCACACCAATGTAACTAGAAACTGTGTATCAAAGACATGACTTTCTGTCATCTTAATGGAAGCACATCTGCCCTTCAAGACTTCTATATGAATCCCCTCTCAGCATTGAAGGCTCTAAAATCCCATCTCTGTCGAGCCATTTCTTTTTTTGATCTCTAGCAGCTACATAAATGACACCATCTGTCCACAGTTTGCTACACATGCAGGCTGTCGTAAAGAAGGCAGTCAGTAACAGCTGCTTGGAAATGGCCCCGGTATCACTTTTGCTGCCTGATATGCAGACCTATTTGTGGGAGGGCATTTCAGAGAGGGGAGGAGCCTGTGCTGCTTTTGGTTGTGTGGGAGGAGCCTAGTATAATAGGTAGCTGTGATGGTAGCAAACCTGTCTGTTGGTTTTAGCAGTTTTAAGTAACATAACCCTTTGCCATTGTGCTCCCTGCTTCACAGCTTATATAAATAATAGATGAACCTCATTTGGCAGCTGGTGCATGAAGACCAAAAGCCAACTTCACTCTTCTACATTCTTTTATTAGTAGAAGATGTCTTTTAGTGGCCTAACCCACACAATGTCACTGTATCTATTATTAGTAACCTTTGAGATTGGTGTCACCTGTGTAACCTTTGACCTCAAGCTCACCCAGAAGATCCTAGTGACCCTGCTGGACAACCGTACACATGGTAAGCAGAGACATTGCTGGGGATTTGATTATACGGCCATTCACAGGCTTGGAAGCATCCATAGTCAGCGTGTTGTCACCCTTGTTCTCTTTATCGTCATGAAGGTGGGCTTCCTGTGTGTGTGTGTGTGTGTGTGTGTGTGTGTGTGTGTGTGTGTGTGTGTGTGTGTGTGTGTGTGTGTGTGTCCTGCTGACCTCCCTTCTACCTCTGTCCCCAGTTCTGGATGTCTGCTCTGGCCACTACCATCCCTGTCCCTTGTGGAGCCTTCATGCCAGTCTTTGTCATCGGTAAAACCTCCTCTGATTGGTCAGTCATTGCCTAGCATGCACAACATTGATATGGTATTGATGTGTGTGTGTGTGTGTGTGTGTGTGTGTGTGTGTGTGTGTGTGTGTGTGTGTGTGTGTGTGTGTGTCAGGCGCTGCCTTTGGACGGCTTGTTGGGGAGAGCATGGCTGCCTGGTTCCCTGATGGGATCCACACTGATGGGAATATCTACCCTATTGTGCCTGGAGGCTACGCTGTGGTGGGTGAGTTCTGCTGACCATTCACCTGCTGTTGGACTGCAGCACCCCCCCCCCCATGCCCCCACCTCATTTATTCTCTGTCCCTGTGCGGTGCGGCAGGAGCGGCGGCCCTTTCTGGTGCGGTCACTCACACGGTCTCCACGGCAGTCATTGTGTTTGAGCTCACGGGTCAGATCTCGCACATCCTGCCAGTGATGATTGCTGTCATCCTGGCCAACGCTGTGGCCCAGAGCCTGCAACCCTCGCTCTATGACTCCATCATCCGCATCAAGAAACTACCGTACCTTCCCGAGCTTGGCTGGGGGCACCACGAGTGAGTCCTATCCCCCCTTACCTAGTGGGACCAGTTGTGCCTGAAGATGGACCTCATTTGGTCCTGATGATGCCCTGTACCTGTTTAGTGTGTGTGTGTGTGTGTGTGTGTGTGTGTGTGTGTGTGTGTGTGTGTGTGTGTGTGTGTGTGACTTTGTTTCTCTATGTGTTTGATGGTCACCTGAGTTTCCAAGTTCAGGTGTTCCCTGTGTGTCTCTGTACAGACTGTGGCTGCCGTCCTTTGTCCTTAGGAAACGGTTACATAACACTGCAGTGTGTGTGTGTGCATGTGCGCACGCACGCACACGTGCTGACTTCCTGGTGCCATAGACAGCAGTGTGAGTGACTATTGCTGACAAGACATTTCTGTGGCGATGTGCAACTGTAATAGGAGGGAGGGTGTTTTTGACCACTTACAGAATGTCCTAAAGTGGTTTCAGCATGCAAAGTCACCTCTGGAGACAGACAGGCACAGAGCTTCATCTCCCTCTTCTGGGCAACTGGTGGTGGGTTTGTGTTCTCACCCATCCCCCCCCCCCTGCAGGAAGTATAACATCCGCGTAGAGGACATCATGGTGCGTGACATCCGCTACATCACACTGAACTGCAGCTACAGGGAGCTTCACGAGGTGCTGTTGTCCGGACATCTGAAGACGCTGGCACTAGTGGAGTCTGCAGGTGAGGGGGCAGAGCCTGCCACAGCCGGGGTAGGAGACTGAGGTGGGTGTTTTACCACAGTGTCTTTCCTTCCGCCAGAGTCCATGATCCTGCTGGGCTCCATTGAGCGATCGCAGCTGCAGGCTCTGCTCACACAGCAACTGGGCCGTGCACGACGACTCGAGTTCCTGCGGCAGCGCAGCCTGGGTGGCACCAAGAAGAGTCAGGCTGGGGTGGCAGAGGAGCCCATACAGAAGGCGAGCCAAGAGGTTCGCTTCCAGGTCGGTCGGTCTCTCTCTCTCGCTCTCTCAGGGGAGTGTAGATTGCGCAGGGGTGGGAGTGAAGTTTGATGAATGAATTTATTCTTGACTCTTGAAGCCTTCATCCTGAGTATGGATATGGTTGAGTAATCTGTGTGTGCATATGCAGATCTCCACCGAGGAGTCGTCCTTTGGTCCTGTCCTCTCTAGCACCCAGAAGCCCCTCAAGCCGGCCCTCAAGAGGTCATCGGTGGCAGAGAAGAACAATGTGGAGATTCCCACAAGTAGGCCCCAACTCTCTCTCACTCACAGACACAGCTTGATTGGGTTCGACTTCCCACCACCCTGACCTGGTCTCCCTCCCCCACAGGCCCCCATGAGCATTCTGGAATGGCTCTGAAGAGTCTTTTCTGTGCCCACCCAGATGCTGCCACTGTGGAGGTGAGACTAAGCCCCTTTGTGTCACACCTCTGCAGGTGCAAAAGGAGAAGCTGCACACAGCTCTCTTTCACGCTTACAAGCACGTGGTCCTTGTCCTGCCCACCCTTTATTACCCTCTTGCTGCCCCCAAGTGTTAATGCTGTTTCCTGCCCCTGTGTGTCTCTGCTGTGAAGAACAACAGCAGCAGCAGCTCAGGGGCTCCTGACAGCAGGAAGCCCAAACACGTGAGGATCTCCGTGGTGGTAAGAGTCTGTACACACACACAGAGCATGGGCGGCTGTCCGCTCTCTTTCATCCATCAATTAGACCTGCCATGCCCTTCTGCTCTCTCTGCTCCACACCGCTGTCTACTGGCCAAGGCAGGTTATTGACACAGCAGCATCTCCCTGCTGCTCTCACAGTGGGGGTGATTGTGAGCTGTTGCCATGGCAACATAGCCGCTGAGATCTGAGACCAAAGAGATGGAGCCTGAGGGCGTGGCCTGTGATCTATCATCACTCTGTCCATCTGTCAGTTAGTTGATCATAGAGGCTTCAATCATCTCCCTTTACCATTTGCCAGAGTTTCAGTCATTCCAGCAGGTGACAGCAAGCCAACCCTCTGCATGACACTTCCCGTGTCCATAATTGACACGTGAAAATACAGAAATTCCTCGCATGTTAATGAGTACAGTAATACTGCATGATCATGGCAGCAACCAAGATCGAGACCCTCTGACCGCAGGAGGGGAGATGTAAGCGGAGTCTATTAATTGGCTCTTGTCCGATTGAACTTTGTCCTGAATCTGTGTGCTGTGAGGGGGTGCAGGGGCGACATAAGAGGGGGACGCCAGTGCCACACTTGGTGAACCAGCCACCTCTGAGGGACTTGAACCTAGACCCTACCAGGCCTTTAACCACTATGAGCTAGAGATTCTGGCTGGCGATGAGTGGCCCACAGGAAGTCTGACTGGTTTGCATCCCTCCTGTCCTGCATGGGACCCTCCAGCTGTTCTGTATCAAAAATATCCAATGATCAGCTTTTATGCTGACATTGATTAAATGTTGGTCGCCATCGGTTACAGCAGTTTCACACCCACTGAGCAGATTAGACCCCCGAGGGGCCCTTTCCTTCATACAGGAAGATGTAATTATGGCTGATCACTACTGACCTCTCTCTCACACACATACACACCTCTGAGATGAAATGTGTGTGACTTGTTGACTAGCTGCCTTGCAGTTCGAATGGCCTTAAGGTGTGTGTGTGTGTGTGTGTGTGTGTGTGTGTGTGTGTGTGTGTGTGTGTGTGTGTGAGAGAGACACTTCATATTTCCTAGAGGAGTTACAATACTAATGTGGACAAATGAGAAAATTAGGCCTTTAAGGGGTGCTAATGTCACCAGACATGTGATGTTGTATTAGTTTCCATGGCAGCAAGCCAATACACCCCTACGTGAAATCATCACTGTGAGACTGGAAGCTCCCCGGGAAGTCCCCTTCCACACTCCTCACTACTTGTGTGTGTCTGTGTCTCAGAGCTTCTCTCTGTGTATCTACAGGATGACCTGGATCTGGAGGATGACCTGACCCTCCAAGAGGTGAGCATCCCCTATTTTGTGCGTGCGTCCATCTGTCTGTCTGTCTGTCTGTCCATCCATTCCACAGTCTCTTCATACAGATTGCAGAGTGGGAGGAGCAACAGCTGGATGAGCCAGTCAACTTCAACAACTGCAAGATTGATCCTGCCCCCTTTCAGCTTGTGGAGCGAACGTCACTTCACAAGGTCCACCCCCTCGCCGCCTGCTTGTCCACCTTGTCCCCAACCCCTGTCTCATGTCCTTTAACCCTGCCTCCCTCTGCTGTCCTTCCCTGCAGACTCACACCATCTTCTCACTGCTGGGCCTTGACCACGCTTATGTCACAAGCATCGGGCGCCTCATAGGGGTTGTGTCGCTGAAGGAGGTCAGTGTTAGTCCTGCCGCTGTGATGTTACTTGGAAGGAGAAGGGCAACTTGACTCAGTTAGACCCCCTCCCCATCGCACTCACTGTGTCCTCCCCCCTGAATGCAGCTCCGCAAAGCCATTGAGGGCTCAGTGACAATGAAAGGAGTGAAAGTGCGCCCCCCGCTGGCCAGTTTCCGCAACAGCGGGACCAGCAGCAGTGAGACGGAGGCCACAGAGCTGCACAAACTGTGGGATCGGCACCGGAACCAGACGCTGCCGGGGGAACAGCGGCCATCTGATTCAGAGGACAACAAGTCGCAGTGAGGGGGACAGGGGGCAGCAACTTAATTTCAGCCCTTTACACTGCTACCCCCTCCCTGGCACTCCACACTCACCATCACTACCTGTTCAGGTCACAGTCAGCCCCAGTTTATGATGTTTCTCCCTAGGGCAGCAGTTCTGGTGTCTGCAGGCCTGACTGCTGCAATAGGATCTTCCTCACGTGCCAATGGGAAGCAGAGTGGTGGAGTGTGAGGAGCCGCCACCGTCACACTTTCAGCTCTTCCGGAAAAATCACACATTTCAACAGTCTTCCCACCACGGGGGTCACGTCTCTGTGCACCGTCTGTGTCCCTGCCACACGTTTCACACTCGCATTTGAGTGTGTCACGACGGAGTGGGGACAGCACACACTCCTTCCCAGTGCTAAGCGGCACACAGTGGGACAGGGGAAACACACAAGTGTACACACACAGCCTTCTCAGTTTCCACTGAATCCTGGGGAGTGGCCCCCTCTTTTTGAACCCTGATCTGTGCAATCAGCTACCTTTCACTTAAATTGGTACTGTCTCTCTCTCACACACACACACACTCACACACTCACACACACGCATAGAGGCAAGAAGTAATGGGTGGTATACATGCTTTTGTTTGTGTGCCACCGTGCTGCTTATATCTCTCGGTCATGTGCAGTCAGAGTACACTTAGGAGACCTTACCACCATGTTTGTCCCATTTTAGTTTTTACAATTTGTATTTTACCTTTTTATGAAGCACTTGTAATGAAAAATATTTTACTTATTTGTGATTCACAGAATCAATTGAATGTATTTACTACTGATGCTTTCGCTGTCAGTGACCATTGGGGACACGTGCAAGGTGCTTCTTGGTGGCACTCTGACTGCTGAAGGACTGTCCCACGATATTGGGCCCCCTGACCCTGGAGCTCCTCATGCTGTGTGGTATTTCCTCTGCGGGACTTGTTTCTGGTACCTTCCGCCATCATTCCTTCTCTTCTGGCTCCTGAGGTTCTCCGAAGCCTTAATGGAAAATCAGGGTCACTTTCTCACACAAACACACCCACGCACAAGCAATCACCTTTCAGCACGCTGTCAGGATTCAGAGCTTCCGACTTACCGTGACACCTGACCAGGATGCAGGAAACACTGCAGCCCATCTATGCACTCCTCAGCAGTACTGTGTGTGGCTGCCTCGCCCTGCCCTGATAAGTGCAGCTATGGCCCATTTGGGTCCGCTTCCACCCCCTTTGGCCTCACTATGGCCCATGCCTGAAAGTTGCAGCACATTCTTGCGATACGTGTACGAGGGCTGTGGTGTCAAATGTGCTGTTCAGCTTTGACACGCACACATTTGTTGTTAACTCTGCGGAACACTCACTTGTTTGATTTGTGACCAAAAAAGTGCAGAACAGTTATGTTTGTGCCATTTTATGAAAGTTGATAATGTTGCTGTTTTTCTCACTATAAGTTGATGCTGCTTAGTTAACTTAATGGGCAGCTTTCAATGATCACTGCTCAGTGCATGTTTGAATTTATAAAAATGTTGAATCCACAGGTAAACATGGAACCTCTTAAGACACAAAAACAGTGGTCTACAACTTAAATGTTAATTCATATCATTTCTGTATTTCCATTACTGTTGGGCTTTTGTCTTTATGCTAATATTGTAGGAAATTGGGCTCCTCAAGGCATCACTTTAATTGGCTGATGTGTGGTTACATACCAGTTCTTCCTTGGCTCCAAACTCATCCATTCAGGCAGCAAGTGGAAGCAGGTTGCCATCTAATATGTTCCTGTCGTGTCGTTGGAGTGTTTCAATGGTAATGCCTTGAAAAGACATTTTTCCCCTCCGGTTCCATCTGCAAACATATTGAGCCATCTCACCAAGTGCCTGAAACCCCAGAGCATTACTGAAGATGAGGATGTGTAATGGCGCCCGCTGCACACGTATGAATATGGCCCAGAGATGTTTACACGGTTACTATAAACAGTGCCCTAACCCACAATCCCTGAAGGGTCAGAGGAACACACTTCAGTAGTAGAAAGGTGTGTGTGTGTGTGTGTGTGTGTGTGTGTGTGTGTGTGTGTGTGTGTGTGTGTGTGTGTGTGTGTGTGTGTGTGTGTGTGTGTGTGTGTGTGTGTGTGTGTGTGTGTGTGTGTGTGTGTGTGAGAGAGAACAACTTATGAATGGGTTTTATCCAACCATACATTTCATTTGCTGACTCATTCTAATGGCAGGTGCATATTTATTAAGTCATTAATCAGTTAGGTGATTTGACTAACAGTGATTTATTAATAGTGCAATAAATGATACTTCATCTCATTTTGTAATCAGATTTTAATCTATTACTTGACTTGAGTGCAAGATAACCTTATTTTTGTAAAGAGCCTGAATATATGATGTAAAATCTGTAGAGAATAAACTAATAACTGCACATGTATAGTTGGTTCTGGGTGCATTGTCCACCTCTTAGGGAGGGCATCGTCTGTAAATATTGTACATGCCAATAATGGACAATTAACTAATTTTTTTTTGTATTTTTCACATTTTGTATATCAGGGATGAATAAAGTTTTAACAAAATTTTCACTTGCTCCTTTCACCAACAGCTCTGTTGCTTTGGGTCAAATGATCGGTAGCTCAGCCCTCAAATTCAACCTTTTCTCACCTGTTCCTCACAGTGAGCAGAAGTGTCCTGTGGGCCTCCTCGTGTACAGTTTGGACCTGCAAGCCTGCTAATGTGTTGATTTTGTAATTCCAGCCAGTTTTACCTCCAAGCTGCAATGTGACATACAGTACATTAATGTAACAGCAGTGAGAGTCAGCGCACTAGGGTGTGGGTTCCGGTGCAGAGTGCTCATATCCCTGACATTTGTACCCACATTTACTATGAAAACCACGTGTGGTCACTGTGGGTTGAATTAAACTTGGCAGCACTTACCCTATCTGCCCCCAAGTTATATTTTAATATTTTTGTCTGAGCTTCATAAAAAAAATTAATTTGAAATGATTGAACATACAAATGTCACAGCTGCAACAGCATCAGCCTCCTGGTCTGGTGTGCAACACCCAGTACTGAAGGAGCTTGGAAATAAAGGAAAAGAACTGAAATGGTTTTGAGCTTTACCTACGAGGAGGTCGGTGCCTCAGTCTCTCTCACCTGGTGTTCCACAAGGCCACGTACTTAAGCCCCTTACTCTTCTCCATCTATACCTCTCCCCTTGGCTTTCGCTGCTTTGCACAGGTTCTCCTTGCTGTACGGTGACGAATCAGGCTCTTCTCCCCTCTCCCCACAGCTAGAGCTCTTTCCCGTCATATTGCATCTTGTTTCAGACATCTGGATGACTGATCACTGTGTACAACTCAATCTCTCAAAGACCAAGATCCTTCACCTCCCACTTGGCTTGTGTGTCTGTGAGGAACACTCAACCTGCATAATTTGTTCATTTCATCCACCTCATCACCTATGAGCCCGAGAGTCACGACCGACTCAAATGTCTGCTCCCTCCACACACCTTAGCCATAATATAGTCCTGCAAAACACCTGCATGAGCTGCCCTCACCACACAACATAATGTATGTAGCTCCTGGCCCCCACCATGGTGATGTCCTACCCAAACTTGGCACCTCCTTCCTATCTGGCTGATGTGATTCAACCTGGCCAGCTGGTCCAGAATATTGTGATACAAGGTGTGTTTGGCCTGCTTAAGTGCACACTGTGGAAGTGGGCTGAATTACCCACACTGCTTCTGTGGGTGTTCTTTACTGCCTAGCTCTGAGGGTAAACACTGAGTGTGTTGAACTGCATAAACAACAGAAGTGATGTTTACAGCTACGATCCTCTATTTGGGCTTTTACTGCAGTTTTTCCACTCCATGTGACTGGTGGCCCCTTGTCACCCCCTGCCTTCTACATGAATGTGGACCTGTGATGTGTAGCTTCACACTGTCATGACCCCCCCACTGCTCTGAGTCACACTCATTTATTGTGACAGCACAGCTGTAAGAGCAACTCCTCACCCTTCTAGCCATTCTTTTTACCACCTCATGCAGCAACTGTGTGGTGGAGGTCAGAGGTCACAACCACTTCCCACAAAGTCCTCACAGTAGTTTTGGCTGCCATGTTTGAACCATATGAACCTGGGTTTGAATCCCACCTCCTGCTAGAGTACCCTGATCAAGGTACCGTTCCGCTCATAAGTTTACATACCCCTGGGAGAATCTGAAAGATGTCAACATTTTCAGAAAATGTACTGATCATAGAAAACTCATTGCTTTTATTTAGTAGTAGTTAGTGCTTATATTAAAATGTTAGCCATCACAGAACAGCACCACTGAAATAGCTCTGATGGTCTGGCTCAAAAGTTTAAACACCCTTGTGTGTTGGGCCTGTTAATGCCCACCGAAGTAAACTGAGATTACTTTGAAGGTTAAAAATCTGCACCTGTAACTTATTTGGTTCTAACCGGCATCTGTATACAAATGATCAGCAAGTTTCTTAGTTCTTAAGAAACCTTGTACATTTGCCATCACTGGACTGACTTTGTTGTCTACTGAAGTATGAGGAAAGACACTACCACCAGGAAAATTGTGCAAGGCCCAAAGAAAAATCCACAGGCAACTTCTACTCAGATACAGGTTTTATCTGTGATGACCAATACTTTAACTTAAACTCTATTACTAAATAAAAGCAACATGTTTTGTACGATCACTCATATTTTCTTAAAATGTTAGAAATGTTATAGATTCTACCAGGGGTGCATAAGCTTAAGAGCACAAGTGTACTTGCAGTGATTTGATACAGCAAAAATAATGCCGTTTCAGTGTAAGGAGCATAAACACTAATTCACTTTGGTGAAATAAATGAATAAATGTAAATTAATACAAAATGATTCATAGTTATCCCTATGCACTCATATTTAGAAGTATTAAACACACACATCCTGCCCTGGGGTAGGGCCACATATACATGCTAGCACTGGGTGTTGCTTCCTTACCCTGAACCCCTCAACAACAAAAGGCCGCTTGGTGGCGGAATCTCTGATCTCCATGGTAACCTAGACAGCGATGAGCGGTGGTGGTGGAGCAGCAGTGGACAGGTCTGAATACACCTCCCGTGGTGCTGCTGTTCCGAGGAAACATTCCGCCCCACAAGTTTCGCACCACTTGTGCGTCAGTGGGACCCTGTTCCTGAGCGGCTGTCATGAGCAACACCAACATTCCTGCCGAGAGGGTTCGAGATGCCACAGCCACTCAGCGATCACAGAGTCACTCCACCGTACAAATAACAGCCATCATTTTTATTCATAACTTCAAATCAAGGCAGGAGATTCAACACAGTAATCGTTTATAAACCACAGAGCAGACATTCCAAACGCCAACAAAACCAAGCAGAGAAAAAGGAAACGGTTGAAGGAGAAGCAGTCGGTTGGTGTCGACAACTAACCAGCTGGAAATCCGGATGGTCTGAGCAGTCAAGGCACTCGCAGCACCCAGGCTGGGGTGGAGCCGCATGCTGGGAGTTGGCGTAGCAGCAACACCTGCTGCTTCTCCATCTCTGATTTTGGGCAAGGGGATTGAAAGTAGATGTGCTGTTCAGACAAGCATCTGTACGTGCTCGAGTGCGGATCCACAGGCGCTGTCCATCTGGCAGTCAGTCAACTGTGCAGAGAAATGTGGGCTTGAGCTCATAACTGTGTACCAAAGCACACGGTTCTGACCCCACACCCATTCTCCCTCAGAGCGGAGTTAATGGAAGAGCTGAGGGAGGTGACAATCTAGAACCAGTGGGACCACCTGGCACCTACGTTCATCAACACAGATGATCATCATTGACTAAGACTTCCCTGACCTCAGTGTTGGCTGACCACTGTTGAGGGAGTTGGACAACCACGCAGCAGGTGGGGCATCAATTCAGCATCGCCTTTGAACTGAATGGAGGCTGTGGCTTTCCCAAGCTGCTGATAAAGAACACCCGTGTGTGTGTGTATGTGTGCCAACTGATGGTGGTAAAATCAAACAAAGGGCGGTGTGTGTTTGGGTCCATGTGAGACCCCCCCGGCAGCACAAACACCCAAATCACGCAGAAAAGTCCAGTGTCATCACATGGTGAGGCACCAGCGGGTCCTAATTCAAACCAGCTAAGTGCACCCCAGAGACGGTGCCACCTTAAACTCTCTGGATGATTCATGCCCTCATGTCCTTCCAGCCGCTCAACAGCAGCAGCTAGTGGCCTCAGATTGGCACCGACACCACCCCCCATCCCAGACCCCACCAGCAGGAGCTGAGATCTGAACCATCGGAAAGGGGAAACGGAGCAACAAAGGCACAGCGTTCGAGGTGAACCTGAGTTAGACTCAACATGATCTGACAGCTTCACACTTCTCATCCCTTCAAACTTTCCTTCCTACAAAAATAGGACTCTTTACAAAATGTGCAGAAAAGTCTTGAGTGCGATTAATGGGGGTAGGTGGGTAGGGTTTCGCGCATGCTACCTCTCGGGTCATGATATCAAGCTCCCCGGTCAACAGTGGGACTGGAGTTCTGTGGGTGCTGCTCCGGTAATGCCCAGGAAATCACAGCACGGCGAAGAGTGCAGCATCATCACCACTGAGACAACACAACCAACAGGGGGCACTCCTCAGAGCGGTGGAAAGAAGGGGAGGGGAATCATAAAGGACAAAGGGACAGGGCCTGACCCTGCACTCTGACACATATACACACACACACACACACACACACACACAGACACAGTAAAAGTCATGAGTAGCTGGTTGCTGAACCACGTGACACAAACAGCTGTCTCCTTCCCATGTTTTTCTTCTCTCCTCTGACCCCATCTTGTAAGTAAGAAAAGCAGGATCTAAAGCCCGGGCATTAGCCTGTACAGCCAATGTGGGCGGCTGCTCCTACATCACAGTTGTCATGGAGACAACAGACACTGGCCGATTGGCGCCAATGCTGTCAGTGAACGTGGAACGGATGCCAGAGGACAGATGAAGGGACTGAAACAGCTGTCACTGCAGGTGAGCTGCACTTCCTGAGTTATGGACAAACATGTTGGTCCTCAGAAAAAGGGCTCTTGCCGTAGCTGTGGAAACGCAGCATGGCATTATGGGGGCAGTTGCCATGTCATAGGGGCACAAGTGACGCTGATGTCTACTGACAGACAGCCGCTGCTCTGATGATTCAGTCCAGTCAGCAGGTGGCACCCTCTATGGAACGAGGAGCCCTGCGGTACCTGGAAGTCCGGGACTGACAACATCGAATAATGCCACACCATCCAAAATAAGGGAAAGTAAACACGTTGCAGAGTTATTTTCTACTTTTTTTGTTCAACAGGCCTTTTCACACAGTGGGAACCAACAGAAGAGATACAAACACGGTAGCGTCGTGCAAACCACAGAGAGCCAAACCGCAAAGCCGAGGAGATGACGAATACAAAAATAGAGAGAATCTGAGACAGAACTCACATCTTCACTGCATCACTGAAAACTAGCGCTTCTGTCTGTTTTTTTGTCTTTTTCACATTTTAAAATCAAATTCTGCATTTCCAGCACTGAAGTACATCTTCAGTAGTTTGTTTGAAAAGACAACAACCACAGCAGGAAGGGCGAGCATCCTGGATCTCACCCCCTCAGAGCTGCACGTCCATAGCGATCAGAAACCTCGGTGTTATAAGAACAAGTTGAACGATAGAAAACTAGTACAGTAAAAGCATACCCCTTATCAATAAATTACATACCCCTTATCAGTAGTCTGTGAGAAACAGCATTAAAAGATAATCATCTTTTCAGGTTAAGAACATTCCAGCATCAGCTTATATTCTGAAGGTTAACAGTTTGCCATGCCAGTGGGGTTCGGGTCTGTCTAGCAGGGAGGGGCCGAGATGCCGGGAGGGCTGACTGGGCCATGGTTCGGGATTCAGGGGTGGGGCACAACAGCAGGCATGATTACAGACCGTGCTCAAGACCAGCTCAGCCCACAGGGTCACTTCAGCACTTGCGACTACATGCAGAGGCTGTTCCCGTTCACCCCACGCAGGGGGGTCACCCCACGCTTTCACAGCGACGGGAGCATCGTTCACATGTCTCAAGACAAAATATACATCAAGAAATATCAAACCAGGCAGGAGATAATCAAACCAGGCAGGGCATCTACAGGGTGAGATGTGAGAGAGAGGGGGTCTGGAGAGAGAGAGAGAGAGAGAGAGAGAGAGAGAGAGAGAGAGAGAGAGAGGAGGGGTAGGCAAAACAATGGGCAAAAACGATACAAATGAACAGTCTTAGTTGCCCTGCTCCATCTTCCTCTGTGCCTCATCTTCCTCCTCAATATCCTCATCGTCATCCAAGGACACCACCCCAGAGGAGGCCACATCAGAGATTTTCCTGTGACCAGCGTAGCCAGGCGGGAGGTCCCGGCACATGCTGTCGTAGTCCTCACAGGCCAATTCCTCCTCCTCTGGGGACAGGAAGGACTCAGAGCAGGAGGCTGAACAGGAGGAGTCATTGCCAGTGTGACCCAAGGGCCGGAAAGCACAGTCCCCCCGCTGCAGGCTCTGCAGCACACCCAGGATCTTTGCTGCAAGGTCAGCGGGTGACGTTGGCGAACTAGGGGGCCCCGCAGGTCCCCGCAGGAGGGGGTGGTCTTCTAGACTGCACAGGCTGGAGCACAGCGCGTCCGGGGAGCTGCCATCACCACTTTGTGGACACACCTGCCCATGCAAGAGGTCCTGCAGGTAGTGAGGGTATGGCGTTCCATCTGTGAAGACAGAAGAATAGATCAAGGGGACAGCTTTAGATAGTGAAGTTAAATATATGAGCTATAACCCTACGGTTGTTAGGTCCAGTCCAATGAAGGGGGCTGCTTTAGTACAAGGTACAAAAAAAAAAAAACTACAATGACAACAGAATACATACGCAAACACACACAAACACACACACAACAAATGCATGTATGAACACAAAGGTTATTAAAGTTCCAATCTTAATTTAATGTTATATATATACAAATAATCATATTTCAGTTGTAACATGTAGTAATTCAGTACCAAAATGCATTTTAAGCCAATAATTATAAAGCGTGGAACAATGAGCTTGTGAGTTGCCATTTGACTTGGGGAGAGGACAGTGCCCAGCCCTCTCAGCCTGCCCAGCAGCCACACATTGTCATTAAACATTCACAAGAGATGAATGCAGGAGGATCCAGTTGCAAGAGGGAACAAAAATGTTTTGAGAAGAAGAAAGTAGGGCACTGGGACGATGAACTTCAGCACTGTCCTCAAGCCGTGCGTCTGTGGGAGCGTGCGTGTGTGGATGAGTGTATCAGCGTGAAACCAAATGCACTGCTTAGTATAAGGTTCATAAGGATCCATGTAATCCTCAGCACGTTATTTCTATAAATGGAGATGGGACTTTGGGGGGAGGGACCTGAATGATTTATACTGGAAATGTGCCTCCTATTCTAAGGGCAAACAGTGATATAGACACACGCATGCACACATACAGAAACACAGACACTCACAGGCACAGAGATGCTGTCAAGAAGGGGCTTCCGCCCTACGTTGGTGTGTGTGTGAGCAGATAGACACCTGTTGTCTGCGATGTGTATGATGCCTCGTTGGGGGGGTAGTCCTCATCGTACGAGTCATCGTTGGAGTCCTCTCCATCCACAGACGACCAGGCACGCAGCTTGGCTTCAGCTATGGCAAACTGCTCCGCAACACCTGGGTACACACAGTCACCCAAGTGAGACATTCCTCACACAAGTCACACACATGCTTGCGCAGACACACGCACATGCAATAAATCATATCACAATTGCTCTGAAAGCAGTAAATCTTCTCAGCATCCTCACCGTGGCTGTGGTCTTCTCTTGTTGATTGTCTTCCTGGGCTTGTCTAGTATCTTTGATGTGTCCTGCAGCCCCCCATGACTGAGGCAAAGTAGCAAGTAACCAAGCTCACCTTTCTGCCACACAAGGTCCAGGAGTGACCTAGCAGGACCCTAGAAGCAAGGGCTCTGGAAGGACCCCAAGGCTGGGCCATGTCTCAGGAGGTCTGTCTCCAGAGCAGTTGACCTGAGCCCTACAAGGTGATGCTATACTAGGTGGGCCATCCTGACATCTAACCTGACACTGAGGTCTCCAGGAGGAAGTGTGATGTGAAGTGTTAAACAACGAGTGGCGATGACAGGGATGTGGGCCACACACAGACCTGTCTCGAGAGTGCCTGCAATGCACGAGAGCAGCGGCATCACATTAAACAAACTAACCATAACGCAAATTATCTTTGGGAGTCTGTGCTGTGAGATAACAGAGCCACACTGGGACAGACACGTATGGTGGGAAACTGGAGCGCATGCTATGGGTCCATCCCGTCCATGTCCATTATACTTGGACTTGATCAAGTGTACAGGTGGTGAAACACACATGGAGTAAATAAAGTAAGACAGGACAGGTACGTGTGGAGGTATATGGTGAAGGACAGGTGTTGAAGTGGGAGGGTGGGTGTGCTCATTGCCATAACCAGCTGTAGAACAGTGATAAATAGTTGCTCCTAATGTGTGAGTGTACTGGAGTGGGAAAAGACCATAGGTTTGCTGACAAGTGTCCAACAGGTGAGTGATGGGGTACACAACCATACCTGCTGCAAACCGGGCCTCTTGTTCTCCCTCTGTCAGGTCCGAGTAGGAGTTGAAGTCAGATTCTAGGGCTATGGGCGAGTCAGTCGGCTTGCACCAGCCTTTCCACTCGATCAGGTGAGCCACTCGCCCCTGGGCCATTGCTGTTGGCTTCGTCACGTGGTCCTTCACCACCTGGGAAATGCCTGTGTGCAGGAAGACCCACTGGAGCATCTGCATTACACATTAGTACTGTGTGCGCATGTGCGAGTGTGTGTTTACCTTGTAACGACGATCTGGCTAATGCCGCAATCTCCTGAATGGTTAACGCTCTTCTCGATTTCGGCAGCATTTCCAGGGAGTCATTAGCATTTACCTGGAAAAAGGTTAGAGGTGTTAAGACTGTCACCTCTACAGGACAAAATCTGCTGATGAGGTGGGGTCATGTTTACAGGAACATACTGAAAAAGCACCGATTTCATCAGAAGGTTGTCATAGAAACACTGTATGATTAATAATACCTTAATATGAACCAAAATAACTAATCCACATTAGTAACAAAGAACACCTGTGTTATCAGGACTGCAAAAATAACAGTAGAACACAGATATTCAGACACCAGCTCTGCCCCCCCCCCCACTCAAAAGAATTTTGTTCCTTTCAAGGATCTCCTGTGAAGTCCAGGGCAACACTGCCCAGATGTACCTCTGGTCTGGGAAGGGGTTTGGGGATTTTCTCAAGCTACCAGGTCTGCAGCTGTGACACAGATATTAAAAGAACAGTGCCGGACTATCTGTCCTGATGTGAAGGACAGAATAAAAGGGCTCATCACTCATCCTGTAAACTCATCCTAGGAAACATCAGTTGCTTTTGTTCTGCATTCTATAAATAGATCCTTTCTTTCTTTGTAAATAAGGGCTCTGAATGGACTTTGAGATGAGCTCCGTACTGTTTAGATTGTTCACTCACGGCAGTTCAGCTCATGTGCTCCATACCCTTGAATTTCAGTAATCTGTAGTGAAGCTGTAGATAACATTCACAAATCGAACGCATCCAGGTGGCAGTCAAAGACAGAAGACCCATACTGGTCTACTCCTACAGAGCAGCAAACATCTAGGTGGATAAAAACAAAGAGTGGGTCATTCACTCCCTGAATACGGTAATAAAAGGAGGAGCTCAGCACCTCCAGTACATCTAGGCTGTGTCCACTTAGATCCTCCAATCACTGGTTTCCACACACTCTGAACTCAACATAACAACGAACTGATAAACAGTTAAAAACATAAGCATAGACAAACAGCGTGATGAGTTTTAAAAGATGTACAGGAACATATCAGCTGTAACAAACACACTAATTTGGGGTCCTCACTGAACATCTGTGCGTGTGGGTCTCCGGAGAGACGGACATCCTCCTTAGTTCATGACAAACATAGCTCCCCATCCCATGAGCTGCGTGCTTCATCACGGATGACCAAACCCAAGTCACACATGTTCTCCTCGTGTTGCTAAAGCCCTCTGCCGAACTGCTCCTAACAACCAGGCGGCACTGGAAACACATTTCACACCCCGCCCCCCACCACCACCCGCAACTTTCCACTAAAGGTGTGTTACTATAGCAACCAGTCACCATGGAGCAGTTCCTCCCGGGATGCGCGTTGTGAATCGAAATGACGTCACATGGAGTGCGTTCCATGGTCTCAGATGCTCAAATTGTTCTCCCTGCTGCTCTGCTGAAAAACCAGAACAGTCAGAGGCCTAGCGAGATGAACCAACACCAACATCGCTGACCAGCGCAAAAGAGCTCCCCTTCAAACTCCTTTGACTTTTACTATAAAAATCACTATATTAACATTCATACTATGGTTGCAGCACTTTAAACTTTCATCAGCTGGTCAAGTCCAACCAGTCCCGGTCCTGTTTACCACAAGCGCTTTCCTTCGGTTTTAGGTGAACGATGTTCATCACTGGTTCTTTTAACCCCATTCAAATTGTTTGCTTATCTGCAGTAAGAAGAGAATTTCAGTATGTATTGCAGAAGTGAAAACTATCTTTATGAAGTCAAATAAATAAAAGATATTGGGGCCATTTGTTGAAGAATGCACTTATGGTCCCAGTCCAAATCACATACATGTTGGTGGGGGTTGTATAGGTTATTTCAGGTTATTAGGGACAGGTGAAATTAGAGTTGCAACTGAGTCCTCGCTGCCATGACAACAAGCAGCACTTCTGGCCAATTACATTCTATTTAGATGTTGGGACTAATGGATCTGGATTTCTTTTTGTACTCTGTGAGCACATTGCAGCACATAGCCATGTTCACAGCAGCTGAATTCCCTGCAACACTGCAGAAAAGACTGCCTGCTTCTGTGCCACCCATGGGTTTCAAACAAACATAGTGTTTGGCCACCACATTGATCCACTGGAATGCAGCTGAAAAAGAGAGGCAGTGAACTTGAGGAAGTTACACACAGGTTCTTGGGGTACACTGGGACCACAGGATGGAGTGCTCCAGAAGCACCGAGGCTGTGTAAGAGAGTCAACTCAGTAACAGCACAACTGGGTGGGTTGGTTTCAAGAGGGACTTCCTGACGCCATTTCTTTCCCTGACTACTGACCTCTATACTAAACTGTCTGGACTACTTTTTAAATCTATTTGTACACTTTATTAGTACTCATTTACTCTTGTCTCAGTGCACCCACTGTATAGCTACTTATTTTGTTATTCCAGTGGCTTTGTTGTGTGTGTGTGTCCTTTGACATCGATAGTTTTCATCTACATATCCATCTGTTAACATCTCTGCAGTGGAATTATTTAATTGCATTTAGTCGGAGACTAAAAATAATTATGCTCGGCACCACGAAGAGTCTGCTTGGAAGCCATATTAAAAAATAATTGCTAATTATGTTGAATGACTTGCAAATAATTAGAAAAGTAACCGGTGAACATTTAATAAAACAGAATGGGGAACGGAGAACAGAATCGGCCATTAAAGAAGATTTGGTTAATTAGCTAATTATTAAACCAGGAAAGGTTGAGAAAACCATTTTCTGCCTCACTTCCTCAGGGCTACCGACTTTCTTCTTCCATATCCTTCAATTTCCCTCTCACACTTGCATCAGATTTCACGGTGCAGACAAAAGCCTGTCCCAGCAAGGCACTTCTCTTGTATGCACAGCTCAGATATTGTTATTTGGTGCTTGACAGATGTCTAAATATCTTTCAGTTGTGAAAGGAGGAATGAGCTGGAGTGTCCTCTGTCTTTATATAAGTGGCAGATGTGCCCATATGTTCTCCTCCAGCCCTGTTTAACACACCTGAGTCATCTCACAAAAGTGCTGAGGAGCAACTGATCAGGACAGTGAGATACGGCAGTGAGTGACCGTGTCCTGCAGGATGGTAGTTCAAACACATAGGAATGAGCAGCAGGCTCAGCAATAAGCTCCTGGCAGGGCTTCTGGAACGCGCCTATGCCCCGCGGTGCATGGAGTGCGGCCAAAGAGCTCCCAGCGCTCCTTGCATGCACGAGTCACTGCAGTTCACTCACCAAGCACTGCAAGAGGAAACGACAACACTGTTTTGATTGCAGACTGGGGCCTTTCTCATTGCTGTCCACGGAGGCAGGCAGAGGCAGAAGAAGCAAGGGGCCTGCATGCATCTCTTGTCCAAGTGCGAGCGTGACTGTCCATGCTCCTGAATGACGGGAGAAGGAACTCCTGCACGCATCTACAAACTCCACAAGACAATGTATATCTGAGACCTGATCACACAAGCTGGTACACAACGCAGCAAAACAACTATCATTCAGTCTGAAAATATCCACAGCAGCAGCTGAAGATCAGCATTAGAGTTTTAAATGATTAGGCCCTAAGTATGAAAAGAGGGACAACAGTCATCTTTTGTTATTAAATGTGAACAGGTTGAATTTTAAAAAGGAACAGCACTATCATACTGGGTCTAATCTCATTATCCCTTTGCCCCCTCCATGCGGAGAAAGGGAAGAGTGATTTTAGTAAACAGGTTAGTTACTGGTGCAGTGAACAACTGAGCAGTCACAGCGTAGTGTGGTTATCTAACGTGGGGTGTGTGGCGTGGTGCTCTGTTGTGCTACACCCAAACCCAGCACGGCCACCGGCTGGAATGTCATCCCGCAGTCCCTCCAAAATGTGTCCAGTCCTCCATATGCAGGGCTGTCAGCCTCTGAGGAGCCATGCATCTGCTGCCTGGGCCCCAACTCCCACACTAAGATGCATGCACTTCATCCTACGTTGCCATGACAACAGGATCGACCTGCTACAGAAACTGCATGACTTAAAATTAGCAAATTAGTAAGAATACAAACAGTACAGCAGAGCACTGCAGAGATCAGTCAATATTGAACGTGTTTGTTTATCCTGTCTGTCCAGCCATAAAACAGTTATTGACAGATGACTGAGACACAGTTCAGGAATCTCATTATGGGCATCCCGTGTATAAAGAAACGCAACATGTTCAGTCCCAGAAACAGACACAACGAGTGGTTATACTGACATGGAAGGAGTCCAGCTTATCTTAAGGTACTCTGCTGAAGAAGCGGAATCTCTATAGTGACTCGCCTCATTCTGTAAGCACCTCCGTTGTTGACCCTACTGCCCCAAAACCTCTCTGTGAACCACCAACTACATCATCATATTCTACAAACCATGACACTGTAATGCCCCCCCCCCCCAGAGCATACTCATCTAGTTCTCATGGAAACAGAACAGAAACCCTGCTGACACCTTTGCTGTTTGGAAATCTGCGGAGCCATGAGATAAATGCAATGTGGTGCACATACTAATAATAATAATAATGTCAGAGTTACTGATAAACATCAAATGTCACACACCAGCTACTCTCTCTCTAACCGGACAGAAGATACACCAAGATGCTGGTGCTGCTGTCACCTGTCGTGTGAACAGATCGAAGACGAGCGATAAGACATGTACAGGTGGGGAGACTCGACCTGTGAAGCAGCGCACGACTGTATAAGCGTAACAGCAAAACAAGGTACAGGTGAAACAGGAAAACGGCACAGGGACAGCGGTGAAACAGGGAACCCGTGCTATCGCAAAACAGAATCGAAACAGGAGTATCAATATCCTTGAATCATTCACTTTCTGTGGTGGTGATGTCATAAGGGGACGCATGTGTTAATGTAAAGTGACTTACATGAAGGAGAGGCATCATAAGTCATGTTTACAGGCATGTTTACACGGTGGCAGCGAAACGAAAAGACAGGAGCCTCATATGAGTCACTGCTGTTGAGTGGAGGAGGCCTGGAAACAAATCGCACAAAGCTGGTCACGTTCATTTTTATGATTATGATTATGATTATTTTTGCAGCACAGCATGCGAGGCTCTCCGCACCACGGGATGGAGCACAACGGCCTGCCGTGCCGCAGACTCGAACGACAAAAACAGGAGACCAGCGCCACCGGTGGGATCCGCTCCGTCATCACGGTCACCAACAGGTCCCCTCATTGACGACCGCGGTCACCGGAGCACCAGGGCGGCCAAAGCCCCGCTTTAGGCGCGGGGGGAGGGGGTTGAGCGCGGTGTGTGACACAGAACGAACTGGGGTGACAGAGCGGTCCGTGTCGCTACAGAAAACGTGGCTCGTCTCTCGCGAAGAGCTCCAGCGGTTCGTTGTGCCCCGCTGTGTTCGCGTCCCCGGTCCCCGTACCTCAGAAGCGGCGTCTCCTCCTTCCGGGGCTCCGCGGGGGTCCGCCCGTCCGTGTCGCCGTTTTTCTTTCTCTCTTTGCGTGTGTGTGTTGTCCTTTCCCTGCGTCCCTCGTCATTCGCGTGTGTGTGTGCGCGCGCGAGTGCGTATGTCTCCAGCTCGTCAGCACGAACACGGAGCGACAGGCGGTGACTCCGGCGTCACCATCGGCCTCCGTCTGTCTTTGTCTCACACACACACACCCAGGCGCTCCAACACACACTTACACACACTTGCGCGCCGCGAAGGCACAACAAACACTCCCGACAGGCGCGCGCCCCCACTGTCCCCTCGGGCTCGCTCCTCGAGACGGCGGCGCGCGCGTCCAGCGTCAGTCAGCGTCTCGCGCCGAACAGGACGTATAAATCAGACCGTTTTTTTTCGACGCCGCGACAGAGCGAGCTGTGATTGGAGGAGGACGCCGAACTGGGGGGGGGGGCGCTTGAGAGATGGAAAAAATACGATGATGCTCCTCATCATCATCATCACCACCACCACCATCACGATGCTGAACGTCGCTGCTGGCTGAGAGCGACGCGTGGGGGCACTTGGACTCGGTCCTCCTTGGAAGGAGCAACAGGATCCGATCTTAAAACAGTTTAAAAGCACATAAAGACACTTTAAACCTCCTAACCGCATGCAAGAAAATCCGAGTGGCTCAATAAAGCTTATTATTCATCACCGCAATGACACAATGATGTGTTTATATAGCCAAATAATCCACGCGCCGCACACCCGCCGGTACCGAAACGCGGCTGTTTGTGACAGGAAACCGGAGGCTTAAAAAAGCTTTTTGTGACGAGTGGTGTAAACAGGCGTGGAGCGGTGTGTGCGCGCACTCAGACACACGCATGCAAAAAGTTCAGCTGACGCTTTTCTCCAAGGTGATTTACGGTGCCGGGTTTGTTCACTAAGCGTACACCCATTCACCGAGTCATGCGGCAGGGTAAATTTTACCGTACCAGTTCAGGGTACGTACAGCAAAAGGTGAGGACCTGCTGACTGGAAAGCAACGCGGAAAAACCTGTAGCTGTAACGTCCCCAGTTCGAACCTCCGAACTACTGAAGTCAAATCAGTGACACGGGTTCGAATGGCCCACGGTTCACATCCATTTCCCGTCACGGCTCGGGGTCCAGAAATGGCGAACAGCGCCGGGTGGGGATGCTGTCAAGCCTCTTAGGGCCTGAAAGGTTATGTATTCTGACAGTTTTCACCCCCTTTGCGGGATCAATAAGAGGCCAGAAAGACGAACTGAAAGAGCGGCCCTCAATATTTCAGAAAAAAAGGAAACGGAGGGGTTGATGCGGCATTAGAAGATTGTTGTGCAACAGCGCCACCTACTGGCGGATCGTCCAGCCGCAGCGATGAAACGAAGGTGCAGAGCTGCGTGTGAGTGTCGAGGGGAAGCTTACAACATCATGGTTACGTGGCTCCTATCGAACGGAAAGTACCTGTATTTAAATAAATACTCACCTGTCCTGATGTGGTGTGTTGGAATTATTACTACTGGGGAGGTTCTGTGTTGTGGGAGGGGCCAGCTGAGCTATGGGAGGGATCACCCGCTGCGAAGGTGTGACAAAAAGCACAACAGCACCACCATGTCCAGTGTTTGTAGAATTTAATGAACTGCTGTTTCTTCTCCATAAACATTTCTGTATTTTGTTATTGTTCCATACCTACAGTAAATGGGGGGGAGGGGGGGCTCAGCGGATCACAGTCTGCAGCACAAGGACAAGAACAGCAATGAGCCAAGCAAAGGGCAGAGTGGGGGCGGAGCTCCGGGCCACAAGGGGTGTGGCCTTGCAATGGCTCTGGTCTTCACCGATGCAGGTGGCATAAGCCAACGCATACGGGATGTAGCTCTGCTCCTGCACGCCGTGGAACAGGTGAGCCATGGGACCACGGGCCAAGACCGCAACATCCTCCCCTCCGTGGGTCTCTGTCTCCATGGGAGCGGCTGCCTGCTGCACGTAGTCCTTTGACTCTGGGAGGTGGAAAGAAGGAGAGGAGGAGCCAGAATTACAAAGGCAGAACTTTGCAGGACCTCAAGATCATTACCGTTGTCTCTGAGGGAGGAGCAGAAGGGTACACGGCCTCACTTGTGTCCACCCCACGGAGGTCAGGCCGCTTGTTGTCGACGATTTTGTGCCCTGGACCATTTCCATACATCAGTGTGGTGTAGGGCATCATGTCCAGGCCAAAGAGTGGAGACTTCCCTGTGGGGGCCGAGGAATGTGTCTGAGACATCTGTCTGATGATGATGACTGTGGTGATGGGCAGTCGAGAAAATACGTTGCTTACCCAGAATGCTGTTCCCACGGAAGGGGAAGCCATTGAAGCTAATGGAGTGGGAATGGTCAGCGGTGACCAGGGTCAGAGTGTCGTTGTCGTTGATTAGCTCCAGTGCTCGGCCCACGGCGGCATCCATCGCCACGGTCTCATGCAGAGCCATAGAAGCCCGACTGGCATGATGGCCCTGGTCAATGCGTCCACCTAGAGGATGCGGTCCGTCAGGTCATCCTAGTGGTCATGTCTACAAGGGTAAGCAGCTCAGTGCTACCTAGTGTCACCTGTTTGATGTTCAGGAGCTCAGACCCTGAGACAAGAGTGTGATTTAATGCCTTACCCAAGCACAGTTTTGATTCCAAGTTTATTTATTTAACCGTATTTAATTTGCAAGTGTATTCAGAGTTGATCATTCATTGTGCCATTTCAGCACAGACCCACCTTCCACCAGGAGAAAGAAGCCCTTTGGGTTTTTCTGCAGGATGCGGATGGCCTTCTCCGTGGTCTCTGTGAGGGAGGGGTCCATGGCAGGGTCTCTCTCCAGTTCGTAACGCAGGTCCCCAGGTTCAAACAGAGCTGTAGGGGATGAAGATGAGCAGGGGCAACAGAGAGCATCGATGTGTGACCACATTTCTACATGACAAACACTCACCCAGCAGGTAGTCTGTGGTGCTCGGGTCCACGGCATCAAAGTCGGTCCGATTCCACACATATCTGGCCACCTGCCCGGGGGTTGGGAGGGGGGCACACGTAGCGGTCAACACTCATCAAATAGGGCCATACAAGGGCAGAGGTCACAGCTGAGAGAACTCAGGAGCCTCAACATCAAAAAAACTGATTAACGTGAGAAACTGGTCACAAGTACAGTGCGTGGCCAAAAATATGTGGATTAGGCCCCCCCACACACACACACACTCTAAACAACTGTGCGCTTCCACCTTTGTGGCCATAGTTTGGGGAAGAAGTTCCTTTCCTGTTCCATCATGACTGCACCCCCCTCGTGTACAAAGCGAGCTCCATAAACACACGGTTTGCTCAGGCTGGTGTGGAAGAACTTTAATGGGTGCACAAAGCCCAGACCTCAACCCCACCGAACGCCTTTGGGATGACCTGGAACACCGACTGCGAGCAGCAAGACCTTTTCACCCAAAATCAGTGCCTGACCTCATGTGGCTGAATGGGCACAAATTCCCAAAATCTGGTGGAAAGCCATCCCAGAAGAGTAGATGCTGTTATAGCAGCAAGGGGGGGGGGCAGCTCTATATTAATGCCCATGGGATTGGAATGAGATGTTCAACCGACACATATGAGTTTGATACTCAGGTGTCCATATACTTTTGGCCAGGTAGTGTATGCAACCATGAGTTTTTGCTATGAGAGAAGATGCATTTGTTGTTGAACATCTGGCTGAGAAGGAAATTTTCCCAAAGGGGTCTCATTTACTGTGGAAAGAAAATAAAACAGAGGCAACGAATTCATACTTAAAATTCCTGCCTTTTCTTTTAATCAAATGGAACAAATTATTGGAAATCATGTCCAGAGAATCAGAACTGCTCTAGACATCTTAAATCCAGGCTTAAGATACAAGTTCCAAACGATAACACATCTGTCTGCCCCTTTGTTCTGTTCACTTTCCTCCCTCTAATAATCATCTTGCTATTATTTCCTTTTTACTTTTGCACCTGGACTGTTTGAATGGGGGATGCATGTGCTCCCCATGTTCAGGTGGGTTTCTTTACACACTCTCAAGACATGTATTTTATGTGGATTGGTGGCTAAGTTTCCATTTGTGTAGGTTTCCCGTGTTTCCAGGATCAACTGCGAACCAGAGGACCTTTGCTGCACAGTAAATTATAAATATTTTCTACTCTTTTATTGTTGCACATTTTAAATCCTAATAGCAAATTTAGATCTTTACTACAGTGAAGAAGCTACTTTTAAACACCCAGTGTAAAGATTACCGTTCTTTGTGTTTAGAGCGGAAATTCCCTTTCTTGCAAAGTGTGAGCTGACCGCTCATGATGCCTTATTTCCGTGTACAGCCTATAGGTGTATCACACGAGGGAGGGAGGTGTGCGTGCTGCTCTCTACCTTCCCCGCTTTCAGCTGCTGCCACTCAGAGATAAGATCCCTCTTGTCGGATCGCTTCCCCCTGGCTGAGAAGTCAGCTGGGTATTCAGGGTCCCTGGTGCCCTTTGGCGTCATGTACTTTCTTCCTCCTCCGATGATTACCTGACAGGAAGTAAGTGAGACTCATGACCTAGAAGCCCTTTGCCCTCTGTGACCACAACTGTCCATTGCGTATACCTCACACACACATACTATGGTCAGGCACCGTGGCTGCTAGGAAAAGTCCTTACATCGATGTCTGTGTTATAGAGCAGCTGCTGGGCGATGTCCGTGCAACCTTCAGCCTTGGCCGTTGCTGGCATGTCCGAATCGCAGTACCACTTCCGGCTGGCACTATGGGCATAGGCGGCGGCTGGTGTTGCATGCTGCACCCTGGTAGTCGTGACAATGCCCACAGACTTGCCTGATTGGAGGAAACTGGTCAAGAGATGCTAGGGGCAGAGCTGACTGTACCCACTTCTGCCAAGTGGTTCAGCTCCAATAGACTCCATA
Organism: Heterotis niloticus; assembly: GCA_018136845.1. Lineage (NCBI taxonomy): Eukaryota > Metazoa > Chordata > Actinopteri > Osteoglossiformes > Osteoglossidae > Heterotis > Heterotis niloticus. Next base: position 33,148,877 of record CM030893.1, read on the forward strand.
GCCTTAGCTGGTTGCAAAATCAACCCTGAACTGACAGTGTAAAAATTACCGTGCTGTGTACCAATGGACAAATCATTGTAAGCAGCTTAACACTGGAAATCACCAACTGAATAAACAACTGATCATGCACGGCCACACCTCCACTGCCCTTTCACCTGCATCCTTGGCCCACTTGAGGATGGACGTGACCTCGTTGCCCTTCTGGGAGCGACACACTCCATTGCGGCCGGCTGCGCTCAGACCCACAGTGTTCAGGTTTGACTTGATGCCACACAGGTAGGCTGTCGCTGTGGCAGCGCTATCAGGGATCTGAAAGTCAACGCTGTACACCTGTGTGTGTGTGTGGGGGGGGGGGTTGTTAGATGTGAATGCAGATGCAGATCGTCAGGGTCAGTGCAGAGTTATGCCTTGTGCTCAGGTTTGCTCAGAGCTGCCACCAAGGGGCTGCGATCCCACAATGCCCTGTGATGTGCAGACAGCAGAGACCCTTGGGAGGGGTGTCATCCAGTTCTGGGAGGACAGAGGGCTCCTATTTTTGCACGAAAACAGGTGTCATAAGTGAGTCTGAAACCTGCAGCTGATGTAAATGTTCAGGTGAGCAGAACTCGGGAACAGCAGCAGACCTGTGAGTCCAGGTGATCAGAACTTATCTGATAGCACGTGTCCATTGTATCTTTGCTCAAGATATGCAGTGGTGGCGCGATGTGGTACTTTGATACTTCCTGCTCAAGGAAAGTGTGTAAGATACCTTCGCCAATTCTAAAGGTTTGTGTTTGTCGCACTTTGATCAAACGTGCACAAGTCTGTGTATGAGAGAGAGAAAGCGCACTTTACCTTTACTAGGCCCACGTATGGGAAGGTGTCCATGTTCATGACAGTTTCTTCTCCCGTGCGGTTCTGCAGTTGACCCTTGAGGATGCGAGCAGCTGTGATGGTGGTAATGCCCATCCCTGGGGGCAGAACAAAGAATGCTGGGAAATGGCAGTGTAAAGGGGGTGGGCAAAGGATGTGAAATGTACTCGGTGTTCAGTGTCTCACCATCACCCATGAAAAGTATGATGTTCTTGGCCACGTTGGTGTTGAGTTTGCGGTCGAGCGCCAGCTGGAGGGCTCCTCGTGCCCGAGTTCGCCAGAACTCAGGGTTCTCTTCCTCAGCTTTGAACAACAGGGACAATCACAATCACATCATCTCTGACCTGCAGTTGGCCAAGGAAGACACCCCTCTTACCTGGAGCAGCAGGCCGGGTGGTTGGGATCAGCAGGCACAGCCATAGGACACACAGGCAGAGCGATGGCATGACTCTTGGAGGGATGCCCTGTTGGGTTCTACAACAGCACTTCACAAAGCACAGATAATATAGTGTTACCTGGGGCTCCACCTCCCACTAACCACCAATCACTGACTTACTACAGTCATAAAATACAGCCAGTGGGGGCAGAGCAGCAGCACCCCCCAAAAAAATGAATGAATGCCATCGTGAGCTGCTAATGAACACATCAAGAAGCTTAACCAGCAGCGCCATAGGGCTTTCACTGAATTTTGAACGGTTAACAGACCTGGTTAGTAACTGGTAGCAGTGTGACTGTCACTCCGTTACATCAGGGAAAAGCCATCAGCCAAAACCTCAACCCTTAGCAGGTGTGTCTTCAATAAAGATGCAGATATTAATATTAATAATTAACCAGCACACAAGCCCAAGGTCTGCAGTTTTGCAAGCATTAGCCATTTGATCAGTAACCTCTTGACTCCAACCTTACAGCCAAATCATGGAAAGGAACGCATGTGGTCTTCACGTGATCGCATGAGGCCCCTTGCAAACAAAACAGCAGCTTTGGAAAACCAATTCAATACCACAGCGCCTCTCAGTGTCCAGAAGTGGGAATGTCTACGTGGTGGTGGAACCAATGACACCCTCCCCCCTAAAAGTGTGACGACTGCAAACACCTTTTGCTGCCAAGAAACAAAGTATAAAACAGAAAAATATTCCACTTGTAAAGTTACATAGCATCCCATTAGCATTTTTAGCTTTATTACAGCATGGTGGTGAAGGGGGAGTTGGGAACAGGAACAGTTGTAACCACTGCATCATCTGCTGGCTGTAACAGGAAGAAAGCTTGTTTGGTGATCAAACAAAATGTCATGAACAGCCCTCTGCTTCATACCACTTGCAGAGCTGTTGCTGTGTCGTTCCGGAGAAGGAAGGGGTGTTACACCACTCATTTGTCTCACGCACACATGCACGCACGCAGTCCTCACTGCTTAACCTCCACCACTCGGCTGCTCAACTGCACACAGACTTGTCTATTTGCAATGTCCTTTATTTTTCTTTTCCAGTTTCTGATGTGAAAAGAGGCATTAATTCCTTAATTAAATACTTAAAGAAAGCAAAAGTATTTACAAATTTCAATTAAATTGTAATCAATGAATTCAGGTGATAATTACAAGCACCTTCTGCTAGCCAAGGAAGGAAGTATAAATACAGAAAAATCTGCCACTTCTGTAAAGAAAAGTTACATGGCATCACATTAGCATTTTTATTTTGGAAAAAAAAAAAAAAACAAACAAAACTGAATATATATTTACAGAACTCTCCTGAAATGTATTTCCACTGGAAGCAGAAAAGGCTTTAGGATCCGTACTGTTTTTCTTTTTCTGTAAGTTGATTTCTCGATATATATTCAAGTTTTAATGATTTTCTTTTTAAAATCCACTACAGGCATTTTGAGGGGTGGTGGGGCATGGAGACCCTCCCCTCCCACATATAAGTGTAGAGCACATCGGGCAGGGGTGGGGCTCCAAAGAAGAGCATCCTGACCCCCAGCGAAGGCCAAAGTCCATGCCCAGGGGGCAACAGCGAGTGACGGCTCCTTCCTGAAATGTCCAGGGGGTTCTGCTCGTCCAACATCGCCATTATGTTTAAAAAAAAAAAAAACAAACAAAAAAAAAAAAACCCAAAAAAAAAAAAAAAAAAAACCCTAGGGCTACAACAAAAAATATCGCCACCTACACTATGAGCATCGTGTACATCATAACATATGAAACATTGAGATCAAGTTTCATAAACGCAATATGATACTGAAATATAAGAGCAGCCTTGGTTCATCTCATCTGGGTTCGTTTAGATGTCGTAAATAGTGTGTTGACGCGTTCAACAAAGGGTTAAACCTCACGCTGAAGGAACTGCACTCCCACAGTTAATACATTTATCAATCTTTTTTCAATTATTTATTTCATTTTGTTAAAGACATTCGCCAGAAGGAAAGAAAAGGATAAAGGGAGCCCATGTCACTCAGCTCCCACAGGGGAACTGGTTTGATTCTAACGAAAAGTCACATTTGTGACAAACATCCGAGTCCATCTGCCCTCGTGTCCGTCCAACAGGTGGCACTGCCAGGCCTAGCTGTTGTCGGACTCGTCCTCGGCCTCACGTAGCCAGGTAAAGAAGGCCGTGACAGACTTGAGGGCCACACCTTTGCCCTGTTGCTCGGCAGGGTCTTTGCTGGACTCCCACTTGTAGAAAGCCTCCTCCTTGATGACATCCTCATCATACAGTGTGTCAAAGAACATCCGCAGCAGGTCTGGGTGGAGAGGACAGACAGCATGTTGGTCCCACCCCCAGAAGGCCATCAACAAGTGATTCAGTTGCACTCAGACACAAACCCAAACTCTGCCCATAGGTCCCCCTAACAAAGACCCATCCCCAGCCCTGTCTCCACTCACTGGCTGGCTGCTCCATCTTCACCATGAGGGCCTGGAGAGCATACAGCGCCTGCAGTTCCTTCTGCTCATCGCTCAGGTATTTCTGCAGCAACTTGGCCCTCTGGGAAATCTGCTCTGTGTCCACCTTGTAGGGGTTCTCACCTGTGGATAGGTGAGTGGGTGGGAAAGCTGTTACAACTGTGGGACAGAAGACCCATGTTTCAAAAGCAGCACTGATTTAATGTGGTCACTCACGGATGATGGCTGACTGACACACGGAGGTCATCACGGCACGTACAAATGTGTTGGAGGTGACCTGCCGCTCGTCCAGGTTGGCCTGTGAGAGAAAAGGAGTCATAGGGTTGGGGTCGGGGTCAGGTATCAGCACAAATCAAGTCTACAGACCACGGGAGGAAGCTGGTGGCCCTGCCTACCTCAACCCAGTCAAACACACGTTGATTGTCGGCCTTCTCCTCAAACAGCTTGTTGAGTTGCCTGCTGATCTCCTCGGAGGACATGTCTTTTTTGCTCATCTTGTCCGACTCATCTCCCAGGGTGAATTCCACTTTCTGCACACAAAACAAGGCCGAGGTGAGCAATGTGGCCTGAACCCTGGAACCAGAGAATCCACTGCATCTGCGGAGGCAACCTCACTTTCTCTGTCACAAATTTGTTAACGTCTTCATCTGCAGGCAGGAAGTCCTTCCAGTTCAGGTCTGCTTCTCTCCATAGTGTGCCAGCTTTCTTATGGCTCTGAGAGAGAAAAACGCATATAGTTAGCCTCACTAACACTACCATTTCCTGTTTTTTGTCACACTTTAGTCACAGCAGGAATCACTCACCATGCCCTTGCATAACAACGTCAAGATCTCCACCAGTAGAACACCTGCTTTGCCCAGTGGGATGAGTGGCTTGGACAGCTCCCTGTAGGAGGCAGCAGACAGGGTGAGCAAGGCGCAACACACACACACACACACACACGGCATAAAGTCAGATTCTTACTTAAACAACTGGCCCATGGGAATTCCCCCCTCATGTAGCATGGGGGTGATGATCTCTGCCAGGTACAGCCAGATGTGAGGGATGTCTATGGCCATGTCCTCTGCCACCTCCAGGATTTCCCGCAACCTGCAGGGAGGCACACACCGTAAGAGCAAGACCAAAAATGGAGAGCTGGAAAGGCAGGTGCCTGGGACTGAGCAGCAACTCACCCGCGGTAATACTGCTCTGAGGACAGGGTCACTGCCTTCACCAGCTGGTGGAGTAGCAGGCCCATGTGCTCACGGGCAATGGTGCTACGTTCCAGCGTTGACTCGATGGCAACCCGCACAAACACAAAAAGGAGTGTTGGGCTGTTCATCTCTTGCACGCACTGCATTGCCTCCTAAGAAAGCACGGGAAAAAATAAGCAGAGGATTTACGGTCACATTTGTTCACATGGTTGCTCTGCTCCTGACATGCAACAGACCAAGAGCTACACATTCATACAGTTGAATGTGAAAGGACAGGCAGTGTGCCCAACAGCTCCATCACACCAGGGCCAGGACAAAGAGTTGAGGAAAGATGTGTTTTGAGAGACTTGAATGTTGAAAGAAAAATAAATTCAATATCTGATGTACAGAGGAAAGGTTTCTACTGGAGATCACAGATATTCTGGCTATGCAGCAGCCTGTCTACCTTCATGTCATTGATGTGCAGATATTCTTCAATGATGGCTGTTGACTTCTTCTCCAACTCCTCTTCGCTCATAGATGGTGTAGCAGGGGCTGAAGCAGGAGTGGGTGTGGCTTCCCCTTTCACTATTAATAGAGAGGTGTCATTGTCTTTCTCTCTCTCACTCACACACACACACCTTTGGCAGAAACACCTGCATACCTGTCTCCTTGCTCCTGGCTCGGTCACGGCTACTGCGGTCCCGTTCATCAGTCATGCTGGAGACACGGCGCACTGCATCAGCAGGACCACGCTGCTCTCGTTCTCTGCTGCGGTCTTCTGTTTCTCTGCTGTAACTCCTCTTGGTGACAGGTTGACGGTTCCGATCGCTTCTGTCAGGACCTCTGTCCTCACGGCGGTCAAAACCACGGTCCAAACGATCTGTACGGTCAAAGCGGTCGCTGCGCTCCCCACGATCACGACTTGAACTACTCCTGTTAAGACAAAGGAGGGAGAGAGGGGGGAGGGGGAAAAAAATCAGTTGTACCTCTTGTTTTAAAGACAGCACACTGGGAAGAGAAGGCGACCATTCCAATGGGAGACAGATGGGTTAAACCAACCTTTGGGGGAGCCTGCGTTCGCTATCAGAAGAGGACATTGTGGAGGATGAAGAGGACTGCTGTAGTGCTGAAAAACGGTTCAGAGTGCTGGTAGTAGGACGTCCTGAATCTGAGGCTGAGGAAATATTTTGTAGTCAGGGACATGGTGCCATCCTAGAAGTCCACATAATGGCATCTGCATGTAGAATAGTCAAGCTTAGCATTTGCACAAAGGGCTCCCCAACTTACCTGATTCAGTCTTGGAACCAGACCCACCACTACTGCCCTTGCCCCAGCTACCCCATGAACCCTTGCCCCCAGGGGCAAGAAGTTGGTTGTTGAAGTCCAAGGCTCCAGGCTGGTTAAAAGGGAAGCACAAGACAGTCACAATGGGACACATGAAGAGCACCTGTTCAGCTCAATCCTTCATGCCACATACTTCCTAGTCAGAAAAATCACACACCTTGGTGATCTTGCTGAGGCGACTTGTGTCAATAGGCCTGTTTTTAGAGATGGGAACCGTGTTCCAACCCTCATCCTGAGGCACACTGCTGCGTCCTCCAGAGGGGTGGAGGCCACTCCGTCCACCACCTCCGCCGCTCCGGCTGTCCTTTTTGGACAAGAGCTGCTGCTGAACCTTGACTTGCTCCCGATGCTCTTCCATTTCGGCCTCCTTGTGTATCTGCTCAATTGTCTTGGGCCCCTGATCACCTCTTCTGGGGACCCAGTTGTTCTGGAAGTGTTAGAAACCAAGTTAGAAAACTAAACATAACACAAACCTAACAGTGCCAGGAAGCAAAGGGACAAAGGGCAGGGAGAACACAATTTGGTAAGCTGCAGGCTTGGGGATATGTGCAAAGGGTTAATTGAGGACTGTCTCAGGTTACGGAGAGGTTTTGTGTCACAAACACCTCTGCGTTAAACTGCTGAGATAGTCTCTCTTAGCTGACTTCAACCCAAACAAGCCAGGGCAGAAGGCTAGTGAGTGTCTGAATGGCTGTGATCACACTGGAGTTATAGGTCAGGGACTAAAGACTAGCTGTCCAACACATCAGACTCAATGACATACTGTCAAAATGCTTACAGCAAAACTAAACTCTGATCACAATTTGCTGAAAATACGCTCTGGAGTTGTTAGGCCTCATGAAAAGGGTCACGTGACACTAACATGGGAATAAAGTTATGGAAAAAATGTGTTGAGACCAACAGAGCTGGAAGGGGACTATTACCCGTCTAAGGTCAATGACATCCTGCAGCATGAAGCGAATTCGGGATGATGTCTTCCTCTCCTTTATGATTTTCTCCATTTGGGTGAAATACTGGTCCATACGTGGCTGCAGGTACAACAGGAGCAGAGGATGAGCCCAGCAGCCAAAATTGCACTCTGGAATGAAAAAGTTTAATCTTGGGTCTCCCTTACCTTGGCCTTTTCAAAGTCCAGGTCCTTGCCGATGGTAGACAGAAGGCGGCAGAGACACTCCAACGACTCTTCATCATGGTTCTTCAGCAGCTTCACAATGCAGTCATGCATGATAGGTTCTGTCAGCATTCTCAGCTTGAAAAGTTCACCAATGAATTTAATGTTCCCAAGTGACCGCCGCCTGGCCTTGTCCTTGGCCTCCTCGAGCTCCTCCTTGAGACGCTGCTTCTCCTCCTCCTGGAAATGAGATACAAAGTTAAGATGAAAGTACACTATTTTTGTGTTTAAATTCAAAGAAAACAACATGAAGAGTACTTTCAGCAGTGCAAGTTACCCCAGTTGCAGCATCCAGCTCCTTTTGTTTTTTCTCAAAGATCTCATCATCATCCTTGTCCTTCTCAAACTCCTTCTGGCAGCGGTTGAGCAGCAGTTTGCGGAAATTCACAGTGGTTCCTGGTTTATCCATGGTGGGGACTTTGAGCTGAAAAAGAGAAAAGGAGGAATAAAATTAAATCGGAGATTAGGCATATTGAGTGACTTAAAACAGGCTGTGGTACACATGAACTCAGAGCTCCTCAGATCCTCAATCCCATCATTGCAAGTCAGTGGCCCAGACACGTGGCGCAAAATGGAAATCATCACAGGTGCTAAGATAGACTAAACAGTAACCACACTTACCCCCATGAGGCAGCGGCACATGTTGGCATAGGCGACGGAAAAGTTGGGCTCAGAAATGGCCTTCTCAAAGATGAGGTCAATGACACCTTTAAGCCGCTCCTCAGTATCAATGGTGAGCTCAGTCACCTGCTTCATCAGCTGTTGGAACATCTGGGGTGTCAGCTTGTTCAGGATACTCCTCACACGACGGAAGAGGTCCTGTGTGCGCAGTGTCTCGGGATCATCCTCTTCCTTGACGCTGACAGACTGCTTGCGTGTGCTGGGCTTCCAGGCCTTCTCAGCCTTGTTCAGCTGCACATCGTCATTCAGTGAGACGCTAGCTATGATCTTGCGTGGCTCCTTCCGCTGACCCTGCTGAGAGCGGCGTGGGCCTCCCATTCCAGAAGGCTATGGCAAAGAGGGAAAGTCAGAATTCCTGCTCCAAAAGAAACTGACCTCCATATCACTTCCCAGCCACTCCCCTGCTCCAACTCACCGGGCCACGGCCTGTAACAGGCCTTCCAAGGTTAGCAAAAGATGGTGTGAAATCTGGGCTGCAATTCATACCCGACAAGCGGCTAGGATCCAGAGGTCGAAGGGGTGTCTTGTTGGCCTAGATCAAGAACACCAATATCAATCAGAACAGGCTTGTTCTTCACTAAAACACAGAAATGACACTGAAGAAATGCTAGGCCTACAACCCTCTACCTTGTCAAGGACCACATCGCTAATGTGGGGCAGACCCTCAGGCTTGTGCATGCTGGCACTGATGAACTGGAAGCCCAGCAGGAACTCACGGTCATATTTCTTTTTCTCTTCTGGGTTTATAGGCTTCCATTGCTCTGGAATAAAAATGCAGGACTAGAGGATCAATATACAATTAAATATTTTATGAATGATTTTCAGTGCTCCTTTGTATATCTGCTGTGTAAGCGTGTTTAACAAACAATTGTTAAACTTTAAACACTTCACCCAAACACACTGCTCTTGGCCAGGTGGGAGGTCAAATGTTCAGTCCAGAGTGGTTACAAACCTTCTTTATACTGATACTTCTGATCTCCAGGTTTGTGGGACTTGGGTTCAATGTTCTCAGCATCTAGCTTGTCCTCTTTCTCCTCCCAGGTTTCCTCCACTTCTTCAGCAGCTGGAGGAGCTGGGCAGGGCTCTTCAGTATCTGCATGGGCAGCTGGGGGTGAGGTCTGCTCGGGCTCTGAGCGGCTGTCTACTACCTGCTCCTGGGGCTGAAAGGGGAGAGACGCTAACATCAGCATTCCCCCCCTACCATTTTCATGGCTACCTGAGAGCGAGAGACAGAACTTAAATTCCCGTCTACTGAATTTCTGGCCAACCTCTTTGAATGCATCCAGAACGTCTCCCCCAAACTCCTTTTTGTTCAGGTCTTTCATCTTCCTCTTTTTCTTTGGCACAGAAACAGCAGCTATGGAGGACAGAAGCCATGAGAACTTGCTATTGGGGACATAACACAGGAGGGCTACCCTGTAACCCTCAGATCCTCATTTCCATCATTGCAAGTCAGTGGCCCAGACACATGGCACTAAACTGAGGTCATCACAGGAGCACATGCATACATACATACACCATCACACAATCGCACACACCTTGCATAGAGGTTTCCCCTGCAGGGGAACTCTGCGGTGAAGATGTGTCCTCCCTCTCGCTTGTAGGAGGGGCTGGATCTGTGGTCGGCGGAGTGGCAGCAGTCTCTACAACCAGGTCTGGCTCTGGAGAAACTGGTATAATGTCTTCTGTGGGAAGGGTCACTGGCAATGGCACAACCACAGGGGGTGTCTGTGCTCGTGGGACATCGGGCTCAGCAATGGGGCTCACGTCACACTCGGATGAATACTCTGGGGAGTGTGCTATGTGCTGTGACTCTGCGATAGAGATGCCGTTGGCTAGCTGTAACTCCTCAGGCTGAGCGATCGGAGACTCCACAGGGGCCTCTGACTGAGGGGTGGGGCTCTCTACTTGTTCTGGGGTGGAAACTGGCTCTATGCCATTACTTTCCAGGGCCATATCCACAACAAGGTGCTCAGGTTCAAGTGGCACCTCCTCTAGCTTCTTTTCTGCGGCCTCCATTTCTTCCTTGTTGGTGCTTGGCTCTACAATGGCAACTGGAGACTCAACTGTTTCTGCGGTTATGGGGACATCCTGATGAGGAGTGGTGTTAGTGAGGGGACCCGTGGGGGCATCGATGCTGTCGCTCACCAGCATAGAGGGGGCATTAGTGTTTTCAGGCATCTCCCCAGGAGGAACAGGCACGTCCGGTGAGAGCGCCCCCTTGCTCTCCATGTCCGTTTCACTCTCAGACAGAGTGGATGCTGTGGAGCTCAGATCAGCTTTTTGAAGCTCTGGGCTCTTTGAAGGTGAGGTGACAGTCGGACAAGGGGCTACTTTCACCCGTTCATCTGCAAACAAAGAGCATTGGTGAGCCAACAACAGTCACACCTGCAGCTCAGGCACCAGGAAGGACTTTGTTCATAAAGTCAACTCACCTGGCTGGACGGCAGCGGGACTGACGTTCTCACCATTGGTCTGAATTTTGTAAGCATCCAAGCCGAGAACAAAATAGGTGAGAAAAGGTTGCATCAGAGCAAGTCCCCTACTGGCCCAGAGCTCTATATTTAGAAAGTTGGCCACACAAAAAAAACTCACCTGTGGAGGAGTCGGGGTGGATGTGGTCCTGCCTCCTGACATGATCTCCTCTGTGATGTCACGGCCTCCCTGGTTAGGATCCCGTATTCTAATCTGTTAAAGCAAATAGTATGAAAACCACAAATACAGACACCAGCACCAGTACTATCAGAACCTGTACTACAGTGTCCAGCAGGAGGGGGGTGGGGGAAAGAAAAAAGAAAAAAAAAGAAAAAAAACCAAAAAAATAAAAGGAAAAAAACCAAAAAACAGCAGAACACTGAAGTTAGAGCTTCATCTGTCTTTATACAAATCAGCAGGAGTGTGTCATCTAGTCAGGAACATGGAGCTGAACAGCAGTACTCCGTTCAAACAAAGGAAGATGGAACCACAGATCAACCACCAGGTCCCAGCAGCACATTATAGTGAAATTTTTGTGGCGGAAGAACAGAGTCAACATGCCAATAAGAACACTGAACTTCAACTATCAGACAAACAAACAGCAGACAACCCAGTATCTAGATTAACTGGACCTACATTAACATGTCTGTTTTCTTGGCACCTTTTCTCTGAACTCATAGAAATAGGTACACACAGGATAGCCCATGTTCCCTGTCCTCACTGAGTCCCTCTCTCTCTCTCCCACACACACAAACACACACACACACACACACACACACACACACACACACCATACCTTCTGAAACCTGTAAGAAGGTGATCAGCAGGCATGTGAGCTAAAGGCCCAGTGCACTGGCAGCAAGGCCTCCCACATCCTGGGCCTGGATTGCCACTGTAAGCCAAGGCTCTGCCAAAGAGACCTGGATCTTCAGCAACTGCTGCTGTGGCTCGAGTGTGGCCTGCACCCCCCTCCCAGCGTGCAGAGCGAGCGAGACAGAATGGCTGCACTGATGAAGCAGGGCTGCTGGAATGTGAGCCCCGCCCACAGAGCACCGGGCCAAATGGAGCGGCTAGGGGGGGGCACACTCTTCAAACAGTCGAACCACAGAGATCCTTTCCCGCAAATGCTGAACAAACTTTCTGCCCACGCTCACTTCCCTCCCTGTTCCCGCCCACTTGACTGCTTTCCGCTTCCTGTCTGGGGGGAGGGGTGGGCCACGTGGAGGAACAGTGCAAAGTCATGTCCCTCCCCTCTGTCAGAGAGCAATCCAGTAGGCCCCAGGGTTTCTCAAAAACAGATCATTTTAAAACTTTAATATGTACTGCCTGTGTTTCCATACACTCACCCCCAACTAAGGAATATCTTATTTAAAAAAAAAAAAAAAAAAAAAAAAAAAAAAAAAAAAAAAAGCACTCAGCTGAAGGGATGCCCCCCCTCAGCACTAAGAGGTTCTGTTAAAATAGTGATGGAAGCTCAAAGTAGAGTGCAGTCCTTGCATCACTATGCTGCTAGTAGCCTGTTGGGGCATTTCAACACCAACATCAGTCAATTATACTACAGCTAAGCCGGTGTGCAGATGCACCGAGTAGGACTAGCAAGACAGACGCGGTCCCATGTGTTCAGCAAATGATATGTGTGTGCTGTCTCTCTGTGCTCATGTCTCTGTGCCTGGTCCTCTGATTCACAGGAGTTGAAGCACCACATGCACAAGGAGAACCCAGAGGGGTTGAATGGCCCCTTTATACCTTCATTTCAAGTTCTGTTTGTTAAAAGAACAACATTTCCCATAATTTCAGTTCAATTTCATTTCTGAAGCTTTCATTTTTAGAAAACAAAACTTCAAAAACAGCAATTTTCTCACATCTTGTCCAATCCCCATCATACATTGATTCTGATGTATAGACAGGAACTTACTACTATATACTACTAATATATGCAGTGGTCTTGTGACAGGAGACAGAAGCAAATAGGATACAGGTGAGTACAGAGCCGCCAAACCTGCTTGCGCTCCCTCTTGGTGGGAATGTGCTGTGGCGGGGGTGGCTGCTGCTGCTGCTGCTGCTGCTGCGGGGGGTTTATCATGACAGACGCTGGCACTGATGGGGGGTACTGCGGTTGGGCTGAATAGTAGGCTCCTGTGGATGGGAAAAGCACACTGGGTAATACCAGACAGCAAGGCACATCACCTGGTGAGGCCAGCATGCAATGGGTGCAAACAGGACAAAGCAAAGAGACCAGCATTTAAGTTTTTTTTAGTTTCACAATCTATTTCTACAGCCTGTTTCAGAGAAGCAGAGTAGCTACTCAATCTGCAGTCTCTCCATTCCAGATCTAGTTCCTTAACTGCTACACCAGCGCCTGGAGGCCCAAGCACAGGCAACGAACACAGCTCCAACACTTAAGAAAAACATGCACTGTTTCACTGGCTGCAGTGCACAAGGAAGGGAAATGTGCAAAGCAAAGAGCACCAAACCTCCAGGATGGCTCCAATAACAGGGCATCATCTAGAGCAACATCAGCTTCTCTCTTACACAGACATTGGAACCTGGTGATAACAGTACTATGCTGCCCACTGGCATGAAAAGCCCCACATTGTTGACCAGGAAGAGCACAGACTAAATATAGTCATAACGGAGGGTGCAGAAAACTGTGAGCAGAGTAACTGAGAGCCTATCAAAAGTGTTTAAAGCATGCAGAGAGCACTGTGGAGCCAAACAGACAAAATGACAGCGGAAGCACACATACCAGGAGACCGTCCATGAGACGAGCGATTGCCCATTTGTATGAGATTGGAAAGTTCCTGTGTGAGGGCTGTGGTTCTTTCCTGAGGTTGGACCTTTTTCTGAAGCCACCCATACGAGTCTTTTCATGCGACTTTCCTAACTCCAGTCTACCTTCTCACCGTGATCCATGGGGGGTGGGGGTATAAGGCAGGAGGAATGCTGGAGCCGTACTTGGAAATGGGGCATTCACAAGCCAGACTACGTCTCACCGGAGGGAGTGAGAGAGCAAATAGGGAGGGCTCGCATTCATTACTTCTAGACCGAGTTATAAATAAACCCCCGCAAACATTCACCATGTGAATACTGTGGGGGTACAGCTGGGGGAACCTCCTGGCACCGGAAGCATCTACTATAGGCCCCAAGAATGACTTTTTATTCAGAATCCAAAATATTCTTAGTTTAATTACAGTAACTAATCCAACAAAGATGCAAGTTAACAATTGAGTTACGGTAAAAAATCTGATTACACAGCAGACCTGACCCTTCAGGAGCACCCTTGTCCTGTTGACACAGCTTGGGGTGAGGAGGGACACTGTGTCATGGTCATAGAGCTGACCTCAGCCATGTGATGTTCAGAACAGATGAAGACAAATAAAACTAAAGACAGACATGGTGAGCACTACAAACAAACATGATATCATGTTGCCAAAGAAGTAAAAACATTTCATTTTCAGCCAAGAGCTGGCTAATAAAGGTTAAAGCACAGCACAGTTATAACACGAGTGACCAGTGAGGTATTTAACCACTTAAAACTCATTTGAAGACCAAAGCCCAGAGCAGAGATGCAGTCAAAAGGAGAGGGAACGTTGCCTGTAGGAAACAGCCCAGAGACATTCCACAGCTCAAATTAACTCTGCTCCACAGTCCAGGCACAACAGACCCTGGCGAGCTAGGAAGCATGCATGAGTACACAAAACCCATAGAAAATGGCTCAATTTTTTTTTTTTTTTTTTTAAAACATCCTCTCACTTGCATTATGTTTCACAAACAATCACTTCATACAGAGGAGCGCAGATCATCCCAAAAATGTGCCGAATCTCCAAAACGATCACAGCAACCCTGAGCTCCCCAAATAGGAACAGCGTGACCAAATTAAACAAGCCTTTCGGAAAAAGATACAGGAGACAGACTCTACAAATCATATTAACATTGGAGATGTCACTGAACTTCAAAATGACCAGAAATATAAATACTAGGTTTACCCCTCCTCAACAGTAAGCATGTCACAGTACAGTAGGTACCAGGCCTGGCATGTATGTGGTTCTGTTCAACAGACGAGGCCCCAAACAGAGCCTCTTACCATATGTACCATATTCTGCTGGGCTGGACCCAGGGTAGAAGCCGGGTGTTCCTGTGGTGACTGGATACTGCTGTGCTGTGGCCACGAAGGGTGATCGGTACTGCTGGGAAATCAGAGCGACAGATGGAGACAGAGAAAAGATTAGAAAGTACATCCTCAAAACAGGCACACACACTCACATGTAGGAGCCTCAGAGCACTCGGAGGTGTCCTACACACCTCAGTGCACCCTGAAGTGCCACCGCCAGAGAACTGGCTGCCTTCCGTTTGCACGATGCATTTTTGAGCACGGGACAATGAGGAAGAGCCTGGAGGGGTCCAGAGACCACCCACTGGGTGAGGTGCACCCAGGGGCTGGGTGCCTCCTGCCTTTTTCAATGCATGATGCAGGGTTGAATGGATGTGCTGTGGTTCACAGATTCAGCATGGCCATGTGTCAGAACCAGGCACTGACCACCAGGTCAGTGAGGTCATTGAGGCTAATATGTACTATACACTGTAAAGGTTGACTGACCCATGGAAGGGTCTCATTAATTCTCCTGCTTCCTCCCTTCAGTGAAGTAATGAAAAAGGATGATTTGTATAATTTCGCAGACTAGACACCAAGCTGTACATTTCCAGGCAGGAAGGTGCAAGGTAGACAATACCTGTGCAGAAGAAATGAAGTATGCAGGTCCCTGGGAGTTGCTGAAGGACAAGGGCTGCTGAGAGATCATCATCATCTGTGAGCTAGGCTGATAGACGTGTGTGGGGGCAACAGGTCGTGCTGCACCACTGGCCTGGACCCGTGGGGCATTGCTGGGCAGGGTGGGCCGGTTCTGGTAGAACGGCTACAGGGCAAGACATAAGGGATGCTATTAGTGCTGGAGTCCACTAGACACAGCAAAGTGTAGGATTCGCAGCTCTATGGCTCCATGACTGCCAATTACCATCAATTAGATTATAATAAACCAATTAGACACTGCTTTTCTACCTTAGCCCACAGCTAAACCTCTCACTTTGACATGTCAAATTACTCCAAACATGTAAAAAACTAAACACATATGCTCAAGTGTTCTTGTAAACACACTGACCAGATACTCTGATATAGGGTGAAAGGCCCTTGTGGAATTTAAACACAGGTTCATTTTACATTGCTTCCTACAAGCAACAGTATCTCTATCAGACACAAATCAGCATGACATACATGGCTGCCCTGAAACGGTACAAAACCAGAAGCAGTTGGCCTGGAAGAGATGCACCTCGAAGAAACACAAGAGGCTGGCACAGGTGACTATACAAAGCAAAGCAGTTACACATCATGAGCCACATTTGCTCCTGAAAATTTGCTCTTAAGTGTAATTCTTCTAAAATTAACTCAATTACAATTTAATGGATTTAAGGGGGGCAGTGTTTGCACATCACAACCCCCCCCCCAAAACATGCTAAACAATCCCCTCCCTTTTTTCTAACAAGAGAAACTCAAATCAAAAGCAAAATCCTCAACATCAGAACTGCTTTGGAATCCTACAAGTCCAGGCTTAAATCCACCTTTAACTCAACCTGTGTAATGCTGAGAACCTGACAAACATTTCTCATTAGTATCTTTATACTGGACTCCCAGAACAGCTAACTGATAGACTACAACCCATGCATAACACTGTGAGCAGTGCTGACTACTATAAAAAGAACTCACTGCATCTGTTGGCTAAACACAGGTTACCTATAAGCTTTAAAACTGCTACAATTATTTGCAAAGCTTTAAATGGAGTGCCACCATATTGTTACAGAATGCCTTCCAGAGTTTACACTTTCCTCTCAAATCTTCAGAAGAAGCCTTACTGCATTTTCAAAAAGGTAAAATGAGATGACCAGGGAGGCAGCTTTGTCTGTGTGCACCAAAATGATAATCAAAAAGTAGCTTTTGTGAAAACCTTTAAAAAGCCGCTATAAATATTTGTTCTGCTTTTAGTTGACACCTAACATGTTTATTCATCTTAAACCTGGTTGCTATAGACCCCTAAATTAACTCATCAACTCAAAAGTTGCTTGGAGAATCAAATAATATATTCCATACAATTCCTTTTCCCTCATTTGGGTTACTTTTGGAAAAAGTGACTGACAGTTGGAACTCAATCATTCCAGTATCAAGTGCTTTGGGAAGCTGCTCAGACAACACTTCTCATAAAGCAATTACTGTAAACACTCATGCATTTTATTTCACTCATAATCAAAAAGGTCTGTACTTTTAATGGAAAGTTCTATTCTTTTGTGGATGACGCTTTTCCAAAGCAACATGCACTGGGTTTATATAAGTTACTTAGAATGAGTTCCCATATATAGAGCAGAGAAATTTTACTGGAATAATTGAGGGCAAGTACCCCAATCACACTGGGAATAGGATTAAAACCCAGGACCTTCAGCTGCAAGGCAAGAGCTCTACCTGCTATGCCACCTGCTCCACAGCCCTACACTCAGACTCTGATTTGACGTGTCGATACATATCACAAAGCAGCAAAAACATTCGTCAACAGCCATGAGACCACCATATCCTTCTGATATCTGTATTAGTTTTCTCTGGACATGAAATCTGGACAAGAGCAACAGACTCATTACCTGAAGAACATTTCTGACAGATGAATAAGCTACTGCAGCCACAACTACAACTCAATACACACATCAGATTTAGATGTGTACGTACACACACCTATGAAAGGCCCCGTACCTGGCACTACAAAGTCAAAAGTAGGAATAGTGAAGATAGCTTTACCTGCAGTGATCTGAATCCTCCCTTCAGCAGCACAACACACAGAGCAGCAAGCAAAAGGAGGAGGAGAGAGGAGAGAAGGCAGGAGTCATCCATTACCCATGTGTAAAGCACAGCAAGACAGAGACCCAGCCCAGATGGACCCACAGCTAGGAGCTCAGCAGCATGCAGGAATTCTCCCAGGCCCCATGTCTCCCATCCTAACCATGGCCCCCCACCCCAAAAAAGCCACATAACCAGAAAAACAAAGTGACTGTACCAGAAGAGCAGTACCAACTGTTCAGCAATACAAAGTACTTAGTATTTTCCCCTAAAAAGTCTGGCATACCAATTCAAACCACGTAAAACTATGACCTGAGGCAATAGTACTCAGCAATACAGATAGGAATTAAATTTTTTTCAAAACTATATAGAGGATTTAAATAAGCTGTACATGAACCTATGGATTCTATATCTACCAGTTCTGAGCCATCAGCAAAGTACACCCATTGTTAAACTGAACTTGATGATCGGATTCCACATATCGAGAAGCGTGTAAGGTGCCAAAATTTAGGTGCATCTCTTTATTGGGCTTCTGTATTTATAATGTTTTATAAAAGGTCTGCCCAGGTGACTATGCTGTTCTGTTCAAATCTAAAAATGCCTACTGTTGCTTCTCATTCCACAGAGCTGTCATGATTATGTTTATACACTACTGGTCAAAAGTTTTAGAACACCTAATTTTTTTCAGTTTTTATGGAAAGGCATGCAGTTTAACATGTTAATGTTTCGTGAAATCAAGGCATAGAACAAAAAAAAAAAACTATGGAAAATTAAAAAAAAAAGTCAAGGAATCATTAGGTGTACAAATTTATTCAAATTTTTTTATTCAAAGTAGCCACCTTTTGTTGATTTAACAGCCAAACACACGGCATTCTTTCTATAAGGGAAATCAAATATTGGTAAGAAAGATCTCCCCAAGACTGTTGCAGAAGTTTATTTGTTCTATACCTTGATTTCATGAAACATTAAGACAAACTGCGTGCAGTTCCATAAAAACTGGGGGGGAAAAAAGACCGGTAGTGTACTTTATTTCATACTAGGCAGGTCATAACCACCACACTACTATTTACAAGACAATGTTTCCCAAAGTGATTTACCGCATTAGATAGTAAGCTTTACAATTGTGTACCTACACTACCGCTCAAAAGTTTTAGAACACTTCAGTTTTTTCCCCCAGTTTTTATGGAAGTGCACACAGTTTAATGTCTTAATGTTTCATGAAATCAAGGCATAGAACAAATAAACTTCTGCAACAGTCTTGGAGATCTTTCTGACCAATATTTGATTTCCCTTATAGAACGAATGCCATGTTTGGCTGTTAAATCAGCAAAAGGTGGCTACTTTGATGAATCGAAAAATTTGAATAAACTTTTGTACACCTAATGATTCCTTGACTTTTTTTTTTTTTAATTTTCCATTTTTTTTGTTCTATGCCTTGATTTCACGAAACATTAAGATGTTAAACTGTATGCATTTCCATAAAAACTGAGAAAAAAAAAAAACTAGGTGTTCTAAAACTTTTGACCGGTAGTGTATATATTTAACACCCTCTCTCCTCCAAAAGAACATACAGCTCAGATTTAAAGAAAGTAGACTTGCACCAATATGAAAATTCTGACTGATGCCAATATACAATAATTTCTATGGACATTATCAGCCGATTCACATGGGAAAATGGGATTAGATCTGCCTGGATGAGAATTAGACAAAATGTAACATTCACTTAATATAATTATTCAAATAGGTGGCATCTGTTAAAAGCCACATTGCCTGGAGAGGGATTGGTTTTGCCCAAAATGTTAAATTTTTTGGCATCCAAAAGAATGCAAGTGTTATGTAGCATTTTAAATAATGAAAAAATGATAAAAACAATAAACAACTTTTCTGGGTGTTCATTTTTCTTTTAAAACAAGAGGGAAGTTTTGTGTGTGTGTGTTTTTTTTTTTTTTAAACTGCATCTCTGCCATGTGGCATAAGCAGCACCGTACAATCTCTCCCTATAGACACTACATTTTGAAAAGATTAAAAATGGTATATTTTATATTGCTTTTGCAAACTTCCACACCCCATACAATTCTGAATGTCCCATAGCTCAGTGTTGCCTAAATTCTCTGCTCATCCACAACACAGAAACTGGGTCAAATATGAGTTTAAATTATTGACCAAAGAGCAATATAACTAATTTAGACAAATATCAACCAATATGGTTCCAATATCACCGTGTATCCCTAAAAAAGTTCATTCCACCAACAGATGAAAAAACACTGATGCAGACAGCACACTGCTGAAGTCTTACAGCCCCATTTTTGCTGGCACACATTAAATAAGCAACTGCACACAAAACTGGGGAGCCCCTGGCCTAAGCAGTCGTACTCGACTTTCAAACCAAGTAATTAGTCAACCATGTCACAATTAAGTGAAGCCAGGGAGCAAATGTACAATAAGGGGTTGGCTCATTTATATTAACCAGTAAGCCTAGTGAGTTATGTCGAAGGAAAAAAGTACACATTGTACAACACCAAGGATGCATAGGCTTCAGCCATGAATATGGAGGCACAGATTACCCCCCACCAAAAAAAACAAAAACAGGAAAACATGGTTATGAAATCTACCTCTTTTGCTCAAACAATGACCACTCCAGTTGATACAACTCACAGTCCATTTCTTAATGAATTCTTGTCCCACATGCAAAATTGTAAAAAAAAGGACAGTCAACATATATATATATATATAAATAAAATAAAAATGAGCCCCCTGTGATTGCTAGCTGTCCTGCAACCCACCATCATGGTGGACCACCTATAATTCCTCCAAGGTCAAGTTAATTGTTAGCAGTTTAAAATGATCACAACACAAAAGTAAAACATGGTATTGGTACCATATGTTAAACTACCACAAAACCACCTTCTGTATTTTGGCAAAATACTGTACTTTTTTTTTTTTTTTTTTAAATACCCATCAGTACCAACCCAACAATTTTGTCTTGTGTATGTGCATGTATAGATAAAAAGCAAGCAGGCATGAACAGAAGATAGGATCAGCACCAGAAGTGTGTGGAAAAACTCAGTGACACAGCACCAAGCAAAGGGATTGTGACATGTCCATCCATCTTGATCTCAGTGTGTATCTCTATGACAACATACAGCCCAATAAAATACTTAAATTCAACTCCCAGCCCAGAGCACCATTGAGCTCCCCGGTCAGGAGTTAGTACCTGCTGGTGTAAAGAACGCGGCCCCGCAGCAAACTAGAATAGGAGCAAAAGAGACAGGTCAGAGGACAGAAAGAACACACAGGGAGGACACAAACAGAGAGGTCAGAGGACACAGGGAGGACAGTGAAGACAGGGCAACAACATAAAATGGGAGTCTTCCACACAGCTATGAATGTGTCTCATAAGGAACTCAGAAGGGGAGGATTCAGAAAGGAGTTTAGTACATAAAGGTTACAGCGGGTTTACCTGCTCATATCTGAGCAGAGGTCACTATGCCTCTACTCCGAAGATGATGGTACACACCAACAGCTTCCAACAGATTCCTCGAGGCTCACCTACACAAGCGCACACACACTTGCACAGCTACTACCCATCTTGGGTATACTGCAGAGCAGATGAGTGAGCTGTACTATCGTGTTAGAGTATGGCTGTGAAAAAGCACAGGCGGTAAGAGGGACAGTGGGGGGTGGGTACATGGTCTGCCTAGGGACGTGTGTACCTGGCGAGGCTGCGGTGCTGGGTTCATCTGTGTAGGTGGGGGGGCGAAGACAACAGAAGGAGGCTGCCCTGGAGGATAGCCGGCCTGCAGACATATGACAGTGAAAGACACTGACTCATCTAGCACGGTGACAGGACAGACAGCATCATGTCATCCATGTGTGCAGAACACAGGGCTGGATGTTCAGAGCTTACCGGTGAAAGTCCAGGGGAAGGAGCAGGGTGTGGGGCAGAGGGGGGTCCTGCTATAGGCTGCGGGGCTTTATTCATTTCATCTGGTTCCGCATGGAGAGCTACACACCTGTGGAGAAATCTGACAAGAAATTCTATATCAGCCAGGGCTGTCAGCAGCCAGGTGAACAGACCTCCATCTCTCACACATAGTATAAAGTACTTTGCCTGCAGTGTTTTCACCAGCATACCATCCTTTGATAACAGCTGCAAGATTAAGTGTCTAAAGGAAGGACGTACCAAAGAGAACAAATGAGGTCCCTGACACAGGGATGACAGCGTGTGGAGAGGCAGTGTGGAAGACACTCGTGTGATCAACCTGCATAAAAAACATAGACATGGTGGTGATGTCATTCATTCTCCCAGGAAGGATCTGTACCGCATTCTGTAGCACAATAATTTACTATACCACCCAACAGTCAAACTGAACTATGGCTCTTTTCTGTCCTGTCTGCCACATAACTCCTACTTTCCTGGACAAAAAAAATATAGTCCTAATGTTCCAACATCCTTGCTGGCCGATTGAGGAAGCAGCAGTTCTCAGATCAGATGGAGTAAATCCCATCATTTGAACCTTTGACCCAGGGAGAACTGGGAGGAAGACTCAAGACAGGAAGCAGAGCAAGGGCAGCAAGGCCTGAGAACCTCATCTCCGAAAACTCAACTATATTGCAACCTAAAGTGGGTGAAGCCAACAAAGGCTCCATTCCACGCCCAGACAGTTTGCAAATGCCTACCAAGAAGGAAGAGGGAGAAAGAGAACAGGCACTGAGAGTCATTGGCCTGAAGGGTGGGTTGACAGTAGAGGGTGGTGGGGGCTGGCTGTGCAGTTTGTGCTGAGTGTCTGTCCCATAGGCTAGGGGGTGGGGCAGGTACACCGAGCACGCTCAGAGCACCTGACACCTAACTCTAGCAGACACTTCCAATGAACCCAGCTGAGGAGTTAATTCAAAGGTGGTATGAATTTACATCTAGATTAAGTTGCCTTGGTTAATTTAATTCTCCTTTGCATGTTCTTGCTCTTACACACACACATTAAAAAAACCCTAGGACTCTGGGTTCTGATAAAACCAGGAACAAGTTTCCAGAACCACTGACAGTCCGAGAGAGAGAGAGAGAGAGAGAGAGAGAGAGAGAGAGAGAGAACACAAATGAGACACCTGAGACAGAACTCTATAACCATCTGGGGTCATCGTGCCCAAACAAGGACAGGTGCTGTAGAAGAAATGAGAGCCCCACCTCCCGAGAACAGCGTAACTGGTGTCTGATCACATCTGCTAAAGACCATGCAGTAGGGGTGGGATAGAAAGACAAGGAGCAGAGTACACCCTTACTGAGGCCAGTCATACACAAACACTAGCTTCAGGGTGGTGTCGTGCACCTTTACAGCTACGAGCGTGTACGCGTATAAACAATTACCCACAGAATGTGCCCCCTGCAGCTCAAACTGACCTCATACAGTCAGTCCAGGGGTAACGTGGGAACTACTTTAATCTGAGCCTTTTGCTTTAGTGTGCATACTCATGCAGTATGACAGCAACAGAACTTCCTAAGTGGCATCGAGCCCAGCACAGAGGACGAGCTGTGGCCTTAAATGGCTCCTGGACTTGGCTCAAATGGCTCAGGGACTGTGACAACACTTTGGATGCAACATGCTGGACAGGCTAGTTGATCCCAATGCAGCACAGTTCACATTGGCAACCTTCAAAGTTACTAGTTAGTGGTAGTTAGGTTTTTAACCCTCTTTACTCACAGATCTATTTGTACAAAATTGTAATTTTTACTGCACCTATTTAGAGTTTTAAAAAAAAAGATGGGTCTTTCAAATGCAAGGAAGCAGCACCAAACACTATGCATCCTGTTGACCCATCAAAACCAAGTAAATTAAATGAATCAATCAATTTAACCTCATTCATGAAACAGAGCAGATTGGTGTGCTCAGTACTCACATCCAACAGGAAAAATATAAAATATAAACTGACTGATATGATGAGAGGCTGCGGGAAGTGTAGTAGATCAGCCCCCCCCCCACACACAAAGCAGAGCCTCTCAGCAGGCCCAACCAGCTTATGATACACAAGGCAAAGTCCACTTCTACATACACTAAAGTCGGTATCCACTGCGACTCCACACACCACTTTATCTCGAGCAGCCTGTTTGTGCAGAAATGGAGTCACACGGCAGAGGGCTGGAAGCGGAGGAGCACCGCATACAGGACACATTTGCGGCACACGGCATTCAGGCCCAATCGTCAGCTCATTTCAAGTTACACCAAACCCCAACATCTTCTATTATTTCAGTTAAAAAAAAAAATCATACATTTCAAACCAGGGGAGCGGCATTCCTTCTCTCTCTCACACAGAAACTGCTGGGCCGCCATATTGCGCGCACACCATTCCCCGGCCCGCGCATGAACCACGTGGTTCCTGCGCGTGGCTAAAGTTCGAGCCGCAGCTTCAAACGGCGCAAGGCGACATCCCGAGTCCGCTGCACGCATGCGACTCGGGGACCACTGGTTAACAGTTTACCGCACATTAAGTAAAAGTTAACGGCAGTTGCAGAATCTGAACACAAGTTAAACCTCAAGAAGCGCTGCATACAAGCAACGCTGTCTCGTAGGCCCCATTAGCATGGGGCTAACGCCGAAGCCCGAGCGGAGTTTAGACTAAGAACAACTAACGTTTTCACAACCACATTTGTACCGTTATATCGCAGCGTATACAAATAACTGCACGTCCAGGTAAGAATATCTCATTACTGTTAAAGTACCTCGAGGTCCACGAACAGAGCGGTTAGACTGTAAATTACGTAAAAGTAGTGTTAACGACGAAGGGGAAAAGCCGTGTCCGAGTGGGAATCACCGCAGCAGAGCCAAAACAACGGACAAAGATCCATATTAACACAACACAGGAGGCCAAACAGCTGAAATATCCATATCAACAGGCCAGCGGAATCCAAACAGAGCAGAAATACAACAGGAGAGGCGTCAACCTACATAGGCATACATACAGTCCCCTCCCCTTAATTAATATTCATAAATCTTGCATACGATAATTCAGTGCGTACGTAAGAACAGGCGCTAAAGCCCCTTCTCTGCGTCATTAATATTCAAATTTAACCAGAGCCGCCCCAATCAATTGGACCCTGGCCGTATAAATACGAATAGAAGCAGGTAAGAAAGCCCCCCCCGAGAATAAACACGGAGCTCCTTGAATCTGGCCATCAAGCGGAGAAGTAGATGAGGACTCCCTCCCAGAAGCAACACGCATATCTGCATTAAAATGCACTTTTATCCACAGGAACAGAAGAGAAGACGCCCTTGTACAGATAATGGAGCCATATCTACACTCTGGCATTAATATGGAGGCATTAAGTCTCAGTTTCACTCATGGCCACATGTATACATTCATAACCGCCAGCTGACAGCTGTGCTGTTTTGATTCAAGAAAAGCAACAAAGCGTCAGTGAGACGGTGGGTTTGTGCGCAAATCCCAACAGAAATTACATTCAAGACAAAATTGAGCTGCACATTAGCAAGCACGTCCGCCACCAGCGGGGACCACCCAGGAAATAGTCGTATACAATGGGATTATAACGGAAAAAAGTCAACTTCGCTTTTTATCCAGTAATTTATTTTGTCACCGAGACAGTGTCACGGAGCAGGCGCGTGACCGCCCTCCCCCCCCAACCAACCACCCACCCACCAAAAAAAAAAAATAGGACTATCTCTGGGGTTAAATATGAAAATACACACGCGCAGGCCGAGAGATACGCGTCTCCAGGCCCACTCCCGGTACGGGCCGCACCCGCAACACAGCGGACAAATAACCAGAACATCCCCTTAAACCCATTAATATCGCTTCCATAAAGCGATTTCTACATCTTCGTCGTCGGAGTTGGGCGGTTTCTACTCGTTTCGATTATTAAAGGTGGGGGTGGGGGGCAGGCTGGGCCCACGGGGCCTACTGAGCCTACAGGGACGGTCCTCTACTGCCGGCCCCCGCCCGGACAAACAGGCCTCTCTCGACGCCCATCCACAGGCCCCGCTCGACGTCTTTTAAAACAGTAAAAGCTCGGTAGTACTAAATCATCGCCATTCACCCACGAACGTTAAAACCAGAAAAAAAAAAAGCGACAGTGGGCAATGAAGAAGGAAGAGCGCCCCCCCACCACAGCCGAATGGTCACCGTCACCTAAGCGGCCGCCCAGGCTGAAGTGGGCTTACCGGTGGAGCAACTGCCCTCGGTCTTGCGGCTCAGTGTCTCTACTCGCTGGCGTTCTTGCCCGACGCTCCCCACTCCGTCTCTTCCCGCCCCACTCTCTCCCGAACAGCCGAAATTCTGTGTGAAGACGAGCAGCTGCACGTCCGTGGTAGAATCGTGTGGAAAAACGGGTGAGACCCGAGTTCCAATGACTGGAACAAAAAGAGAGAGAGAGAGCGCGCTGTGACCCTGGAGCTCCGCTCACACACGGACACACCACGTGGCGGCGGGCCGCGGCGCCGGCTCTCAGGCCCGGTCTCAAAGACGCCGCTGCGGAGCCGCGATGCAGGGGGAGGGGGGCAGAGGCCCGAGCGGAGCTTCACTCTCCTCCCAGTTAACGGCGACCAAACAGAACCGCATTACCCACGGCATTACCTTTCTCTCCTCGAGTCCGCAACCGGACGGAGTCCTCGCAGGAGCCGCGCGGCACTTCCGGCTTGATCACCACGGGGGTTCCGCACGCCTGTGTCACGTGACGTGTGTTGGGGGGGGGGGGTGAAGTGTACGGCCCACGGGCGTCTATCCGTTTGATGTAATTAATGTTTAAAAAAAAAAAAAAGAAACTGTTTTTAGGATGAAAGGACACGTCGGCGCTGACAATCCGGTGAATGATCGTGCGGTCAGTGTGACGTAAGTGACGTAAAGCGCCTTGCTCCTCGCGACCGGTTCGCTGACTCAGACTTGACTCGTGGTGCGGGGGCGGGGACTGTGACGAAGTGATTGCGTCACGGGTCGCAGGGTCCTGGAACGTTGTACTATGGGTCTGCGAGAGCGCCCCCGGGCCCCGTTGCTCGGCATTACACGCATTCTTCTGCAGTACCGTCCTCAAACGCTCATTTCAGACTTTGAAAACGGTAGAAATTTCACAACTTTTGATGAAGAAAAGGGAATAAATACCGGTGCAAAGGCTTATATGCAACCACGGACAAGGCTTTTATAATCACTGGTTACCTCACTGCACATTCACACACTTTTCTTTTAACCGGTTGGCCTTGGGGGTTATAGCAGTTCGGAGCCTGTCCTATTCCTGAGCACCAGGCCACTCTCTTTGCACATGCCCTGTGAAATGGGTTATGACTTAAAAGTATTTTAATTTTGATGGTTTCAATGGGAAGCATGATGGTACAGTTAGTAGTGCTGACACCTCACAGCACCTGGGCTACTTGGTTGTGGGTTTCCTTCCACAGTCCAAAGCTCTGTTACACATTAATTGGTCACTAACTGACCTATAGTGTGTGACCAACCTGCAATGGACTGGCATCCCATGTAGGGTGTAGTTTCATAATCCAGTCGCTGTGGGATAAGCTCCGTACCTCTGCAATCCTGACCAGGATAAAATGGCTGATGGTGGACAGAATTTCAATGAAGTCTAAATTCCTTCTCTGAATATCAGCTGCTGTCAAGACAGCCACATATTACTTAAGAGATAATAATTACCAAAACACATACAGAAATTTCCATTGTTTTTATCTCATTTTATTTTAAGTTTAATTTCATCCTGTACGAAAAACCAACCAAAAACACTCCTAAGGTACTGTAGACATATTTCCATGCTATTTTTTTTTTTTTTTTACAAAAAAAGTTCAGAAAAAAATGAGCTGGATATTTTCCCCATGACAGTGAACTGCACCTGTGGTTTGCATGAAGACATTTCTGGCTCTGCATTATGAACTCATCCTAAATCGGGACCGTGGAAAGGGAATGATGTTGATGATGGTATTAAATATGGAACAGTCGAGTACTGACCCTCAATCAGTGTTAGCATGTTTGGTTTGCTTTTCCCAAGTTGCGGTAAAGAAGACCATCTAATGGAGGATCAGTACTCATTAGGGGAACACAACCTCCTGCTAGAACTGGACCCTGCAGCCCCATGAGGAGCACAGAGCCACATCAGTAAACTTCTCCAGTGGCTCCTAATAACTTCATTGCTGGCTTGCTGGGCCCTACACTTCAGAGACAGCATTTGGGAAGAAATGAGACAAGGGACATTGGGGTTGCATTTAAAAGGCCTCTGTTATAGAGACAGGGAAGGGGCAGAAGGCGCCCTAGGCGTCATAGTTGGGGTTTTTGCGCAGAATGACAAAGCCCTCCAGGATGGGCGTGACAGGCAGGTATTCCTCTGTGGCCAACTCTGCCCTCTCGCCGTGGGCCAGCAGCACTGGTGTGGTGTGAGTCTGGAAGCCTGTGATGGCTTTAGGTTTCCCAGCCTGGCCAACCACATCCACTGCCTGCAGACACATACCATCGATTAGCACACATGCACAAACACTTGACCTGTCCTAGTGTAAACAATGAACTTCTGTGCCCGCATGGTTGAAAAGGCTCACCTGTCCCACTCGGACAGAGACAGGGAGGGGCCGCAGCTCTTCATCAAAGGTGACGAGCATGCGAGGCTGCATGGCGGCCACCAAGCTGTAGAGCACGTAGTGGGACTTCCCCAGGATTACTGTGAAAGGAAGCAGAGAAGGACACAATGGGTCTACATGGGGAGCTCAATGAGCAGTGTGACTGCACCACATGGAGACACACTCACTGTTCTTGACATCCAGGAAGGACACGAGGACGGTGAGCAGCCCAGCCACTGCCACCTGACTCAAGAGCTGCCGGTCACTGTGGTAGGGGCACAAGGTGAGCGTACCTTTCCCCAAGTGAGTCAGGCCCTGCGGGTACAGCACAAACCACTTTAGCTTTACAGCGACAGCCCAGCGTGGCGGCTCCTTACGTGTCCCCACCAGGCTGCCCAAGTCGTACCTGTGCGAGCCGCACCATGAAGAGGTTGTTGGGGTCTTTAGCATGGTACTGGGCAAGCTGCCGCAGCATTGCAGCAAGACGAGCATTGTTGGTACCTATGAGGACAGCACAGTTATGAGGCTCTTTAGGACACAGATGGCACTGTGCATTTGTGGGTGTTACTACCGACAGGGAGCAGTACAGGCTAGTGCCACAGAGGAACTCTGGGTAATATTTAGTGTCAGAACCTGGATATATCTTTCAGTTTAACATAATCAATAAAAATAATATAAGAAGTGGAATTTGATGCTCACCGCTGCCCACCACTCCCATAGCAAAAATGGAGTTGTAGGAGACCTCAGGGTCAGCATCATGGGAGAACTTGCTGAGAGTATCAAGGATGTTGAGCCGTGGGTTTGAGACAGAGATGAGGGCAAGTGCAAGGGGCACTGCTCGGCGAAGGGTGGGCTCCCCATATCGCAGCTGAACAGAACAAGCAAGGCTCCAATTACACACACATACAAATCCATCAGACCCAATGTTGTTGTGAACTGGTACAGGAGCTGACCAGATGTCCAAATGTCCGCAGTGCCATCTCTGAGCCAATCTCTTCTCCCATTGCAATGAGCGCAATTCCAAGCACGGCCACGCCCTGCCGAGGGAGATGCCACATCATTTATCCCACATAGCAGGTGGTTCCAGATGGCCCTCCAGGGGCAGGATGAATACAGTGCCTACCTGGTGGGAGCCCATGTCTGCTGTGCTCTCTTTGTCCTTATCTTTCTTCTCCTTGTCCTTCTTCTCCTTTTTGTCCTTGTCCTCCTCCTTGTCCTTAGTGTCGTAGTGCTCACTGCAGATGTGGAGCAACTGCTGCACCTTCAGGACATTTCCTGAGCCTGGAAAAGATGGACTTAAGAGTAAGGGACTTGAGCTGCTAACAAAATGTCTGTATAAACACTCAAATGTGTTTCCATGACAACCCTAACCTGCATATGCACATATGTCCACCAGAGTGTTGGCAAAGCTTCGGAAAGGCTCTGGGACCACCTGTAGAGCAGCCAGGGTGGTTTCGATGGCCTCCCCTTTACCTGAGTATGGGGGTGGTGGTGGAAGAGAACAAGATGTTACTTTAGTTTTCCACAAACATAAAACCCAAGAATTGTTTAAACATATTTCTGACAGGTTCAGTTACATTTACATTTCTTTAATTTTTTTAATGCTCTTCTCTAAACATACAGATTCACCTATTTGCAAAGATTTATCAGTTCCTTAAAGCACTACGCTAAAGAGGCAAGATTTAAACCTTGGTCTACTGAGTTGTACAGTGGTAGTTTTAAACCCTACACCACCAGCTGCTCCTTGTAAAAACAGTAAAAGACTTCATAATATACACATTATTACTGAATAACTAAAAATGTGAACTACCTTGTGCAGATCAGTTCAACTTTTAACAACGTGATGGCTAAAGTGCAAAGCCCATGTTTCGCCTTTCCCTCCTTACCCAGGTGGTTCAATCCCAGCCCCAGTGGCAGCCAGCGGGCATATGTGTCCTTCAGCTCCTGTTCGGACTTCTCCATGATGGTCTGGACAATAGTTGAGGTGACATCGCCATTGCAGGAGCCCACAGAGATCATTCCACAGGCAAGTGCTGTCACGCCTACCACCTGTATTCACATCACACAGCAGAGAACACAGAGTTGTCCTTCGTGGTTCTATGCTGACCCCAGGTTTGAAAAAGTCATTAGCAATTTCCATTTCTCCAGCCAATCTGCTGTACCCACCTCCATGCTGGATTTGGAGTCCCCCATGACTGGAAGCAGGAGAGACAGCACATCCTCCCGGTTGGAGCCAGCATAGGCCAGACCGAGTCTGTGGGGATGCAATAGTCAGGGACAGAGAGGACACCCTTCTACAGACCCATCCAAATCATCCCACAGTGGCAACCAGGGCTCTGCTGTGGCTTACCCAAAAATGGCTCCAATTCTCATGATGTTGCTGTTGTGCAGGACATAGTCAGACAGCAGTGCGAGGGCAGGGTCACACTCATTCCTCACGCCCGAGTTCACAATCCCACAGGCCAGTAGTGCACCAGACTGTAGGGCGCAGTAATAGGAGGAAAAGAAAGGGAGAACATATGAAGTAGGAACCTTCAGAATCCCAAACTCCAGATTAGGTCTGATGTAACAGGTGGGAAATTGATAAATGTCACAGGGAGCTTAGTAAGACAAGCAGGCAAGGCTGCAGCACACCTTGATGTAGTCCTCCGTGGAATACAGGTACTTATCGATCTGAGTCAGGCCTCCGTCCACGTCCCACAGCAGCACCATCCCCAGAGAGGCAGCTGCACTCAGCATGCCTGAAAACATAGCACATGCAGTCATGGAGACCCCCCCCATGCTTACACACATTAAATTCACTCTGATTGTCACAGCATGTGATGGTGTGTGTGTGTGTCTGTCACACACCATGGTCTTTGTTCTTGTAAAGCCACTTATTTCCGTCGTCTGTCAGTAGCTTGTCCTGCCCGAAGGCAGCGTTCACAAAACCATTGACAAAGGAGGAGGCCAGGTTCATGCGGGCAGAGTCCACCTGGGAGCCGCTGCCTCCAAATCCTGGAGAGAACAGGCAAGAGAAGGGGTCAGAGATCAAAGAGAAAACCTTCTCAAAACGAGACTTCAGAATTACTTTCTTGAGAAACACTTACTGTTGTTTTCTAAATGTGTTTTATAGATATCATCAGGGACTTTGGGCTCCATGATATCCAACTTTATAAAGGAAAGTAAAAAGAAAATCATTTTGAGATGAAGAACAAAATTCACTGAGCTGAAAAGGATTTTTGAAAAAATGACACTGTGCAACCTCTATACATGATCATTTGATCCCACACACCTCTCTGGCTAGGGCCAGGAAGTTGCTATTGAGCTGGACATTGGACATGATCTCTGTGAGGTCCTCGTAATCCTCCACATCCTCACTGAGCTCCAGGAACATGCCATGTCTACCCAGCATGTAAGCCATCTGCTTCTGGATGATGCTGATGGAAAGAAATGTATTCAGCGTCAAAGGTATGGTAAAACAGAGTGACTGTATGTGAGCCAGTGCGCATCTGCATTTACAGTAAGATTTCATGACACAATTAACTTCTGTGACAGTATACAATAAACAATGATGTGCAGACTGAATTACTGCCCTGGCCAAACCAGGGTTGACAGCACCTCCCCACCTTCACACCTCCACTGATGAGCTCTTCTCACACGGTCTCATCTCAAACATCACCTAGTTACATAAGGGTCTCGGACAGCCCTGCTCAAACAACTTGTAATCGATGCCTCCCAAATGTAAAAACCAACTTAAAGGGATAGAAAGAACTGAAAAGTGCTTTCATGCTTTAAAGATGAAAAATAAGCAAATTCTGTCACTGTGAGAACAAGGTTCTCCTGCTTTTGGCACCAATAATCAGACCATTTTCAACAATTGGTAAAATAAACACAGTAAACAGTTAGTTATTAAACACATGGTTACCGGACTCTTGCCTGATGTGTACTACACTTTTGCGTCTGTGTTTACTGGGTCCTTGCATTTAGGATGTTCAAGAGATGAATCTTCACAGACACAAACTTTTTTGTTTGTTGTAGTTTAGTACACTTGAATAAATGTGTCAGTTAAATAAAAGGTAATGTTTGTACATCACTTTGGAGAAAACCATCAGCTAAATAAATATCTATGTAGTTGTTTTTATTTCACTTTACTTTCAAAAATTTGATCCTGGGTTGAATCCACCTGCATTTCTACTTCCTGCTGAGAATAAACAGCACCCAATAAGAGCAAATGCATGAGACTGGATTAACTCTCTGCTTATTTTAGTAGTCACAGTAATGTCTTTGGTGTTCGTGAGTGTGGTCAATAACAAGAGGACCATTACTTCACAGGTTTATGGGATGAAGTCATCAACAACTAGCATTACATATGAATTTGGGGAAAATACCTCACCCCCCCCATTTCCAGTCACTTTAGTTTTAAATAGTGTAAAATAAGGTAATAAAGGCATGCATGATGCTCCTTGCTGTGTCCAGACTACACTACATAAAATCACAGACTGAATAAACAAACAAATGTTTTACAGATCTTGCAATTCATCACAGTTTTATCTGAGGTTTTTATAGCAATGAGCCCATGAATAGATAAAGGAACACAGTCCTTATTAACTTTTACTTGTGATACTGGTTGGATTTAAAACTGAGATACAAGAAGACTTCCGGTATCAACTGTGTCCATAAGCTGAGGACCTACTGCACAAAATGTTTTGTATTACTGCATGTAATTTCCAGTGAAGCACTAAAAACTTCCACTTTAATGTTCAGTTATCCATGTTTCAATTAAATGTTCGCTACTTACATGTCCTTGCAGGTTGTGAAGATGTCCTCCACCAGCTCAACATCATTGAGCATGAGAGCTAAACGCAGTGCCTCTGGGTAGCGGCCAAACTTGCGGAAGATGTTGAGGGCACACTTGAGCAAAGCTACGTTTTCTGGTTCCGGGACGTAGCTCACACAGCTGGGCCGGGTCAAAGGTGATTTAATAATAATGATTTGTTGGCTATGTGAAATTTATTAAAAAGAACTTATAATATTTCACCTATTCATATAGCTGTCTATTTGTACACAAATAGGAAAGGCAGCATAGTGGTAACAGGTCCCAGGTTCAATTCTCACCACCTGCTTCAGCGTATTTATTCTAAACTGTTCCAGTTTATACAAAAATAAAAAGGTAATAATGGGAAAATAACTACAGTGCTTAACACTAAGTTACTTTAAAGAAAAGGACAAGCTAAACTGATGAATTAAAGGGATATCAAATGAGAGAATGGGAATTTGAACCAACACCCATTCTTACCAAGCCTTCAGCATGTATATCTCACACACTGATTGCTTCATCTACTTGACAAGCCTCTTGTATATAGCAAACAGAATTGGCATTTGATTTAATTGTGGATGGAGGTACTCACCTGGTCAGGTAGAGGCAAACCTTGGCATAGGCATTCTCGTCGATATACGTCTCGAGCATGTCAAGGCGCTCAATCTCCATCAGCAGGTCGCAGGCTTCGTGTTCGGCGTTGTGGCCCATGTTATAAGGCACTATCTCCTTCACCAGCTTCAGCAGCACCTCCTGCTGGGCTTTGTCACTCTCCTCCACCTCCTGCCACTCCTTGGCCACCTCCCCAGCCAGATGCCTGATACAGGGAGCAGGAGAATCTATATCAACATATTGTTGAGTTAAAGTGTTTGTACTTGCCAGATGCTCCACAGGTAAAATGTGCACACCTGACATATTCGTGGCCCCAGGATGCCAGCTCCTCCTGTGAGCCCAGCAGACGGTACTTTAGACATTCTCTGTCGCCACTCATCGTCATGGCGAGCACCGACACTACATCTGCACAGAACCGCTGCAAAAACAGAGACAATGCAGTGCATCAGTCAGGATCAGAGGAAGGGGCTTCACCGGGGCTCTGAATTTGAGTCCCCATTGTATCACAGTATATATCAGCAGCACATAGGCCCAGGAAACACCAACTGTTCTGTGTTCACTTGGAACAGTGAGGTGGCTATGGCACTCTCCCCATGTGGTTGACAGCTAACCTCAGAGGTCTGCAGGTGCAAACAGGAAAACAGCACTCTCTACCTATTGAGAGGTCACATTTTATTAAAATGTAATTATTAAAGTACACAAGGAAAAGAACGTTTAAAGCAATAAAAAAAATTATAAGCTGAGCACAGCCTGTCACAATGAAAGCACTAACTAAAGACTCAATTTTAAGGTGCGGAGGTCCAGTGCAGTACAGTGTATCCCAGGCACTATGTCAACGATCTGTCATTTAATTTCAGTGGTTATTTTTCACTCCCACTTTCAAGTTTTAAAAAAAGAAAACAACATGTCACCATTTTTTAAAAGCCATCACTCTCCCATTGTTTTTAAATATTGTTGCTAACATGGGACTAACTTCAAGATACTATTACTGGCATATAATCATTTCATTGTAGCGGGTGTCTTTATCCAATGTGATTCACAGTATTTGACCCATTTGCACAACTTGTCATTTTACATGGAGCAATTTGGGGTCGGCACACCTCACGAGAACTACAGCAGGAGCAGGGATCAAATTTGCAACCTGCATATCACATACTAACTTGCTTAAATGCTTTACCACCAGGTAGCCAAACTCATCTACTGCTACCAGAAAATGATTTACCTTTTTGTAGGAAAACTGAAGAGTTACAGCAAAATGAAACAAAACAGAACTGCTCAATTGACAAATTCCAGTGCTTTTGAATGATCAAGTAAAACCAAGAGGAACACGCATGCAAGTTGCTGAGGTCTTGATCAGGGTTACCATCTTATGAGTTGACCTATTACAAGAACGGGTCTGCTAACCTTGTTATCCCCTGGTACCATGCCCTCATAGATCTCCTTCAGCTTGGTATAGTGTGGGCGCAGGAACTTGAGTGGTTTGGGCACCGATGTCATGGAGGTGGTGGAGGAGCGGATGTGGCGTCGGAGCTCCTCCAGAGCTGGGCGGTGCAGGGAGGTGTCGTCCTCCTGAGGCCCAAAAACAGGCAGACGATGGCAGAAAGCAGGGATTGCTATACCTCTCCCACCCTCACTCAGTACAAAACACAGAACAATAATACAGACTGTTGCTATGACCAAAAATAACTGTATTGTGGCTATAATAATTGTGCAGTAAGAGCTTCATATGAGTTTAGAGATAGCACAAGCCCAGAGTTATCTCTTTTAGGGTGATACTCACACTCAGTCTCTCCACCATCATCTCAAGCTCCTCCTGAAGCTGCTTGTCTTCTTCTGACTGAGCACACAAAAACATGGAACAAATATATCATATAAACAGTACTTATTTTTCCACTTTGTCCAAAGTGACTTATGCTGTTGAGCTTATGCTTAACAGATGTGTTCACAAGATTATATGATTATTATAAGGCAGTCAGACTGTCAGTTTGTCTCTCAGGAAAGGCTAGGTGAGCATTTCATTTATTGTATCTTACTTATCAGTATACCTCACAGCAAATGCTTAGCACACAAACTCACTTCTCGAAAGAAACCTGTCACACATGACAGTTCAAATGACATTTCCGTCAGTAACATGAGTGGGTTGATTGAAAGAAAAAAAACAAGATAAGTGTACACGTTCTCACACACACACACACACACACACATCCGTTAGCATTCTAAAAACACAGTACATTCACTTTTGTAACACAACGAAATGTGGATAAACTAGTTAACGTTAACCCCTACGGTTAACATTCAGTCTTCCACAGACAGACGCAAGTTCACGTCACCTATCCACGGCTAATTCTCAGGCTGCCACAGGACGATGCTAGTTAGCCGGTTACCGTTACGTAGCCACTGTACAACTTGTGTTTTTAGTTAAATAAACATTTAAGCTAAAGAAATCAGCACCCGAATGGCTTCTCTCTTTGCACATGTATGTGAAGTGAATCAGGAGGTCTTTGCTGTGTCTTTGACCTGTTTTTACGCGTTTCTCCGAGCTCGGCCTGCACCGCCGCCTGTCACGGTGACTCAGTGAATTCCTCCTGCTCCTTCATCTCAACACTCCTCCACAGAGACACAAAACGGCTTCTCACCAGCTCCTGCTCCTCCTTCTTTTCCTTCTCTTTGTCTTTCCCTGCGGGCTGCTGGTTCTTTTCCTCCATTTTCTCCGGCTGTTTCTTCTCTTTGTTTTTCGCTTCCTCCATATTCGCAGCGCTGTCGGTTTCTCAGCGATACCGAAATCGAGGCACCGGCCGAACTACGGCAATTCTGAAGGGACAAACCTCTCCAGTGCGCACACTATGGCAACCTGGCGAGGACAAACATCTTCAGTCAACAACTGGCATTTTTACACTTGTTTTACCCAAATTTTACCGAATAAACATAATTTCAAAATATGCAAAGAAATATAAATCATAAGCAACATAAAACAAGGAAAATAACCCAATAATCTGTCACTGTAATGAGAACATGACAAATGTGTACGATATGTGTAATTTGTGTAATCTTTGAATAGTTTTTGATAGACTGAAAGAATGAATAGATGAATGAAATTTCATTCCCAGAAGGAAACTGCGTTCACTTCCAACAATAGACAACATACAAACGACATATGTCGTTTGTATGTTTGTGTGTGTGTACCAACATATATGAGTGTGTGTGTATATATATATATATATATATATATATATATATATATATATATATATATATATATATATATGCATGCATGCATGCATATATACAGTAACAACAGATAGATACTTAAATAAATAACTACATTTATACACAACATAAGGAAGAATAACGTGGGGTTGGTATAATTTGTGGATATTTATGCGCCCGTAGTGATACACCATCTTTGCATCAACACTGACCCGAGCAAATATTATTTATTGACTACGTTTTCAGCTCCACAGTCAACAGTCAGGCTGCCAGCAATTCACTAATTGGTTTTCTTTCAAACTAGAACCTCAAATGCAACATTATCAATAAAACACTGTTAAATAGCTAAGACAGACATTATAGTTGCAATAAACCAGTCTTATCGTATTTGTTTTTAAGACAATGTTTGTTGCTATCTAAGCAGATTGTGGTATTTTATTTCTTAGTTTAATTGGCAATACTATTTAATTTTATTGGCATACAGTAACACTGCAAGTAGCAACACAGAAATCACGGATGCAACAGTTACAATATTTTCGAAAAAAGCGAACAATTACTTTTGTTCAACAAAGTGTGCAGAGTTTTTATTAAATGTTATACAGTTCAACTCGTCAGTAGAATTCATAATTTGGTTCTGCTATACTGTAACTTTATTGTATGGAAAACGGTACATAGATGTACACAGACTTAAAACTTGGGAACATTACTAGTGATTCAGAACATCAAAATATTAATCTGTATGTGAAATAACGCTTTAAAAACTTTTAGTCAAGTAAAAGTTTGTTTTGAGCAACTGTTTTAATTTATTCTGCAAGTACCCGTATGTGCCAATCTGTTCCCCTCGTTAGCCAATGAGACTGCGGGAGTTCTGTGCGCATGCGTGTTATTGAAATCCACGTGTCGGTTCCGTCGCACAATCGGCTGTTAGCGCTCACAGTGACCAATATGGCGCAGAAAGAAGCCGCTCCGTTGCAGGGTTTCAATTTTCAACCGCATTTAGAGTCTTTCCTGACGAATCTGCGGGCTCAGGAGTCGGCTGTAGTGGTCGGGATCGCGGTTGCCGTCATCGTGGTTATCCTGACGATAGGTGAGTGCATTTGAGGCGCCAAATGTGTTGGAGAACTCAGCAGTAATTTTTTTGTAACCTATTGAAATCGACCGTAGGGTTCAGCTCTTATGCTGTGAGATTTTATTCATTGTATGGATAATGAAACTAAACATGAACAAGAGAGATAAAACGTGCACTGATCCCCCGCAGTGACAGCTGTCTTGTGTGTCAGTGTTTTTCCACACTGCCTGGGGCAGGAAGTCCAAGAGGACCGCAGTGCTGCTGGTCGGACTGTGTGACTCCGGGAAAACACTCCTATTTAGCAGGGTACGTACATATGTGTGTGTGTGTGCGCAGTTTGTGACATTTTTTGTGGCTGTTAGAAACTTTCAGGGTTCCAACCTGTTTTTACAACATTTACACTCTGATCTCTTTGCTCAACCATGTTAATGCAGTGGATTAAAATTAAAACACTAAATACAAAAAAATCCAAGTGAGAATGTGAATTTTCACGTTCAGATCAGATTCCTTTATTCTCAAATATCATTTGCTGATTGTGCATTATGCAAGTTCTATTCCTTGGTTTATTCATTGCTTTATGGTCAGTTCACAAAAGTAAAACAAACAACTGTATGTTGTGTAACATTAATTCAGACCTGCATCTGTTTCAAAGTAGCAGGCAAGCACATTAGTCTGCCCTACAAACATTTCATAATATTACAGGAAAACATTTATTTTTGAAAATAAGCACTTTCTCCACTGTCTGGTGCTGTGCGTAACTCCACGATTCTCATCCTCCATGTCCACTCTGAGTGTCTCCTGTCTCCTCTCTTGTTGTCATTGTTGTTCAGTTTTATTATATTTGTGTCAACTGTTTTCTCTGTAGCTTCTCTGTGGAAAGTTCATTCGGACTCAGACGTCCATCGCAGAGAACAGTGCCCAATAC
This sequence comes from Heterotis niloticus, assembly GCA_018136845.1. Classification (NCBI taxonomy): domain Eukaryota; kingdom Metazoa; phylum Chordata; class Actinopteri; order Osteoglossiformes; family Osteoglossidae; genus Heterotis; species Heterotis niloticus. Next base: position 33,187,494 of record CM030893.1, read on the forward strand.
AAGGCAAAGGGTGACCGGGTAGGAGACAGAGCCAAACTTGTACATATCTGTGTTCAAGTCTCTCTTTTGTTCTCTCTCACTCATGCACAAAATTCTTCTCAGCATTCCCCTGCCTCCTGATGTGTGTTGCTAAAATACATCTGTACCTGGGAATGATGTTGTTTCTCTTACTTCAGGGAACTCTATGGACTCTGGTCGACCTTCCTGGTCATGAGAGCCTGCGGCCACAGCACATTGAGAAGTTTAAATTGGCAGCTCGGTAAGGCTCAATCTGTCACTCTGGGGACAGAGGCAGTTAATGGATCAGAAAGTGAGAATGCTCACTGAGGTGGCTTGCAGTGCTTGGGCCTGAATTGTGAACCATCTTTAGATTAACACTACTTGGTTGACTGAAATATAGGTAGTGTTGGGTGCAGTCACCCAATCACTAACACCCACCCATCCGTTTGCAGGGCCATCATCTTTGTGGTGGACAGTGCCATCTTCCAGAAGGAGGTGCGGGATGTGGCAGAGCTGTTGTACTCTCTGTTGACAGATGCTGTGGTGGTGAAGAATGCTCCCATGGTGTTGGTGGCTTGCAACAAGCAGGGTAAGTTCCCTGGGAACCACGGGGCAGAGTAGCGTATAGCTCGGTCTCAGTGAGACAGGGGTGTTAGTAATGAAGACAGATGTGAGATGTGTGTGCTTTGTGCCTTGCAGATGTCACCATGGCAAAGTCGGCTAAGCTGATTCAGCAGCAGCTGGAGAAAGAATTGTGAGTATCCTGAGATAGATTCCCATGCAGTCAATATACATGCTTCTGATGTCTGAATTTTCTGTCTCTTTGATAGGAACACCCTGCGAGTGACACGTTCAGCAGCTCTGAGTGCCCAGGATGGGTCAGCAGGGGGTACAACTGTCCACCTGGGCAAGAAGGGCAAGGACTTTGATTTCTCACAGCTGCCCATGTGGGTGGAGTTCGTGGAATGCAGTGCCCGTGGTAACAAGGGCGAAGAGGGTAATGCCGACATTGTGGATGTCGAGACATGGCTAGAAAAGCTGGCCTGAGGGGGACATGAGATGTTAGCCCTCTGCAGGCATCTGCTCTGTAGTTCTTGATGGGAGACTATAAAATTCCAGTTTCATTTTTCTGTTTGGGGTCACTCATTTTATATTTTCATTTGGAAAAGCATAATGTCAGTTATTAATTTCAAAGTGACACAGTGATGGCTCGCCTGCAAGTGTGATGATGTTGAATACTTTACCACGAGGAGGATGTTTCTTTTGTGTTTCTGGCAGCTTCTTGTTCAGTATTTTGGTTCAGCTGAAACTGGAGCTGCATAAATGTGAATAGTAATAAAAATATCAAATGTTGCTTTAAAAACAGCTGCAACTGCTAACAGTAGAAATATGTATAGATCTGAACACTGTCCTTGCTGGACCTGTTATTGCAAACTTTAACTGCTGCTTGAGTGCAACTTGAATACACAATAAAAATTGAAGTTTTTACTTGTGTTTTAAAGGCTGACAAATTTTTTGTCTAATGGTATTTTTAAACAAACAATTTCTGGCATTTGAACAAATTACCTTAGTTTAAATACCAATAAGCTACAGGTCTGAGGAAATGTGCTGTTAGTAAAACAGTAATGCTTTATTTTACAAGCGTGTGGTGATGCATAGAGCGAGGGACTCAACTGCTTTGACTTCATCCACCAAGGTTGGTAACATTCTGAGGAGTGGGACCAAGAAAAGGTAAAGGAAGAGGGATCCTGTGTACAGACAACTGCGTTCTGCATTGAGTCAGCATATCCCCCACAGGAAATGTGTTTAGTCCCTGTGCATGCAGAGAAGCACCTGAAATTAGCTGACCTCAATGCTACCCCGCCGGTGTCACTACAGGGACTGGGAGACAATGCAGAGAGAGACCACCTTAATGCATAGTCAATTGGATGCCCAGCTCAATTAGGACACCAAACTTCTCACCATCAGTAGTGACATAAACAAGATCTTGTGGGGGAGGTTGAGAACTGTCACCAATATCCTCAGAATATAACTGGTTTACCCAGCATGCAAGTCAATCACATTGGAAAATATTCAAATCCACAACTAATGATCCAGGTCCAGGATTTAAGAAAAATATTTCTGACTTTACCCAAATTATATTTCCAAGAACAAAAAAACCATAATCAGAAGCATAGACTCCACAGAAAACCTCACACACACACACAGATGGCCTGACCCTGTGAATGCTGGAGCTCAGAGGCCGGAAAGGGAGTACACAGTGATCGCACTGCCCTGATCAGCCACCAGGAGGCAAGGCTCTCCTTTCAACAACGTCGGGCACAGCCAGTTCACTTTGTCCCCATGGCTGAAGCGCAGTCTGGGCCCTGCTTCCCTCCCCTGGGGTGGAGGATGGCCTGTCTCGGTGCCAGATGCCCCTTCTTCACCCGTCGCATCTGCCTGGGCTTTGGGCTTAGCCAGGTGCCTCCCTCTGTGTTTTCTACGAGGGGCTGCTGCCCTGCCCTTGGCCTCTCCCTCTGTGCTGCTCATAGCCCAGCTAACGTCCCACAGTGCTACCTGTGCATCATTGCCCCCTGTGGCTAACCAGTAGGGGTGTGACAGGAAGTTGAGAAACTGTGCCTGGGACACACCCTGGGCATGAGTCCGCAGTGAGATGTGGTGCTCCGAATGGGACCTGGCACCAACCCGCAGCAGGTGGACACATCCGTCCTCAGCTCCGCAGGCCACTGCATTCCCACACGATGCCACAGAAATGCAGTGTGCCAGTGGGGGGTTCAGAAGCTGGCCTGATGCCTGTGTACTACCCTCCTCTTCCTCAGTGACTTTCTGCAGGTTCACTGTCCACAGAGGGCGGGCCTTCTGCAGGCTCCACAGCATGACCTGCAATTGGGGGGGGGGGGACACAGGACAGGAGTCATGTCACAATTCAACACAACATCTCACACAATTAAATAGACTGTGGAAAACTATGACCCATTTATACACAGCAGGTGGCATAGTTAAACGTGTTGCCTTTGGACCTGAAGAACCCAAGTTCAAATAACACCACTAGATGTAGTGCTCTTGATTAATGTATGCACTTACACTGCTTGTATAAGTGACTAAATCAGGTTAAATAATATTGTAAGTAGTTTTAAACAAACGTGTGACAAATGGAGGGAAAAATTTAATACCTTGACTAACACTACCTCGACTAACACTACCTCCTACTGCGTTAGTTTGAGCTCTTTCATTGGTTTATCATAATATACCATATTCTTAGATTTTTTTAAAATTATAAAGTACTATCAAATTCTGTATTTGCTATACATAGTACAGACTGTGTTTATTCATTATTATTGAAGGTATAACCAATCTGTATTTTTTTTTTTTCAATCTCCATTTATGTGATACACTTCATTAATGAGCTTATAGTACTGTGCCTTTAAGCTTCACATCTCCAGAACACACTTGGAGTGCTGATACAGGTGTTACTCCTTAGGGTTATTTTTGACTTGCCATGCCTTACCTGCATGTCTAACCCCGCGGACACAAGGCTGTGTGGCCGCTGCGGTCGGAAGGCTACAGAGGAGCAGATGTTGGTGTGCCTGTGTAGGGTCCTTGTCACCTTCCTACTCGTCAGGTCTACCACCCGCACGGCGCCCGAGTCATCCGCAGCAGCCATCAGCGCTCCGGTCTCATTCAGAGACAGCCAGTTGATCTCATCGTTGCCAATGATGAATTCCTCTATCGGTCCTTTCAGGCTGCGGGGATCCAGCATGCTGATGGTCTCGCCGTGCGACACATACAGCATGCTGGGTGTCGTGGGTGAGAACACAGCACACGTCACGTCCTCCTCTCTGTGCAGCCGCACCGTGCAGAGAGACATGCCGTCTGGCGACCACAGCGCCACCTCTCCTCCCTCGCCACCAGAGGCAAGCGGCCCCCCAGGGTCCCCCGAGACTCCCACACAGAGCACGGCTCCAGAGTGGCCCCCAGACCACTGCCTTGCCATGTTGCCTGGACACACACACACACACACACACACACACCACAACAATCATTAACTAAGGCCTTTGCCTCAGAAAGACTTTGTGTGATCTTCTGTTGTCTGAAGCACATTGTTGGACTACAGCAACTACAGGTCCACAAGGGATAGTTTTCAGACCTTGTTTGCAGTGCCAAATAATAATGTAATATTATAATGTACTCACAAATGGTATTGAAAATAATTTAACCATAATAAGTTCACAAACCAGTAAAATTTACAGCGCTTTATTTTTAAAAGAAAAAGCTTTAAAAAGAACTATTTAAAATGACATGTTGCGATACACGTTTAAAAATGCAAATCGCAGAGTAAAATACAGTACCTTCAACTGCCGCTCCAGCTGGTGCAGACCTCCGTCACAGGAGCATGTAAGCTGCCAACAGAGAAACACAACTAACCACAACTGGAGGACAACTAACTAGACGTACAGTCGTCTTCTGCCAAAGTGGTTCAGTTATTCCGCTCTAGCGTCGTCTCAGAGGGCGGTTTGTCGCAGGTTATGTCAAGTTAAACGATATTTTCGTTATTATATGGTCCCAGAATTCCCTCGTACAAAACTCACCGTTTCGCACGTGCCAGCGACCGTCGTTTCGATACAGACCGCCGGCGCACGGTGATGACGCCATAGGCTCGCACCCGCTGTACTGCGCCGCCCCATGGCAACTACATTTCTGCTCTATTTACCTAATTTGCTGCGATTCGGCTGCAAATAAGTTACTTTATCAAATTAAATAAAATAAAGTAAAATAAACTAAAATGTTGCCCGAAATAGGAATCAAATATCTGATAAGTGCATTAGTGTTTGAAGGCCTCATTGCCACAGTGAGTGTTGCCATTGTGTACTGACCAAAAGCAATTATTTGTGAACATAAAACGTGTCAGTTGTCATAATTTGAGCATGCTGTTAATACAAATTTTCAGTTAAGTTCCTCTACTAACAATTAACATTTATTTAGCTTACACTTCTCTTCAAAGCAACTTACACTGATTTACTTGTTTGTACAGCTGGGTGACATTTACTGTACATTTAAACCTGAATCCTTGAGCTTGAAGTGAGAGCTGTAACCACTATGCCCCCTGCTGTCCAGGAGAGAGAGAAAAATCTTGAACCTGCATGTGCAGTGACTTTGTGCAAGGACAGCACTGTAGCAAAAGTGCTCCTGGTGTTTACAATGGCTTTAACTGGGCTTTTGTTCAGCAATTGCCCTGCAACAAAAGTGTTTCTGTGCTTTACAATGGGTTTAAAAACCTGTTGCTCAGCAACATGGTTCTCTGGCTCTCTCTTTCTTTTCCCCCCAGCCTGCTGTTCTTGCTTTTCTCTCTGTGAAGTATAAGTGTTGGGCATACAATAGTCCATGACCCATCCCTGCTGCTCTTTTCATCACTCACATGACGGCTCACATGAAGCCCTGAAACAACACCTGGAGCTGCTCACAGGGCTTGCATGCATTCACACAGATACACATACACACATGGCCTGACCCTCACAATGCTTCATTCACACACACAAATGCAGTCTCAGCTATAGGCAAGTTCACACCATCACACACTCGATTAGTATTTATGCTGCCCTCTTCTCTCTGCCGAGACTCAAAAGCTGTAAGTATCTCTCTGCTTCTATGGCTAAAATATGTATGATTCCTAGAAAAGCAAAGTGACAGCCAGTAAACAATTTAAATGAGAATGATTTATTGGAGGACTGCACTGGAAAGGCTGTTTAAAATTGAATAGTTCTTTGGAAAGTGTATTTGACGTACATATGCAGGAGCAGCATGCTGGTGCAGCAATTAGTATTGCTGCCTTACAGCACCTGGGCTGTTAGGGTATAGGTTTGAATCCTGCTCAGTTTGTGTGGAGTTTGCATGTTGTCCCTGTGGGTTTTCTCTGGGTCCTCTTGTTTCCTCTCACAGCCAAACGATGTGTCTGTCAGAATATGTGATAAGTTTAGGTGCATGTTTGTGTTTTTTCATGTGTATAACTACCCTGTGCTAAACTGTCATCTCTTCCAGGGTTTCATAGCCTTGCACCCATTCTACAGTAACCATTTATACTGTATTTATAGTTTGTTTCACAAATTCTTTCCTCCAACAAAAGTGACCAAGAACTGAAATTAAAAATTATTTTATCTACTGTATTGCTATCATACTCATATGTTGCTATAATTGTTTATTGCTATTATCATCACCGGTAAAACAAAGCAAACAAAAAGTTTTCAGTGCAATGAATTTTCTGCATTTTTATCTCCCAAATATACAGTATTTGTAGACATTTTCCTAGCAGGGTACTTTCCTCTTTCATCAGATTTTGAAAGGGGTCCATGACCTGAAAGCGGTTAAGAACCCCTGAATTAAAGCCTGTTGTACTGAGAGTAAGAGAATTAGTGTGCAGAAGGTTCTGGTTGTGTGAAACAAAAGGACGGTCTTGGAATTCCAGACAACCGTCCTTAAAGCCACTTTGACCTTTGATAGAATGTTGACCGTGGGCAGAGAGCTACATGGTCATCACACTGTCCAACCTACAGGAGGCATGCACACTTCACCCCCAAGGCTCCTCTGACAGACCCTCTGTGTGCTTCAGCTTCAGCTAGTGTCCTGCACACGGTACATCTGCATCTCTTTGTGCAAGATCTCACTATCCCTAAGTATTCAGCATCTCACCATCCTTCAGTGGCGCTTCATCATCTTTACAGCAGCTCTTCTTAGATCTTCTCCATTCACTCCAGCACGGTAGGATCTTTAACAGTAGTCAAATGCCAATAAATAAGAAACAATCCATCTGCATCTGTAACCCTTCATCGGGACTGAAATGCACTTATGTTTACTGAGTTTTAAGATGGAAAAGTGTATTAACAGTAATTTTAAATGTAATCCTTTAAAAACATGTTTGTCATGAATGTGGATTTGAAGGGAGTTAATTTCCTCAAGCATATCTTATTAATAATATAAAATTAAAATGTATGAACACGGTGTCAATTTCCCAGCTTTCTAGTCTGCATTTTTGTTTTATATCCTTTATCTCTCTGGTTTATATACTGCCTCTCAGCACCTGGGCTTTTTGAATGTTGGTCTGAATCTGACTCAGTCTGTGTGGAGTTTGCAAGTCTTCCCTGTTTTTCTGTAAGTTTTCTCCGACAGTTCAAAGATGTGTTTCAGATCAACGAGTCTCTCTAAAGTGTCCTTAGCGTGTAAGCAAATGTGAGTGAGCCAGTGAATGAGTACTTTGCAGTGGACTGACATCCTGTCCATGGTGTACTCAGCTTGTGTCTCGTGCTTCTGGAAAAGGCTCCAGTCCACCGTGACACTCACCTGGTTAAGCAAGAGAGTAAGCGTGCGGTTGGCTTCCAGAGAAGCGTGAGGATAAGCATAAGCTTGGCAAGAAGAACAGATAAATACACAGCACAGCCTGTACAGAAAGAGGACCATAAAAACACAGTGAGACACGCAGATTGACACAGAGTCCCACTGAGGTGCACAGAACCAGGTGGGCCATGGCGACGCCATACTTCCCTGCGCGCACAGTACTCTTCCAGAAGGAACCCAGTGGGGTCACATATCGGGTCCCGGCCCTCGTCTACTTGCCTGGCTCATCCTGCTTCCTGGCATTCTGCGAGGAAAGGCTCAGTCCAGCTGACGCCCAAGCCAACCTTCTGGTTATGCGCAGGGGCACTTACCAGCGCAGCCACGTGGAGGTGAGCTTTCACGCAAACCCTCAGTGGGACACACAAGCCTCACTGGATTTATTACATTTATTGAAATATTTATTTGTTTAACTTTTATTTTTTCTTTGTTGTCTTAGTTGTTCTTCTTACTTTAGTACTGTCTGATGTCTCTTACAAATATATGCTAATGTAATGTTTGTCTCTTGCTTTATCTGTAATTTTTTGAAAGTGGTCCATCTTCAGGGTAGAGCATCATGTAAAAATTAAGTTCCACGCTCATATGCCATTATTTGGTCTCCCAAAACCAGAAATGTTACTCATTTGGTCCACAATTTTTAACACCACTTACTGTTAATCAGTCTGTATTTCCATTTATCCAGTCTGTGACATTCAACCTGGAGCGATAAACTGAGACCACATTTGGAGGCTGAGCTAAGCAGCCGTCTAAGAGATGGTGAGACACACTGCACTGTCTCAGGAGCAGTCTGTCACTCTGTAGTCTCACTTGAATCTTTATGTTTGTGTTTGAATTCAGATTGGCTCCGCTGTGGTCTGGTTTTCTAATCACTCATTTACCAAATCATGACATACAGCCATTACCTTCCTCTTGGTTATCCTCAGTATCTTTACTTCATGAAGTCATTACTTTTTAAAATTTATTGGATAAATTCAATTTTTATTCCATTTTCATATGTTGTGCACATTTATGATACTGGGTATCATTTAAAGTGATTTTTGGGGTCAACTTGGTATGGGCTGGGAATTTTGCCCCCTGTTAAAAACAATATTGAATATCTATTTTTTCATATTTGATCTTTTTCAGAAACTAATTAGCACCAGATAATAAGGGATAAAAATATTTTGATTTGTCTCATAATTTCCACACAAAATTCAGTATCAGTTTTTTCTTAATTTACCAAAATGTTTTTTTTCCAGATTTTTTTCAAAATTATATATATGCTGTAAGCATTTTTCTTGTCTCTCAGTGGGAAGATATGAAGGTGCTGGGTTCTGCTCGGCTTCAGGGTTACAGGTCCATGAATCCATGTCCCATATACGACGAGTTCACCAACACCGTCTTCCTCTTCTTTATCGCTGTGCTGGGCAAGACATCAGAGTCCTTCCAGCTGATCACTGGCAAAAACGTTACTCGCCTGTGCTTCGTGTCGAGTTCCGACCAGGGGGATACCTGGAGTGCTGTCACTGACCTCACCAAGGGCGTCATTGGGGACACAATCAAGGGTGGGAATCGTGGCTTGTCTAATCTGGAAGGGTACAGTGGGGGGTGTGTGTGTGGGGATGGGCATACGTGCATTCTTGCCACATGCACAGCGAGTCTCTTCTCTCCTCTCATTCCTACAGAGTGGGCCACCTTTGCCCTTGGACCTGGTCATGGCATCCAGCTCAAGTCTGGCCGACTGTTGGTGCCGGCATACGCCTACCACATCGACTGCAGGCAGTGCTTCGGGCGCCTCTGTGTGACTACACCCCACTCCTTCTGCTTCCACAGTGACACACATGGCCACACATGGTGCTTTGGGGAGGCGGTGCCAGTGCTAGAGAGCGTTGAATGCCAGATGGTGTCCGTGGACCAAGAAGATGGCAGCAACGTGCTCTATTGCAATGCGCGCAGCCCCCTCGGCTGCCGGGTCCAGGCACTCAGCTTGGATGATGGGGCCGTCTTCCAGGATGGGCAGTTGGTACACAAGTTGGTGGAGCCGCCACATGGTTGCCACGGCAGTGTCATTGGATTCTCTGCCCCTGTACGGCTGCTTGACAAGAAATTTCTTACCCCCACCTGGGTGGTCTACTCCCACCCTACCTGGCCCAATACCCGGCGGGACCTTGGTGTGCACCTGAGTCCCTTCCCCCGTGACCCAGACAGCTGGTCCGAGCCGTGGGTCATTTACGAAGGCCCCAGCGCCTATTCGGACCTGGCCTGCATGGAGCCGTTGTCCCCGAACTTCAGCACCGCCTTCGCCTGCCTGTATGAGAGCGGCACGAGGACGGCCTATGATGAGATATCCTTCAGCATCTTCACTCTGTTTGAGCTCATTGACAACATCCCTCAGCACAAACGGGCCAGGAAGCGCGAGGGCAGACTTCACAGACTCTGCAGTATCTCCTAGTGGTGCCCTATCCAGCTGCAATTTCCCAGTCATCTTCAGAACCAGCATCTCTGCACCACTGTTCTGTTTCCCCCTTTCAGATCTGGTGTTCAATGGATGACAGTTTTAACTACATTTAAATGTAACAGACACGACTACACTTAATGAACCCGCCTATATTTGCACTGACAGTGTTATCTGCCTTCTTGCATGTTTGCTCATATTGTACATCACCTTAGAGAGAAGGGGGTCACTTAAATAATAGTAATAATGGATTTTCAGCAAAGCAAATAAATAGTTGGTTAATATATGACAGGCTTGTTAAGTGCTATAAGGTTTATAATATGAATTGTATGTGTGTATGTTTTAGTGAAGCTGTAAATGTCATGGCCCAAGAAGGATCTACTTTTCCCAGCTTCCTGTATCAAGTGTAAGAATGTAAATTCACGTTAGTTCATTCCATTGAGTGCAACTGCAAGTTTATTTCCCTCATATTATATGTTTATAACCAAAAAATGATCCTCTTTAACCCAGATATTTTCCGTCAATACAGTATTCTCAATATTAAAACAACAGTTTGTTCGTTTTCTTTCTTTTCTCACCCATCTGCTACCAAACATACAGCAGAAATTACGGGACTGAGCCAGCGGTGTGGTGACTCCCGACTGCTGAAATTGCATTATTCTGTTCCCTTTTAAAATAACACAGCAAAACATCATGCTTCTGTGGTGGGGAGTTTTCTGCTTAACTCCCCAACATTCACTTTCATGTTTGGCTCTTCATTTATTTGCATGAATCCAAGATGGCACCGCAAGGAGGCATGCATGTTGCCCTTTGAATTCTGAAACCAGAATTTCCAGTTGTGAGCTCTTTGGAAGTTTTTATAGCCAGCAAATGCACACTTGGATGGATTAATTTATAGCCCTGCATTTACCTTTTCACACGAGGGTGTGCTGGGAGTGTCTTGTGTACCTGTTCTGTGTGTGTACCTACTCTCTATGTCCCTGATTCATTTCTACCTGTTCTGGTCTTCTCTTTCCTTTGCCATACGTGAGACACATTTCCAGGAGTATCTTCACTTGTCATCCACAACCTGCTGACCTGATCACTGTGGTGTCAGCAGAGGGTAAAGTCTGTGGCTATTGTAAAGCTGCCAAATGCACAGATAGACACATGGTAAACCTTCACATACTTTAATACTGCACCTAAATGTGTGCAAACAGGTGAAGAAGACTTCTGCAAAACATTGAGCCTCATCTTCTGAATGAAGTCAAAAAATGGTTCTGATTTCAGGTTTTATCCTGAATTATTTGGTTTAGCAAAGTATACAGCATTTTGAACATAAATAAAATGTTTATTCTGACAAAAGTGTTAACCTGTACCAGTTCTACTGGGAGTACAGTGATGTGTAGAAATCAGTGAAAAATGTCTTTAATTTACAGTCTCTCTGATCTGTTATTTTTTTAGTTTCCAGCACAAGGTACTTGAAATGATCAGTATTGGTCAACTGGACCTTTGGGCTCCCAGCTATATGGTGATATCAAACTGAGATGATAAAAGGAGCTCCCAGATCAGAGCAGCTCAGAAGCACAAGAACAAACTGATGACAAAGCCTACAACATGCAGTAACCATGGTACTGAATGAAATGAAAATGGAGATGAAAAGATAGCAATAAAGATAAAGATGGAGGTAAAGATGGATATGAAGATGAACATGAAGATGCTTGTCTCGGTGCTGTTCCTCCTGGAGAAAAACAGAGGAAGTTAAGCACAATGTAACTGAGTTCCTACCTCCCTGTCTCCCTCTTGGTGGGATGACCATCTTGTTGTCTGGGTGGCTGAGATTGGGCTCGACTTGGCAGTCAGTCACATTACAGGGTCCCACAGCTCACATCACATCATTTACTCTTTTCCAGGATGTCATAAACCCTAACTGGTGTGCTTTGTTAGCTCATAACCCTGATTTCCTGCATTATATGCCAATCTGAACAAAGAACCACACTTGGCTCCTGCTGCCTCCTTCACGGGGCCCTTCTTGGGCAGCCGAGCATGAGCCATATCTAGCAATAGATAGACCTGTCCAGAGCTTTCCGGGCTGTGGGCCTGGCTTCTGGTCACTCCGTGGCAGGGGGATACTCCCGAAAGCGGCGCACCTGCATCTTCCTGCTGAACGAGCTGGATTCATTCAAGGTGGGCGTGTAACCGAAGCACAGCCTCCTGCGCAGCTTGCGTGTGAAAGACTTGCACATGAGGAAGTAGATGATAGGGTCCAAGCACACGTTGCATGCAGACAGGAAGAGCGTGGCTGACTTCCCATGCATGAGCACCTGCTTCACTTCCACGGGGAAGCTGCGCTCCACCTGGCTCAGTGTGAAGGGGATCCTCCACAGGTGGTATGGCACGAAGCAGATGAAGAAGACCACAAGCACGATGGTGATGTTCTGACCGGGCCGTGACTCCCTACTCCTGACTGAGCTGACAAACTGGGCGTTGGAGCGGTGCACATGCTGGTAGATGGACACATAGCTAGCCATGAGCAGGATGAGGACACCGGTGAAGATGGCGATGTTGATGTAGGCAACGGTGGCGTGCCAAGCCAGGCCCAGCTCGCTTTTCAGCTGGGTGCAGTTGCGTGCCGTGGATGGGTTGGGTGGCACATCAGTGAGGATGGTGTTGGGCAGCGACAGAGCAGCCATGCCTAGCCACACAACTGCCGCCAACATCCGCGTGAAGCCATAGCTGTAAAACCGCGAGCTGCCGAATGGCCGCACAATCTTCAGGTAGCGGTCAAGGCTGAGCAGGCCCAGGAACAGGATGCTGACGTACATGCTGGTATAGAACAGCACTGCCGAGTAGCGGCAGTGCAGTGCTGGCAGCCACCAGGGCCCGAGCCGTGCCTCGCTCATGATGTGCAGCGGAAACGTGAGGGTCATGAGCAGGTCGGCAGCAGCGATGTTCTTCAGGTACAGGGTGAAGCTGCTGCGGGCACCCATCTGGCAGAAGATCCACAAGGCAGTACAGTTGAGCAACAAACCACACACAAAAATGAGGAAATAGAGTGTGGGCCACACAATCCGGCCCCCGAGGGGATCCAGGGGCATGGGGTTTTCGGTGCCGGTGGTGGATGTCGTCATTGCTGTCGTGTTGAGATGCATGTCTGAACAACACAGAGAAAGTTGAGTCAGATACCGGCAGTGCTGATAAAGAATGTTCTAGAAGAGCCTGTTCACACTGAGACAGATGGAGTCATGCCGCACATTCTGCTGGTGAACTAAAAGGCTTTTAGGAAACGGGAACAATGGGCTGGCTGCGGTGCCACAGCGGTCTCATGCAGATCTGCTGTTCCACTGCTGTGTGGGTGTCTTCTCTCCACATGTCCTCAGCAACATGGGGTTTCACGGTGGTATGACATCATGGCAAAACAGCATCATGATGCGTCATACAGCATCAGCATCATCCAGCATCATGGTTTTGTGTGCCATCCTACTTAATCCCAAGTAATTAATTGCCTTGCAGGTCAGTCCTAAAATGGAGTTCTTTAAACCTTTACCAGATGTTCAGATTCAGCCTGTTTACAGGCAACCTTTTCTGTTTTTCTAACACATTCCTGTAGTGGCAGGACTTTCCTCAAACTTCTCCCTAAATGTGTCCATTTACATATAGGACCATTTTGGGTGTAACAGAAACTTCTCTGGATGCTGAGGTGCTCTTAGTGGCCCCCACAGCACCAATGATTTAGTCTAATGATTTATGAAATGTTTGCAGTGTGACTTGTATTTTTGGCTTGGGACTTATAGGTTTGGTTCACTCTTGTTGTGCTTCTGATGAAGAAATATGATAATAGTACTACATAAAATACGAAAAATACCGGAGGTCTGTAAATCAGAATATGGACCAGACAAGGGTCCTTTCTACAGGCAAAACAGGAAATGTTTGTCTTGATGCTGTCATAACTCATGTAGGCTAATATAAATACAGAGCAATGGTGGTGGCGAGCTTTTACAAGTCAAACACACTGCCTGACCTCCTCAACACAGAGCCTTAAACATCACCAAACAGGACGCTGCAGGGAATTCTGAAGTAAATTTCCATTTCATTCATCTTTGATGGAACTGGTCCTGTTCCCGATAGGAGAGCAGTCCAGTGTGTACGACCGATGCTACGCTTGCTGCTGCCATCGACTCCTCATTGGTTTCTCAGTATTCTCAAGCTGTTTATGGAATCTTCCTTTTTCACCCTCCCACTGTGACTGCTTTGCTGGCCACACCGCCAAGAGGCAAAGGCAGAAAGAATGAACACATGACTCAAAGCCTGCATCAGTAATAAACCCAGAACCCCTCCCAATATCCTGTGCAGAGCAGGATGAGGCTCATCAATGCCTGGCAGGCAAAGCCACAGGTGCACCACAGTTGTACCATGGTATTCATCTCAATTCCAGTAATTCTACAGTTATTAATACAACAGAATGCATTAGTACACACATCAAGTCACATTTAGCACAATATTTCACCTGAATCTGAACACTTGTACTTATGTGTAACTGGGAGACAAGAGCACTTCTCTTGTTTCAGCCATGACTACTGGATGCTGCACTTGCTTTCCTGAGGTCCCCCAGCAAGCGGGGGTCTTATCGAAGCTCCATCTGTGAATGTTTGGATGAGCAGCGGGGTGTACATATCCAACAAACACACACCACACACCACTAACACTTCTGCATTGTACCGCCTTCCCGGTCATTACTCAAGATCGGAACTGTTGCCAGTCATTTATTGGCTGTTTCTGTTTACAGCGGGTTAGACCTTGAACAGACCGAGCAGCATGAGACAATAGGCAGTGTGGTAAAAACAGAGATACCACCTACTGGGGTTTCTGCAGCTATTTTACATGTAGTAAATATCCCCCAGTCCTCACTCACCGGTCTTTAGACACATCAAGTGTGGCTAAAATATAAGCACGGTATATTTTCTGTTTTCCAAATGCTTTTCCATCCCTGATTGTGACAAATGATCATCATTTGATCATCATAATCTCCTATTTTGAGTCCCATTAAATTTATGTGACTAGAAAGTCATGCGATGTGACTTTTAATGTTACGGAGCTTTAAAATCCACAGTAGTTGTTTCCTGGTTATAAAGAAGGAAACAAACGAAGCTTAGATTTGATTCTACAGAGTTTCCTGAAAGCAGCCGGATTGAGAACTGTTAACAGGAGTATTCTTTCATTAGTATATTTCATGACCTTCATTTCATTACTTTAAGTCACACACTGACAGATCATCCTGAAGACAACAGGGCAACACACTCCTTACAGCTAAACTACCTGCAACATAAAGTTTGACACAAACATCTTCCAAAACTTCACACAGGAAAAGCACAGCACACTGCTCTGATATAACCGGACTGTTCTACCCTTTTCTCTGCATCTATTATACAAAGCTGTGCTGGGTTGTACGGAAGGGCTTTGTCTCTCATATCACCCATAGGTCCTATAGCTCTCTCACTAACACACACACACACACACACATACACGGGCGCAAGCACATGTTGAACGTACCTCCGGCCACTATGGACTCTATCAGATCTGTGTGGGGCAGCTGCAGAACTGTGTTCATGCTGTCCTGTGGCACGACGCCCCCACTGTGCCAAATAAGGCAGCAGGCAGGGAGTGGCAAGGAGTGCGATGCATCACAAAGAATTTGGTCAACGCCCCCAGTGTAATAAGTTTATCAAGAAAAAGGGGGTGGATGAGAAATAACCTGGCATGCAGGAACAGGCAGACAGAGAAGCAACTAGAGACCTAAATGCAGGCACAAATGCAAAGCTTTCTGTTTCTGATCTGACAGAACCTCATCAGCATATCTCACAGTAAAGTCATGGAGATACTTACCGAGGCCCGTGCTGGTGGTCATGTTCAGACACCAGACAGATGTTCGTCCTCAGCCCAGGAAGATGAACATCGTCCGCATGCAGGGGGAAAGAAGAGCATTGAAACAGTCCCTTCCTGGTCGTTCAGAGATGGAGCACCAAGGCCGGCAGCAGTGTCTAACATTTGTCTGGTGTCTCCCCCAAGTCCTCCAGCCGCATCAGGATCCTTTCTCTGAGTTAATACCTGTGGATCGATGCCCTCCCCTTGCACCTTGTTCCCTTTCAGATCCCAGCAGCTGCACTTTTACACCTTTGTCATGCCACCACCACTGAGCAGCTGCAGCTGGGAGGGGCAATGCCGTTGTGCAGCCATACCGCCGCTGTACCAGCAGATGCCCTCTGACCCCAGGGCCCTTCCCAAGAGAGGAACTGCTCATTTCAACCTTAATAAAGGTCATAACCCATATTTTACCTGCAGTTAACTAGTTATCTAGTAGTGATGTCACAAATAGGGCCAGCAGGACAATCATCCAGTCAGCTCATTTGAATAAAGCAAGTTCACGGGACAAGACAAGACAAGACAAAAGACAAAAGAGCTTATTTGTCACATACATGGTACTGAGTGTACTATGTAGTGAAATGTGTCCAGATGCAGGATAGGAGACTGTGCATAAAAATTTACAATAAGTAAAACAAACAAACAACTAAACACCAAGAAGAAAAGAAACAAAGAGCAAATAGATAGATAAATAAGTAAATAAATAAATAAAATGGTAAATAAAGCTTAAGGTGCACTGGAAGGACAGTGACAGTGAGGGGAGCGGTCAGAGAATATTGCTGTACCACAGTTCACCCGTCTTTGGACTTTTAGTGTCTGAGCTGATTGGCCCCTTTTCACCGGATCCTTTTACTTTGCATCTCAGTTTCTTACTATAAGAGAATCAGTGCAGCAAAGGAAAATGCCTTATAACTTACAAGTTGCTGGTTCCAGTGTCACTCCTGCCATTTCTGTATTACCTCTGAGCAGCGCATTTACCCTGAACTGCTCCTATATAAATACCCTGCTGTGTTAATGTCTAGCTGTTTAAACTGATGCCAAACTGCAAAACAAACAGAATTATCTGGGTTCTCCACTGGCCCCCCAGTGTCTTCAATGGTCGTATGAGTAACTGGTTGCAGTTTTACAGAAAAGAGTTTCATTGAGCACATTTCAACACATGGTACACAACCATGTGCTTGACAAATAAACTCTTTTGACTCTTTTGACTCTTTGACTCTTCAATTAGCAAATTGTACGTTTTGCAAAAGTTTGGGTTCCACATGAACATTAGGACATTAAGGAAGTGGAAACTCCCCTCCTGCTTCCTGTGAAGAACCGCACCACGCGTTGTCCCACTGTTCGGTGACCTCCAGTGACGGGGTCACACCAGGACGGCTGCCAAGTGTGAAAAATATGCCTCTTCACTCCTCAGACCACATAGCTGTGCTATAGATGAGTCTCACATCCTTCTTTTTTCCATTTCTAAACCACAATGAGCAGAAGCCGCCTTCATGGCAGTGGTTGCAGCCCTGGCCTGCATTGTGGACGGCCAGGTGCTTAACCACGCAGCCCTCTTGTAATCTACTGTTCCCTTCTTTCTATTCTCACGTTTCTCACCTGCTCACAATTATTCTCACATTTCTGTCATCACACCCACACTTGGTTTCACACACAGCTTCCTCTTCTGGGCTGCGATTGCCCAGTTCTGCTTCAGCCACCTCCATGTTTTACAGCCAGTCCACCCAAAGAGATACAGTAAGACCCCCATCTGCAGCAACCGGTCAAGTTGTGGTTGTGCTGCCTCCCCCTGTGGTTGAGCTCATCCTTTCAGTGCCTCCATTATTATTTATTTAATGCTGTAAAATGCTCTCATGCTCAAGTGCATACAGTCAGCACCTCCACCTCCACCCAGCCTCTCCTCCTTTATCAACACACAGTGACATGCTGTTTAAATGACCGCCTTCGTCCCTATAGACACTGCAGTGTGAAAGAGAGTTTACCCCCTTTAGATACATATTAAAGTACACATAAAGCTGAATCTCTGTTTACCTGTTTGTTTGCTTGTTCTTTATAAACCCCTTTGTTTTTCCAAGTCACACACTTGAAATCTAGCACACAGGTACTTTCCCCATAAGTGAGGTTTTTGCATTAACTCCCGAAGGGCCACTTATTTTGAAATTATTATTTTGAAAATTTAAAATTCAATCTCTAACAATGCTTGGAGAAGCTGAAGAAGTGACCTGTGATGGACTGGCATCTCATCTAAGGGCAGTTTCATACCCTAGAGCACAATGATTCTGGGATGGGCTCTGCCCACGGACTGTTGGAGCCCTGCTCGGAATAAGCAATTGATGAAGATGGATGGATGGATGGATGAATGGATGGATGGGAGTAGGAACATCACATGGAGAGTGTATGTATGTGATTTTCTCCTGCCAGACGCACACCCATACTAAATTCAACAAGTGTGAATCTAAAGTTTGGTGATATATAATTTGACGCCACTGTGTGCATGTCACTATGGCCGGCTTACATTTACTGTTGGTGCCAGTAGCTGTTATACTGTACGTGTGCAAATATAAATGTAAAAGTAGTAAGAAATTATACGTCACACACACACATACACACACGGTGCTGAACACGTATCCAGCTTTAATGGCAAACATTTCCAAGAACTGTGCAGCAGTGGTTTAAAGCTGTTCTGCTACATTTCTTCGGTAAATGCGATTAGGAACAAACTTGCCGGAAGGGAATTCATTTAATTGTTCAGAAAGTCTTTGGCAAACAATTTGATTTGTTTATTTCCTTGTTTAACCAGAAATTCAGTTTCTGTGGATTTAGGCAATGTAGGCCAATTACTCAATGTGTTTCCCTTTGTTTAGACACTTTGCTGGAGGGTCTTATAACTGCGATTCCTCTTTTCCCCCTATTTCATTCACGTGAGTGTTATTGGCACTTCTTCAGAGGACTGCTGCTGTGTTGTCTTTATTAAACATTGAAAAACAAAGTTTAACCCTCTATTTCAATACACATTACAGCATTTGTGAAAAATGTTAATTGAAAATCTTCTCAAATTTTAAACACGCTACAATGCTCACCTCACCCTCTTTCCTTTTGGATTTACTGAGCTGAATTAAAGATGGCCACACTAAAGATGGTGGAGGGGTATCACGCACCTCACAGATACGCATGCGGGTCGAATACAAAACGGTATTGGTTATATCGATCAAACATCAGGTATTTTTTAAATATTTGGGTGGTTCTGGACTTTTCCCTGCTGTTCCTAAGTCATCCTGGCAGCTCCTGCTTTTCCACATGAGGTTTCTGCATGCTGCCTTGTTTCTGTTTGAATGGAAAATGGCAGAAAAATGTGCTATTTTACCCATGTGGTTCTTTATTCTTCACGTGGTTGTACACTTCCTACAGCAAGGCCTACTGTCCCTCTGAGAGTTTGCTCTTCATTTCCCCCCTTTCCTCCTTTAAAAGTTTTCAAAAAGTTTTATTTTTTGGTGAATTTATAGGGACAGAAAATATGGTACAAATCACTGTTTCTGCCAAATACAATACTACAGACACACTATTAGCTGCATGAGACACCAATATACCGAAAATGAATGGACGACAGCATATTTTCATTATACACTGCCCAGCCAAAAAAAAAGCGACATTTCGTTGGACTGCCTTTAGCTTTGATTCTGGCACGCGTTCGCCGTGGCATCGTTTCGATAAGCTTATGCGATGTCACAACATTTATTTCCATCCAGAGTTGCATTCGTTTTTCGCCAAGATCTCGTATCGATGACGGGAGAGTCGGACCGCTGCGTAAAGTCTTCTCCAGTACATCCCAATGATTCTCAATGGGGTTAAGGTCTGGAGTCTGTGGTGGCCAATCCATGTGTGAAAATGACGTCTCATGCTTTCACAATTTGAGCCCGATGAATCCTGGCGTTGTTATCTTGGAATATGACTGTGCCATCAGGAAGGAAAAAATCCACTGATGGAAAAATGTGGTCATTCAGCTGAGCTCATTTTTTGGATACATAACACTGCTGAACCGAGACCTGAGCAACTGAAGCAATCCCACATCATAACACTAAGTTAAATCCAGGTGGTGACTTTTTTAGCCAGGCACTGTATTTGTCTATGTCAACATGCATTTACTGTTCTAATATAGTGCAAGTACTACTGCAGGAGGTAGTGTCCAAACCAGACTCACTGGAGTGCAAAGCAGAAGCACAGTGGTGATGAATGAGGTTCCTAAACTGCTGCAATTTCTCATAAACTCCAGTTTTTTTCACCAGCACACAAACCAGCTCAGCTTTGTCCTGTGGCTTTTCATTCAGTGATCCCAAAGTAAGCAGCATTAGCTGTTGCTCTCAGCTCAAGGTGTGCTTTCTGTGCTTTATGCTGAGATCTGGACCTCTGCTACAGCTGCAGTAGTTCTGTTTTCAAACATTATGGCAACACATAAACCCTTGCATTTGCAATCTCTCTCTGGAATTATAAACCCCTCATTGTACATGAATCTCCTGCTACCTGACCTGAATTCGTTCCTGAAAACTGACCAAAGAATATAAAACCAAACAATACATTTATTCACTGTATTATTAAATGTAATCATTCCATCCCTATCCTAAATTCATCTTTAAATCAGCTTAAAATGTGCCTAATGCACTGAAAAAGTTGTTTCCCATAAAAATAGAAAGAATAAAAAGTAATACCAATATTAAATATAAAATACATTAAAACAGTATGCATGAAAGAGGCTTTGATGAAAATGGTGACATCACACTCACCGCTTACTTAAAATTTACCTTTAGAATAAATACTTTTCCACTGTTATTTTAGGTCAATTTAATGCAAGAGAAATATCTCTGTCTGTGACCATATTCTGCACAATTTGCCTACTTCTCCAACTTAACAAAACACTTCAACTTTTTATTCTTTAGGAGCTCTTTTTCAAAAATACATCATTATAATAAATAAACCAGGGTCCAAGATGCTGACTTGCTTGTAGTTCTGGAGATCCGTCAGAACACTGAGAGTGCCAGCATGTTTGCCACCGGGCCCCTAACCTGTGGCACAGTTTCCCTCTTGCAGTACAGCACAACCTTCTGTTGTAGCCTTTAAAATCAGACTAGCGACCTTCCTGTGCGGTTTGAGGTTTGCTGGTTGACACTGGATGACGAGTTGCCCTTCTTTCATGATCTGACTTTTTTTTCTGACATACCCTGGTGCCCTGGCACACTAGACTCCCACACCTGCTATACCAGCACCCATAAGTCCCTGGGGCCTGGAGCCTGTGACTCCTCACTGAGTCCAAACAGATCTGAAGTTGTGAACATCAGGCCTCAGCTCTACCACGATAGACACTGTGGACTGATCTAGAATGCCCGGGAAGGTAATAAAACCCCCATAAGTTTTTTTCTGTCCATTTCTTGCTGTTGGGAATTTGTTGCTTTCCTCTCCTCAGCTGTGAACTGAAACCTTTAGACAGTTAACTCTCTGCAGCTAATCTGTCCCATGTCAATGCCATCCAGGCTCTGTGCCACCTGCTGTGCAGAGCACTATTTAAAACTAAATTGAATTTAACTGAATAAGCGGCAGTTTAATAACAGCTGACCGCATGTACGAAAAACAGGAAACTGTGAGAGTGAGTTTGAGGGAATGGGTATATGTGCATCTCGAGCCTAGGTCGTCCACGTGGTTGTGCTTCAGAGACGTCTCAGCTGTCCTCTGGAGTCGGACTGCGGGAAGAGCTTGGCTCGCCTCTCTGGTCCTGCTGCACTGACAGCTCCATCTGTCTTTTTGTCTGCATCTGTGTGGACGTCTCTGTGGCCGATTCCGACGGGCCCAAGGGCACCGACTGGCACCTTAGGGCGCCCATGAGCTTCCTGCGGAACATCCCGCACAAGAAGATGTAGATGAGCGGGTCCAGGCAGATGTTGGTGGCTGAGAGCCAGAGCGTAGCTGCCTTGGCCACATACAGGCGATGCTGCGCGGTGCAGGTGTGGGCGCCACGTGTCTGGCTCAGCGTGTAGGGCACGCGGGCGAAGTGGAATGGTGCAAAGCAAATGAAGAACACGGCCACCACGACAAAGACCCGCGCCTTGGTGCGGTGGGCTGCTGAGCCGGAGCGGCTACGTGAACTCACATACGACTCGAACACCTTGCGGCTGATGAAGGTGTAGCACACAGTCATTAGCACCAAGGTGCCCCAGAACAACACCTGGCAGAAGTAGTTAAAGCCCTCGTGCCAGCGGAGTCCTGCCGGACCCTTGAGCGAGCTGCATTTGAGCCCTTGGGATGGGCTGACCGTGCGGTCGCTCAGCACTGCATTCGGCAGGGCCAATGGCACCATGAGCAGCCACAGGATGGCGCTCAGCACCTTACCAAAGCCAACCCGCTGCAGGACACACCTGCCAAACGGCCGCACGATCTTCAGGTAGCGGTCGAGACTGATGAGCCCCAGCAGCACGATGCTGATGTACATGCAGGTGTAGAAGAGCACAGCTGAGTAGCGGCAGTGAAACACCTTCAGCTGCCAGGAGCCGAGGTCCGAGTCGGCCAGCACCTTGACCGGCAGCGTGAGGGTCATGAGCAGGTCAGCCACCACCACGTTCTTCAGGTACACCACAAAGGTGGATGAGCTGGGGATCTGGAAGAAGACCCAGCAGGCCAGGCTGTTGAGCAGCAAGGCGGCCAGGAAGAGGACGCTGTAGAGGCTGGGGAAGATGAGGGACGTCATGCTCGTGTCCCGGGCACATTTGGCTGAGGAGTTGTTTAGGCTGCTGTTCATGCTGCTGATGCTGCGTGTGAAGAAAAGTTTGCACAACATGAGGGCAATGTGCCACAGAAAGAGCACAGGTGAAAGCCACAGGGCTCCGTGGTGAAAACACCACAGATGCAAGTAAAAGAAAGTATAGAATTAAAGATTATAATTCGCTGCTTATTCATTTGCCTGACATAGTCCTAATTCACTTGCACTTATTTACCGGTCTGCTATTATTTATAATTAAATAATGTACACACACAGAACATATATTTATAAATACATACAATAAACAAACACACAAAGAAACAAATAAATACATATATAAAACCATGTGCACAGGAAGCATGACCACTTTTCATATTTTGGAAATTTTGTTACCTTAGAATCACAAGGCGGTGTGTTGCTTACAACTGCTGCCTTGGCCTTGCAGGACCCACATCCAAATCCCACCTCCTGCTGTTGTACCCTTGGTTGCTGTAGTTAACCTGAACTGCGGCAGGAAAATCACCCACCTGCACAAACAGATAAACTGGTGTAACAAGCTGTAAAACATGGTAAGGCGCTTTTAAGAAAAGTATCAGGTCAGTAAGTGAGCCAAGGTGTGTTGCCATACTGTGAAGGACTGCCAGCCTGCCAGGGTGCGCCCTGTCTAGCCCTTTGCCTTCAGGATAGCCTCTGGACCTAAAAGCAAGTGTCATTCCTCTTTATTTCCTTCCAGAAAAGTTCCAGACTTAAACGTTTTCTTTCCATTGTACATAAATGTATCATTTGAGAAATATTGTGACTATCATTACTGTTGTTGCTGTTACCTCTGGTTTCATTGCTGCTCTTTTTGCCCCTTAATTAATTTAAGAAAATGGCACAACCGAATGGAAATTTCATTAGAATAAAAGTTCATCCTTAAAAGTAGATATTTGTTTCAGATTTAACTAATGTTCCCCGTAGAAAAGCAGTATTTAAAGCAGACTCACCGGCGGCAGTGCGAACAGACAAAGAGTCCAGGGCAGCTCTTTGGGACCTGGGGGGGTGGGGGGGTATGGGTTTCTGCCTTCTTCCTGCCACAGCAATGCTCCTTTCGCATCAACTTCCTTCTCGTCCCCTCATTACACGCTTCTGCTTTTCATGCAGATGTGGTGGAGAAAACTGAGAAGAAGGTGGCCAGTTGCTGAAATACAGCAGATAAATTCTCAAAGGCATGAGCAGAGAGACTTCTAGCATCAGGCGACTTGAGCTGAGATCAGAACTCATCAATGTATTCAGTGAGAAACTGGGCGGCACTTAGCTGAGCTGGGAATTTCTCAGGCAGGGAAGTATATCTGTGCATAAATACTTGAAATGTCACACATATCACTGCGGTGTCACCACATAGGGCGAGTGCTGTGGTGCTTAAAGAGCCAAGAAGGAGTTTACAGAGAGTTTAGAAAATAAAACAGTTGTATGTGAATGTGGGGCCTTTTCTGACCTGCGTGTGTGTGTGTGCACATGAGATGAAACCACAGTTTGCTGGGGCTTGCTGATAAACACACACATTGCAGTCACACTTTCATACAATAAGCGAAAGGAACTCACACAGATAACATGTCAGTTCCGAGGGAGCTGGTGGATGCAGAGGACTATGAAGACACTGTCTTTCTCGCTCTCTCTCACACACACACACACAAGGCCAGGAAGGCAGCCATCCGAAAAAGTCCCTTCACACAGAACGGCACAATAGCGGTTACTGATGACATGTGATAAATTTTTCATTTATGCAACAGTAGAAACCGTGAGAATCTATATTGAGACATCAGTGCTGGGCTTTTTACAACCTAGCACGACAAAATCCCTAATACGGACACCGTGGCAGAGAACCACAGAGCAAGAAACAACACAGCTTGGTGTCACTGGCCATTTGAACGTGATGTTCTGACCTGAACTACATAGCAGCTGAGGCCAGAGAAAAGGGACAAACAAATTTGGGGTGGTGGAGATCAGTTTAGGGCCATTAGGGATGATGCAGCTGTTTTGTTGCTGTGTAATTGGTCCTTCAGACCTCAGAACATCCCGGCTGCATGAGCTGCATCCCTCCTGCCGTCTCCTCAATTTTCCATTATCATGAGGCTGCAGTGTGGGACAGGAGCTGCTAACAGTGCAGGGTGCAGAGGGGTCTCGGTCAATAGCTGGTGCTGAAGCTGCTCAGAAGATGCAGGTTTTAGCCCCACTTCCCCCTGGTTTAGGGGCAGTCCAGTTGTTTGTTGTTTGATATTTTTTGTTTGGTGAATTTCTGTTTGTTTGTGTTGGGTTTTCTTTGGAGAGTTCAAATGGTGAGATGTTTGGTTTGAATTTGCTGTTTGGGTTTTGAGTGGAAATTGATGTTTTTTTGATGACTTGTGTTCTTACTAATAGTATTTTGATTCAGTTTGATTTTGTTACGTACATGATTTAGCTACCTGACCTGTGTGTTGTATTTTGTTGTTCATTTGTGTTTGTATAGTCCTTGAGTTCTCCTATTGTATGTGGTTGCATGTAAATGGTCCGATCAGCCATTATTTAAGTACTATTGTTTGAGTGTTTGTTAGGTCAGTGTATGTTCAGTTGATTTGAGTTGCGCACAGTTGGTTTGTAGTTATGTTCCATTGACCTTTTTATGGGCCCAATCTTATCCTTTGTTTGATATTAAAATGATGTTTTTGGAATAAATCATTTTTTGTTAACAATTAACCTGTGATTCCTTGTGCCTGCCATCTCGGTCCCCTACACATTAGCCTGAATGAAACAGTGGACATATTTGCTGTTACTACGTTGGATTTTGCAAACTAAAGGAAAGCTGTGTAAAACATGGGACAAGCACGTGAGCTTCACACACTGAGTAAAGATGGCGCCACCCTGCTGAATTGCACAGCTTGGGCAACAGACCAACGCCACTCTGCTGCTTTCTGCACAGTTTGCTAGGTTCCCTGTTTTACTATCAGGCCCCACAGCTTCAGACTGGCCTGGCCTCACCACACCAGCTTGTTCATCTGCTCTCTTTTATCTTTACTTTCCTGTTCTCTTGTTTGCATTTAAGTTTTTGTTATGTGTGTGGTGTGAAACAGCTTATGGAGCGCAGGCTGACAGACATGCAGTAAACCGCAGAGCCATAAACGAAAGGAAACTGTCTTGTGTTTTGATAAGTAATGCTAACTGTTGGAGTAAATGTGACCAATATAGTGGCACTGGGATATTTTTATATAAATGTTTGTGTCATGAAGGCAACTCCTATGCAAAGTTTTCCTTCCTGGGGAGGGTCAGTCAAGGTGAATCTTTGGCAAGGTGGATGAGCGGTACCCAGGGCTAGAGAAGATGTGAAAGCTTGCGTGTTCATGAAAGCGGTAGAAGTGGCCAGAAGGAGCACCAGCAGCACCACCTCTTACTCGAAGGCAGAGAGGAAACATAACAAATGGTTTGCATTTATGAACAAGGTTTAATCTGCTTAAAGCCGAACAGATTGTGTTTACCTTAGGTGGTCAGTTAACCAGTAGGTCTGGCTGTCTGTAAGAATAAATGACCTCATGGTTTAACACATATTTGCAAACTAGAGAATGGAGAAAAAATAAGTACAAGCAAACTTCTTTTTGTCCTGTGGCAATCTGGTACTAAACCACCTGGGTGACATCAACCCGAGTCCAGAAAACACTGCTACAGCAGAGCAAAATCCTGCAGCCTTACTGATCCCTCCTCAACCCTAAGAGCAGCAGAGGGCGTTCTGGAGCAAAAATGGGGATGCAACCTGAGAAGATGCTTGAGCTGCATGTCACACGAATTCATTCCCCGGCATTTCTGTGCCCACAGCAGCAGACCTTTCAGTGGCACCAAAGTCGCTGTTTGTATCAGTTGAGGGTCAGCAGAGAGGTCTGTGGGCACAAAAGAAACTTTCTCCACAGGTTGGAGGATGCTTCCTCTTTACAGGTTTGAGGGGGCTGTGTGGGGGGTGGACCCTCCCCCCTGTGTCCAACGGCACTCCCGGGGCAGATGGAGGGCACCACAGAGCAGCGTCCTGAAGGACTTGCAGAGGAAAAAGTAGATAAGGGGGTCGAGTAGAGAGTTGAGGGAGGACAACCAGAGCGTGGTCTCCTTCAGTTGGAACAGAAAGAGGCGTAGTTTGCAGTCAAACATGCCACGTGTCTGGCTCATGGTGTACGGCACACGGGCAAAGTGGAACGGCACGAAGCACACAAAGAACACGCCCAGCACCAGGAAGACATTGGCTCGGACCTTCTTCTTCTTGGGCCGCGTCCCGGCACGGCCTGCCCGAGTGCGACTGTAGGACCTGTACAGCTCCCGCGAGATGAAGCTGTAGCAGAAGACCACCGTGGCCAGGTTGCCCCAGAAAATCACCTGACACACATGGTTGACCACCTCATGCCACTGGAGACCCAGCTCACTCTTGAGGTCACTGCACTTGAAGTGGGGTGAGGTGGGCAGGCGGGAAGTCAGGATGACATTGGGCAGTGAAAGGGCAAGCAGGGAACCCCAGATGACGCCAGA
The DNA here is from genome assembly GCA_018136845.1 of Heterotis niloticus. Lineage (NCBI taxonomy): Eukaryota > Metazoa > Chordata > Actinopteri > Osteoglossiformes > Osteoglossidae > Heterotis > Heterotis niloticus. The sequence goes on from CM030893.1 coordinate 33,214,472, forward strand.
GAGCACCTTGTGGCGCGTCATTCCAGCAGCAGAACTTCCGGCAAATGGCCGAAGGGTCTTACAGCAGCGGTCGATGCTGATGAGGCCAAAAAAGAGGATGCTGATGTACATTGTGAGGTAGAAGAGCACCGAAGACCCGCGGCACACAAAGACCCGAAGGGACATGGAGGCCATGTTGGAATCGGACAGGATCTTGAACGGAAAGGTGAAGGTCATGAACAGGTCCGCCACCACGATGTTCTTCAGGTAGAGGATGAAGCGAGACCTGGTGGGGATTTTTAGGAAGATCCGAGCGGCCAGTCCGTTGAACAAGAGCCCGAGGATGAAGAGGAAGGAGTAGAGCACAGGGAAGACCACCGTCTTCAGCACGTTGTCACGTGAACAGTGTGCTGACCAGCTGCTGTTGCTGATGTTGAGGATGGTGGGAAACATAGCAAACTGTGCCATAGTCTGAACCATCTGTTGAGAGAAAAAAGGTCAGGCAACATTACTGTAGGGCTTTTTCATCCAGCCATCAAATACTATCATCTCCTTTTCCGTGAAACAAAGGGCAGCCATGTCACATCCCACCACAGCCAGCAGATGCAAGAACGCGATTGTAAGTTGAACCCTTTGAATGTATTACTGGGTTGTTGAGCAGAGCCTGACAGCTCTCCACCCTGGAGAACGAAGTGATTTACAGGAGGCATGGAGCAGAACATAGCCGTTCTGGTATCTTCCTGGTGGTGCCACCTCAAGGTCTGTGGCCGACAACTATCATGTTAAGCACAAATGGGACAGCAGTCACCCCAGCCACAAACTATTCTCCTTGCTCCCATCCGGAAGATGCTTTAGAAGTTTTCGGACAAGGACAAAAAGGTTCCGGAACAGTTTTTTCCCCCACACCGTAAGACTGCTAAACCACTGACCCCTCCCTCGGACAGTGGGAACAGTCGATCGGGGTCTGTCTGTATGCCTACCCCCCCATTGTATAAAACTACCGATGGTGTGTTGTTGTAGGTTTGGCTACTGTGTGCTGTTGGTTTGGCTGCTGTGTCTTCTCCCCCCCTTGTATATTTTCATACCCTATTCTTATTTATTTACTCTCTTTATTTATTATTTATCTATTTATTTTCCTTTTCCTAATTCAAGTATTTATTTAACTGTCTTGTACCTTATTTAAACATATACATATTTATATTACCGAGGATGCCCGGAAACAAAACTTTTCATGGTGACAACACTGCTATGCTGTGTTGTTCACCCATGACAAATAAACCTTGACTTGACTTGACTTAAATCATAAAAATGTATTGTGAACAACGCAGCAGAAGTGAAGATAAATGTGACAGATTCCAACCTGGTTTTGTCACTCTTTCTCCTGCCTTCACCACAGGGATACTAGATGTTGAGATTCAGATGTTGACCGACACGCTAAGGAGGGTTCCCGATGGTTCCAGATGGTTCCAGAGTTTAAAGGAGGAAATGTGGCAGAACGGTGGGGTTCAGTTCCAGTCATCCACAGAGTCTCAGAGGCAATTCAGCTCCAGCTCTTCAGGCGCTGATCTTATGGAGGAGCTCACAGTGCTGCTCATATAACATGGGGTGGACGTCGGTCTCTTCTGCTTTCGGTTTCCTGAAATGGTACAAAGAAAATCTGAATTTTAGAGCCTCCCCTTAAAAAAAGAAATGAAAAAGGAATGTCATGTGTTTGTAAGGCAGGAACAGGACTACAGTGTCAGATGTACATGGGTTTGTTTCATTACAGCGTTATCATTTTTCCCATAAGCATGCTGATAATGCTGTAACGTTTGCTACACATGGACCGGTGTTTGGAGCAACAGCGCATCGTACAGCATTTATCATTGCAGTGCTGACAACATTCAAACGCTGTGATCGGGGAACCAGAAATAAACCAAGTGTGCGGAGGATATTTTGGACCAACATTCGCTGACGCATCCCACTTTTCACTCAACCAGAAGGACGCAAATTGTGCAACAGAAGAAAATGACAAAGGAAGTAGAAGTAAAAATACCACTGAAACCAGACAGTTAAAAAATAAAAAAATCAGAGCAGCTTGGTGCTGAACTCCGGGGAGATACAGTTGGTACTCCAACCCCAGCGCAGTGGACTGCAGTGAGGATCATAGATATAAATGGCAGATCAGTGAGAATCCCAGTTACAGAATGCGCACAGAGGGTTGTATAGTTGTGGCCAAAAGTTTTGGCAGTGACACAAATGTGTTTTGCAAAATTTGCGGCTTCAGTTTTTGTGGTTCCAATTCGCATTGTTTTTAGATTATTGTGCAGAGTATCAGATGCATATTGCACCTGAAATCATCAAGAACTTCAAGGCGAGAGGTTCAACTGTGGTGAAGAAGGCTTCAAGACGTCCAAGAGTGTCCAGCAAGCGCCAGGACCATCTCGTCCTAAAGAGTCAGCTACAGAATCGTGTTGTCACCAGTGCAGAGCTTGCTCAACATTGGCAGCAGATGGGTGTGAGTGCATCTGCACGCACAGTGAGGTGAAGACTTTTGGACAACGGCCTTATGTCAAGAAGCCACTTCTTTCCAAGAAAAACATCAAGGACAGACTGAAATTCTGCAGGAAGTACAAGGATTGGACAGCAGAAAACTGGTGCAAAGTTATTTTCTCGCATGAATCGTCCTTCCGACGATGTTTGAGACATCTGGAAAATCGATTGTTCGGAGAAGAAAAGGTGAACGCTACCATGAGTCCTGTGTCGTGCCAACAGCGAAGCATCCTGAGACAATCCATGTGTGGGGTTGCTTCTCATCCAAGGGAGTGGGTTCACTCACAATTCTGCCCAAGAACACTGCCATGAATAAAGAATGGTATCAAAACGTCCTCCAAGAGCAACTTCTCCTGACAATCCATGCGCAATTTGGTGATGATCTGTGTATTTTCCAGCATGATGGAGCACCATGTCACAAGGCAAAAGCGATAGCGAAGTGGCTCAAAGGTCATAAGATTGAAATTTTGGACCCGTGGCCAGGAAACTGCCCGGATCTTAATCCCATTGAGAACGTGTGGTCAATTCTCAAAAATCTGATGTATTTGCCAATAAAAGCCTTTGAAACTTATGAAATGTTTATAATTATTCTTCAGTATACCATAGAAACGTGTAAAAACAAAAAAATCTAAAAATGCTGAAGCAGCAAAGTTTGCAAAATACAACACTTGTGTCACTGCCAAAACTTTTGGCCATGACTGCACACACACATACACACACACACACACAGTTGAGCTTCCAGCATCCATCTTCCTGAGCGGAGACTTGAGGGATGCCTGATAATTTGTTTCTAGTGACACGGACTTCCTGCTGCTCCCTGAAGGCTGTGTGTGTGATTCCAGCACCACACTCCTTGAGCCTTATGACTCATTTACAGGCACTTTCACAGCCCCTGTGTCTCTACTAAACCCAGAAACACTGTAAAAAACGTAAAAAATAATGGACCGTGCTATGGAATAGGATTTGGAGAGCCACAAATGTCGGGGGCCTCCCCTCTCTGGCACGCCTGACAGGTACTGTGCAATTGGAGCACCTGCTGAACATTGTTTGTTTGCTCCTGCACTCTCGGTTTTGAGCAGCAGCCTTTGGTCTATGCCGAGTCTGAGGGCTGAACATCTGCTGGGGAAGACAGCACCACCTTCACCAAATCATATGGCTGTGTCTCCACACCACAGAGAGCAAGGGGAGAAGAGCAGAACATCCCTCAGCCTGCTGTGTTTCCCTCCATTGTCCTGTATCAGTAGCCCAGGCCCTGGGTATGATGTACAGTGGCGTTCTTCTTTCTCACACATACACTTAATAATGAATCTCCCTGTGTTGGCACTTCCGCAGTCCATACCTCACTTTCTCTCTGTGCTGCTCGAGATGACCATCACTTGACCGCAGGAACGCAATCTCAATCCCCACCGCCCTGCACCTCAGCACATTTTATTACTTACCCTTATTTACGCATTTCTAAAGCAGTCACTTCCACATAAGGCAAACCCAGTACTATGAATAAAAGCATCTCTTGACAGATGACAGTTCAAATGGAGGTGATGGATTTTAGGATGGTTCTGGGAATGTGATTTAATTAGGAAAACCATATAGGAAATGAGGTGAATGAGTTTCCTTGTGCTTCCTCCTGCCCCCGCCGATGGAGCCGGTGAGTCTCAGCAACCCAAGTGTCTCCTCCTGGCAGTCTTTAATGGTTGTTGGCAGAAATTACATTAATGATCACTTGACAATATCCTGAGCAGTTTGGACAGAGAGCAGAGCAATGAGTCAAATCCTCAATGAAGCTCCTTTTCGGAAGGTTATCACCGTGAGAAAAATACAGCAGAGGCGCGGGGTGGACGACCGAGGGCCACATGGACACGGTCAAACGAGCCTCTCCGGACCATTGCGTCAAGCACCGGCAGGTCACATCCCCCACGGGGACCACAAACAAAAGAGGACCTGCGAACATGATGTTTCCCACAGAAAAGTGGCACCGTGAACCACAGCCGAACGGACGAGTTGTCGGGTTCAGGATGGCTGATGTGTGCTGACCGAACATTAAAAAATGAAGGGAAGAAGAGCAGCAAAGCTACTTAAGGAAGACGCATCATTGAAAAATGATGCTAAAGGTTATTTTTAAGTCACCGTTTTGACAAAAGGCAAATTTCTGCTGGTGGTAAAATAAACAGGAGCTCAAGGTTTATTTCTCTGTGTTTGGGGAGCAGCTGAAGTGACGTCAAGCCTCCATTTGGAAACTCTGCGGAGATGAACTTCTCAAAGGTCCTCAGTGCCGGATCTCCATGTCCCTTTCACAAAAAGTTCTAAACAAGTGACAAAAATTCTGAATGAATCAGAAATAAGAACCATTGTGCAAATTTAGCATTTATGTGTTTCAGCTGTGCTTTAGCACATAAACACATTTTCAAAAATTAGCCCAAGAGAGGAGTGAGGAATGAACTCTTGTGTTGCCCTCTGCAGGCCAAGCCAGAGACAACACAGTCATAGTGTCGGTAAATATTCAGCGTTTATTCTTCTTTTACGCTCATGTTTCATGTCTTCAAAAACATATCTTCCTTATACTTTCTCCTTGACCAGTGGAGACCAGGACACGTCCTTCCAGAAACCCAGGGTCCTTCTGACAACAGTGTGGTTGGGGTGGGATGCTGGGAAGGCTGTGAAACGTGAACCGCAGAACTTCACTCGCATTGAGATGTCCGACATGAAGGAATTTGCTGGGTGTTGGTGTGTGAAAGTGAGTGGTGTGTGGGGGGGGGGGTGGATCCCAGCAGCAGAAGAAGCACCAGCAACAGCAGCAAGATGAATGTCTCCCTTGTATGTGGATGTGAGGATTGTGGAGCAACTGTGTGACAGAGGGGTTGATGTGCAGGAAGGCCAAGAGAGACCCTGAGGTGGGGGGCCAAGCCATTAATCCCATTTGAACATGGCACACACGTGAGCCAACTGAGGGCTCCGCTGCACTTCAGCGTTCTGCATTTACCTCGATTATAAGGAGAATGTACACAGCATGAACATGTTTAGACCCATCATGTGGGTTCTGACCAGAGACGAAAAAACTGTGCCCCCCCCCGCAGAACTCACCTTCCACCTTCCTTTCTTGGCTGGAATTACAGGTGGCCCCCAGCACCCTCGGTGGGAGTCTGGCGGATTTGCTTTCACAAGTAAATATTTTGACCGCTACAGCAGAGTCAGCAGCAGACTGAGAGCTCAGAATCACACATGACCTTTGAAGAGTACCTTGTTTGCTTTGCGCAACTCTTCCGCGACTTCATGTTTTCCAGGAGCCCCTGCTCAAGTGATCTAATAGGAAAATAAGTGGATAAAAGGAGGAAGGTGGGGATCTTATGAAGGTTCCTGGAGCTCAGGGGGAAACGGTTCTGAAAGAAATGCAATTTAAAACCATTCTTTAATGTTGAGAAGGATTCAACAGCTCTGAGAGACAAAAGTCAGAGGGGAGAATGGATGGATTTGGGATCGGTAAGGTTCTGTGGGTGTTGGATGACAGGCATTGGGGACAGCGAGGCAGGGCAGTGAGGGTAGAAAGTTTGAAAGAAACAGTGTGACAGATCGATGACCATTTGGGGGGGTCAGTCAAACACCAGAGGCAAAACATACAGCAGCAGCTCTTTGAGTTCCTCCTTCAGGATCTGTAGCTCTGGGCCTCAGGCCACTTAAACTCCCGTTAGTTAGAAGAGAAACTTCACCGTGAATTTTCACAATTTTTACTTGCGGTTTACTGCAGTTTTATCACCATCACGTCACCTGTGCTCCACCACTGTTCTCACAATGGGAACATCACCGTGTTTTTGTTAAACATTCTTGCTCGAAAGTGAAACATCTCAACACCATTACCCTGAGCACAGAGGAGCACCATGGTGGCCTTCAACTGCCCCACAATCTGCACGCATGTGAAAAGGCTTTGGTGAGTTGCTGCAAGGAGGCACGCACCCCACAGGACTTCAAACCCTGGACACAAGAGTCTCCTCACTGCACTTCTCTACACCTGTTCAGCTATTAATACTCTTACTTCAAAAAAATCATTTTTGAAAAGTAATCCTCAGATGTCATTTGACAGGTAGGGTACATTGACTTCACTGCTGTTGTGGTGGTTGCAGGGGCTGCCTTGTACTCTAAGGACATAGGTTCAAATCCCACCTCCTTGCTACAGTAAAAATTACTGTGCTATATAAATGAATAAACCAGTGTTTAAGCAGCTTAACACTACAGTTTGGTTTGTGTCGATAACAAATATTCTACTTCAGACGAGTTGACGTCCAGGTTTTTTACTGATTCCATGTTGTCCCACTTTAAAGGTGACAGATGATGAGGTTTGGGTTCAACTCCAGTAGCTGTGTTCTTGTGGGAGTGGGGAGTTTGACTTACCATGGTGAGGGATGTAAAAGTAGGGCAGCAATATGTTCACTGTAAGATTGGTGAAAGGTGAACTGTGGTTCCTCTGTCGAGATGCTTTCAACCCCCTCCCCCAAATTACCACAGAGCCACCTTTGTTTCTGCACCACTTTCAACTTCAGTAACAAAAGTTACTCAAAGTTACTGTAATTTACACGAAAATTGTTTCCAGCCACACAGCCACTCAGAACTTCCGTGCAGGAATTCCCTAAGCAAATCACTGACGGTAGAAATGTTTCTGCATGGTTACGGTAATGAGGAATTACAAGCCTGAGTTTGTGTCTTTATTTCCTCTTGCCAACAGGAAGGTTATGGTGTGGACACACCGGAGTGTGCAGCAGTCACCAGGGGGTGTTTGGCTGCCGGCAACACTGAGACCTCCTGTTGAACTGTGTGTTTGTCTTGGAGAATCGTCCCAAAGGGCTATAAAGCGGGCTGAGTATGGCAGCTGCTGGCAGGACAGAGGCTCTGGGTTTGACAGTAGCACCTCCTTCCCTAAGCGCTGTGGTTAAAACAGACTATTACACCCCCTCTTTGGAAAGAGTGTTCAAATAAATTGAAAAGAGTTGCAACACAAAATGCAAATTATGTGATGAAGCAACTGGAGTGTAACAGAGTCCTTAACCACAGCTCCTCCATCACCCATGAAGACATTGAGGAAAAGTAAACAAATAAGGGTCTGAGTGTTAAAGAAGAAGCAGGTGGCACCATGGACCCAGAATGGCTGGAGTCAGCAGTTTCAAACCATCTGTGCCGACACTTGTTTTTGTGCTCAGATCACAGAAATGAGTTCCACAAAGCTCAGCCCTTCCGCTCCTCTCTTCCTCTCTCACTTCTGCAAGTGGCGCCAGTCTATGTGCAGGACCTGACCTATAGCTTTCATGCTCTGTCATTCTTTAACCCCCCACCCCTGGAACGCACCCGTCCGCAGATCACAGCTCCAGCTCGAGGTCGAGGCCCGTGCCACTTCTGCTTCCTGTGCTTTAATCGTGTTGTTGGGCTACCACCGCATTCACATACAAAAACCACAAGCTAAATGTTTATTTAAACATTATAATCATAAATATATTTTGTAGAAGTTTGGAGTATGTTTGACTTCCCTTTGCAGCACAGTTGGAGAAATGGTTTTAGAAAATAAAAGTTGCGATACACATCTAATAACATACAAAAGTCATATAAGCCTTTTGATATGAATCTGCATCACTCCAGTGCTCTATCTTTTGCTCGCCTTCTTCGTAAATATAACGGCTTATAAAATTCCTTGATAAGAAAGTGATTCTCTGTAAAAGCCAAAAGAACAGGTAACTGTCATAACACCACAGCAATGTCCCTCTTTTTTACGCTCTCGCTCGCTCATGAATCAGTCTTCTTCCTAAGACATGCATGCACTTTGGGCACCCCCCCCCCCCCCCGCGAACGCGGAACATTCCAGAACCCTGCTCTGCGGCTGAAACCGGATCGCTCTGTTAAATGGGACTCTGGTACACAAACTCCATGCGAGACCCTGACCCACTCACATGTCAAAACTCTGAAATGAAGAACAGTTTCCAGACCCCGTATTGTGGCAATGAAAGCAAGACCTCACCGCTGCAGCTGCCCACCAGAGAACAGGCTCCTGTGTGAAGGGCCTCCCCAGCTTTCCCAACTTCCTCTTCTTTTAAAATCTTTACCATGTGCTGCTACTGGTTCAGATATTTATATGCAAGCAAGTAAAGAACTTCGAAATTCTTGGTCCTCAGTGGGCAGTGAAAGCAAGGAGCCACACACCATCCTGGCTCAGGTCCTCCAGGCTCTAGAAGGACAATCAGAGTATTTATGCTTATCAATCTGGCTGCTTCACTGTGGTAACTCATGTAGACGTTCACAGCACGTGGATGTACGTGACTCTGGAGTCTGCTCCCAGGTGGTTCTTGGCTGTGCACTTGTAGGTTCCTGAATCTGAGACTGTGAGCTTCTGGATGATGAGGGTTCCTTGTGGATGGAGCTGCTTGTTGCTGGCAGCCTGGCCAGTTCTGGTGGACGAGAGCACCGAGCGGTCTGGTAATTCCCAAGTGACCTCAGGCCTGGGGAGTCCGATGGCAGCACAGCTAAGCTGCACCGGTTGTCCCGTCAGTGCCCGGAAGGTCTGTGGTGGTCCACTGGTGATGCGTGGTGGATAAGCAACCACAGTGACCGGGACTGTCAGCAGATCCTCACCAGCATCATTCTTCGCCCTGCACAGGTAGTTCCCACGGTCACGGAGCGTCGAATCCTGCACGATCAAGGTCCCATTTTCCAAGAGCAGATATCGGCCACTTGTTTGCGGACGGGACAGGACAAGCCCCCCCGGGAGAGTCCAGTGGATCTGAGGCCGAGGACTGCCGTCAGCAAGGCAGTGGAGGTACAAAGGCTCTCCAGAAATGCTGCGGATGATGCCTTTGGGTCGAGTCAAAATGTAGGGCTTCTGTCCCACCTCCAGGAGTATCAGCTTCTCAATGTAGCCCACACTGTTCTTAGCAGCGCAGCGATACTTGCCAGCATCCTCCTTGCCAGGGTTGTACAATATAAAGACGCCATTATTCTCAAGCTGATATCGAGCCCCACGGGAACTGCTGGTGACTCGAGTCCCGTTGGGAAGCAACCAGGTGATCTCTGGCACTGGCTGTCCATCTGCTGAGCAATTTAGCACTGTGGTTTTTCCCAAGGGGGTTACCACCCGTTCATTAAAGGGGTTTCTGAAAATAGGCCTCCTCAGCATGCTGGTGACTTCAAGCTGGACCACCATGACCACCTCGCCGCCATCGTTTCGCGCCATGCAGATGAACTCGGCCGTATCTGTGAGACGAACGTTCCGGATCTCCAGCGTGCCATTCTGGTGGACATTGATTCTGCTCCCAAAATAAGGGGCTGTGAGGAAGATGTTGTCTGGCATAATCCAGGTAACCTGAGGCGGAGGGTTCCCTTCAGCCTTGCAGTCAATCAGCTTTCTGGAGTACTTGATAGCGGTGTCTTTGACGACAGTCCTGTTTGTCCGGTACCCGTTGATGACGGGTGGGTTACCATCAATGTCCAACCCATACACCCTCTGGTCATCACCAGCTGAATTCCTGGCTATGCACACATACTTGCCTGCATCACTGTGCTTAGTGTTGCGGATGTCCAGTGACCCGTTGACATGCATGAGATATCGTTCATTTGAGGCAGCAATCACATCGTGTGATGGAAGCATCCACAGAACCTGAGGCTTTGGCTCACCTGTGGCTTCGCAGTCAAAACGCACACTGCCACCAGGCTTCACCTTTGCTGAGCTGTAGCTGGACAGCCTTATTCGTGGGGCAACTGTTACCACAGTTATGTGCACGTGCATCTCATCCTTCCCCAAGGTGTTTTCAGCATAACAGGTGTAGTCACCCTCCTCCGCTATGCCCACCTTGTTGACGTACAGCGTGCCGTTGTCAAAGAGCACATAGCGACGGGTGCGACCCTTGGCATCATCGGCTTGCAGGGCACTGTTCACCAGGGTTCCGTCTGGGAGGCCCCAGGAGATCTCAGGCACAGGCGCACCAGAAGCCTGGCAGTCCACCTTCAGGTCATTGCCATAGGGCACCTGTTTCTTATTGAACAGTTTGGTCTCAATCTTGGCTGGCTTCATGGACACAAAGACCTTCATGAGCTGCAGGTCGTCGCCCATCTTGTTACGGGCGACGCAGAGGTAACCTCCAGCGTCCTTCTCGCTCAAGGAATTGACGATCAAAGTGCCGTTGTCCAGGACATGGATCCGGTCTCCCATTCTGGCAGAAGGAGAAAAGGCAACAGCATCGTTACTATGTCTTCACATGTCAGGGGGGCTTTCAATGCGGTCTGTCAGTGTTTCTAGGGAATATACTGGCTTTGACAGATATGGATTTTATTTATTTATTTTGGAAAATAGCATTAAAAATTTCTTATTTACAAATTACTTTACTTCTTAAGGGTTCCTGACACTCAGATTTCCTTACAAACAGTTGCAAAAAAAAAAAAAAAAAAAAAAGTCGACTGTTAACCTTTTAAACTAGAATTGCAAGTAACTTCGCTTATATTTTAAATTCTGATGGTGGTGACCCCACAGTAGACATGGTTTAGGGACATCAAACCTTTACATGGGTGAGGGATGCTGAACAAGAAACTGAAGTATGATCTGTACCTGTGCTCCTGGTCCACAATGGCCTTAGATGGGAGCCTCCACAGGATGGCAGGCTTGGGCTGCCCCACTGCAGAGCAGTTGAGCAGCAATCTGTGGCCATAGCTGAGCTCAGTCCAATGCTGGGAGGCTTCCACAATGCGGGGCACAGAGTCAGCATGTTCCACACTCAATGTCACCACACGGCGCTCTGAGCCCGTGGAGCTTGTGGCGATGCACTCATACTTCCCACGATCTGACTCAGAGAGATCCCTCAAGAGCAATGTGCCATTAGCCAAGAGTGAGACATCAGGTGCGATGTGCTGCAGGGGCCGTATTACTGATCCATCAGGGAGCACCCAGTGGACCGTGGGCTGCGGACTGCCCAGGGCTGAACATGGCAGGCTCAAGGTTTGGCCAGACTCAACGATGACATTCTGCCGTTTCTCCTCCAGGATGTCAGGGGGCGCTGCTACCACCTGCAGGCGGACTGTGACACTGTCCACACCGGCTGGGTTGCTGGCGATGCATTTGTAGTGGCCTCTGTCATACACAGACACCTGCTGGATGACCAGGGTCCCATCCAACCTCACCGTTACCCTCTCGTGGTCAAAATTGTAGCCCCTGACCTGGGTGTGATTGGCCAGGATCCAGGAGATGAGAGGTGGAGGGCGGCCTTCAGTTTTACATTTGATCTCAACTGTATTCCCTGTCTGAGAGTTCATTTCCCGCAGCCTGGGCTCAAGGATCCTGGAAGGATAGGCCACTACGGACAAGGTTACCACAAGTTTATCTGAGCCAGAATCATTTTCAGCCAAGCACAGGTACTGGCCTCGGTCCTTCATGTTTGCGTTCTGGATGAACAGGGTGCCGTTACTGAACACCTCGAATTTCCCCATCTTGCCCTTTATAGTCAAAGTGCTTCCTTCAGAAAGGAGACAAAGTGAGGAATTAGAATTGCATTTATACATTTGGCAGATGCTTTTCTTCCACACACACACACAGTAAACAAGATTGCATTTCATCAGAAAACACAGTTACATTACAGAGTTGCTAAAAGTACTAAATCTTCTAACCTTCAACCCAGTTTAATTTTGATCTCAGCTATATGATTTATTCTTTGAGTCTGGATCACATTTTCTATGCTATGTTGACGGTAATATCCATTACCGGTAATGCCAACACAGAAAAGTGTAAATATCTTTACCTGTGGTTGACGAGAAGCGTTTCCAGGTGATGCTGGGTTCAGGGAAACCAACAGCCACACAGGGCAGATAAGCATCAGAGTTGGAAAGTACAGTGTACCGTGCTGCATTCCCTCCGACTATCCTGGGTTTTGATACCATGCCCAGTGCTGATGACACATTGTTCTTGGTGTGAGATGAGGTGGTTTCGTGCCCCTGGAGAAGGTCATATCCAGTTGACATGGAACTGAGGATGCTGTAAGGTGATGCTGTGTTGGTGCTGCCCCGTTCTTCTCGGTCAGTGGTAAGGGAATCCAAAGTGAAGGTTCTCCCCCCATGACTGAACCCATAATTAGCCCTCTGCTGGGTGGACTCGGCTGATACGGATCTAGATGACTCAATCTGAGATGCAGGGTTTCGCTGAGGGAATGACGTGGGCCTCATCTTCTTTATGGGGGTTCTTTTTGTTGGATACTGGGATTCTTTCTTTGGAGCAACTTTTATGTTGGTATCAATCCTGAAGGTGCTTGTGATGGGTTTGCTTTTGCTTTTTGGAGAAGTCCCCCATGTTTGTGTTTCCAAAGCCCTTGGGGTAGGGTTGTTTTCATAAAATGTTGTTGGTCGCGTTGTTGTTCTGGGCCACGTAGTTGTTGTATAAACTTTGAAGAGCGTAGTGATGGCAGCACTCGGACCTTTCCGGTCATCTTCTCCTGAGTAGGTGGTAGTTTCATCTCTAGAAGAATGAGCCGTGGTGGTACTTGAGGTCTGTATTATTTCTGCCTCTTTGAAAAGTATTTGCTGTGGATTAGAGAACTGTGTCATCGCAGCAGATGAGGGCCTCTTCATTGCAGATAAAGCATCAACAGATGTTGCTGAGCTTTCTGTACTTGTCCTCACTGTGGTGCATGGAGTTGTTGTCACTGAACTCTTTCCCGGCCTTCTTCGTCTGAAAGTTTTTCTTCGTGGTGCCCCTATTGGTCTCCTGGACCCACCATACTTAAAAACAACATCTTTGCTGTACCAACCTGAGCCAGAAATTGAACCGGAAGAGCTGGACGAGGCTTCAGAGGTTCGCTCTTCAACTGGTTGAACTGTTGGTGGAGAAACTAAGGTCTGGATGACTTTTGTTGTGGTAGTGTTGGCCTGGAAAGGAGATCTAGGGGGAGCTGTGGGGGTTGCAGTTATAAATTTCTTTGTTGTAATACTCAGCGGGGGGCCACTTGATGTCAGCTTCCCAATGCTGGACACAGCTTCAGATTCAGAGGTGGATGATGACCTAATAAAGTCATTGGATGAGACCGTAGTAGACTGTGTCACTGTATTTTCATCTGTTAAGGTTGAGTGGGCAGTGATGGATTGGACAAGCAATTCAGCAGTGGGGAGCACCAGTGTGCCTCTTACTGGGACCGTGGTGGTTGTGGTTCTAACTGCTGTCATCTCTCTGGTGGTTGTTGGTTTCACTGGTTTCCTAAGTCTTTTCTTTAATTCATTTTGATCTTTGGTCCAAAAAAGTTTTTGCCATGGGATTTTGCCTTCAGTCACACTGGAAGGCATGGTGGTCTTCTTGGAGGAAGTTACTCTGTCTTGGAGTGAACCTTTTTCCACCTCCCTGGAAACCTGTGTAACACCTGGCTCAGGAAAGTCTGCAGATGTGATGAAGTCATCGGACTTTGTTATGAACAATGGCTGTGTGGTGGAAGCCTGCACGGCCAAGACCTCCATGGTCATGTGAGGTGTGCTTGCTTTAGTCAGAGTAGGAAAAGTGGTGGACCTTACATGCAAGGTGCTGAGGGCAGTTGTAGCTGGTCTTTCTGTTCTATACAAGGGAGGACCTCGAGCATCAGGTCTTTCTGTCCCTCTTGGTTTATTGAATTTGTTGAGATAGGTGCTGATATTGGTGATTTTATTAGGCCTTATGATTCTCCTCCGGCCAGGGAAATTTCTTCTACGTCCAGGTCGCTGCCTCCCAGCAGGGATGATGTGGATCTGCTGATGGGAGATGATGGTAGATCCAGCAAGGAGGCCTGGGGACTTTATCTTCTGCGTTGTATGAAACATAATCTCATCAGTCACTTGCTCAGTAGTTGTAACTGCTGTGAATGTAGTGTGACCACTGGGGTCAGTGGATGTGTGGACCACTGGCTCTGCCCTTGGAATGGGCCTGTCCACCATGGAGGTCCCATTTGGGTACTGTGACCCGAGCAGGGTCATCACACCTGTGGCAGTTTCCTCACTGTCCCCTGAAAACATCACTTGCATTTCAGAGGTGGCATTAGTTACTTCCATCTTCAGTGTAAGGGGTAGTTTTTGATGCCACTGGGTTTTACTCTCAGGAATGTAAGACTTACTAAGACTGGGGGAAACAGTGTGCTGATGAATGACTCTAAATGGTGAAACTCGACTGTCCTCTATTCTATGAGTTCCAGGTGCAACAAGAGAAGTGGTAGTAAGTGATGGTGTGGCAACTGTTTGGGAATGTATGCTCTGAGTCTCATCTGGCTTCTCTGAGGTTTCCACCATTTTGGTGGAAACAACAAGTTCACCTTCCGAGAAGCCATCACCGGATCCTACATAGTCCTCTTTTGTGAGGCCAGATATGACTCTAATCATGGTGTCCACTTTCTTTTTTTCTGTTTCTCTACCTTTTTGGGTTTTTAACAAGATTTCACCCCACTTCTTGGGGTCTGCTTTTCTGGAAGATTCATCAAAGGTTCTCTTTGACCCCCAGACTCGCCTGCGGCTTGTGGGGTCCTTTATTCTCTGGACAATATCAGCAGAGACCCGTTTCTGTGAGATTTGTTGTCTGGGGAATGGGCGATCTGAGGTAACAGTCTTAGACTCCTGACTACTGTGAAACCTGGACAATAGAAGGTAAGTGATGACGGCCTCTAGGTTCCCCTCCAGGTCGGAGCCTGGCTCATCTCCTGAGCCCTCAGCTTCTGAGAGCTTTTTCCGAACTCCTGAAACCATTACCTGGGAGGCTAACAAATCAACCCCCATGTGATTAGCAGCAAGGCACCTATAAAACCCTTGATCCCTCTGTGTGAGACCTTGTACTGTTAGGCTGCCATTTTGATGTAGCCTCCTGCTGCCATACGACTTGTCCAGCACTGTGTGGTCTGGCAGAATCCACTGAATAGACGGTTCTGGGTTCCCAGAAGAACTGCAGTCAATTAGCAAGTCGTCACCTAGTGAGTATGAAAGGCGAACCCCGTTCACATCTTCCTCTTCCACATCTGGGGGTAAAACCGTAACCCTAAAAGTGAGGACATCAGTATCCAGGTAGTTGGTGGCGATGCAGTGGTAAAGTCCCGTGTCTGAGGTGTCGGCTGCCCTGACTGTGAGCCCGCCTGAGGCCGCGATGACGATCCTTCCATCTTCACTGCTGTACGGTGCCCGGACTTTACTGCCATCTGGAAAAATCCACTCAATCGAAGGCTTAGGATGTCCATATGTCAGACAGTTCAAGTCAACAAGCCCGCCAATAACAACCGAGCGCTCCGTCTTGGTCTGGTTGTCTCTCTTGATCATAGTCCAACCATATCTATCTGTCCTTTGGGCTTTGGCATCCTCACGCAGCTGGACAGTTGATGTGTACTTGATATGCAGTGCGTTGAAGGTGGTGGTGGTACGGTCCAGCTGAAGCAAGACTCGGTCCTGCATAAGCCACCCTGGGGTTGCTTTGATCTCAGACTTGATATTTGTGAAGATCTCATCCTCCCCCACGGGGTTCTTCTGTGTATATCTGTAGATCATCTCTGGTGTTTTTGCAAGCATCAGACCCCTTTCCAATTGCATTGGTGTGTCGCTGTACGTGGCCAGGATGCGCCACAGTTGCTGGATCTGGTCATAGTCAATGTTGCAGACCAGCGATGTGACGACGTTGGCGCTCAGTATCATGACATCTTCGGCGTGTGTTACGGTCAGGTTCTCCGTGAGCGACGGTCTCTGAATGGTGCAAACCAAACTGGCATTATTATGAAAATGGTCCGTCACATTCATTGCCAATGACCCGATGGGTGCAATGAAGTCCTCGGGGGAGACAAGGCTATGATAGTCTTCCTCCATGGTAAAGTTCTTCTTCTTCAAGTGAGGAAGGATCCACGGCTTGCTGCAAGACAGGGCATCCAGAGGAACACGTGCAATGTTCTGCCCCTTGGAGACAGCAGGAGATTCACAGATAGGACAGATGTGCTTCCTGACATACTTCTTGTTTCGCTTGCACTTCAGCACTCCTGGAAGAAGTGTGATTATGATCAATCTCACTTTAAAATTTGAGTAAACAGAGAATAAAGTGCTCTAGCTGCACTCTTTCAGAGGAGTGAAATGGCTTTTCATTACCTGTGTCTTTTTGAACCCATTTCACCAACCAGTCTAGGCGGCAGTCGCACGACCAGGGGTTGCCGTGGAGGTAGACGCTCTCCAGCTGGGTGCAGTGAGAAAAGATGTGGGGAGGCAGGGTGCTCATAGCGTTGTCAGACAGATGGATGCTCCTTATGGAGGAGGTCTTGAAGATCTGGCTGTAGCTCATGGTCACAAAGGTGTCAGGATGTAGCTGCTGGAGCAGGTTGCCCTCCAAGTGGACCAGCTGCAGGGATGCGAGCCCCCGGAAGGCCTCAGGGTGGATAAATTGGATACGGTTGTGGTCCATGTACAGCTGCAGCAGACTCCTCAGGCCGAAGAACGTCTCCTTGTTGATCTCGCTCACCCTGTTGTAACTCATCTTCAGGACCTGCAAATACAACGTTTTTATTCATAGTCCTTGCTACAAGTAGATGTAGTTGGACATCTGCTCAGCCAACAGGCCATAATGTGAGTCAAACACAAGATTAGATGTGGTCAGAAGGAGGAAACAAGTGCAAGACAGCCAGCAATGCTGCTTTTTCGCAGCCAAACTCGTGAGATTATGGATCAGAAGTGACACTGCAGTTGGTCTCCATCAGCCAGCAGCCAACAGTGAGCCTGAGGTCCATCTTGTGGTGAATTGTGTACCTGGAGGGCATGGAGGTCACCAAAGGCTCTGTCCTCAATCTGATGGATTGCGTTGCTGTGCAGCAGCAGCAGTTCCAGCCGACTCAAACCGGAGAAGTCGTCCTGCTTTAGCAGAGTTAAACTGTTGTAGCTGAAAGAAAGAGCAGAAGTTCGGACACGACAGAATTCACACCTGAACTGTGTAGAGAACCAACCTCCAGAGGGCTGTGGATCTGCTGACCAGGTCATTAGCAGTTAGCGAATCAGAATGGCAACGTAGCTTCCTGGAGGACAGTCTACTCTGCGGTAAATCTGACAACATCTGTGTGAAAAACTGACAATCGACACTTATCCTGACAAACATTTTCTTTAGATCTCTTGTAACAAATAAATAAATTGAATATCAAAGTGAAACATTGAACAAATGCTGTAAATAATTTGAAAACTACAGCAGAATGAGGTCGACTTAGTAAAGTAGCAGTGAATGTCATCAGCAAAATTTGATGTGTGTATGTATTTGCTGCACACCCCAGGTTGAGCCTCTTCACAGCCGGTTCTATGTGCACAGGTATGGACGCCAGGTATCGGAAAGCGCAGTGCATCTCGCTGGGCACAGAGCAGGCGCAGGAGGCAGGACACGCGGAGCTCAGCAGACCCATCTGGGTCAAGACACACAGGAGTGTGAGGGTCACACACCCCCACCGAGGGGTCATCGTGCTGGAGGAGGGGCGTCACGGGGTCGCCAGGGGCGTCATCAGTGTGTGTGGCTGCCCCACTGTGGTCACACCTGTGGTATTAATAATAAGGTCGGAAAAACCAGCATAATATTTCAACATTTGTTACAGCAAAGAACGTAATTGTAACAAATAACGAAAGTATATGTAATACATTTAAAAACGTACTGAAGGAAACTCATAAAAGTACTTGATAAGGGCAGAAATAGCGGCTAAATTCACGAAAGTAAACAACAGCGCCCCCTGTGGAGCCCAGCGCGCCTCGTCGACGCGCAACTTTGCGTTTAAACAGAACAGAGCAGGTTGCCAAATAGCGCTGCGATTCATCATTCATCATCATTATTATTACTAACCATCATTTCTCGGTCCTCTTTGTCCAGGAATACGTGCAGTGTTAGCCAGACTGCACCGATTTAAACGTTCATAAAACAAGGTGTTTTAGCGTCTCAGCTCTGCATCAGGGATTCGAACAGACAACCTCGAACCACTTCGCCGCCTGCTGGCAAATTCGCACAGCAACAGAACAACACCAGAGTAACAGGGCAGTGAAGTTAAGTTCCCGGAGTGTAAAACGAATAACTTTAAATAAGAATGAGAATCGACGTGGGGACTGGGCTCTGGGTTCGAATCCAGCTCATTCTGCGGTCTGCTCCGGTTTCCTCTCCCCGTGTGCGTGTGCCAGTTACACCGGCCTGCTGCAGAAATGCAGTTCACCACGGTGCAGCCAACACTTTGGACGGAAGCAGCGGCTAAACCGGGAGCCATTCTTGCGCGAACTGGTTCGATTCCCAGGTTCGCTCTTCAGCCTCCTAACCTGTACGTGCCCGCGCAGCTCACTGTACCTGTGCACCGCACGCGAGTCCACAGCAACACTCACAGCTCCGCTGCTCCCTCTTGTCGACCCGTGGATCCTCCCTTTCAGGGCAAAATCGCGGTCCCGTTCGTACCGCAGGTGACCCCGTTCAGGTGGAACGAACGGAGTCGCTCCTCAGCGCCGAGAAGAGCGAGAGCAGTGAGGGGGGTGGGGCCTCCCACACGGATGGGGGGCGGGGGGGGTTGGGTTTCTCCTCCCATTACGTTCGGGTCCGGTTTCCACCTCTGACGGGTCCACGGCAGTGATTGGTTCTGGTTGATCGATCGATTGATCGATGAAAGCGTTCGTTTCGCCACTGATTAACTAATTAATTGCCCAATTAACCCGAATCGACCTAATTAGCCACAATTCGCGCCGATCGTTAAAGTGACGACGCGTCGTCATGGCAACTGGAGCGGAAAAAAGGGTCACTGTTCTTGTTTCGTTTTGTGAAGCATATTTGAAAAGTATGAAACATTGATTTTGATTTATTCTCATTAATGAATTTCTATTCCATCCTTGCCATCCTTACTTCATATGCATGTAAATGAAGTTGACACATTTACACTGTGTGGCTGCCACAACAGTTGGGATTCAAACTCATGCCCTTTGGGTCCTTCAAGTCTAAGACTACCAGATCGCCATCTTGATGGTCTGCTCCTTAACTGCCTCCAAGCACTGCTGTACAGGTTTATTCTCCGTTTATTCAGTCGGTATTTAGCTGTGATTTCTTGGCTGTTAACTTCTGCTTTTTGTGTCGAGCGCAGCCCCAGGATGGACACGGTGAGCTCCACCCCCTCGGGTGCACACCATTAGGAAGTGGGCTTTCGCCCTTGGCTGCGGACCTCTGCTTGTGGCTCAGACTGTGAAATTCTACAACCTCAAAAAAGCAGAGCTCAACAGCGGCTCCAAGTAAGAGAAGGCGCTCGTCTATGTGGATCTGTCTTCTGATCAAGAGGACCGGGCTCCTACGGCACTAAATGTCGCAGCTCCTTGGTAGCATCTGAGGAATGTGTGAACACACACCCTGCTGGAGGAGTTCCAGGTCAGAAAGGGCAGGTGGGGAGTGGATGGTGGGCAAGACTGTGCAGAATGTTCTGGACTCAACGTCAGGGAACCCCCAAAGGAGACGTCTCCATCCCGACTGCCTCTGCGGCCCACCTTCAGTGTTCGGCTTGAAGTGACACTACAGTCAGTCCATCCCATCTCTTCCACAGCTGTTCTTCTCCTGACCTCCTGACAGCTACATGAATGTGTCCAACACCATCTGCTGTGATTATCCGTGGATTTGTTTGTATGAAATTCTGGACAGAAGAAATATAAGTGGTATTAATAATAGTGGGCAAAGAAATGAAAAACCAGATACCGGGAGCTCAAATAACATCGCATGTGTGCATATGAAACCTGACCCAAGCTGCATGATGGGGTCGCATCTCAGGCACCACTTGCCCACTTGCCTTCAGTTTTCAAGCAAAACCAGAGAACAATTTTTTAATTTCCAAGCTAAATTTTTTTCCAGGGGTTGTGAGCTGAGAGATTGAAGCTGTCTGCCATAGCTTATGCTGAGGAAAAAACTGGCAATGAGTTTCTTTGTGTGAGTTGCTCCCCCCCCCAGTACCACCATGCTGATCGCATTCCTATTCTCTTATTTCCCTCCAGCTCTCCTGCTGTCTCACCTTCTCAGTGGGGTCACTGTTTGTCCTGTGCTGTTTCCTGATGGATGACATGGGATCTGCGCTGGAAACACATCTTCTGAATGATTCTGCAGTGATGTTTGTACAGTGACCTTTAGGCCAGATTTTCAGGCCAGATTTTCCGCCACCACCTTGTCACGCGTGCCAACTCAGTATCTCCCCTTTACTGACCACTGGCTGACCTCTATCCCTCTGCCGACAGTCATGTGGTTCAAGCACCGGCGTTCTTCACTGTCGGCCACCCACAGCCACACCTCAGCCCATTGGGGGTCCCTTGGGAGTCTCGAATGGTTCTCATTACGGTCCTCGCTGGTTTCCTGGAAGCTTTCAGAGATTCTTCCATACGGTGTAAAAATGTTTACATGTCCATCCACAGACAGGGGAAGATTAAATGCTGAAGTAAACAGCTCATTAGGTCAGAATTTCAGGGGGTAAACAGCCGCAGGAAAGGGGGAACAAGGGGATTGTGGCCAGTTTTGTATGTCTGATGGACCTTTATGTGTAGAAGGTTCAGGGACATCAAGGCTGAGGCCCAGTGGGACGAAAGACAGCTTTGAAATCTTCACTGGGACTCGTGTGGCCCAGGAATGAACTTTTTCTAGAGCTATAGGTTCCATCAAATTTCAACTTTTTTTGACTTATTCATTGTTTAAAAACCAGAACACCCATGTGCTTTGCTGTGTCACCAAGACAGCGTTCATTCATCAGGCATCTTCTCCAGCTGGGTACAAAGTCCATCTTCATGTATGAGCTCATGTGCTCCCTTCTTTGTGCGGAGTGCTGATGAACATGCAGATGGCAGGACCACGTTCATCTTTTCCGTCCGTTCATTTCCTCTCCGAATGAGGGTCTCTCTCAGGCACCACTACTACACTCATACAACATCTACTGAACTTCTCCTAATGGAGAAGATGAAGGTGCTCCGCTTGGGCTGCCTGGGGATAATCGATGTCTGGTTCAGCAGCCAGAAGACTGTGCATGTTGACCTCAGTGTGAATTTCAGCCTCCTGCTGTATCACTGGGCTCAAATAGGTTGGTCTGTTCAGAAAGCAAAACAATCATTATACTGAAAGGGGTTTATGTAACGGTGGGGAGATGCCTGTGGCCTTTTTGGAATTCCACACTAAACGCTGTTGTGCAACTGTTGGACATGGGAGGGGGGATGACACAATTCGCTCTGGAATGCTGGGGTGGCCAGTCATGGCACCGCTGGACGGAGGCCATGTTCCACGTTTGGAGGACGGGCAAGGGTTCATACCATCCCTTGGCACAGTGGCAGGAGGACCAGACCTGGGGGGTGCAATTAGTCTGTATGCATAAATAGCGATGGTGGTGGGACACACAGGACTGAACCGGTGGTTATGTACTCCTGTCCATGCAGTAGCACAGTCACGTCACCAAACCTCTGTCACCGACTGGCCAGGTTCGGTCCCCTCCTCCATCCTCTTTCAGACAGCTTAAAAATAACAGTGGCGAGCAACCATTTTATTCAGACTTGTTAGATGAGGAGGTTAAATGGTGATTTTTTTAGCTGCCTGAAGTTGTAGTGGGTCAGCTAGTGGTCAGTGGCTTGAGGAGAAACTTGCTGCCATTTCCTTGGATGTTAAAAGACTAAAAACTGAGGGATGCTGCCAGTCTCTGTGGTTTTGGTGAAAATTTTATCCTTATAAGTGTGATGGGCTGCATGGTTGCAGAGCAGGTAGAGCTGGAGCCACGCAGCCCCTGAGCTGTATGTTTGGATGTGGGTATGAGTCCAGTTCTGAGAAACACACTGTGGGCAAGTTAGTGAGCAGTCCACCTGAAACACGTGTCTTTGGGCTGTGGGGGTAAACCAGCGCACCAAGAGAACCCACACAGACAAGATGACGAACGTGCTGGTTGAACCCAAATCCTACCACACCTTGAATGCAGGTGTCAGCTTTTAATAATCACTGCATGGTATTTTGGGGGAAAGCGTCTGCTGAACGAATAAACGTAACAGGAGGTTTACTTCCATTTTTACATAGGCTGTGTTCAGAATGGGAAGCAGAAGAACCGGAGTGCAGCGGCAAACGGCTGTTCGTAGTGACTTGGCACAGCTTTGTGACGCATGTCTACAGCCCCCACCGCTACCTTTGTCCCCACAGTAACACCAGGGTAAGATCCCTGCTGGCATCTCGAGGAGGACGACTGACCCAGACTGTAAGTGTGAGACTCTCGGGGGATCATGGTCAGGCAGCTGAGCCCCAGCAGCCGCTCATTATTCATCATTTGCTGTGTTTCCTGTTCATGTGGATTGCAGACACGGTTTAAACACATCTGTATGCACATGGTTACAGGGCCCAGCGTGCAAGCTCTGTCTGCCTCTCTGTCCATTCATCTGTCTATCTGTCTGGGCTCAGCGTGTCTCTGCTCTCTTCCTGCTCCCTGCTAGAACACACTGTGTGTGTGTATGTGTGTGTGAGTGAGACAGCACACACACTTTCACTTGATTTTGACTGCGTTAATAACATGCAGAGGGTTTCTGGTTCTGGAAACAGTTATGGAAATGTGAGAAGATGGTGTTTCATGTGGCCAGAAGGGCAGTGACTGTGGCAAAGGACCCAAATGGAAAACACTTGCAGTAAAGCCCCATGTTTGATATACACTTCTGCCGACACCGGTGAGCCTCAACTGGGGGGTTCGGAAACGGTTGCTGCTCTTTGCTGCCCAACCGACGTCTACCGCAGCAGCTCCCAAGATGATCTGTGACCTCGAGCCGCCGACTCCGACCTTCTCCGCAAACAGAGACATTCCTGTCGGCTGGGGCTGCTCTCAGTCGCCATCCAGGGAAGAAGCTGTAAAGGAGGAACTTTGG
Source organism: Heterotis niloticus (assembly GCA_018136845.1). Lineage (NCBI taxonomy): Eukaryota > Metazoa > Chordata > Actinopteri > Osteoglossiformes > Osteoglossidae > Heterotis > Heterotis niloticus. The sequence goes on from CM030893.1 coordinate 33,237,800, forward strand.
GGGTGGGCTTCCCTGCCAGCTCACAGCCTCCTCCGCTTCTGATTTACCAGGAGGCTGAAGGGTCTGCAGTTTAACGGCTTCCCCGGGGACTTGTAGCTGGAATGGGAAAAGCAGGAAGTGGGAGGACAGCCTTAGTTTCTTGCGGGCTTTTACTGGAAGGCCTCTCACTTTCACACTCATGTGGTTACTGCAGATCCTTACTGTTGCCCTGCAAAATTGTGGCCTCAGCATCGCCCCCTGCAGATGGATCTGAGCTCAGCGCAAGTCCGTCCATGCCCTCGAACCATCAGGCTGTTACGCGTGTCCAGATGAGGCCGCGTGCTGCGGCACACGGACAAGAGACGGGTGTCTAGACATGGCTTCTCTGGAGAGGACCTTCAAAAACGTTCTCAACCATAAATCCTGCTAATTGATTTTCATGTTTTGCCTTCACAGAACAGCCCGGTTTGAACAGCCTCATATGAAGCCGAAGCAGAAGCACTGCGGTGCTTGTTGTTCTCCTCTGTACCTCAGCAGTTCAGCCCACGCTGGGGTTTCTGGGATTTATGAAGGAAATGTGCCCCAGAGGTGGGCGTGGAGTGGGGGACGGGCTACAGCTAATATGCTATATTCTTCATCCTGCAACTTCTGTCCCAACTTCAGAGGAAACATCACAGCGTGTGATTCGTACAACTGAGTGAACGTGACACAAAGCAGGAGCTGACATACAGCCTTAGGGTTGGCATTTGATTCCTGCCCCTCTACAGTTCTTCGTGCTGCTGAGTGTTTTGGTCATTAAAGAAACTCCTTCCTGTTACTCTGTTTCAGCAACTGGTTTCCAGCTGAACCTCCTCCTACCTCCACTTTCCCTGTTTGAGAAGCATACCAAGCCACTTCTCAGTACAGCTTCAGGGTCTCCATGCCGGAAACAATGTCCCTACCTCCAAGAAATCATGTTCAACTGTTCAAGACAGTTCAAGAAATTAGTGGGAAAATGCAATTCATTGCACGAGTGATGCAGCCTTTAGGTGTAATGCAGTCTATTGGAAGTTTGCATCTGTTATTCGCTATTTAATTTGTGTCCGGCATGCTGCTATGTGGTTCTAAATTGCTCAGCTGTAGGTTCTACTACAAACCTGGTGGTTTCTGTTGTGTTCCTATAATTTTATTCAATCGGTTTTGTCTTCTGCTAATAAACATGCAAGCAAGTGAATAAAGGCTAACAGATGTTTACACGCAAAGGATGAAGGTTTGAATCCCACCTCCTGCTGCTGAGTTCTTGACCAGGGTACCCTGAGCTGCTCCAGCATTGGCCCTGCTGCATAAATGGGTGAATCGCTGCAAACAGCTGAAAACTGTCAGTAAATGAATGTAAATGTATCCTCAGTTGTCATCATGCAGGGTTTTTCACTATGACTCTTTGCTCAGAAAAGTAGCCATAAAAGCTCCGATGCTATTTTCTATATTATTATATTATTTACAGTGTTTTTACACCACTGGGGATTCTGACAGTGATCTACATCTCAGTCCCACACAAACACTTTCTTGGTTACCTGCTGATCTACTCACACTGTGGATGGGGGAAGAGCAGCTCTTCAGAACAAGAGCCAAAGTTGCCAAAAACTTGGATCCCTTCACCTGGTAAACTATTTATTCCCTCTTTTCCTCATTTTTACTGCTGTGTGGAAGCTGTGAGTCACAAATCTCCCTTTCTTGCCTTTCTCTTATTGGTGCCAAACCCCACTGCATACCAGCGGAGGAATGGTGTGTGTTTTTGTTTTTGTTTTTCCTTGGTCATCTTGGCCATGTCACCCAAACAACGTTGCTGAACCTTCTAAGAAACGATGTGACATTAACTGTACAGGCACATCTCTTGGGCCGACGGGCCATGGGTGGCAGCGGTGCTGAGAGATGATCTCCCCTTTCTGGTCTTCTTCAGATGCTCCTCACGTACCACATAGTGGCTCAAATTGTCCGTCTGTGGTCCTTCTTTCCTGCTGTGTGACCTGAACCTCTGACAATATTTCCACAAAATCCTGTTTTCATCCTTATTGCTCAGCATCTAACGTGGATCATTTTGTTTGTGCTACAAGTTTGCATCTGCAGTTCTGCTGCTCTCTGGGTTTCCACGAGACTTCTTTTTTGGTGAACCTGATATTCCACATTTCAAAGCCATGAGTTTGAAGTTGGGAGGATGTGGCTGTTTTGCAAACCAACTCTTGTTTTCATGTCTTCTTTTGGTTTGTTGTTATGCTTTTGATCCAAATGCTGTTTGTAAAGAGCATTAAAATCCCATCATCCTCAGAACTTCTCAGTCACAGAGGAATATCTAGTGAGCAGAGTAATTTCTCTCTGAATTGTAGTGATTCACGCCAGCATGTGGACCAAACTGATCTGACTGTCTTTCTTCCAGGTTCTACATCAAACCACCTTCAGCCTGAACTCCACCAGTATCAACCATGGTTTACTGGGAAGGAGATGCTTGTTCTAGACGTGTGAAGGTGCGTGCATGCGCATGTGCACTTACGACATGAAGGGGAGGCCAAACACAGGCAGACAGATTGGCGCCTGGACCTGCAGGTTGAACCGCCTGCTTTATGGATGTTGGCTGTGTGTATCTGTTGGTTGATGTCTTCCCCAGAACCTTCACTTGTTTGACTTAGTATTTCCTCCCCAGGCATCAACCCACTCCCCACAGTTTCACACTTCTCACCAACTGATCGGGGTCTCTAGCATGATGTTTACACTGTCATTGACTGGGTGTCATGCTGTCAACAGTCTTCACCCTGACAGCGATGATGGTCACCAGATGAGTCTAAGTGGGAACCTTTAGCCACCCTCACATGGAAAACTGATTCTGCACCACCACAGGTTGCTGGGGTTTGTGGCTCGAACTTTTAACTGTCCAGTGCTGACTTGGCTGAATTATGCTGCCCAGAGCAAATTCCCACCAACAACAGGATCAGATAATACAGAAATCCATGTAACTGTAATATTAAAAGTAAAACTGGTTAGGATTTAAAAGGTAGATAAAACATTAATGTTTAATAGCTTCAGCGTGTGTCCGGTAGCAATGACTTCCCTCCCTCCCTCTGTGTGTGTGTTGGGGTCCATGTACAAAAGCCTTTGGGGTTTCGGAACCCAAATCGCTGCCTGGCTGGATGGAGGCATCTTATGTGTCAGACTGCAGTGTAACGTAAGGGGACAACAGAGTTTACACACAAAAATCTCCTGAAACTGTGTGCTTCTGTGCCCAGCAGACCATAATAAAGTGAACCACGACCGCAACGGAGTACATAAACTGACTGAAATAAAAATGGGTAATAAGTGAGGCAACAGGCTGATGGGTGAATTATGGTCCCTGGTGGGTTCAGGTTTTGTTCACTCCTCTTCTCAGTGCTCACATGGGTTTAATTTATGTTTACTTGTTTACCTTGCTCTTGTCAGCTGGAATAAAAACGATAATGTAGCAAAATTAACGAATTATACTGTTTTTGAAAAGGAAATGATTTCCCAGCTTAATTAAAAGGGAAGGGGACCTGTTGCTGGCTTTTCCCTGCGTTACAGCGCCACCTTCTGGCAACTCTTCGCATGCTCTGTTGCTGCGCTGGAGCTGTCAGGTTTTGGGCGTGAGGTTATTTTTCATAGCAGCTTAATATTGTTTTTAAATTGTATCTGTGAACATGAGGTCTCCCGCAGTTTTTGGGGGTTACTATGGCAACCTAATTCCAGCAGATCTATACATGTCTCCATGGTGATTACCCCAACAACAGCGGGCCCCCTGCAGTTCACCACCCGGGGTTGTTAGGGGCACAAGCTCAGCTCAAGTCCACTTCTCAGACTGAAGGGCATTTGTCCTGCTGTCCAGTCTCGCCGCTGACCGCTCTGCCATCCCCAAATGTCTCTGAATACAGTAAATGGTGTAAACAGTGCATATTGATGTGATGTTTTCCTGCGGAGGCGATGCTGAATGGCAAGTGTGGGGGAAGGGCAACGAAGTTGGGTTGGGTGAAGGGAGGCACGGTATTTGGCCTCTGGATGCCCTGTAGTGTCCAAGCTGCTGAGATTAAAATTCCGCTTCTGCCTTGCGGGGTGTCCGGCAGGGAGCGCCATCATTAACGTGGGTGCTAGACTGAAACAAATGAGTGACCGCCTCCCTCTGAGGACCACGGGGGGCAACAGCAGCAGCTTCAGCAGGTGGACACAGGAAGGCCAGACTGACCACTACCAGCTGGGTACCAGCCTGCTTGTGCAACGTGGCCCAGTGCCTGCTGGGTGGGCTGAGCGGAGCACCGAGGACGGCAGGACTGAGCAGCCACCCCTCCTTTACAGACCTTTCCGATCAGCCTTCCCCATAGGGGTGCATAGAGCCCCATGTTAAACACTCGTACCGAGGTTTGTTTTGACACATGGGCCCAACACCGGTCACTTTTACGTTTATTCATTTATCTTCTGCGAAGAAACGACGCAGGGTCATTTTTACTGAATCAAATCAGGGTGATACCCTTGTTCTAGAAATGGCTTCTAGAGCAGTGAAGACTCCTCCTTCCTATGCTGGAGATGGACAGTCAGGTGACCTTTGGCCCCACAAGGTTTCCACCTCCTGGTTCAGCCTTGGCTCTTTGGTTTCCACTCCTCCTTCACGCATTTCCACATGCCTGTTGCTTATTTTTAGTGTAACTGACACCATATTTCTGCAGCCCCACTGACCCCCACTGAAGCTGGTGACCCTCACCTCCTCACAGGTGCTCTCTGCCAGGTGTGGCTCTTCAAGCACAATCATTCACTGATTTATTTTTATTTTATTTTAGGACTATTTTTGTACAACTTTGCTAGAGTTGCACAGCCCCTGCAGCAGCTTCTCCAAGGCCAGCAAATGCGTCTGACACAAAAGGAGCATTAATGGCCACATCTGACAGACCCCTCCAGAAGCTCAGTGGCTGTGGCTTAAGGCAGGCAATTCTGCTCAAATCTTATTGGTACTGCACAGGTACTTCAATGCAACCTGCATGTAGTGACCAAAGAGAATGTTCTTGAACATCAGTCAATAATCTCACTAAAGTAAACTGGAACAAAACCATGGTCTGCACAGGCAGACAAACGCCAGCTAAAACGAAACAATACAGAATACATACACAATTAAAAGTTAGGGGTGTTTTTTGTTAGAAATATTATTATATATTTTTACACTGTCATTGTTATTCTTGCTGTCATTTTGCACCTTTTGATAAATTATTTCACCCTTGAACAACTCCGTTACAGAAGGAGCTGTCCACACTGTTTATGCTGCAAGTTCCCATCAGGAGAAGCTGCAACGAAGGAAAAACCTCCTTAAAGCCCCCCCCCCCCCAAAAAAAAAAAAAAAAAACGCGGCGGGGGAGCTAGAATGACCCCTTGTCGGTGTCCACCGTGGTCCGGCGCGGTTTAAAACTGAATCTGGGGAGTAGCAGCCCTCCTGCCTGTAGGTGTTTACTGCTGTGCGTGAGTGTGACAGAGGCAGTTAAGTCTACCTGTCCGAATCACCTGGACGCACCTGCATACTTGACGACAGCTGGGTCTGCACCCCAGCCAGCTCCTCGCAAATCCTCCCGTGTCGCGGAGGCGACAGGGAGGGGAGGACCGCGGTGCCCGCGGTGATCAGATGACACTAACACGTGCTGTCACATCCCCCCTGGATCAAGTCCAGCTTTACCCGCAGATCCGTGCGCGCTCCCGACGGGCAGGCGGCAGACTGCGTGCATGTGTGTGCGTGAGCGGGAGAGACCCTGACAGCGAGAGGAAGCGCCCGTTCGCGCCCCGGTGTGTGTATCAGTGCGTCTCCCGGTCTGCGTGTCGCTGTGAAATGCGGGGAAACGCGCTCTTGGCGCTGCTGCTGCTTGCGGGCGCGCTCGGCTCCTACTACCTGTACAGCCCGATTCCGGACGCGATCGAGCAGCGCTGGAAGCTGCTGGTTACCGACTGCTTCTTCAGGAGCCTCAGCCACCTGGTAGGTGTCCCGCGCACGCACGCACGCAGAGCGGACACCTTCACGGATTATTTCAGATTTAATCCGAGCGTGAGAGTCGTCTCACCTGCTAATAATAGGGCGGCGATACAAAGAAGATACAAAGTGCGCCTTTATAGACACCTTTCTCACGTCTACACGCACGTTCACGGGTTTCCCTCGTTTACATACACTTTACACACCTTTACGCACACCTGAGCACGCCTTTACAGACCTTTACACACTCAACTTCCTCACCTGCACACATCTTCCCGGGCTGCTCGGGCGGAGAATCTGGTCACCGAGGTGGGGGGTCGGTGTCCCTCAACCGCAGGGAACCTTCGCTGTCCGTAGTGAATGTCCCCGCTGTGTCCCTGTTGACTCTTCTTAGTATTCTGAGCAAAACTGGTCAGAAATAGTGCAACGCGATATTTTGCAGACACAACTGTAACTCTCTGTTCACCACGGTACACTTTTACCTCGCACAGGAGTGCTTTTACATAGGAAAATAAGATGGTGTTACATTTTGAAACTGCTTTACACCAAAGAGTCTAATAAAGCATTTATAAGTTCAGCCTGAACGATGGTATTGAAACAAAACACAAATGACGAAAGAGGAAGGAGCAAATGTGTTGTAAAATGTACAATTCATAATTTTCTTGGGTGTTTTTCACGCTGCATGTTCCTATACTTTGTTTTTGTGCTTGCAAAGTGATGGCTACATGGGAAAGAAACTCCCAGCAATAACACTAAACAATAATAAATGCTGTCACTATAAACATAAATTTAAAGATGTAAAATCAGTAATGTAAGTACGCTGGAATTTTGCTTTAAATATTTGTGGTCCTGTGAGGACTCACTGTCAGGGATCCCTGAGCTCCATGGTCCCACTACCTTTCCGGTTACTGTATTTCTGACCATAAAAAAGCCCCCGGCAGGATCTGCTGTGACCAGGTTCCAGGGACTCGGTGGAATCTGGAGATGGCAGAACATCCTCTGGCTTGACCCCCCTTTTAGATTTTTGTCATATTTTCATGCCACTGATGTGGTCCTGCATAGAGCCTCAATAGGGAAACCCCCAGCCTGCCTTTGGTAAGCTTCATTGATGCTGTTTCCCATCATCCTCCCTGCCCTCGTAGCCCTACACCACTGGAAACGCAGCTACAGTCTCCTCACTCCTTCTTCTCCTTCGTCTTCATCCTCAGCAGGAGTCCAGTGGCACCAGCAGCGTCGTGAAGGCCCTCTGTGTGTGTGTGTGAGAGAGAGAGAGAGCTTCTCCTCATTTCCTCAGACTTTCTGTCCACTTGCATGCATCAAATACTCTGTGTTTCATTAACAAATCCTTTTCTCCAGGCTGGAGCCAATGTCAGGTGTGCTGTACCTCTTTTGGCTGATGGGTTTACTGCTCATCTCCTCTCTCCTCTCATGGTGCAGGCAGACCTCAGTGAGCTGCTGGGCGTGACGGACTACATGGGGGTGATGATGTTCATTACCAAGTTGGAGGCAGTAGTTCCCGTGTCGGATGAGCGTGTGCACGTGCAGGAGGAGGTCTTTGACGGGGTGCAGGTGATGGTGTATGAGCCCCGACATCGGGGCAGTGAAGGAGAGCTGAGAAGGGCTGTCATCTATCTCCATGGAGGAGGGTGGTGTCTGGGAAGTTCTAGTAAGTGCTTCTGACTAACAGGACAAGCATGCTTTTAAATGCTGCTTCTTTACTGATGTGTCCAACATCACACTAATGCTGAATTTGACCACTTTTCTCTTGTTTTGTGGAGGAATGGAACCGTATGATCGTCTCTCAAGGCAGATAGTTGAGGAACTCAACGCGGTCGTCGTATCTGTGGAGTAAGAATGTTTTTTTGGTCTTCTTAGAGTACGAAAGAAAATTGAAAAGAATTTCAGCCCCACTTTGAGCTTTTAGGACAAAAGTCATGGTGACCCAACATTGTGAAGCAGCAAAATGTTTATTGAGGATTAAACCAGCTTGTGATAAGGAACTGATTTCACTATCTAGAAGGTTATAGATATGTTGGGGCCTTTTCCCATGGAGCCACACAGCAGTTATTGGACCTTTTTCTGGCATAATGGACCACAGATGTGTGCAAACAATGTTTCAGTTTTTTACAAAGTGCTTGTAACCGTCACCGCTAAGCGACCAAAGTCCGTCCCCCTGCTGTTGTCCAAGGCCCCTCTGGTGCTGCTTTCACACCAACTTCCTCCTGTCCCCCTCTGTTTGTCAGCAGTGAGATGGCTGCGCTGATAGCCGCTCTGTGGTGGCACCTCGTCTCCACCACTAAGCATCCCCTCATTGTGGGTGAAATCTGGCGCCTTTGCTGTCCATAGCACTGATGTGAACATCACTCTGTGGACTGTGAAACATTCCTGTGTGCATATGTGTTTGTCCACTGCCATGGGAAAGCTGTGCCACACTCGTTCCCACTTCGGACAGCCACCCACCTTCTCTTCTCCACAACAACCTATCATTTTCACTCACCTCCATATAAACTTATTTTTGGAGGCTAACATGAACTCGCCTGTAAATTTTAACAGACAATATGAGTGCTTGCTGATGTGAATGTTAATGCACAACTTTCACAGCAACAGCTACACTCAACATCAGGTCAGGTGTTTTACAGCTTAGACTCCACATGTGGGAGGACTGGAGCGGCTTCTCCTTTTTCACAAATGGTCTAAAATCCACTGTGGTCCACATGTAGTAAAGAACAGGCTGCTAACACGGTGCCACTTTGGTGCCGGTGTGTGAGTTTGGGGATCAGCCACACAGTTGCTAGTTACTAGGTATTGTCCAGTACCCACATAGTAGCTTTAAAAAGTGGCTTTTTGGGTTGCCAGGACTTCAGTGGACCAGAAAATTAGAGGAAAGTCTGGACTGAGTCACAGGGAGACAACTTCTCCTGCAGCCTTCAGCTAAATTCCAATGCTGCTAAGATGCTGCAGTCTGACATGGATGACCGTGTTGCCATCGGTTGGTGATGAGATGACTCTGCTGCCACCCTGCAGGTACCGCCTGGCTCCGGCGCACCACTTTCCTGTTCCCTTCCAGGATGTGTACCAGGGTGTCAAGCACTTCCTGCAGAGGTCAGTGCTGGCCAGCTACGGCGTGGATCCTCAGCGCATTGCTGTGTCGGGGGACAGCGCCGGGGGTAACCTGGCGGCTGCTGTGGCTCAGCAGGTACCAGCAAGTGGGGGCGTCGCACTCTTCCTGCACGCTATCTGTGTTTGTTTGTCTTTCTGTGTGTGTGTGTGTGTGTGTGTGTGTGTGTGTGTGTGTGTGTGTGTGTGTGTGTGTGTGCGTGCGCGTGCGTGTAATTCTGCGCAGCCTGATTTTCCCAAAACAGCGTCCCTGTTTTTTGACAAACCCTCAACTACCTTAACTCAGCTTTGCAGGAATGACACAGTCAAAATACTTAAATGTTGAAAGAAATTGTTTTATGTTCGATGTGAACATTATAATTTATTTAATATTTTGCACATGAACAGAAAATCATTTAACTGGAATTTGAGTACAGCTGTGTGATGTTCACAAATTCTGTACTTGTCTTCACACTCACATGGTTCACCTCAGTTCAGCACGCTTACAGTGAAGTGGGTGGTGAGGGGTGTGCTGTACTAATAATACCTGTGAACAAAATACTGTGGTTATTGTGAGCTGTTAAAAGTTAAGCTGCTACATAATGGGTAAAGCAGTAAGAAGCTTTAGAGAAAAGGGAATAAATAGTAGTGAACCACACAGTGGGGTTGAAGTAGAACCATGTGGTCATGTGACTCCAGTGTTTGGCATCAGGGTTTTCCTCCAGCTACTCGGATCTTTGGGTCACTGGTTTTTTGGCTTCACTTCAACTTCTCTCTTCTGCACAAACTCCCTTTTGGTGTCTGTAAGCCCTGTGCAGCCACAGCCTCGGCTGTTTGACCGTAACTGTGACTGTGACAGCTCCCTCTCTGTCTGGTGTTGCAGCTCCAGCAGGACCCCAGGCAGGAGGTGCAGCTGAAGGTGCAGGCGCTATTGTACCCCGTCCTGCAGGCCCTGGATCTCAACACTCCCTCGTACCAGCAGAACGAGCACATGCCCATCCTGCCCAAGCGCCTCATGCTACGCTTCTGGAGCGAGTACCTGAGCAGCAACAAGTCCCTGTTCCTCGCCATGCTTACCAACTCGCACAACAGCCTCGAGTCGGCCAACCTGCTCAAGTTTGTCAACTGGAGCACCTTGCTGCCCGAGAGCTTCCGTGCCTCCTATACGTACAGCCCCCCTCCGACCGAGTCCTGGGGGGGCGGTCCCGCTCTGAGCGCCCTCACTGACCCCAGAGCATCGCCTCTGCTTGTCCCGGATGCGACGCTGAGGCCACTGCCGAAGACCTACGTGCTGACGTGCGAGTACGATGTGCTGAGGGACGATGGCGTGATGTACGCGGCGAGGCTGCGGAGGGCCGGCGTGGATGTCACGCACCGCCACTATGCTTCCGGCTTCCACGGCGCACTCATGTTCGTCGTGTGGCCCACCAACTTTGAGATCGCCCACCAGATGATGGACGACTACATCCAGTGGCTGCGGCACAATTTGTAGGCATGGGGCTCCTCTGTAGACACTGGCTTTCCGCTTGACTCTCCTCCCTCCCGCTTCCTGTATTTCCCTCCTCCGTCGGATTTCTCCCACAGTTCATTGTGTTCTGTTGCAGCCAATTCTCACGTTTAAATTAGGACCATAAACAGTCTGAAGGATCTCACAGAACCATGTGCCGACGTTTGCTTTAGTGTCGGCAAGCTGGTTGGGAGCCGAGTTCCTGTTTACTTGTTTGCTGCCAGTTCGGTCTGCTGATAAATGGGGTTTTGTCTTTTCTGTATTTATGTTGCTTTTAGGTTTTACTCGACAGACATGTGACATGGTTTAAAAAAACTTCCTGCTTTTTCTTGTATGGGGGTGCGTGTGTGTAGGTTAATATAGCAAGGGAGTCCTTGGGAGGTCATATGAGCAGTTCTACTGACAGCATGTGACTCCGCTGCATGTATACCTTTCAGACGAAGGAGGAGGAGAAAGTGGGAGGTTGCCGTGGCATCAGTGCTGCAGAGACTTTACTCTCAAGTACTGTGAAGCAGGTGTGTTGTTTTACTGAGTTACCAGTACTCACCTAACATTGCATGCCATGTGCCTCATCATCCACCACCCTGCATTTACTGAGAGGGACTGCAAAACAAGTCAGAACCTCATGCTCACCTGCTCACCGTCTCACCTGCATGAGACAACTTTACACCACATCGCATGAGCACCTCGCCAGGAGGAGCCAGTGACCAAGGTAACGCATGCTCATCGGTGCTTGTCACCTGCTTCCTTCCAGCTGTGTCAAAATCCAGAAATTATTGAATAAAAACGCCAAGTAAAGGTAAATAAAGATCAGTCAGTTTGTACAGCTATGTTAATAGATTAACCGATACCCCTCATTTCCAGGACTTAATGCCATGTTGATGTTTTTAAGTTAATCACTTCTAAACTTTATTTGGGAGGGGTGTAAGGTCTCAGGTGCAGAGCAGATCCCCCCAGTGGGGTGGAGGTTTGATTATGGTACAGAAAACAGGCCTCCCCACCAGCGCTGAGGTTGGCACTATGGCTGGTTGGCAGACACTCGCCTGCTCCTCCTCTCATCGCCAAAGCTCCTTGCTGCACTGATTTTTTTCAGAATCATTTTTATAATGATATCTGAGGTTGATTTCACACCCCCCCCCCCCCCTTGTCAGCCTTTTTTGCTTCTGAGTTGTAACACGATGTCTCCCGTCACTGGCGTATAGGGACCAGGACAACCACATCTGAACCTCATGCAGCTTAGTATAGCTTAGTGCATCTCATGTTCATGTTCATCACTTTCACATTTTCTGCTTAAATGACAGCATGAACAAGGGTGCAGTAAAGGCTGAGCCTGCACCAAATCCTGAGGCCTAAAAACACACAAGCATTTCCCCCACTTGTGTTGGCTCTCGCTGAAGCAACAATGCAGAGAATTCATCTTGTTCTCGACGGAATCTGCTCTACTCCACATGTTGGCTTTGGGAGCTGTGGACCCCCCAGGCTGCCTGTGGTCATTCTCTTCCTCTCAGGTTGCTCCTAGGGGGCTGAAGGACACAAGCCAGCTGTAGACATGTGTATGTCCTGGTGAGGAGGGCGACCTGAACGCGCAAATACACACAGTACATAGATACACATCCACACGTACTACACACGCTTTTCGTGGGCCCTCCCAGTAAGAATTCATCTCATCAATCATCTCAGTGGATTTTTGGGGCTGTGTGTGATTTGTGTGGCATGAGTTTCTTCCACAGCTTAGTGTCCAGGATCCACACGTGACCGCAGACCCACAGAGCACCTGCTGAGGCAGAGTCTCGCCATCTAACCTCCTTCACAGCCGATACGCGTTGGCCAGTAGTATACAGTTTCATATGACTCACATGTGCAGCAGCATTCCTGAGTGTGACTTGGTTACCTCAGATGTTCATGTGATGTTTTTGTCCACATGGCTATGAAAACACAAGATCTACTAAAAATCAGAAATTAAACTGAGTATAATCACACAAAAATACAGACTTGTGTCTATTTTCCATAACTTCTCCAACTGGTTTGTGTGTGTGTGTGTGTGTGTGTGTGTGTGTGTGTGTTTGTTCATGTTTGATCCTGCAGAATGACAGAACTGTGTTCCCTTACAGAAAGTTAAATAACAAAAACTTCCCCAAGGACTGGGGCTCCCTGTGCTCAAGATCAGAGCTCCTTCATCTCTATCAGCTGTTGCTCCGCAAACATTTCAGGAATTCTTTTGGATATTTTATGATCCTTACAATAATAAAGGTAAATAAATGACTTTTAAGACCTGAATAATGTGAGATGAGTCTCTTCTCCTTTTTGCTATAATTTCTATGAAGACAGTGGATTTGTGAGCTGGCATCGTGGGAGCCAGGGAGGAATTTATAAACAAAGAGGACTCCAGTTCTTAGGAATTGAAAACAAAGTTATTTAACTTTTCATTGTGATCTTTAATATCTGGAGGGACTGAGATCTAAGGCTGGATGAAAAGCCTCAGGTGCTTCCTGGGCCAAAGCTGCTCAACTCCTGCAGACTTGTGTTCACCAGAAAAGAGATCTTAGTCTGTGGTCAGGACAGCATGGAGTCCAAAGTTATCCTGTCTGTTCTTGCTGTCCTCAGGGCTGCGGAACTATGGTAAAGGGGGATAAAGCCACTGGAACGCTGATGGTTAAGAGCAGAAGTTATTAAATCTGGATGATGTCAGATGAACGAGAAGCCAGAGGATTACGAGCTAGGAATCTGGAGAAGTACAGCACCATGGTCCCTGTGTCCAGTCAACATTTGACCACAACTTGACCACCTGACTGACCATAACAGTTGACTTGGAACTCCTTGCACATTCCAGAAAAAGATGACAAATGGAGGACTGAGGAAGCATCCGACTTTTGAGGGGAATTAAAGCAGGAATTGCCTTGGCAAGTTTTTACATACTATCATCAAGCCTAGAATGTGGACTAAATTCCTATGAAGATCAGCACTGAAACTACACCAGTGCTTAAGACAGGACACCTGTGGCCACAAGTGTCCAGGATCTATCACCATGTTCACTCCTCAGGTTTGAGATGACTGATGCTTTTCTTCCACAGAGTTTCTGACTGCTCTCCAACTTTTCAGTTCAGGCAACCATTCAGGGACACTTACATAAACTCCATTACCCAACTGACCTCTGACTGACTTTCGAGTTCAGAAGAAACTGTTTGTGTTGCTGTGAGGCTTCGTCCAGCAGGCAACATCACGGCCTGATGGAGACAATGCAGACATTTGCTTCTTGTTCTGCCTTCGAGTGCAAAATGGAGCAAAGTGCAGATGGGTTCTGCTCAACACTATCAGCGTTATCTGAAGCACAGTACTGGGAGGAGAAGAATGCGATGAAGGACAAAGTGTTTGAGTGTTTATGAGCCCTGCCCCAAAGACAACTTGGAGAAGTGGGAGAAACACTGTTAACCAAGGGCAGGACCTTGACTTGTAACTTAAACTTCTGCACTATCTCTTGTTTTAATAGATTGTACTGGCCCTGTGTTTCAGCTGTGACTTCCTGGTAAAATGTGGTGTATCTCTGTAGCTGCATACCTATACACACACACACACACACGCACACCACAGCGATCATTAACTAAGGCTTTTTGCTCATAAAGACTGATCTTCTGCTGTCTAAAACACATTGTTGGACTACAGCAACCACAGGTCCACAAGGTGAACCGTTGTACATTGTTGATCAACTGACGCAGTCCATTGGCTGACACGACTGTCTGGATGTCCCAGCGCTGCTCCAGACCTGCAAACTAACATTCAGAACAGAGACATCTTGTGCGCTGTAAAATTCAGCTCAGCCCACAGCTGGACCCAAGTCATGAAATGTGAGAAGAAGAAAGCGAGTTGCTTCAGACCCAACTCTGCTGCTCCACCACAAAGGCTGACCCTGTTCTGCACTATCAGGTGATGCAGCTCCAGAGGTGGTGAATCCAGTCAGCTGTTATATGCGTCATGCAGGCCTTGCAACTCAGTGTACAAACAAATCTCCTGCAGAAGCCTTTCATATGACCGTTGCCTATTTGCAGTGTCACATTTGACAGATTAATGTATCTTGAAGTGTTTCATTGAGGAACTGTCACAGAGCACCTAAAAGACTCGCCGATGTTTCGATTGAATGAGGGTAACACCCTGGGGCTTGAAGCACTGCATTCTGACAAGCTTTGCAAACACCAGAGTGTAGGTGGGAGATATGGCCTGGGCTTGAAGATCACTTCCAAACTCTTATTTATCTAGATATTTAGACACTTTTCTCCAAGGAAGCCTACATTATTATGTTCATATACCAATGTACTTGCATTGGTTTACTCTCTTATGCGGCAGTGCAATTTTCATTGCATTAATTCAGGGTAAATACCGTGTCCCGATGAGCGGTGCTACAAGAACATCAGTGGCGTAAATAAAATGTTAATCTGCAGTGAAATTAAATGAACCCAGATTTCATATTAAATCAACAAATCGCTCGGGTCTTTTGAGTGGAAGCTAGAGGGTCCAACTGCTATGCCCCCTGCTGCCTACAGCATTGCACCAGTGGAAAGAGCCACTTTTGAAGCCGTTAGAAAATTTCCGAGGGACTCTTAACTGACAAAGGCCTGACGGTTGACCCAATGAATGATCAAATTTAACACCCAGTCACTCAGGGCCAAATACTGACACAGGAGGGCGCCATAATGTATCAGTGGGCAGCTGCTGTTCTTTAACACATTTGCAATGCACTGAATTGGCCTGTTGAGCACAGCAGGTGATAAACATCAGCAATAGACCAAAAAGTCACCGTGTCTCCTGCTCATCATGACGAAAGCATCCGTGTGTTGTGTCACAGCAGGGGTGGGGCTTAACACGACAGACCCCATGGGAGGCCCTCACCATGCCAGCTAAGACCAGCTGCAGGTGTTGGAGGAGCAGGTCAAGATCTGATATATAGCAGCTTGCCTGAAGACAGGGAGACCTACAGGGGTGGAAGTGTGAGAAGAGAGTGGCTTTTGTGGCTCCTTCAGCCCATTGATTTCTTTCTCATAACAAAAGCTGTGTTGTGTGCAATAACTCTGTCTTCAGTCCTCTACAGCCACATCTATCCCAGAAATGGCTACAATACATAAGGTCTGAACCTGGGGTTACTCTCCCCATTCATTTTATTTCTTTGGGACTGAAATTTCACGATAAAAAATAACATCTGAGTTGTGTTCTCCATGGATTCCAAGATAAAACTGAGGAAAACAAATACTGTATGCCATCAGTTACTTAATTGTTTAACTGTTTTCTGTTCCCAGCTTCTCTGCCATCTTCTTCAAGGCCGCAACCCTGTCATATACTGATAGGCAGTGCAGACCCACATCCCAATGCACAGAACAAACGTTCAGATCAAACAATATGTAAGTGAACAAATTTAAACAACCTGTGGGCTGTATGTATACAGACCCCCCGCCCACTTTTTGGTGCACTGAGTGAAAACTCATAAAACTCTGTCTTATGAACTGAATATAGAAAAACCTGGTAACTGTTTACTCACTTAGACTTACTTTTAAACAGTTTTCGGACTTTATTTGACTTTGAAATGTATTGACGAATACAGTTAAAATCTCCGTTTGAAGCCGAATTCGCACAGAAGCGCTGTGCGTCTGTTGCCCCCTAGTGGCTAAATGTGTTACTGAGCTCGGTGTGAAAAATGGAGGAACGCATAAACGGGCCAGTTTTCCACACTTTTTCAACACACTTTTTATTTTATGTTTGTGCTCATTAAAAAATCTGTTTCGCATTTTAAAAAGAATTTTAAAAAATTGTATTATTATTGCAGATCTAAACTCAGATGATTCCAGGTTCACCTCCCTGGTTCTCTGAGTTACCTGTTTACTGGAGAGACAAGTTAGATGCCGCAGTTTATTCCTTAGTGGCCTCTTGCCCACACTTCCTTAACCCCAATGCGCTTCTTAAAATAGTCCCCGCCACTCCTCCTGGTTCCCAGGCTGCCCCTGGGACTGCTGCCCCCACGGCTCAGGTTGCAGAGAAAGTGACCCGGCCACCACTGCGGCCGCTGGCTATGCGATGGTGTTGCTAAACATCCGACAGGTGCAGGAGGTCACCTGAGCCCCTCTGGACGCCCAAGGTTCTGATGTGAGGGGGAAGGGGTTGAAAGGCCAAGCGGTGGGATATGAGGAAGACCACCAAGGAAACACATAAAAACTTGCAGTTCATCAGTAATATCGGCTGTCAGATCTGTTCAGCTTTACTGAATGCTGAGTGACATGTTTGAAAGGGCCAACAGAAAGTGTAAAGTCATCAGAAAATCTGTAATCCCATATCTTCCTCTAATTCCCTTATTAATCCCCACTGCAATGGCAGCACTGGCCAGCAGAGGGTAACGTGAAATGGGCTCCTTGTTGACTATCTTCTCATATCATTTTCATACTGCAGGGAGGTGGAGAACCTGCACCAAGCCAATGTGGACCTTACTGTCCCGTCCACATGCCGAAGATGCCTGGTTTGGTGAAGTGCCCCCCTGTGCTCAGGATGGGAGGAGTTGCTGACCATTGCTGAAGACCGGTGGGTTGTGACCTGCAGCTGCTGTGATCAGATTGCTGGAAGCCCCTCAGCTGTTGCCATGCTGACATAAGATGGGCAGGGGAGAGGGGGGAGGGGTTCCTGTTGGTAATATGTGCCAGGGCAGCAGACATGCGGAGAGGTGAGGCGATGTGGCGGCATTTCTGAGGTCCACGTTGCGACGAGACTTGGGAATTGGAAACTCAATATCTTTGTTTCTGAAAATGCGTCACTGTACGCTTTGTTCCCCTATAGTTGTGGCCTCTAGCTGGATCTCCTCCTCACTGGCCTGATGCATCCCTGTGACCCCCACAGTGACCTGGGAGCAGCATCTGGTAGCCACTGTGTGGTTTGAACCTTCTGAGATGGACATTCTATCCTCCAAGGCATGCAGAACTGAACCCTGAATGTCACACCTTCACATCTTCTGCACGCCAGGTCATGGCCAGACCCAGCCATGATTTTTGACGTCTCCTTTCAGAAAGCCCTATTTTAGAGCTCGTTGCAGATGGGTTGGCTGCATGACGGGGGGCTTTTCACCAGCCTGCAAGAGGTCTCTCTGGAGGAAGCAAAGTGTGTCACACTGTGTTAGCTGCTCAGATCCCGAGTGCACCACACAGCCCACTGACCATGTGTGAAATCAACATCCAGAAGTACTGCAGCCTTTAGCTGTGAAATGGCTACTTTCACAAGAAGGCTGTTATGCTGTCTTTTGCACCGCTTACTATTTATTCTTATTTAGTGTTTTTCTTCTGTGTGCTTCTTTGCTGTTCACACAGACACATCAGCAGACCTTGCTTTGTCTTGTTTGCATGTTTTGTACACAGTAGATGTGCAGCAGCTCTAGAGCTGGTCTTTCTGAGAACTATGATGGGAGGGGGGGGTCATGAGGGGACTATGTTTGTTTGGTGGAGGTTAGATATTTTCTGGGTGGATCTGGGTGGGTCTAGGTGGGTGGGTGTGTGAGCCCGCAAGGTGGAGAGGTGCTGGATTTTCAGGTGGTGTAACTGCACAAACAGTGTGGTTTGGGAACAGATCAGGAGCCAAGACACTGAGCTCACTGCAGCTGGCGTGTGTCCGTGATGTCTGACTCATGCGTTTTCACACAATATTCTGCCTGGTAACATGGCAGCTGCGTATGATGCCATCCACACTACAGCAGCAAGACTAGCCAGAGCACTAACTGTGGATGAGTCCAGCTGAGCTATCAGTGCTGCTTTTCCTTCGTCACTCTGGCCTTCACCTGTTTTAGCTGTACTTAACCCTGTGCCATTTCCTCTTGAATCATATTTCTTAAAAAATCTTGTTAAATGTGTGTTCTTTTGCACATCAGCCCCATATCCAGCATTCTTGTGCGGCTGCTGTTTTGTGGGCTGAGAATAACTTATTCAGCCCATGTGCAGTACAGTGGGAGGGATGCTCACCAGCATCACCATATTGTCAACTGGGGCATTTAATCTGACTAAATCTGACAGTCTGTTTGGCTCTAGGAGTTGCTGAAGGCAATTGCTGCAACAAAAGCATTATGTCTTCCCACAGCCAACATATCACCGAAACAGGTGAAGAAGCTGGTCTCTTTGGTTGACAACAGGAGCACTGGGACTGGGAATGTACACAGTCTTGGTTGCAAATCAAAGTACTTGGGTACGGTGATGCCTGCTGTCCAGTTTGTGTGATACAATGGCACTTTATGTGATAAAAACCATCTGATGGGTGGAGGTGAGAAACACATCCTTCCTCTCCACATCTGGGCATGGGGTCCCCTCATGGACTCAGACAACTTGTTGACTATGTGAGCGGAGTGCATCATGAAAGATTCCTGCAGTGAACTCATCTCCCAACCCTGTCTCATCCCTTTGCTACCTCCAGTCCTCAGGGTGGTGTGAATCATAATGGGGATGGGGGTTGGAGAAATAAAATAGTGACACAAAAAGGAAATGACATAATAAAGAAAGTTCCAGAACTTCACCTTTAATGGTCTCCTCTGTGCAGCAAGTGACGAAGATCAGGGAGGGGCCTGGCTGCAACCCACTAGGACAGCTCCCACAGGAGGCAAGACACAACCAGTGAGAGTATCTGTGTATGCAGTCACCGAGGTGACGGTGTCTCTTCACAGCTACTGCTGCAGGAAGTAACTCCTGTCCCATGATCCTCTTCTGTCATGAACAGCACCTCTTGCAGGCAGCCGTTGAAATGATGGCTCTTCTTGAAAGCACTGCAGTGATCCCGTCGATAAAACAAAATCACTTGAGTTCAACCCCCAACCCCTCACCTGTTGCATTCCTAGGGCCATCTCCGATCTTGGTCTGCACACATCCGTGCAGTATGAGAGCATTTTACCATGTATTTATTTGTATTTCTTCATTGTGTATCGACTGGATTGATGCTGTTGTTTGTGCCCCGTCCATCAGTTTCCATTTCCCCATCAGTGGAGAGGAAGTGTCCCCAGACTGTGTGACAGGCTATGTGCCATTATGGAGGAGCAACATTATGGTGAACTTTGTTCCACCTGCCTGGATGGCAGCAATGTTTCTCCAAAGCGACATACAACCCAGCAAACCAAAGTGCATCACTGACAGACTGAGAGATACAGCGATGAAGATGTGACTGCTGTAGCCCAGCCAGTGTGTCCAGGACTAAGTGACACCTGTAGCTGTATGCAGAATTGGTGGGAAACACAGAGATGATCGTGACAAGTAATGGGATCCAAATGTATGCAGCTGTTAGGAGGCTGGGAGAGAAATGGCTCTGAAAGATGGATGATCAGGTCCTGTAGGTGTTGGGGTTCTGATCTTTTGATTATAACACACAGATATTTATGGTTTTTATCAGTGCCATTGCTGACCTCTCAGTTTTGGCCAAAATGTCAGAAACAGTAACTTGCTCAAGACCCAGCAACATTCTGGGCACAAGGCTGTGTCCTCAACTGCTACTGTACCTTCTGCCCAGTAAACAAGCCTCTGAGCGATATTAAAAAGATATCTTCATTAACCAGCTATCTGATAAATGTGGCAAGAAAGCAAGAAGAGAACACACACCCACCCCATGAAGGGATGCGTCAGCCCCCAGGCACTCAGCACCAGGCGGGCTCTCAGTCACAACCTCCTGGCAATTTGCTGAAGAGTGGCGTCTGGTCCCCCTTGATGGCTTCCAATGGCAGCATTTTCTACAGTGTTGCATTTCTGTCCTCGCACCCAACGTGCAAAACTGCTGCCCCCAGCCGTGTGTCTATCGGCAACCTGTCTCCTCACGTGGCACGAGGATCCCTTTACGACACTTTGCTGATTTGCTTCAGCATTAAAACGTGAAAAAAAACGGTCCCTCGTGGGTTCGCAGCCGACTGTCAGCTGACACGTCAGCAGAGCGATAGCGGCAGATGGAGCAAGACGCTGCTTCTTAGCACACTTTGGTTAGTCACTGCTGCTGCGCAATGAAATCGGCCTGCAAGACAGTGTATAACAGTCAGCGGTTTTATTCTGCCATGAATTTAATTTTCCGTAGTGTTCAAAATAAAAATGATTTGAAGACTTGACCGTTTGGGGTTGTCAAGGTGTTTTTGCTTGCAATGTGTAGCAGGACACATGTTTTTGTCAACTCCTTATTCTGCTGTGTTCTCAAATACATTTTAATGTCTGTACTGAGCAGCGAAACCCTCACCTCCAGTTTAAATAAAGACTCTGTGTGCTTGTGTGTCTTACGTGCACATTTTGAAATGCTATTGACTTTCAAGGACAACAGGGATTACGTTGCACAGACCCCATGCCCCAGAGCGACTCGCCCAACATGCCGCTTAATTTTGCTCCCCGATGATGCCACTTTAGGGTTCAGCATGTGGTCTTGCGGCTTGAACCTGCAGCAGATGATGGCAACAGATGACACCTGGGTGGGTGGAAAGTATGCTGGAACTCCAGTGAAACATTCACAGGTCAAGGCAATGAGGAACCAAACATGTGTGCGTTTCACAGACCTTCTTGAGTTCAGTAATGTGTCATTTTTTAATGTGTAGTAAGTCTAGACAAAGGTCAAAGGTCACAGCGCAGGATTTGTATGTGTGAGAGCACCTGACACGCTTCTCCATCAGTGTGCAATACTGAACAGCATGCTGTGTGGTTCTTGTTCATGCTTCGGTTCCAAAGCCAGATGAGCTACAAATGAATCAGCTTTTCCTCTTCCCTACTCAGAAATAGTTTCCCGTCATTCCAGGAAGTTCCTGTCGGCGGAGAGCGAGGTGGTTGCCGGGTGCAGGGAGCAGGAGTGCTGACGTGGCTCGTGTCGTCTCCTTGTGAAAGCAGAGGAGGTGCTGTGTGGTGCGTGTTTGCAGCCAACGGTGTGTGCTCCTTCCATATTCAGTCATCAGACTCTCCTACCCCTGCACCTCCATGTCCAGTCCCGTAAGGAGTTAATAATGGTGTGTGATGCCACAAATATCCAGGAAACCACTGGGGTCTGCAGGGCACCTGCATCAGCCTCCTCAAAGTGCTGAGAGGTGTAATTACAGTTGCACTTGGTTTACAGTCGATCCAGTACTCTCTAAAGCTGTTGCTTGGATACAGTGCTGTAGGCCTATCCCTCACTCTTCATCTGTGTGTGTGAGTGTGTGTGCATCCCAGGGCGATCTTCTTCCCGTCCACCTTCACCTCCACTTTTCTTCTGGTCCTTCACTCGAGCCACCTGTTTTACACACTTCCTGCACTTTTCTTCCTCTTCCTCTTTCTTTTCTTCTTGCTGTTTCTTTTCTGTGGTATTTGTTGTCGGTCCCCAGTGTCCCCAAGAGGCCCATCTTGTACACACCGTTATCCATGATGCCTGTTTCTGCCCGGTTTCTACTCTTTATTTCCTGGACGCTGCCATGCTGCGTCACGCTCTGTGGCCACACTGTTGATAAAGTTTGCGGTGAAAATGCGCTCCAGTAGGTGGCACTGTAGAGAATGCCTTTGCTGGACATCTATTGGCCAGCTTCCCCGCTGCTTGACACCACCTGTGACCAATTCTTCTTTGTAGAGACATCTAACAGTTTTTAAAATAAAAACACGCACAGAGTGACAATGAGCTCATTGTCACTCTGTGCGTGTTTTTATTTTAATTTTCTATATATTTCTGCCTCTTTCCTCACTCACTATCATTAACCACTAACTGGTTATCCATGTCCGGGTCATGTAGCCACATGTATGTATATTAATCCTTTTTAATGGAATAAATATTGTCCATTTTACTGAAAAGTGTGATTTGCTCCTCATTTGAGGACCACCTATTTGGATTTCTCAGTAGCAGGACTAAGAGTATATTAGAGGATCAGCACAGGTTGAACGGTTTGGAGACAAAGTCAGAGAGGCGAGATTGCGTTGGTTTGGACATGTGCAGAGGAGAGATCCTGGATATATCGGGAGAAGGATGCTAGGGATGGAGTTGCCAGGCAAGAGGAAGAGAGGAAGGCCTAAGAGGAGATTTATGGATGTGGTGAAGGAGGACATGCAGGTGGTGGGGGTGACGGAGAGAGATGCAGAGGACAGGAGGAAGTGGAAGCTTTTGATCCGCTGTGGCGACCCCTAACGGGAGCGGCCGAAAGAAGAAGTAGCAGGACTAAGAGTCTGTATGTGGACCAATGTCCAGAAGTGCAGTGCAGGTGTAGAGCCTCCAAATAGGGAGGAGATGTATTCTGGAGACTTTGGTTGCTCTTTGCATCTCTGTGGCTCCTGAAGAGCAGTCAGCCTCCCTGCTTCTAGCCACACCCTAGCCTGAACTGAGGACCACCATATGGTTGCTGGAGGAGATTTTGAGATGGATTTTAATGACCCAGGGGGGACCCAGAACAGGTTGGGCAAATGGTGAGGACACCTCAGAGCAGTAGTTAGCTGGATGTCCACCTGGATTCAGGCAACACACAGGTGTTGTTTTTCACCTCAATGTTCCAGCCAGCCCTCACCTGCATAAGGAGATGGCCAGGAGAATGTCACTGCACTGTGTGTCATGTGGCATGTGTGAAACAGAGAGAGAGAGAGAGAGAGAGAGAGAGAGAGAACTGAATTTTAAAAGCCCTTTATTTGGTCAAACGTGTATTATCATAGACAAAACCAAACGTAACAGTTCATTCACATATTACATCAGACAAACAAAAAAGAGTGACAAAACAAAATCAAAAAGTTAACTGCAAGCTGAGGGGGGAGAGAGAGAGAGAGATGTTTTTGTTTTTCAAAGGTGTCAATGACCGACAGTGCTTTCTCTCTGGGACGTCAGGGTTGCTGTGGGGCATGAGTTGCATTACTTCCTCCAGCCGTTCTCCAATCCCCCCCACTTATGTAGCCTCCCCTCTGGCACCTTATGAGACCCAGATCCTGGATGGCTGCCCCCCCCACCACATTCTTCCCCTCCCTCTGTTTGTCTGTGGATGTTTCGGGTGGGCTGTGGGGCCGGAATCTCAAGAGAGTCTTTTAAGGACTTCTTCAAGATTCTCTTCCCCAACCAGCATGTCACTGTTGTTGACTTTATGTGTGGCTGTGCCGTACCCTGGTAATGGGATGGGAGGGTCACACACTCAACGGTACCGGCACCCGCTGTGTGACTGTATTTACTTGACATTTTTATTTCCTGAGGGTGTTTACGAGGATGTAAAACTGTAACACCGGATTTATGTGGCTTCCCATAGTAGTGCAACCAAGGGCAGGACTTGTTCTGATGTTGAAATTAAATTTATCGGTAAACTTGCATGTGATTCTCAGTCCGTTCCTCGGGCCATCAGTCTGCTGACACCAAGTGTGCACAGATACACAGACCAAGCAGTAAAGTGTGTTTGTTCGGCTTCCTGTTGCAAAAGCAAAATGTCACCTACAGAAATGGTAATCAACAGGTTTTAACATTTGATTCATTTTGTGCAGATGCTGGAATGATACCACCATGTGTATAAATAAACAATTGTCCCAAATTCAGGGCCATGAGAAACACTAGGAGAACATGCACATATTAACAACCAGTTCTGTCCAAATTTTTCAATGGGCTGTAAGAGGAGCCAGGGGCTGGCTGGGTTTGGGACTAGATGGAGATGTGATGGACAAGGGTCTACAGTTAGGAGTAGTGAACATGCGGATGGAATTGATGTAACAATTTATTGTATATTTTTCTGTATTAAAAGAGAAAAGCAGAGTTTTTGGACCTTGTCACACTTTTTCTAGCTTTTATTTATTTTGCTGCTTCCCAGCTTCACCCACATCCTGTGTTTGATGCTGTCCCCCCCCACCCTCTGTGTTTATGACATTTATTTACTTGTTTGAGCTAATTACCTGCATGTCAAGCTGCTGAGTCTTAGTGCTGGACAAACCACTTCTATTTTTGGGTTTCTCAGTAGGGCTACTAAATTTAGGGTCATACCATGTATCCAAGACTTCCCTGCTACTTTTGTCTTGTTGACATCTAAACTGCTCACATGACCCAGATGTATCATATTATATTAAGTCTGAGTATTACATGATTTCTGCATGTAGCTCTGATGGGAGAAAACTTGTCGTTGGAAATATTACTGAGGGTTGTCTGTCTTAGAAACAAATGAGACCTGGACTAAGTTGAACTGAGCTGAGTAAAATGCTGTGTCATTGTTTTTGTCCCACAACATCATATCCTCGGAAAGCCCTCCTCTGTTTATTTGTTGTTGTCTTTAAATTTTGCATGCTAGATTTGATAAAAATGTGGAAGACAGATGGTTAACAAATCAGATGCTGGATGAGCTTGAGGGATGCTTCTTCCCTCGAATCAGTGGTCACAAATTAATGTGGAGAAAGACTAAAAATTGGGCCCATTGAAACTTTAAATTCCCAACAATGGTGAGGAAACCCAGAGCATTGGCTGTATTGAGACTTTGATGGGATGGTATGTTCAAGTGACTTCCAGACATAAAAATAAGCTTGAGACATTCCGAGAATGCTGCAAATACCGTGTGTAGCCCCTCACTGCTCTTTTCTCAGACCTCCAAGACTTCCTTTAAGATATTATTTGTACCCCATCCTTTGTTTGTTAATCTGCCCAAAATGAAATTATGTTCAGCAAAACAGGAACGTTAAGTGTTCCTTAGTTTCATAGAGAATTATTCTTGCCCTTTTGATACAGCCTCCAGTATTGATCTATTTTAGTAGGAATCTCACACAAACACATGACTATTGAGAAAACGAAGACATGGTGGGCCTTAAATGTATGTTGTTAGTTTTTTCCCCATTAACAGTTTCACGCTGTGGACTGTCTCTAAAAAAAGTACACCCTAAACACCTAATAAATAGCCCAGAAGGTCTACATGGTTGAAAAAGAAAGTAGACATTCAGATGATTCCATGGAACAGAGAGATCACAAAATGGGCTCAATGGAAGTAAGGAAGGGCATGCATAGGAAGAGTAGGAGCAAAGAGCCCAGCCTCTCCATGGAACTCAGCCTCTTAGCTTCCTAGGTCTACAATATTCTGGTATCACCACATATAAAGCTGGGCATTTTTTTTTTCACTAGGGCTTCACTCAGGATCAATCACTTAAATACATTTCTGGAGAATCTGTACATTTCAGAATAGTTGTTGGTATTGATTGTACTCAAGAATATTCATAATGGAGGATAGTACATTTTACTCCATTAAATTTATGCAACGGTCTTCTCATTACTTTTCAAGTTTCCTTGAAGCCAACCAAGCAGCAACACAAGGTCACCGTCAAGGACTTCTTGTTTTGTCACAGTTACCTGCTGCCCAAGTTTTCATCTACATCAATCAAACCATCTTTACTGGGAATTTCTGTGCCGCTCTCAGCTGTCAGTCACACTCGTCCCCTCAACCTGAAGCCATGGAGACATTGCTTCCATTAACTTCAATTTATGTTACAAGATTTACACAAGAGGGTATTAATACTGGATCAGTTAAGAGTAAATGCATTGCTGGAGCGATACAGTAACGGTGCTACAAATTTTATTTTTATATAGCACTCTTCTCACTGCAGTGACACAGAGCGCTGAACAGACATGACAGGGGTAGCATATGTGTACAGTTGGTATCTGGCCACGAAGGAAAGGAAAACAAAAAACTGCTTTCTACAAGAGAATAGGAGAAAAATAAACCTCCGGGGGTCCATGTGCCAGTGGAAGCCCACCCCTCCTGGGCATTCTATACAAAGTTAATAGCCAGTTCATAAAAGTGTTAATAAGAATTGCTGGTTTTTGTTATTGTGGCATAAGGCATATGGTATGGTTCCAGTTCACAGTCAGGCACGGCCCCAACCAGTAAACTACTGACTGATCCACCTCCATTCAGTCTCTGTGTAAACAGAGGGTCCCCGCCATCCGGCGCCAATATTGATGCGCATGCAAGCAATTATGTACATAAATTAAAATAATGCAGATATATCAAATCATTAAAGTGGAGTGATGATATACTGAAATAAATAAAAATCACGCAGAAATACGCAGCTGTTAATTTTTACTGTGGCGCCTTAGACTATTTTTCGTCTTTGTCTGCTAAAAGATACTTGAGAAGAATAAACAAATGTAACGATAGTCCACATCGTGTGCAAAAAAAGAAGACATTTGTGGCTCGCAAGAGGAAAACGACAGACTAAGAACAAACGGAGGACAGTGATAGCAGCAGGTGTCAAACACACATTCTATACCAAAGGAGAGAGATTTTTTAAAGAAAATGTATTTTATTTTCCTTTTCTGAAACCTTTCTTTACCATTAACCAATCAGAATTTACTAGTAACCGATCATTTTATTTTTGACCAATCGCGGATTACTATTAATAGATCAGTTACTGTTGGCCAATAGGGATTTACTTCTGAGTCTCATCCCGCTTTAACTGACAGTCCAGTTTTGTCAGTTTCAGGCGAATTGGCGATTGAACTCGAGGCAGTAATATGAATGTTATTTTTCACAAGTTAAGTGAATTATGAATACGGTTTTTGTCCTATATTGTGAGAAGAGTTGGTGTAAACTTTGCTTCGTTCTAATTATTCGGCGAGTCTCCTATTTTTATTTGTGTAAGGGCTATGCTAACAAAACATGTGCCGCTTATAAACATACAAATTAAATATTTGAAAATACAGTTAGAAGTTAAAAAGATTCAATCATTGGAAGTATTTTTATTCAAATGCTTTCAGTAGTATTATTATCACAGTTTGGGCTGTTGTACATTTTCTCTATTACCGTTTAAAGAGTTTTGAGGTAACGCCAAGCCGAGTTCTAGAAAGTTCTCAACGGTATTTTAAATATTATGTTATTTGCTGTTTATTTGCTTATCGTCGACTTTGTCGCTTGCGGAACACGCGAAATTAAGAGAAACCTGCAAAAATGTGATGACATGCTGTAAGAAGAATGTATAGTTTTGAAAGTCATACTTATTTGCCTTTGCCAGGTGGAATGTGTGGAGACCCGGGCCACAGTATCGCCGTGGGTAAACTGATGGGGACCTGGGAACACGGGGACACAGAAATGCCACCCAGCTGGCCCTCCTCCAGCCTCACTTAGCGGTAGGATGCTTTACTCATTTAGATCGTTTTTATTTCATCTGAACAGGTAGAATGAAAGCTCTTTTGTGTCATTCGCTTTCATGGACAAAGCTGGTAAGCTGGTCGGTTATTTATTGCAATTCAGTTTGAATTTAACTCATGAATGCTGATCAATGCATTTTGTAGATTGTGTTAGACGTGGCTAGCTCTATTTTAACTCACTACTGGTTGTCGTCATTGGTGTACCAGTACCTCCCATTGAAACCAGCAGGTCCAGATCGAGTACAGGTTATGCAGCCTAAAAATTAATGCTGTTTCAATCAAAGGATACGTTGGTTACGCATCTTTTCGTGGGCACTGTGGTAGCAGTGTCCTACATACGTTGTCACCTTCAGCTGTTCTAATGATATTGTAGCGTCGGGTGCTACAACTGTTCGTTGTAAGCGCGTTGCTGCCGAAGTGCACCCTGGGAAATGGGGCGGAGGGCGCGCTGTGGCGGGAATCTGTTGAGCGCGGGAATTGAGAGTTGGGGTGTGAGAGAGGAGGATGGGTGGTTGGTCAGTTGCAGTGTCGGTGCAGAGGGACAGCTTTTCCTTCGTCCTGCCTGGTTGTTACCTTCCCTGGACGCGCCCGTGTTCAATAAAAGGTTGTGTGTTATGGAGACCGGCGTGATGTCCTCATTCCCTCCATCCGAGCCCAGACCGGCGCTCGTTACAATAAGGAAATCCCTGTGTACATGAGCTTGACATCTAATTTAAGAAAACATGAGGCTGTAACTAGTTTTTTTTTTTTGTCAGATGTGTGTAGTTAGTGTGTTAATTGTTCACTAACTAGGTAAAATGTTCTGCTTGCCATTAGAATAGAATTTCACTGTCAACAATAAAGGTGGACTGTCAGTTAACTAGCTGAGATTACATAACACTACCTGCAATAAAAAGCAGTACTATACAAGTTTTCAGAAATCACTGACTTATTTCCTTAATTAACCATTACCCAGCTTGATAGCTATCAGGTCAGGTAGACTGGCTGTTAAAGCAAGTTTATCAAATGTAAATCACCAATGGTTAGCTAGCCAGCCATGTCCGTCTGTTATGCATTTACTCGATTTCTTACTAACAATATTTGATTTAATTGGAAAAGCAGATTTGAGTTATTGGTTTTACAAGTATTCATTTAGCAGATGTTTTTCTCCAAAGTGACACACACAGCTCAGAGAATACAAAAGTGCATTTCAGTGACAGATACAGAGTCAGTACTAGTACAGACATGTGATTTTGGACAGTCACTTAGTCAAGTGCCACCATTTTTGCCAGCAGACATAGGACAAGTATGGATCTATAGAATCTATAGAGTACATTTTTTTTCAAAGCAGGTAATATTCTTGTTATAGAGGACAGATGTGAGTTCTTATATGTGAAAGATTTGTTATAGCGCACATAGAGGAGACGTAAGTCTGAAATAGATGTTTGGCAAACTTTCTTCAATGTGTTAAGCAGTCCAACTGTTCTAAGTGAGAAAGGGAGCTTATTCCACCACATTGGAGCCAAAACAAAGAATCTCAAAGCTTTTGATTTTGAATCTTTAGTGTGTGGGAAGGCCATAACAGTCTGGCTGGGTTGTAGCAAGCGTTCAAGGTCCTGCAGGTATCTGGGAGCAGATCCATTAATGGCCTTCTAGGTTGTAAACAAAGTCTTTAAGTTGATACAAGCAGCTACAAGAACCCAGTGAAGAGAGACAAAGGGGGGGGTCTGGGAATGCTTTACAGGATGCATATATTTTGTAATAATGGCTTTGAACATTAAAGAGCCTAATTTGAGTCAGAGTACGGTTTTACCTCAGCAACAAGGACTTTTTTTAAACAAAACTGTTCATAAGTTCAACCAGTATCATCTTCTTTATCTTTCGGCTGCTCCTGTTAGGGATCGCCACAGCGGATCAAATGTTTCCGTATCTTCCTGTCCTCTGCATCTTATAAGTTCAACCAGTATGTTGCAGTCAATAAAAGCATAATAATACAGCTAAATCCTTCATTTGTTCACAAGTTAGATTCCATTAAAAACATTATATCAAGCTATAGAGAATTCGCTGTGACTTTATTCATTCTGGTTTCATCAACAGCTCATATGATTGCAGGGTCTTAGTGTTCCTTTATCCTGGAAACATTTTCTATGATACAGGATACAAAGTGGACAGGATGTCAGTTTATTTGATTATCTTTTATTAATATGATGCAACATTAAACTGTGGATTAAAATAACTGAAAATAGAAGGAATACGCAATGTTTACATCTGTATTGTGCGTGACGTTGCTGTTCTAATTTGTCTGCTACTTCTGTGCTTCAGGTGCTACAGGAAAATAAAATAGTGTAGGCAGAATAAGGCAATGGGTTGCTAATACATACCTAAGTAACTATTAATAAAATCCCTTTTCAAAAGCTGATTGAAGGCTGCCTTAGTTCTCCCTTTCTTCTGCCCTCTCCCCTCCTTCCTGTCCACTCTCTGTACCTTTTGCTACCCCAGTAACAGAAAGCAGAAATTCAGACTATTTTCAGTCTACATTCATCGAGATTAAGTGTCTGATGGAAATGATGAAGCTGTTAAAGAGCTGAGAGAGGTGTTTTTGTGGGCACAGTTTATCTCTGAGTTAGATATATATACACTATTAGAGGATCATTTTCTGGTCAGGCTGGATTACTAGGAGTGAGATTCATGATCAGGGTTCAGACAGGTGTCAGCAGGGAATGATTCTGCTTCTGGGGGAAACTTGAGGTATGGACAACTCTTTGTGTGGACTACACCAGGAAGAAGTGTTTTGGGTTTTTGAAAATGTAATGTAGAAAAAAAACGTTCTAATGTTAATGTATTTCATTTTATTACTAACAGATAGATCTGACCTACCCCCCACCCTGCTCCAACAGTTGGACTTGCTTGCATTTGCGTTCCTTTGGCCTCTTGGCTCCAGCTGTATCGAGCCTTAAAAGGGCAGGCAGGAGTGATGTTTGGGGCTCTGGCAACAGGTTGGGGTGCAGCAGTTTGTAGGGGAGCTGCAGTTGCCAGTGCCAGAAAGAAACAAGACTGGTGTTTGGGAGGCATACAACTAAGGGTTTCAAACCCAAGCAGGCAATAGGAGAGCCTAGAGGATAGCAGGGTGGGCGCAGACAGCCCAACTGAGGGTAGATAACAGGAACTGAGGGTTATCAGTGGTGTGGGGGTCAGGTAGAAGAATCAGTATCACAAGTCATCTGAACTGTCTGAATTCTACTTGGGCATTACAAAAAATGAACTTTGAAGTCAGGTAAATAATAATAGCAAAAATAATACCTAAATAAAACACATATGAAAGTCACTGATAATGCATGTGAATGGGTTATAAATTAGTAAAAACAGAAAAGGGTGAGGTTGAATTGTAAATCTGTTGTCTGAACATGAGCTGATCTACTGGTTAATACTTAAAAAAATTGAGTATGCTAAATCTAAGACTTAAGGTCTTATTTGTTTTATTTATTTATTTATTTATTTATTTATTTATTTACCACTTATTTATCTATTTGTGTTTGTTGACTTCTTGATGTTTGGCTGTTTTTGTTGTTGTTTGTTTTACTCGTGGAATGGAACCACAAACAATCTCCTGAATCAGGGCACATTTCACTACATGGTATACTTGGTAACCATATATGTGACAAATAAATTCTTTTGATCTTCTGTTGAGTTTTTGATCTTTGATCTAGTGAACTTATATTTTACACATCTAAAACTATGTTACCCTAAAAGACTACCAACAAATTTCAGAGTGCTTGATGTGTATAAGTTACAAATTTTCTTTACAGGTTTGCTGAGACAGGTGGTGGTATAAGGGTTAGAACTGTTCTCTTGAACACCTTTAGGTTTGACTCCTCCTTTTTGTGTAGTAACCTACATTAAGTTACTGATCCTGAATTGGCATGGTAAAAATTGCCTTGCTGTATCATTATAAGAAGCTTAGCAGTGGGAGTAGGTGACTTGAACAGCATCTGTGAATTGTGCAGTGGCCTTTGACCCCCTTCCTTTGTTACATATAGGAGTTGTGCTCCATCCTCATTGGCCAGCTTCCCTCTTGAACCATGTATGTGTAAATGCCTACTGTTATTATGATGAAAAATCTGCACCTGTCTTAGAAGACAGAAGGATGCATGTGTGTGTGTGTGTGTGTGCGCGTGCGTGTATGTGTATGAGATTTCCTGGCCTGATGCTGTGTGACTCAACGATCATGTGTGGGAGATTTCTGACGGTTTTTGGTTTGTGTTCACTGCAGGACCCTCATATGAAGAGGTGGTTCTTGGTGATTCAGAATTAACAACTCAAACCACTGACCTCCCTCCCCCACTGCAGTCTATGGGCAGTGGTGGGCTGCACTGCACTTCATGGGTCTTGATGGATCTGTTTGTGTGCAGATGGATGTAAATTTGTATGTATGTGTGAAATTGTGCATGATGATGAAGATTTTCCCTTAGCCAGCCACAGTGGACACTGGAATGGCAAATGGCAGAGAAACCTAATAGCAGCAAGATAAGAGACCACAATCAGTAGAGACACAACAGCTCTGATGTGAAACTAGTGTTTTGTTATCAAAGGTTGCTCTCTGTAGGACCTTAATAGCATGGTGTGTATTTGTATCTGTAGGTTTACACACTATACTAATATACATTATTAACAGAAAATAGTTGTCCAGTTTACAGGGACGTGTGTGTGTGTGTGTGTGTGCGTGAGAGAGACAGACAGACAGACATAATGTTTTTCTGCGTTGGTATTTGATGTGACAATACTGATGAGGACATATATATCCAACCTTGCATAGGGAAGGAATGATGAACAGATCAACTGAGGTACAGGAGGAGGTGAACAGAGAGGGAGTGAGTAAGGGGTGGATGGACAGTCCTCAGTGCTGCCACCTTCCCCATGGAGAGCAGAGCAGAGCAGTGGTCTAGCGCTGTTTGAATTGGCTTGTGACACAGATTCTTTATGGTATTTGGTTCAGCTATTTCTGGACTTACAAAGAATAGCAGGGAAAGGACAAATGTAACAAAATAAAGTCTAAAAAGTGGAAAGTTTTGCACATGATATGTGTCTCATGGCAGCTGTGCCTTTGTTTTGGACAATTCAGTCTGTCATAAAAGAGGTGCTGCAATGAGGCTGTGGGATGTTTATAGTACAGGGACTGGGGGTGGAGGTTGGGATGGTGCCTCTGACAGGAAGTGATGGATGTGTCCTTCTGCAGAGGTTTCCAACTGACATGTTGAGGCCTGTGACACACCTCCCGAATCTGTTGCCATGGGAGATCTTATCAGGTGGGTGTGATGCTCGTGTAAACTTTATTGTGATACCTGTGTGCTCCAGCATCATTCGTGGTGCTGTCAAAGCACTGAGCTAAGACCTGTTCTTCTGAACCAGCAGCTTCATTATTGAATGGAATTGTGGGAAATGGAACATATTGCCAAGGAAGCTGAATGGTAACCAGCCGTTTACCAACAATCATGTTGTAGTGCTTGCATTTGAATGGCTTTGTGGAAGAGGGCAGTGAGCTATGTGAACGTGAGGGATCCAGATGTCACATTTTCTGAGGCCATGTTGGGTTCCTCCTGCCACATGCCTTTTCTGTCCCTGTTGTTTCTTTAACTGTAGCTGACGGATATAGCTGTGGTGCGCATGGTCACCTGTACTAACCGAATACTTTCAGTGTTGCTGATCAACCACATGGCAGTTTTGGAATTGTGCTGCTGTGGCGTGCAGGGTGCTCTGGAGTTGGTGTGTAAAGTGTGCAGACTGCATTTGGTGAACTTGCCACTGTGGTGATAGCAAGGGCAGCGCGAGATAGTATCTGCTGTGGTGTCGTAAGTTTCCTCTTCCTACGCATCAGCTTTTTCCCTCAAGCTTGAGTTTTGTTTTCACGCCTGTCTTTATCTGCCGGCTGCAGGCCCCCTATGGAGGGAGGGAGGAGGAAGACAGCCATCGAGAGCCAACGACTGAAACCGCAGGCCGATTCCAGGAAGCCATGCCACTATGTTGTCAGCATGGGGGGATGGGGTTTGTGCTGTGTTTGCTCAGACGCAGTAAAAGAAAGAGTGCACCTGCGCTCATGGCCTGGGAGCCTTGATCGGGGCTCCTCCCACCACATTAACGGCTCACCTACTCAAATGGAGTCCTGCCCCATTTTCCCTCAGCAAACTGATGTGGAGTGACGCAGGTCACGTGAAGTGTGACTGTGGCTCCATCTTTCTTTGAAAGTGAAGCTTGAAGGAGTAGCGGAAGGTGCAGAAGCAGAGGGGCGTCGCCCTTTTCAGCAGTTTAAATTTATGCAAGGGGAAAAGATTAAAAAAAACCCTGTTGCTATAGAAACCTCTGAGCAGTGGTCGTCAAGCAGATCATTTCCTGCTCTCTGAAGCTTACAACGTGGTGTGGAGAGAGTTTGCGCGGTGGTCAGTCAGCGCGTGCACGGTTCACACCCACAATGCACTGTGTTGCATGTTACCGGCACATCCCGACACTCTCAGAAGACTCGTTGCCGCTCCAGATGCATTCAGGTAGGTAACAGAATCCCATCCTATGTACAGAATGGAGAATAAGAATGGAACTTGTTGGGCATAAAGTTGTGTTGGGGAACCCTTGAGGGGGAGTCCAGATCGATGATGGCTTGGACAGTTTGATGACCTGTGGTTCTAACTACCTCTGCACTTGACCAGTATGTTGGATTTGATACATTTATCTGTCACAGAGTCCAGGGTCCAACGACAGAAACCACTAGGTTCCTGTTCATGCTGAATGCAGACAGATGTGCTGTACAGGAGGTGCACTGTTTCCTGCTTCTGACTTTGTGTGTGTGCTGGATGATTTAGTCAGCCAAAAATGTGAATAGGTCGTTTGAGGTGCATCACAGAAACTAGTTCTACATTTCAGGGCCTGACGGTGGCACTCATGTCAGAGTTCCTGATGAGCTACAGTTAGTGAGTGTGAAAGAGAGGAAGTAATAAAGCAGAAAAAGACATTGGAGGAACATTTTGGCGCCATACAAAGGAACCAATGAGCTCAACAACTCCCATTTGGGGAAGGGAGGTGAGGTGATGGGGTTTGGGCTGTGTTTGATGTCTCGGACACATGGCCCAGCAGTCGACTCTTTAGACCTGGAAGTTTATTAACCACCCAAGAGGTGAAAATACTATCACTATATTAACGCCAGCTGCATCAATGGTCTGGTTTGATAGCATCGGCACTCAGTCTTAAAATATTTTAAAGTGAAAAAAATTGCTTTTTTTATCAGTAGCTTTATATCAAAATTAAGGTTACAGCTACAAATTGTAAAAACAAAAATTTTGCAGGTTGAGTGTATGAATGTATATTATGTGAGGGTTTCATTTGCTGTATTTCTTGA
Organism: Heterotis niloticus; assembly: GCA_018136845.1. NCBI lineage: Eukaryota > Metazoa > Chordata > Actinopteri > Osteoglossiformes > Osteoglossidae > Heterotis > Heterotis niloticus. The sequence continues at coordinate 33,272,777 of CM030893.1, forward strand.
ACCGTTTGACATAAATTGTAAATTTTAGTCTTTCTTTCTTTCTTTCTTTTTCTTTCTTTCTTATGAATTGGACATTACCCCCCAATTAAACAAAGCCTGTTGCAAGATGTGGATTTGCTGTGTTGCGATACAGCAGTAGGAGAGCATAACGGAAACTGGACAGGCTGTGAGTGTGTGTGTGTGTATGTGTGTGTGTATGTGTGTGGGGGGGGCATTAGCAAGGTGCAGATGGGGGGGTAGATAAAGGTATAAAACATGTTCCAGGCAATACAAGTGATAGGAATGCCTCTGTGCTGTTTGTCTCTAGATCATGTGGCCCTGCTGCTCCTCTGTCTCACTTCCTGTTGTATAGTGGCTGCATTGCGCAGGTTTGATAGTCTATGGGGCAGAAATAGGGCCTCGGTTCTGTAAGTCTGTTTGTGCCTTTTCGTTGTGAGGTGCTACCTGGCTCTCCCTGCTTTGGTTAGTGCTAGGGGCTGGGAGCTCAGATGGTGTGTGGTGCACATGTGTGTAGCGGTTGGGAGAAAGAACTTCTCTTCAGGCAGCTGTGCCGACCTCCAACTGCCATTCAGGTGCACAGTTTGCATGCGGCTCAAAATAAAACTTTCATAGCAGAGGGTGGTGGAGCTGTGTTTTCACCCGGCATTGGTCTTGTTGCACTGTGCTGTGCATCACTATACTGGGACCTGACCTCAGTTGTGCGAGACCCGGTGTGGAACCTGCATGCCGGTAGCTTGCATCGGTTATCACCATAGTAACTGTGACCTTGTTCAGCCACAGCTTCCGTTGTGGCAAAATGTCCACTGATGGTGCGGCCCCCACCGGGCTGGTTTGTGTCCCCATGCAGCACACATTCCTGTACCGAGCCCTACGGCATGTTATAAATATTTATACAATCCCAAAGTAAATATTCACACGTCGGCAGGAGTGCAGAGTTGTTGAGCCCCCCCCGTGCAGCGCAGCAGACAGAGTGAACCACGTGGGTCTACCTGGGGGGTGTACTTTCACACAAAAATCTGGCAGTTTGACAAAATGTCACATCATTATAAAATGTCAGGTCTGAATGAAAAATGGGTGTGTGTGTATGTGTGTGTGTCTGGACTCTGTGTGAGAGAGGAATATTCAAACAGAAGGACAGCAGCAGCTACAAGTTCTGACTGCTGTTGTCTGCAGTAGCCCCCCCCCGCACGCTTGCTTTCTCTCTCTGCTTGTCCCTCCTGCCTGATGGTGCGCAGTTGAAAAGGCCACGGTGGTGTAACTGAGCTCTTCCTGGTGGGGCGGTCTCAGGGGCGGGGCCTGCACCAGCGAACGACACTTGGCAGAGGCAGCAGCAGTGCTGTTTGTGTATGTGCGGGCGAGTGAGTGAGATAGAGCGTCAGACAGATTCACGCTGCAAGGCAAGAGGAATGCTCCGCATGTGACTGCGGCCAGAGACCGCAAGACCCCGCAGAATGATCCGCAGCGTGTTGGGGGCTGCCTCTGAGCGCATGCACACGCGCAGGCACGCGCCCAGCGATGTGAGAGGTAAGGCTGCCTCTCTCTCTCTCCCTCTCTCCACCACCACCATGTCTGGAGCCAAGGGAGTGAGGGCAGTCAGGGCTTGCCTCTGTGTGTGTGTGTGTGTGTGTGTGTGTGTGTGTGTGTGTGTGTGTGTGTGTGTGTGTGTGTGTGAGTGTGTTGCTAGTGCTCAGGGTGTCACGCTGTGCGCATGCACACACACGCGGAAGGTCACGCAGGCAGCAGTGTGTTCACACTTCCTGTGTCAGAGGCTGAGAGGGAGGCAACACACACAGCCCCTCAGCAGGAGCAGCACGAGAGGAAGAGAGACGGCAATAGGCAGGTGAATGTGTTTGCTGGCACCTTGCGAAAGAACCTGGTCTCAATGTACTTAAACGTGCGCACGCGCAGGCATTTGCGACACAGCGGTGAGCACAGCACCACTTGTTTATTTTAACTTTGAATTTCTTCTCATTTGCGTGTCGCAAAGAGGAAGGCAAACGAGGAAGCGCCTCATGGCTCCATAGACGCTGCGAAAGGTGAACCGTGTCTGCCGCATGTAAATTATGCGTGACATGTTTCGCTGTGCTGCCTTATATGGTGAGTGCTGTATTTGAGTACGGCGGGGCCTGGCAAGCGTGTGCGAAAGGCACGCTGCTAGTGTGAGCACAGCTCAGTCCGCACTAGGCGCACACGGAGGAAACACGCCGCTTCCTGAGATGCGTGTTGCCTTGCCAAGGTAAGCCACAGCCTCCGGTGCCCATTTGAGTGCTGAGTCTTATTTCCTTCGGGAAACTTTCTGGGACGTTTTTTGAAGTGTTTCGGAGTGTCGGCTCGGACCTACAGTCGTCACATGCGTCACACTCATGGGGGCGTTGTGCTTCTATTTGTCTACGGACACTCGCCAAGTGGATGTTTTAGTCAGTGCTATTTTTGCCCACATGAGCAGAGAAAGCTGCTGTTTACATGGGAGCTGCCCTCGGGAAACCGCTGCGTGACGTCGCCATGCCGCTCTGCTCTGGGGGCCCACACCCTCACTCAGCCCGAGTTGGGCCAGGTGACTGAGAATGCTGAACGGGAGCTGGACAGGACAGGACCACAATGGTGGGGCTGGGTGCTCAAGTACAGAAGCAACGGCGAGGAAAGCCATGTGACACACGGTGCTGTGTTAATGTAGGCCGCGGGTGGGAGGGGTCTCCACACTGCTACCATGTGACTCGATGAAAATGAAATGAAACCGTCAGAATGGCGGCTCCTCTTTGGCTCTTTCTGTTCTGGTTTGTGGAGCTGGGAGATACGCGCGCACACACGCGCGCTTCATCTGCTCAAACACAACCTTGCACTTGTTTCTTCCTATGCAGCATATCATATGTTACAAGTTAATGACTACAGGCCTGCATATACATCAGAAGAGTGTGTTCAACAAAGGTGCAAGAACTCAGAGACCGCCTGTGGTCTGTGGTGGTCATATGGTTACACACCTAGGGTCTCACCTCTGTTTCTGTGCTCCTGTACCGCCATGAGTTTCCCAGCCACTCTCGAACCTGCCAGGGTAGCAGGATTAGCGTGTGCGCGCGCACACACACACATACAAATATGGGAGCTGTAAAAGGAGAATCAGACTGATGAGGGACCCAGAGCCACAGTACAGCATCTGTTTATCTTATCGACGTCACACTCTCCTCTTTGTGTTTACTGTCTGGTGTTGGAGATGTCACTGCAGCTGGAAGAGGGCAGCTTTGTGTGTGTCTGTGTGTGTCTGTGTTTGGCTAGGGTAGACATCTTGAGAGTTTGGGGGTTCATGGATATTAAAGCCTTGTAAGGCAACACCTCTCCAGGCAGCAGAGTGGGGCAGTAGTCAGAACCGGTTCCATTAAGCACCAGTGAATATACACTTTGGCTTACTGCTTCTGAGCCTGTGTGTCTACAAGCTGCTCTCTTGTTCATGCTGAGATGTTCTGTACCAGGCCAGGAGCTTTTGCGCCCACACAGCTTGTTGTGTGTTCACATCTGTGTGCCATCCTCACCCCGCCAGCAACCGCGTCCTCCTCCTGTTCACGGAGTGACCTAGCAAGATGTTACCGTGGATACTGCAGCATGGTTGTGCATTGTGCTGTACTGTGTGGGGAGCTACAACACTGACAGACAGAGAGGCAGAGTGGGAGACGGGTGTGTGGTGGGCCTGGGTGCTTCTTTCAGTTTTCTTCACCAGGCTGTCCTTTCACCACTGTCTCTCCACCCCAGTGAAATGGCAGAATGACATACATGGTTCCAAAATAAGTATAGTCAGAGGTAGCCAGTCCAGCAGGTACTTCATCCCTCCTCCTCAGTAGGTGGGCTGAGTGTAGATTGGGGCCCAACACTGCACCCCATTTGCTCAGCAAGGGCATCAAGTTCCTCTTAGCACTGCAGAGGCATAAACTACAGTTCCCAGAGACACCTGGGACACCAACACATCCAGGGGCTTTTACAAAGATGTCAAAGGCCACTTGACAACAGGGACTACAGTTCCCACAAAGCCTTAGTGACAGAGCACCCTCCCCACCAACAGTTCTACCTACCAGCTTGCAAAGTGAGTTTAGAAACTATTTCTTGGACACAGTGTATTTTCCAAATTCCACACCCTTGAAGCGGTACAGAAGTGTTATTGTAACCCAACTGACTGAACATCTCAGCAAAAGCAGTCATCCCTTGTAAAGTATTAATGAATTGAAGTTTCCTCTGTAAATCTGATAATATCAACCTGGTTTTACCTGCTGGTTGTAGTGCACTGCATTGTCCAATGTTAATACAGATATCTGAAAACAATGAGGTGTGACCTCTGCATTCAGATCCCCTCTGGAAATGATGGTTCCCCACATTGTGGTGGCAGCTGAGGCAAGCTCCACCCACATTGGCCCATGGACAGTAAGTGTGTTGTTCTGTTCCAGTGGATTATAGTTCCCAGGTATTTGTGCGTGTGTATATTCCACACACACACACACACACACACACACACACACACACACACACACACCAGCTATATCTCCATTTCTATCCCATTTACTGCAGAGTTGTAAGTGAAAATACAGCATCCTAACTATTCTTCATATGCGGTTAGAACCAACAGCCCACTGGCAGTGGGTACACAGACTATCTAGCCAGGGCTCAAAGTATATTTACCGTTCTAGTCCCACTTGTGTAGGATCCTTCAGGTGTGATGTGCACCTCAGTCCTTGGGCATCATTAACATGCAGAAGGGCTTCTGACGGTTTAATAAGATCTCAGCGCCTTCGGCTCTGTGAAATGGTGTTATTTATTATTCATTCTGTGTTATTGATGGCTCTTATTTATATATTTCATCCTTGGAAGAATTTCCTCATTTTTGAGCCCTGTGGGCTTTGATCATTGCCATCGTTCTGTGTGGCGTCCAGCTTGAGATTTATTCTCTGTTGTGTAATAGGGATAGAGGGGCACGATGACTGTGTCAGAGGTCATACAGAGCTAACCATGCCATGACTGCTCTCTCTTCCAGTTGAGGTGAGCTGGGCTAGATAGAGACAATCCAATTTTTTTTTTTTATTGGAAGGTGACACACTAGCAGTGTGTACTAACAAACAGGAGTGTGTTGACCCATTTGCCATTTTCCTTAATCTTTGTTCCGATCAGCAGAGTGGCAGTTTGCGCTTTAAAACACCAAATGTTTTTAACAAGCAGCTACAAATTTATGGAAGTGTATTTAGTTCTTGCTGTCAGAGGACTCAGAGGAAAAATGATCATGGAACATCACATATCAGTTTGTGTCATGCTGTTACCCAGCTTTAATGTGAATTGGGGGGTATTACCTCTTGGTGACAGTGGCCATACACACTTTTTTATAAGTCTTGGTCACTGTGGGTGTGAGTGTGTGTTGATGTGCAGCATGCTCTGTTGAGGGGGACCTTACATGCACACGTACACACAAACGCACACAATGTGTTGCTGAGTAGCTGCTGGGTGAAACTCTTTCCTGTTGACACAAGAAGGGTAGCTGTGTGCGTGAAAATGGGCGTAGGGTTGGCCTGCCGACCTCAGCATGTGACATGTTCTTGCTTTCCGCTATATGTGTGGACGCACATGCGTGTATATAAAGCGAGACGTGAGCCCAACATGTGAGCCACACACATGTCCTTTGGACAAGGAGTAGGAATGCACTGTGCGGTAATGATGGTCAGACGATCCCATCCCTGTGCGTCAAGAACCCTCCCACCTGGCGCGTTGCCCAGAGTGTTGCTGCAATGCGAGGCACTTTCATTGGCTTACATGAAGTCTAACACCCCCACAGCAAGGGGAAGTGGCTGAGTTGCCCCCCTAGCTCCCTTCCCCCTTCCTTTAAATTTGCCATGGCTGGTTACGTTGTGCTTAACGGTAAGATGATACGGTTTGATGTCGTGTGGTAGTTTGGAGCTGTGTGCGCGCACGTGTGTGCATGTGTGTATGCCCACACTCCAGATTCAGTGGCTGATGCTAACTGTCCCTCTTCTCTACAGGTCCATGCTAAAGACGTGCCTTTTCCTGACATCCGCTGCTGCTTGAAGCCACTGCTAGGGCAGTCTTCTTGCTTGCCTTGCTTACCGCCGGTGCCACTGCGAGGACGGCCCTTCCTGCCCAGCGCCACCCAGTGCCACCCGCTACTGCTACAGCCCGCCTGCTCGCTGGGGGAGACGTCCCCATTCAGTGTCCCACGCCCCACTCCCCGCTGCGCCTGTCAATAATGAGTCGCACCATCGGGCAGCTGGACCAGTTCAGCTGAGGAGACTGTGGATCCAACTGGGAGCGAACCGCAGTGACCTGTCCGACACACTTGGAGAATGGGACGTTCATCATAGGCAAGCCTGGGGCACTGCTCCCCTGTCTGACACAGTGAGGCACTGCAGGAGTCGCCTCTGAAAGCCAGCAAACACTTTCACAGCTTTTTTACTTTGGTTTTTTCACTTCAGTGCCATTTTTCCAAAGTTTGTCTCACACATACACACACATACGCACGCGCACACGCCATCCTGAGCCTTGCGGATCCCCTCTCACTCGGGCCAAAAAAGAGCAGCAAGTAGTGGTGAGCAGTTGCCATGGCAGTCAACGTAGCTCCCGTGCGAGACACCAAGTGGCTTACGCTGGAGGTGTGCCGTGAGTTCCAGCGGGGCACCTGCTCGCGGCCTGACAGCGAGTGTAAATTTGCACACCCTGCCAAGAGCTGCCAGGTGGAGAACGGGAGGGTGATCGCCTGCTTCGACTCGCTCAAAGTGAGTACTGCCGCCCTACCCCCACCCATCTGGCTTCAGTGAGAACCTTATCTGACCCCCAGAGAAGGGTCTGCACCGTGTTGCAGCACTTATCTCACTTCATAGCTTGTCAGTGCGACCCAGTTGGCGGAGCTGGAGATGTGGAGGTGTCCTCATGTGCCCCATACCACTCTTTCACCCTGGTCACCACTCACCATGATAATGTCACGTGTGAGGTGTGTTTGCACCACTTTGGGCATCACTGGGTCAGTGACACGTCTGCTGGAAACAGATTGGTGCCTGAGGGCGACGTACACCCTTGTGTGCAGACAGTCAGTTGAGCAGTGTGTGTGCCTGTGGCTGATGGCATGAGCTGTGTGTGAAGCGCCCTCTAGCAGTGGTGGGGAGCCTGAGGCTGTGCTGCCACACAGACACCCGTACAGTAATAATGTAGTAACCACACACTACTAACTGCCCTTTTCCAAACTGGAAGAATGTGCTTTTTCTTGTTCTGCTCCCTGGGCCAAGGAGTTGGGTCTGGATGTAGTTGTGTATGTGTTTTTGTGTGTCTTGTGTTCTGCTTTCTGAGGATGCAGCAGAGAGTATGTCTCTCATTAAAGCCACCCAGGAAATCAAATAGGGTCTGACTTGTGTTATGCGCGTGCGTGTATGGATTGCTTTGTGCAGTAGGAGGGAGAAAGCCATTAATGTCCAGTAAATGAAAAATAAATCTGGAGCCATCTGAATGAAGGAACAGAGTAAATGGTGGACTTCCTCTAATGGGAAGCATGTGGAACACACACATGCACAAAGGCTGGGCCATGAGATAGTTTTGTTGTTATTTCATGATGCTCTTGTGCAGTTCCTGGATTTTACTGCTGTGTTCTTCAGTACTGAACCAGACCAACCACTGGGGCATCAACAGACAGACATAGAGCAGGATTCCAGAACCTTCTGCACTAATCTGAGCACAGCAGGAAGTACTTGGCGGTCTGGGTGGCACCGTGTCCATGGCTTCCTCTTTTCCTCACTGTGGTGATAGAAGCTGTCTGGTGAGATGTTATAGTTTGGTTGTATTCATTGTTGGAGTTAGTACTATGATCAGTACCTCATTCAGCACCATGTTCTTCACTGGGGTGACACCTCTGTGTGTGGGCTCAGGGAGGGACAGAGATATGAGGGACATGTGGCATCAGAGCCCTGCCAGTGGCCTCAAACGACCGCTGAGCCAGCAGACAGGTCACATGGTCCACAGAAATTCACTGCAGACTTTCTGTCCACACTAAAAGTGTTTAAATACTCAGATGAACACACACACGCACACTGTGCTGGAACAGGCCTGTACTTTCTGGTCTACTTGCACGTGTGCCACAGCTGTGTGGACGAGTCCCCCTTGTAGCAGGTCTACCCAGGAGGTGCTGATTTCTACACCATGTTGCCTGATGGGTTTTGAAACACTGAACGCCAGGTCTCTGACACATTTGCTTGCGTGTGTATCCTTGCCTTCAGTGATTGTTCCAGAAACCGCACCCCATCTGCTTGCCAGGACACAGGTCTCTCAGTAGAGGGCGCTCTGTAAAACTTGAAACTGCCTCCCCTTTTGTTTGGGGAAAAGAGGGAAGCACAAGGATAGCAATTTGTATGATGCAGGTCACGAGTGTGTTAGTGACAATGCTGAAGGTCTGAGGTGCATCGGGTTCAGTTTTGGGTAAGAGTCCCACCTGCAGAGCCATGGTGCTGTGCTGCCTTGTTACCATGTCCGTGTGACACAGTGCATGGCTTGTTGGTGGAATGCACACAACACATTAGTGCGACGTAGCGCGGCCCGCATCCTGCCCCACGCACGTCCTTCACCCAGAGCAGCCGGCTGCAGGTCACCGTGGTGACATGCTGCTCTTCATCGATTAGCAAACGGCTGGCACTGAGTCACCAGACCTGGAGCAGTGCCAGAGGCCATGAATCTGCACTTCCATCTGCTGGGGGGTGGGGTGGGGGTCGGGGCGAGAGAGAGAGCGAGAGAGAGAGTGTGTCTCATTTCAGGTCACTGCAGCCTGAGCCTGAAGCATGCTGGGACATGTGGTTTTAGAAAGTCTGCAGGAAGGGGGATGCTGGGAAAAGGCATGTTGGACAAGAGCAGAATTAGAGTTTGATTAGAGGAGTCTTTGTGCTCTGTATCAGCCACTGCCTGGCTGGCTGCTGTCCCTCATTCACCTTTCAGATGTAAACACAATGGTGCTGAGTGTGATCCTTTGCCAAAGCCACACCTCCATGGGCCCCCACTTCCAATTTGAGTCCATTTAGGATCCCTCCCAGTAGCCTCCTCCTTGACAATCCCCTATCTGCAAGCATTTGGTCTTGTCTGGTAAGGGAAAGAAAGCTGTTGTTGGGCAGGAGATCTGCGTCTGTCACCCGTCACACTTGCTGGGAGGGTGGGGGTGGGGCTCAGCTGCTTGCCTCCCACTCTTTGGCTGTAACTGAAACATTGCAAATGTTTGGCAGCATGGAGGTCAAATGATGCTAAATAAGAAGATGGGTCTCTGCAGACTTGTTGATGAGCCAGTACCCCCACAACCAGTGCCCGCCTCTCTGAAATGATGGCCACTTTCAGGGTTCAAATTACCCCCAGTTAACATTCTAGATTATGATTCCTGTCATCCAGTAAATCAATAAGGAGCCCTGTGCCACCAGACATCACCTGGGAGCAACCCCCTTTCCAGAAATATCTGTGCTGGAAAAGGAGGCGGGAAGGGAGTTGGGAGATGGTGTGTTTGGCTGGGTGCTCACTGGTGGAGAGGTTGGAGAGGGACAGTAGGAGCGTAGTAGTAGAGGTGCTAGCTTTGGAGTTATAACATCTGGGTTTGAATCTTACCTCTTGCTGTGGTCCCCTTGATCATAGTACTTTTACTCTGGCTTGATACAGTAAAAAATACCCAGCTGCATAAATGGGTAAATTGGTGTACAGATGCTTTGGAAAAAAGTGTCAGCTGACTAAAATGATAAAAACAGTACTGAATTGATTATTTCAGCTTTGCCTTAATTAGGGGCTGTGATAGGAAGTGGGGAGTCTATTGATTTTGTGATGAAAGAATTGTATTAATAAAGTGAGCAGAACAGCTGCTGCGGAAGTGGGATGACCATGGCAGGAGGAAATACCACAATGTGCTGCTGTGCGTCAATCCCGTTGTATGAAAAAAATATACATAATGATTATATTGTCCTAAGGACTCAGCATATTGTCTTCGACCCCATGTCACTTTCTTCCTAGGCATGAGCTCATATTTGCGGGTGTGAGTCACCTTGAGAACAGCAGGTGCCCCTACAAGGTAATGGGATGGAGAGGTAGCAGTGGCCAGGTTCCATCCCAGGATCCTCATGGCAGCTGCTGGTTTGTTTGGCTGCTGTTTGTGGTGATTGGCCTGTATTTGTTACTTATGGCGGTTCATGCAAGAGTTTTACTATAGTGAAAACATGGTGAGATCAAGTCACTGGGTTTTAATACATGAAGAAGTGTTTGCTATTCTCCTGTCTTTAATTGGTTTCACTTTAATGTAGCAGAAAGGGGATGGGTGCGAGGTGCCAGCACTGTAGTGGGTGTTAATCCCCTCCAGAGGTGAGCTACCAATGCTGTTAATCACATTACCCCCATTGCCCCCACCCAGGTTAGTTGAGGGGAGATTGAGCACCTCCAGTGGGCCGCAGTGTCCTGACAGGGTGACCTGCCTCCAAGAGAGCACCGCCCCGATACAAGCTAATCCTCCGTGCAGACACACACCGTCTGACGATTCTGCAACACAGTTATTGCATCCCACTGACCTCTGTCTGTGGTCCTACAGAAGTACCGACAGGTACAGATCTAACCTTTGGGTGGAGCACATCTGGGCAAGGCTGCAGTGCTATGGAGGTAGGGAAATACACAGCTGGATTAGAGGAAGGTTGTAGTTGTGGACAATAGGCTGTCAAGTCAGTGATTTCTTGCTATGAGATCATAATTGCAATATTTATGTTAAATATGTGCACGAATGTTTATGTGTATGTACCTTTTTGTATACAAGGTTCAGAACATACAGTATACTGGTGCAGACATTTTTGTCTAGGTGTGTGAGAGGCCATCCGATTATACTCAGACTCAATCTAAGACCGCGGCTGTAGTTCAGGCTCTTGCTGGACAATTCTGGCTGTTTCTCAAACAGGAAGTGGAGTCCTGGCACAGCCACCATCCTCTTCACTACCACGATGCTTCCCACAGGAGCTCTGCCAGCAGCTACTGAGACCTTGAAGTTCTGGAAAAAGTCAGAATCTTAAACGTCAGGGCGCCGGTCCCACCTGTCCCATCCAGTCCAGACTGCCTCTTGGGCGGTGCTCTGTGGCTGCAGGGATGTTGCTCTTGGAAAGTCACTCTGTTTAGGACTGACTCACGAGCATCGGAATGTCCACATTCTGATGGCAAACTGAGCTGCGCCCTCACACACACACACACACACACACACACACACACACACACGCGCGCACGCAAACACAAAGAAAGTACCCCATATATTACTTAAACAGATCCCTCACATTGTATGTGTATTTTTAAAGCAGAACTTGGCACTATAAGTCAAACTAAGGACTGCCTACGTGACCATCTCTGACCGGCAGAGGGCAGGACAATAAATGCAGTCTTCTGAACGTCCTTGCAGAGATTGTGAAAGAGCCAGGTGAGGCAGCCAGAAAAGGAAATTCCACACTGAGGAACTGGGAGGTGGACCAAACACTGTCTTTGAGCACGGCAGAGCTACAGACATACTGCTGATATTGGGGGAGGGTCTTGCTTTCTGTGTGTCTGAGAAAGAGAGAGCCAGAGAGGAATGAAGAGATATTTTATTTTAAAAATTTTCAGTAATACAGTATCAGTTCAAGACCCAGAAGACAAGTCCCTTCTTTATTTTACAATATTTGGTCTGTGTTTCTGGAGCTCCACAGACAGGGGGCACAGTCACAGATCTTGCAGAAACAGTGCAACACTTCTGATTAAATCAGACAAAGTAAATCACACACATTTATGGATATGAGGATTATCTAATCATTAAAGACCACGAGGTGAAGGGCTGAATTATTGACATTATAGAAGTCATCACTTTCTATTCTGCGAAGAGAATTATGGGTAGAAACTCCTTTCCATTCATTACATTTCAGTTTATTAATCTGGAATTTTTCTGATGATACCTTTTGCACAGGAACAGATGGAAATAAATCACATATGATAAGGGAAAGGGGGGAAGGTGGAACTGCAGCTCATGGTTGGAGGCAGTCAGATGCAGCAGGAGAAAAGGATCATGGGAAACGGAAGGCAGTCTGACACTTATCATTCTTCCATATGTTCGGTTTTGTGCTGTAAAGGCCACCAGGGGCCAAAGTGGTTAAGGGACTCTGCTCACCTAAAGGTTCTGTTCCCGGGAGCAGCTGTGGTCTTGCTGTCCCTCACGTGACCATATCTTCACTGTATTCTTGTTGGTGAAGCCTGTTGCTGTGGAAACCTTGGAATGTGTAGCTGTGAGCTCAGTCCCAAGAAAGAGAGACAATTAATTAGCACATCTGCCTGGCCAGTTACACTTGATCATGTTGAGGATCGTTGGACCCTCGTGTCATGCCGCGCCTCCTGCCTTTTGTCCACCCAGACTGCACCACAGGCTGCTGTCTGCGACTGTGGAAATACCAATGTCACTGGTCCATACCTCAGCGCCCATCAAACACACTGCCATTAGAAGCTGCACATACGTGTGTCCCACAGCGTTGCCATGCTGATGACTCACAGGCTGGCAGGGGCAGCTGGGACAAATGAGGACAGAAGCAGATCCCTGCATCCTTTTACAGTCATTCATTTAGCAGCATACAACTGTGTGTGTGTATGATTTAGCTGATACCGTTAGCCCACATGGCTTACAGTGTTAGATACACTGCAGCACACTCCCTACAAACATCTGTACAGCACACACACACTCACAGTCACACACTAGGGGCAACCCCTAGAGTCACCACTCTGCCTAACACGTATCTTTGGACTGTGGGTTGAGAAAACATGCAGACTCCACAGGTTGAGTGAGAATTGAACCCACATCCCACAGCCCCACTGTGCTGCCTTTTTGTGGTCAGTGGGGCTAATGGTCAATGAGTGGGAAAAGAAAACTGACACCCAGATATTATTTTGGACCCCAACTGGGTCTAGATGCAGCCATGGGATGGGGTGGGTTCAGGAGGAGGTGCCATCATGACCCAAGTGACTCCTTGTCCTCTAGCGATCTTCTGTTCCTAGCAGTCAAATATGGCTTTTTTGTACTTTCGCTGGAATAGTGGTTTCCTAGTGAGTCACAGTTTGGCCGCTGCTGGTCAGTGAGGGAGCGGTAAGCGGACGGCCCGTTGCCATGATAGAGCACTGCAGATGCAGGAGCCCATCCTGGTTTACTCTCATGTATGGTAATAACAGAGTAATAACTGTGGCTTGTTTCTGTCCTCCATCACTGCCCATTCTTTAGTGCAGTGTCATGATCCAGTTGCCGCTGTGTTACAACAACACGGTCTGTTTTTCTCCTCCTGCTGCCCTTCAACACTGAGCATGCAGCCACACACATGCGCACGCGCGCGGGTGGTGTAGTGTAAATTCCGGCCTGAACAGACATTGCTGTTCAACTTCCTGCTTTTTTGCATCCTAGGGAGAAGAATGGAAACAAGTGTTTCACAAGGGAAGCACACACTGTAAATGAAATGGAATGAATGAAACAGGCAACTATGGGGCAATGGCAGTGGCTGCTGCACTCCACTCATTTGTGTGTATGTGCGTGTGTGTGAGTGATCAGAGCAACAGGAAGCATTTATCTTTGTGTCACTACTGCTGCCAATGAGCTCACAGTCCATATTAAGTGTTGTCTGGTGTGTGTTTATATGGGAGTGTGTGTGTATGAGTCCAGTTACTGTGTTCAAACACTGCCAGGTGTGGTTCAGGTCCATGTTTGGGCTCTGAGAACAGTGGGGCTGTGACACTGATGCAGTTCCCCCCTACACACAGTGTTTACATGCAGATACAGAAATGGTTTATTATGTACATTAATTATTGCTTTACTGGGAAAATGACTCTGTAGGGTGATGGTGGAGGAGGGGGGTGCAGTAACAGGTTCACACTGAGCAAGGGTCAGCTGGGGAAACCCCCCCTCAAAAAAAAAAAAAAAATCTGCCCTACATATCATTTGTTCATTTATGGGGGTGGGGCTTCTCAATTTGCTCACTGCATAGCAACAGGAGCCTGCAGGGAGGAGAGCACCCCCCCATGGGGCAGAAATCAGACCGGCTGGGAGGGGGCACCACCTCTACAGATTAATGGATCTATTAATAGCATTTCCACAGTTTAGATTACAATCTGGGGTTGCACATACACTGCTCCTTTGTGCTCTGTGTGCGTGTGTGAGTGTGGCAGCCTGTCTCCACGTTTGCTCTGCTGTTGCTAAACACTGCAACTGGTGATCAGGGAAGGAAATGACATGTAGTTGCCATAGACACCGTGACTGTGTGTGCTGTGTGGTGGGTGCCATGTTAACAGGAAGTGTCTACAGGGGTGTATCAAGCCACTCTGTAGTCGTGTGTCAGCTGGGCATCTGATGCTGGTCCCCTCAGGAGATGACAGGATACGGGAAACTGGGAGGCTTCTTGACAGTGAGAAATTGCTGTATGGTGTTCGGCTTGTAGTGGCCATTCTCCTGAATCCATCATTGGACTGTGGTCACAGGGGCTACCCAGCATTCAGACCTGTACTGACCGCATGCTGACCCTGCAGGTTGCATTCAGCTGAATGAGGCAGGGCGCTGGGAGCCGTACAGAGATGTGCACATCTGCTGATCAGTGATTGTCTGTACCCCACCCCAACCCAACCCACCCCACCCCACCAGGGACGCTGCTCCAGAGAGAACTGCAAGTACCTGCACCCCCCACCCCACTTGAAGACCCAGCTGGAAATCAATGGGCGCAACAACTTGATCCAGCAGAAGAACATGGCCATGTTGGCACAGCAAATGCAGCTGGCCAATGCTATGATGCCGGGCACACAGCTGCAGCCAGTGGTGAGTGTACACACACACACATACACACACACACACGCACACACACACACATACACACAGAGCCTTCAATTTTACAGTGCCCCACTGGGGGCTGGGGGTCCAAGCCCCATGCACTGCACCTCATTTTATATGGCACTGAAGGTGATCTAAATAGTGCTCAGTTTGTTAATATGCCTGCCTTTGCAGGGGGCATTTAAATTAAATGGGGAGAATTAGCTGCAAGCTGCACCCTGGTCCTGAGGAAGTGGGAATTTTGGGTGCCCCTTGCAGGACATCTGGAGATCGGTGCAATATAAGGAGTTGTGATCACTCCTGCTCCACACACACACATACAGACAGACAAGCAATGGGTCTCCAGGCAGCAGCACTCCCCTGATTACTCTGAGCCATATCCCGGAAGTTACTGGAAGTTACTGGAAGTTTTGATAAACAGGCCAGAATGTAACAATGTCTAAGAGGTCAGTGGTCATGATAGGCGAAATAGTCCACACATAAAGAACCATAAATGAAAATGTTCACATGGAGATGCTGTTCCACCACTTTGGCGATGGTGACATGGGTCTACGTTTTCAGGAGAGGAACCAGCATAACACGCTAACTACATATGCTGAACGCAACAAAGTGCACATGTGACCAAATCAGGGATCAGATGACCTGTGTGTTTGGGTGTGACCTCTGACCTGTGACCTCCCGCAGCCTATGTTCTCGGTGACACCCAGTCTGGCGACTAATGCCACAGCGGCAGCAGCGGCAGCTGCAGCATTCAGCCCATACCTGGGCCCCATGTCACCAGGCCTCATGCAGACAGAGATCCTGCCCAGCGCCCCTGTACTGGTGGCCAGCACTCCCAGTGTCCCTGTCCCCACCGCCAGCGCTGCTGCTCAGAAGCTCATGAGGACAGACCGGCTGGAGGTGAGTCTCTCTGTCTGGCTGCAGGTTTGAGAGCAGGATGTGTTGGCCGACCTATGCTGTGCTACAGGTAAATATTTGAAAGCAGATTAGTGAAGAATTTTATATATAATTAAATAAACCTGTAGGAAAACGTTTGTACCTCAGAAACTTTGTAATTGTTCGCAACCAGAGAAGCCAATGTGGTGGGGTGAGCAGAGTTAGGCCTGGCTGAGAAGGAGCTTAGCAGGATAGATGCAGCTGTGCTGTAACGCAAACTCGCATGTAGTTTTGAGCTCAGGCACTTAGACTGTCAGCTGCTTGCAGTGTTGATGGGTTTAAAGTGGATAGGAATTTTGCAGGGCAGCGTACATCTGCAGAGATACGAAGACCCCTCCGACACAGCACGTAATGGAGAATCCAACCTGAGTGTGTGTGTGTCTGTGTGTGGGCAGAATAAGGAGGGCATCTTCAAGGGATCAAAGCACTGCTGAAGTGGGTGCTATACTGTTTATGCCTGTCTCCATACCCTCACGTTGAGACCAGTGACAGGCATGTGCAGGGGAAGAGCTCCCTCTGCTGTCTGAGTGTTGCCAAAGCACACAGTTCTCTACAGCAGCTTTTTGTGCTTGGGGGGAATTTGCTGCTGGTATTTCAGAGCCTTGGGGGTGGAGATGAGGGAAGTGCTGATGGGAGTTCAACACACTGTGATCAGTGTCCACCAAGGAAATGCTGAGGGGAAGTGAACTATGTGTGTGTCTGTATGGGAGAGAGAGAGATTCTGCAGCTGCAGAGGTGAAACATGATAGATCATTTTCATTAGTGGACACTTCTACTGCCTCTTTACTTTCTTGTGCTTATTCTCCAGTGCCCAGCCATTAATACACACACTAACCTGCTCTGTGTGTGTCTGTCCGTAGGTGTGCCGGGAGTACCAGCGAGGGAACTGCACCCGGGGCGAGAACGATTGCCGCTTTGCACACCCCTCTGACAGCACCATGATCGACACCAATGACAACACAGTCACTGTGTGTATGGACTACATTAAGGGCCGCTGCTCGCGCGACAAGTGCAAGTACTTCCACCCCCCCGCGCACCTGCAGGCCAAGATCAAGGCCGCCCAGCACCAGGTCAACCAGGCCGCCGCCGCCATGGTAGGTCTGGCCATGTGCTGCCCCCCCCGGGAGCAGTAATTCAATAACAATAGAGCACAATAGAATAGCCATAGCCATAACCGTAGTGTCACATGTAGCATGTAGAAAGGGGCGGGCAGCGTGTTTACAGTGTTCTGACTGAGCCTCGGCAGGACACCTCACTGTCAGCATAGAACACTCTAGAAAAGTATGTTTACCTTCACCAAGACTTTGCTGTAGAAGTTAGAGTATGACTGTAGAGAAATGAACACTGTACTGTAGCGTAGTGCACTGAACTGTACTGTACTATAGTGTACCACAGTAGATGAGCTCTGAGCCACATTGTGTACAGTAGTCACAGTAGTGGCCTTACAGTGCATGCCTAGTCTTGTTATTCGTTGTTATATTGCATTCCGATGATTTGTTTTTTTATTTGTTTTTTTTTCTCACCTACCCAAACTGCACTGCTGCCCCCATGATGCACCTCTGCTTGCTGTTTATGTTAATGCGCTTGAACCCCATTGGCCCATTGCCATCATGTGCTCGCTGCCTGCTAATTAAGACTCAGTCGGCTGTCAAATCACTGAAGCGACCCCTCGAGGCAACCTTTGACCTGGTACTATGACCTTTCACCTTTTAGCTTGGCATGTAGCTTTATTGTAGATATAAGTTTTTAACTAAAATATTGTTCAGAACAATTTAAATTTATATTTTATTTGAGAATGTCCATTGATCTGGTGGTAAATTGATTGTGATACAGTACCTCTGAATACAGAATCAGACCTTCAGTTTGGCAGAAATCAAAGCATAATTTTTAAGTGTTTTTGTGAAAAGAACCCACAATCAATCCACCACCTGAACTGTTTAAATGGTAACTGAGGAGGCCTGTAAAGTGTACATGAACAGTATGTGGTGGCATGACTCTCTCTCTCTCTTTGTGTGTGTGTGTGTGTGTGTGTGTGTGTGTGTGTGTGTGTGTGTGTGTGTGTGTGTGTGTGTGTGTGTGGAACATGTGAAGTACTTTTACTGTGTTACTGTGTCCTGCATGTTGGTACTGTGGGGGGTTTGCATGTCTAACGGGGGAAGGGCAGCTGTAGGGGGTGACAGAATTAACATGGCTTCTACTGTCCTTCATGGAGTTAGCAGTGCAGCTTTCCTTCTTGACGCCATTTCCATTATTTACTTCATGATTTACTGAACGTGCAGGTCCAGAACACCCTTACTGAATGTTAGAGCAGTGCTTGCTTATCCTGCATTATTACATGTCAAGTGTCAGTTATCAGGCATTGATGTTATGACCCACATTACCATGGTTACCATGATCTGTACCGCATTGGGAGTACTAGTTTAGTCCACTGCCTGCTTGCTGGTTGCTCACTGAGGTCCAGAGTAGTGGGCCTGATGTCCTCTAATGGTGCCTATATTTTTTTGTCTCTCTTTCCCATCCACCATCACTCCGCTGCCCCTGCCCTGTCCTCTCTCACATCCGGTTGGCAGGGAATCCCCCCTGGAGTCCTGCCCCCGTTACCAAAGAGACCTGCACTGGAGAAAGCCAATGGTGCCACGGCCATGTTCAACACCGGCATGTTCCAGTATCAGCAGGCCCTTGCCAACATGCAGTTCCAGCAGCAGGCTACCTTCATCCCGTCAGGTACGGTGCCGCTGACCCCCGACCTCTTCAATGACCAGTGGAGCTAATGGTGGATTGTGGTGTCCCAGCAGGGGCCATGTCACACCAGCACCAGTGTAGCCAATTAGAAATACTGTTTTAAACCTGTGTGTCCAGATATTTTAGAAAGATGGTTCTCCGCTTACAGCAAGAGTCTGTAACCAGTGAATGAGGAAGGTGCTCAGTGTCTTAGCGCCGTGTCGGCAGGTGTTCTGCAACGTCCATTACAGCCACATCCGTTATTTTTAACATAAAAATGTGTGTGCGTGCAAGCATTTCATAGTACAAACAAAACAATAAATGAACTGGTTCCTTTGGTCAGAAGGAAGTTCTCTACCCTGAACTGTGTGTAAACTGGATCACGTATCAACCATTCATATCCCTGTTTTACTTGGTTCACTCTCTGTACTGTAATCATGCTCTTATTTCACTGGTTGCAGCTGTTGTCGTGATTTTTGCCCCCCCATTATAACTCTGCTCCTGCCTGTTATTAATAGACTCCCCGACATACAGCAGTAACACCGAGGGCACGATGTTCACCCCTTAATAACCGACCGATTGTGCTTGTCGTGTTTATCCTGCTGTTCCCATAACAACGTTCTTTTCCTTATTTTTCATCCTAATGACACTTGTGATGGGTTGTTTTGATTCTTCTCCCTCTCCAATCCACTTCCTGTTGCAATGCATGATGGGCAGGCTCAATATTGTGCATGACACCTGCAACGAGTGTTGGTAGGTGCCAGCTTTCCTTCTTAATTACCCTACAGCCTTTCATGTTGCTCGCAGCCCTTCGTAATCCACAGCCCCCCTCCATCCCAGTGACATCTCTCCATTAAATCTGATTTTTAATTGGCATTTTTCATATGGAAAAAACAAATGAGCTGTTCCTCACTTTCCCTGCTGCTCTGTGGATTATGTTGGCTGCGAGTTTCAGACAAAGGCCTCATTCTTGGTTACATTTGTTGTTTAATGGTGTGTGAATGTAGTACTATTCTCATTATTGTGATTTTTCTTAATAATTGGCATATTTTTATGATGATCTGTAAAGTAAATGAAATTTGTACTTGACTATATCTGTAGTCAGATGTGTGGTAGACAAAGTGTGTATGTGTGTGAGAGACTGCTGATGGAACTGTAAAAATGATGTGTGCAGGTAGATATGCTAGGTGACCCCCTCCCAGTTGTGTCCCTGTGCCCCCCCTGACCCCACCCCACCCCACACCACCCCACCATGGTGCTCCGCTCTGTGGCTGCATGTCACTCTGCTGGTGGTTTGTCCTCCCCCGCTCACTTCTCCTTTTACCTCACATCTGCACTTAAAGCCATAGCGCTGCACTCCTCTGTCTGTTTGCTTACGTGATTTTCCCTCCAAAAAGTTCCCATGATGCACGGTGCTACGCCAGCCACTGTGTCTGCAGCAACCACGTCTGCCACAAGTGTCCCCTTCGCAACTGCCACAGCCAATCAGGTTTGCTCTTTTACTGCCTCTTACCTCCCTCTCTCCTGTCCTCATGCTGGGGTGTTGGGTCTGTCAAGGTCTGGGGCTCCTCCCTGGTCGGCCTGCTCGCTGCTCTGCTCACGTACACTGACAAGGCTCTCCAACCGCTGACCTCTTGTCTTTCACCTGGGCCAGGATCTGCTGTGAGATTTAAACAAATGGATGCATTTGTTTAGGGCTTTCAACATCACCTCATCAGATGGGTTCTTGTGCAACTGTTCGGTCACTTTGACCCAGTCAGGGCCTCAGTGTGGGTTCAGCGCTAGGTGCTGAGGGCCCTCTGCGTGGCATGATGTCACCCCTGCCAAGGTGTCCATTGTGGGTAGCAGCTGTCCCATAATACAGTTCTGGTGAAGGAGACGGACATCTGACCATTTTAGTCGCACACTTGCAATATAATGCAGTTCAGTCAAGTTGAATTTGACCAAATTTACTGCTGCATTTCAACTAGTTGACTTGAAGTTTATTTTGTGTAAATGTTTATCTTCAGTCTTTGGTTTATATAGTTATGTACTAAGTTTTGCATGAATGAATTAAGTGTTTCAGAACAATTGCAGAAGTGAAATAATTAACCAGGTTTTAAAATTCACTTTGTGTTGCTTGTCTTTGGTCCAATTTTAGTTTGTAGAATTGTATCAGCATCTAGCTCAGAATTTGCAGGAAAAACAGAAATGTAAACCTGCCGGCCCGTGCTGCAGTGAGTCTGTTACATGTGGTCATTTTGTCACAACACAAGTAGTGCAAATTAAACACCTGCTTTTCCTCAAGAAGAACAGTGACCGCAAAGCGAACTTCCCTTATGTTCCTGTGCAGCAGAAAGCCACCACCGCACCTTATTAACATACAGTGCCTTGCAAAAGTATTCAAGCCCTTTGAGTTATCAACATTTCCTGGATTACAAAATATCCTCACTCATCTTTGCAGTCAGTATTTTTATTGCGAACTCATATGCTGTAGCATTAAATTGTCAGAGACTTCTCTGAAAACTTCCACAGGTGAAAAACTAAACCCTAACAAAAAAATACAGCTGTCTGATAGTCAAAGCTACAGAGGCCAACAATTACTGTGAAGGAGCTACAGAGGTCAATGGCTCAAAGGGGAGGAAAGCAGCACCAGTCCACAGCATCTACAACACTGCATAAAATTGGTCTGTACGGGAGGCTGGCAAGGAAGAAGCCAGCATGAGTCCCAGCTGTGGCAAAAGAGTTTGTGGTCAAATGAGGCAAAGATGGAGCTTTATTGCCAAGATTCAAAGCGCAGTGTGTGGTAAAACCCTAACACAGCCCATGCCTCAGGAGACTCCTTCCCTACAGTACAGTACGGTGGTGGCAGCATCATGCTGTGGGGAGCCTTTTTTAATTAACAGGGATGGGGAAAAGTTCATCTTTGGAGAAAGTTCACCTTTTAGCAGGACAGAGAATACTGGGCTGGAATACTTTTGCAAGCTGTTGTACTGTATATATACAACACACTTATTATCTGGTTCAGTAGTTTTACTTGGTTAAACGGCCGTTTTAGTCCATGCAGCACAGGACAGCGAAACCAGTTACTGTAGAGAAGATGGAAGGAAAGGGGGGGGGGGGGGGATGAGGAGAAAAGAAGTGTAACAGAGTGATCGGCGCTATGGTGCTGCACAGGGTCAGTCAGAAACTGCTCTAAAATTGATTTGTTCTCTGCACAGTTCACAGTGAATTTAGGTGACACTGTTTATCCTGGAAAAAAATATTTTTTTCCCCAAAAGAAATAATTCACTGTTAAAAAAAAATTGTGTAGAAATTGGTTAGAAAAGAGGACTTTGACAGTTAGGCACCGTCCTGTCAGTGTGAGCAGCGTGCAGTTGACTGAAAGTGGCAGTAGGATTTGCACAGGCATTTATGCAAATTACACCTTTCCTTGCCCCATTTACTCTGCTTTTACAACAGTACTGAGCAACAGTTTGAGCCCTTTTCCTTTTTTTATTGTCCATCCTCTGAACAAATGAAACCACACCAGTTTGGACTGTTTTGTATTGAGCCAAATTAATTTTACTTGGATGAGTTTTAAATGGAGTCAGACAGGTAGTGCAGACAGAGCAGCTGAAGTGACCTGTGTGTTTGTGTGAGAGAACGAGTGCCCTGCACCTGCTGACCACCACCTTCTCTATCTCCAGATTCCAATAATATCTGCAGATCATCTGACTAGTCATAAGTACATGGCTCAGCTGTAGAAACTCCACCCCAAACAGTGAGTTGTTGTTCCTTCTTTTCCTTGTCGACATTCATCTACATTTTGATCTTCTAAAAGCGTCGTGCTGCAGTGTGTGGTCACCACGTGTGTCCCCCTGCCGCCATAGATGTGCTTCACACCATCAGCTCCATCCTTTTCCCACCTTCAGATCATCCTCAAGTGTGCAGGTGTCCTGCTCCAGACACACGTTGGCCCTTCATAACAGATCAACAGGAGCCGGACACCAAAGCCCCTGCGTCGCGGGGCTGGCACCTTCACCCTGCCCCTGCCCCCTCCCCACCCACCCACCCTCAGTGTCCCGCTGTGAGCTGCTCAGGGCCGATAGCCAGGAGCGTCCGACGGCGGAGCGGGCGGTGCGGCCAAGTGACGCCGTACAGCAGTAGACCAAGAAATGCTTCTCTTTCCTTTTTTTCCTTTGTTTTAAATCACATTATTTGTTTCATGGTTTACAAAAAACAAAGGTGCACCTTGTATTTAAACAAAACAGGAATATAGACTATAAATGCCATATAAGATGAGTTGTGTTGTGCATGCGCAGTATTCCTAGGTGTTTGTGAGGGTTCTGTTCCTCTGGATTGTAAGACGAATGTTCTGGGTACGAAACACAAATGTGTCCTTGGTGAAGCACATGGAAGCTTTAAAGATGGGGCTCTAGGACCCAAGTGCCATTGACCGTCACCCCAGACTTAGTGTTACTGCAGCAGTGTTAATAATGTCCTCTTCTCTACCTGTCTGTCGCTTTATTGTTGGTCAGAGGCCTTCGCTCAAGATGCGTCGATGACGATGCCTTATTTCGGCGCCACTTCCTCTCTCAGTTTGTGTCTCGTCTCTGTTTCTTAGCGGGTCATGAAGGAGGCGCCAAAAACCAAATTGCCGAATGGATGTGGGAAGTGCTTACAGGGTTGCTCACGATTCTTGGTAGCATTTGACATTGTTTTACTCCGGTGTTGTTACTGTGACGTTGTCGTTGGACAGAGAGCCAGCGGTCGGCAGTGCCCTCTCTGTTGGCTGTGTGTTGTCACGCTCCCGGTGAATTGTGGGTGTTTGGGCGGCAACGCCTGACGCCAAGGCGACCTGCTGTTACAGATGGTGTTGTGGATTCCAGCTGGGGCTCAGCAACTGCAGCGTTACCATGGTCTCACTGTACTTCACCGCACTTGTTACCACGCACCATCAGCGCTTTGTTTTTCTCCCATTGCATTTATACACTTTTGTTTGTTTTCTTACTTTTTGAACATTAGAACATTTTTTGATTTTGTATTACTTAAAGGTTGGATACTGTTCTAATATTTAGTTAGTGGATTTTTGTCTTAATAGATTTTACTGATAACTTTTGTAGAATATGAAATATTAGGAAATGTGTTCTTCACATCATACTCATAATTTTAAATTTACACATAGTGTCAGTTTAAGTATTAGTATTTCTGTTGTAAACTAAATTTTTATTTTTAATGAAATGTAAGAATGTCGGTCATTTTTCATTGTCTATTTGAATTCTTTGAACAAAGATCTTTTATATGGATATCTTACGAAGAGGAAGTTGTTCCTAAGAAAGGTCTTGTTGCTGTGGCAACGGCTTTGGTTGCGTAAAATTTTAATGATTTATGGTTTGTAATTAGTCACGATTATAAGAGAAAATATAAAATGCCTAGCTCTTAGATGTTAGAGTAAAAGTTATTTTCTACTGTATCCATTTCAGATAGTGAACTATTGTTTTAATATTTTTAAAATCCCTGGATGTCTTGTTTGTAAAAGCTGCGTAAGATGCGGCTCTCAGTGTCGACGGGGGCTGTGGCTGCAGGTGGAACTTAAGGGACGAAGGTCGACTTTTTTGCACTTCTGTACATAGTCAAAAAAGAGAGAAAACATGTATAATATTGAGATCTTATTTTGAATAAAAATGTCTATAATAATGAGGAATTTTGTTAGGTTAACAAAAAAACTAAAGAGAGGCTGAAGAAAAGTGCTTGCGAAAACGTCGCTCTGCTTTCTGCGCAGCGGCTTGTAGTTTCACCCGAGTGGCAGCATCCGGCCACCCTGCCTGCCTTAACACAGGTGTGGCCAGACCACCTGTCCAGGTAACAGCTTCAGTTTCTCAGCTAGTCACACAGGATTGCACGTTCCCAAAGCGACATGCAGAACCGATCAGTACCGATTTTATAGCGCAACGACATTAAAGTATAATATCGACATAACAGACTACGAGAAAACAGGATAACAAAAATATAGTTGTTTAAAAGTTACAAACTAAGGTAAATCTCATAAGTTTCATTACTTCAAGAGTATTAACAGACTGAAAACACGCACGGTAGCTGTAGTTGTCACAGGACAATATTTTCAGATGTGCTTTTAGCAGATGAAGAATGTGAGGAACTATAATTAATGTGCATAGAGAAGTGTGTCATCACTGGGGGGTGTGTGGGCTGTGTACCCCCCCCCCCCACACAGACCCCTTCATCTGCCCAAAGCACACAAGTCTGGGGTTCAAACAACACAACCAGACCTGCCAACATTCTTCTGCTTGTAGTTGCTAAACAGACAATGTATTCTGTCCTCTGCTACAATTTGTTTTACGCTTTGATTTTATTATCAATGCTATTTGATTCTTGCTGTTATGAATAAAAAAAAATAGAAATATATTAAAAAATAAAGTGGATTTGCTCTAAAAAAAATATATATATATATATATATATTCTTTCTGCTGTTTTTTTCTTGCATGTTTCCGAATGGGGTCTTTAGCTCAACTGTCACAACCTTTCTGGCCTGCTCAGAACAGCAGAAACTTTCCTGACGCCGCATTTCAGGCTCCGGCCGCAATTTACGGCAGGCCCTGTGGGGGGCGCTGGTGGTCGTGGCCTGGGTTCCAACACCATGCTGGCACCGACAGGGCTGCAGCAGCGCCTCCCGCAGGTGGTGAAACCTGCACCCCAAAGGTGCACGGTGGGGTGGGGTGGGGGACTGTACAACAGGTGGTTTTGTGTGTGTGTGTGTTTTTCACTTGAGCCAGCAGGGACGTTTTGCTCCTCAGGCCATTAAGCAAGCGGTGCATTCAATAAACAGAGGAAAACAGTTTTTCTGCCACAAGGTGGCGCCCCGCTGAGGCCGAGAGGCGTTAACGGAATAAACGAGGTGGAGGACGACCGAGGCGTGAGAGGCATGCAGCAGCTCCCGGCTTTTACAGATGCCGTGACGCCGACTTTGCCGCTGCTGCTCCTCAGTGAACCGCCACAGCGAAACAGCACCGCTGTTTGCGTTTCATTTCCGTCCGCACTTTGCCATGCGAGTATTCTTAGTTTTCCGTCCGCCTTCTGCTGTAGTTCCCTTTGCCGGGGTCCTCTGCCCTCAACCGATCAGCTGCTTGAGAAATCGCTCACCTCTCTAAACAGGTAACTATAACTTAATGAGCTGCATCGGACAAAAACATGAGAGAAATAAGCCATGTGTTTGTGGAACATCTGAGAAGGCTTTGGCCATCAAATGAGAAGAATGCCGCGGAATATAAACATTGCCCGAGGGTGGCGATCCAATTCCTTCTCTCTCCAGGGCAGCAGGAGGCAGCAACCCACCCCCTTTTCACATTTTAAGCCCACTGGAGTGTGAGTGTGTGTGCGTGTGCGTGCGTGCAAGTGGAATATGATACCAAATTTAGATCGAGGTCTGAGGACAAAAGTCAGTGCACTTGTGGCATTTCCTCTTGCTCAAATAATTAGCTTTCGGATTTGTTTGCTTCACGAGTTTTCCATTAAGGGGTCGCAGACCCGCCCACCCCTGCACACTCCTCCCCTCTTGGCACTCCAGACTTTAACAGCAGATGACCGCATTAGCGGGCTTATTGCGCACACGAAGCCGCAATGCACCTACCGTAGTCCACCAGCCATCGACCACCCCAGCAGAGCAGTCGCCCAGAACCAGGATGCACTTTTGCTGCTCTTCCTTTTCCACCCGTGAAGGAGAGGAGACCCTGAGGAGCACCAAACAGACACATTTGTTACCAGCAGGAAATCAATAGAACTGTGTCTCAAGTAATTGAATCTGAACAGCGGCGACGGTGACCAAACGAATCTCACAGAGAAGATAACCAGAAGAAATGTGATCGTTCCTTAACCACCTCAGGCTGTGTGAGGTCCACGCAGCAGCTGACAGATGAGGGCCAGAGTCAATCCCCCCCCCCCTCAGTTAAACAGCAGGTATGTAGGACCTCCTGCAGGCTGAGGAGATGACCCCTTCTAGATGCCATCAATCCACATTCTGCCCTGGGCTTCAATCCCAAGACGCCAGCAACAGGGTCAAGGTATCTGTGTGAAGCGTGCAGGTGCGAACACTTTTCTCCAAAGCAGCTCACAATTTTACACCACTTACGATTGTTTAAAATATATTAAATGGCAGCTGTACAAATGTACCAATTTTTACTCAATTATCTCAGATTAAGTACTTTGCTCAAAGGTGCCTCAGCAGGAGATGAGATTGGAACGGTCCTCTTGAGTGCGGAGAGAGGTCTCACCACTGCTTCACCTACTGAGAAATTTCACGGTGAGTTGCGGCAAACAAATGGTGGCAGGGGGATTAGCCAACTACAGGACTTGTGTGGGATGCAGATGTCCAGCACAGGTACACAGTCCCCATGTCTCCTTCGTCTGAACTGCTGTCCCTCTGGCATCACTCCAGCCATCTGCTGGCAGCTGCTCAAGGTCACAGTTACTGCTGGCCTGGATGGAACTCCGGCTCTGACCCAGCAGATGATGGGCTCCTGTGGTGCTGCTGAAAGACAACTCCCAGGGCCACCCAGTAATGTGAGCACTGCCCCCCCCCCCCATGCTGCTCCTATTTTTGGTCCAAGGGACATCATGTAGATCTTAGGAGATGTTTATCTGAGTGGAATACAGGAAGCTCCGCGAAAGCAAAAGCAGCCTGTTGCAATAGAGTAAACTGCACAGCTGTACCCCTCTTGCTGAGCTCAGCATGGTAAAGAGAGTAAATTGAATCCCGTCCTGTGTGGCTGCCAGCCCTTCTACATCTCTGGCTCTTCATACAGAGACGCATTTCACTCCCTCCATGACTCTAATGATTGGTGAAGTGCAGTCGTCACCAAATGAGGCCTCTTGCTGCAGGTTGTTTGAGTGCACAAGGACCCAGCATTCTTATCTGGCCAGCAGTCCTACAGGTAAGGAAAGTTCTACCTTGTTCTCCCTCCCCTGGTCAGTAGCACTTGGACCCCGGTCAGGTCATAAATCAAACCTGTCGAGGAGTCTGGTATCTCCCTCATCTTGCATGGCTGTAAAAGCCCCTTACCAGCAGACACACTCACCCTCATGAGGTCTTCCCCTCCTCTGCCGTATTGACTGTTATGAAGCTCTCTGTAATTTATGAAGTGTAGGACTCGCGCTGGCAGGTTTGCACTCCAGATTGTCACTCCAGTGCATTAAGTTCCTGCAAAAAAACACACAAGCAAAGCACATGGGTTCCTCACACCACAACTTCATCCTCCTAGAGTGATGGGTTCAGCTACTTGGAGATGTAGACCAAGCCAGTGAAACATCAGGGTATGAGGCACTGCGTCCAGGAACATCACGGTGGCCAGATTCACCTCTTTAAAGCACATGATATATAAACATTGTAGAAAGCACTGTGCATGGGTGTGCGTGCCAATATCTGCATACACAGGATTTTGAAAGTATTCAGAGCCCTTCATTTTCTGGATGCTTTGTTTTGTAGGTTTTATTTCAAATGAATAAATGTTCCATTTGTTGCCCACCAGTCTACACCCAATAACCTAGGGCAAAATGAAAACATGTTTTAAGACAGCTTTATGAATTTATTAAAAACCAAAAACTTAAATCTCAAATAAGTATTCACAATGTTAATTCAACTGTAGAGACGGTCCCGGAGTTACGATGGTCTGACTTACGATTTTTCGACTTCACGATGGTGTGATAGCAATGTGCATTCAGTAAAAACCATACTTCGAATTTTGATTTTTCCCTGGCAAGCTATACTC
This sequence comes from Heterotis niloticus, assembly GCA_018136845.1. Lineage (NCBI taxonomy): Eukaryota > Metazoa > Chordata > Actinopteri > Osteoglossiformes > Osteoglossidae > Heterotis > Heterotis niloticus. Next base: position 33,301,007 of record CM030893.1, read on the forward strand.
CCTCGTGATGCTGGGCATTTTCCAGTCTGTCTCGCGGTCGCTAGCGTATACAACCGATATGCTACAGTGTTCTGGTGCTATTTTTTGGATTACCCCCATATCTACATTGTGTTTTGTGCATTCATCCTGTCTACAAAATGCCATCGGTGTCTCCTGCTACTGATGAGAAGAGGAAGGCAATTACTCTTAAGGAGAAACTCAAGATAACTGCCCAGCATAAACGCAGAAAGCCCGTAATGACTTTTAAGGTAGGCTAGGCTAGGCTATGATGTTCGGTAGGTTAGGTGTATTAAATGGATATTCTTAACCTATGATGGGGTTACGTCAGGGACTGTCTGTATGTTCTGGTGCATATTTCCTTCCTCACCATCCTGGAGCTTCACGAAGGAGCAGTGGTGCTCCCGGTCCCATAGAAACTTCCCCGCTGAAGAGCCACACAGAGCGATGATGGGACGTAAGGTCTTTCATGAGATGACTTCGCGCCTCCGATCCCCCAGCACGTTTAACAGTCGGCAACAAACACTGTGGGCTGAAGAAATCCTTTGGCTTCATGTAAACAAATCCAGATGTAGGAAACGGAGTGGCAAATGACTCACCAGGCTACATTACTTTATTCCATCACTCAGGAGTCCAGCTGGTGCACTGAGCCTTGGATAGAAGCCGGTTCTGAACAGTGGCCGTACAATTAATGCCAGCTCAGCTTTCTGAAGCTCATGACACTGGTTTTCAACACTGGGTCTCAGACGCGCAGGTGCTGTTCCGCGGTAATTTTGATGTTATACCTTTGCAGCTTTTAACAACTATCCATCCCTAAGGGAGTTCCAGTTTGCAGCCACTGTTCCTCTTGGCCCTCAGTTTGTCCACCATATTTTGTCACTATAATGTGTTGTCACATTACGTTGCAATTTTACGACTCATGCACCTGCAAGTCGCCTCTTTGCTTCGAAAACTGGTGTCAAAGTGCTAATTGTTAGTTTAATAGCAACATACTGCAAATTGGCTGTTTCCTAATATGGCTCCCATTTGCCGCTGCACCTGTAACTGTCATTTACTTGAAATTTGACTCCTTTTTAATTGTTTCTGCTATTTTGGCAGCCCCAGTATGAGCATTTAATGAGCTTTTAAAGTAACATGATTTCCCTGTTATTTCCTGCCCCAGTGGCTTGCAAATAATCTGTATATCAGCCAGAAAAACAAACTGCACCCTCCCACAAATCCCACTGGGACGAGTCATTAAGAGTCCATCATGTGCAGGAGAAAAGTGCCCTGACTTCCTGTGGCATTTCCTCACCAGGATTGTGGACCACAAGGTCTCATTATCATATGGTCACACCTGAAATGCTGGGAAACAGCCACTCAATTCACTGTGCAACTTCCACAGGCACCATGACCTCAACCTTTTTCTCAGAACTCTCAATTTCCTTTCAGGAGGAGGAAAGTTGTGCCACAGGAAACCATGAACGAGCGTCTTTCTGTCAGACTGATGCCTGAGTGACGTTGAATGCCAAACTCAGGGTTCATCCATGAGAAGCAGAGCTACTTGCCCTCCCACAGTGCTTCCTTTCCTGCTTGGGGTGGCTGACATCCATTGATAAGGAAGGGTGGATTTTATCAGTCTTGCTGCTTTCTGACCCTTTGGTCCTCTTTTCCACAGTCATTAAATACATAAGAGTTTGTGTTTTTGGTCAGGGGAAAGACCCTTTTATCCATTTAAAAGTCAAGACAATGGACTGAATTATAAACCTTGCTGCTACTGCCGTGCAGGAAGATTCTGAAATGATCAAACAAGTGCATCACTGGTCTCCTCCAGCGGTGATCCTTCTCTCGCAGGCCTGCCTCCCTACTGGAAGCTCCTTAATATGAGGACTTGTTCACGCTTTCTGACCAAAGAACACAATAAAATGTTGCACAATCACCACAGGTCCCAATGTGGGCTGAATTGTCAGTCATGTGAGGCCACCACTCCCTCTGATGTAGGTGTTAATGTAAGCTATTAATTCCATGCCCTTTTGGGTCTCCTGGTCTTCCTTGTGCTCTGCTTTGCACAGGTATGCTGACCAATGCCAAAAAATGTCAGAATCAGCAATGAACAAGTGCCCAACACCACAAAGATGCAACAGAACCAAAACTTCCTTGCAACTGTACAATGCACGCTGGAACTGTGTTGAAGAGGGCTGTCCAGCAGACATCTGCCTCAGACTGTATACTTTGAAGGTTTGACATACAGTTAGGTCCATAAATATTTGGACAGAGACAACTTTTTCTAATTTTGGTTCTGTACATTACCACAATGAATTTTAAATGAAACAACTCAGATGCAGTTGAAGTGCAGACTTTGAAAACCCTTTGCTGGCAATTTCACTTGTTGAAGACTAAACTTCGGACAGAAAGGCCCACAAACAAACAGCAACTGAAAGCCGCTGCAGTAAAGGCCTGGCAGAGCATTAAAAAGGAGGAAACCCAGCATCTGGTGATGTCCATGAGTTCAAGACTTCAGGCTGTCATTGCTAGCAAAGGGTTTTCAACCAAGTATTAGAAATGAACATTTTATTTCCAGTTATTTAATTTGTCCAATTACTTTTGAGCCCCTGAAATGAAGGGATTGTGTTAAAAAAAATGCTTTAGTTGCCTCACATTTTTATGCAATCTTTTTGTTCAACCCACTGAATTAAAGCTGAAAGTCTGCACTTCAACTGCATCTGAGTTGTTTCATTTAAAATTCATTGTGGTAATGTACAGAACCAAAATTAGAAAAAAGTTGTCTCTGTCCAAATATTTATGGACCTAACTGTATGTTAACTGTCCACCCTATAGCACAAAATAAAATTAGTAAATTTGACAAAGGTTGAATCCAAAAGGCGGTGTAGACAATGTCATCTTGTCAGCTATTACAGTATTCTCCATAGACAGAGCGACTGAGTGTATATTAACGTGGCTAGGTTCAGTACTTTGCTGCATAGCCAATACATGCAATGACTCCTTGACGTCTATGATTTATAGACATCACCAGGTGCTGAGCATCTTCTCTGGTGATGCTCTGCCAGGCCTCTACTGCAGCCATCTTCAACTCCAGCTTGTTTTTGAGCCTTGTCCCCTTAAGTTTTCTCTTCAGCATATCAGAGGGATGCTCAGTTGGATTTAAATTAGGCCACTGACTTGGCCATTCAAGAATTTTCCAGTTTTTAGCTTTGAAAACCTGCTTTGTTGCTTTAGCGGCACATTTGGAATTGCCGTCTTGCTGTAGGATGACATGTCATCCAATGAGCTTGGAGGAATTTAAGGAGATAAGCGGTTTCTGTACACCTCAGGATTCATTTTGCTGCTGCCATCAGCAGTTACATCATCAGTGAAGATGAGTGCACCAGTCCCTGTGGTAGCCATACATGCCCAGGCCGTAATATCCCAACCACCATGTTTCACAGATGAGGAGGTATGCTTCGGATCCTGGGCACTTCCTTTTTGCCTCCACACTTTCCTCCTGCCACCACTCTGTTCATCTTGGTTTCATCTGTCCACAAAACCTTCTTCCAGAATTCTGCAGGCTCTTGTAAGTACTTCTTGGCAAACCGTAATATGGCCATCCTGCTTCTGTGGCCAACCAGTGATCTGCAACTTGTAGTTTAGCCTCTGTATTTCTGTTCATGAAGTCTTCTGTGAGCAGTAGTCACTGACAAATCCACACCTGCCTCCTGAAGAGTTTCATCTGTTTGACAGGCGTTTGGGGATTTTTGTTGATTATGGTGAAAATTCTTCTGTCATCAGCAGTAAAGGTCTTCCTTGGCCTACCAGGATCTTTGCGAGTACTGAGCTCACTAGTGTGCTCTTCCTTCTTAATGATGTTCCAAACAGTTGATTTTGGTATTCGTAAGGTTTGGCCGATGTCTCTTACTGTTTTACTCTTGTTTCTCAGTCTCATAATGGCTTGACCTTCACTGGCACAACTCTGGTCCTCATGTGGAAAAATGGCAACAACAGACTCCAAAGGTGATCAAAAGCTTAGAAGCAAATCCTATTTGTCTTGTACCTGCACTAATGAAGCAATTAAACACACCTCGGCAATCGCAAACAGCTGTGAAGAAAACATTATGGTGCCTTGAAATGGGTGGATTATGTATAAAAAGTGCTGTACTTTCTACTGGGTGAAACCAAAACGTATAAACGTAACCTTTAATAAAATCGGCGAATGTGCACTTTAATCACATCCGAATTGTTTAATTACAAATTTTAAACTGTGGTGCACTGGGGCAAATAAAAGAAACATGCATCTGTCTCAAACATTATTGAAGGTACTGTTACAGGACTCCCTACCATCTCCCACCTCAGCACCCCAAACACTAATGATGATTTCTACAAAGCTTGACATGAACCTCCATGCTTTAGAAGGACCATTCTTTTGAGATAATGAGAGAGATGTTGCGGGCAATAACTGAGCACCTAAAAAACAGTGCCTCTCTAAGGTGACATCCACATAGGCCATTCACACTCATTACTTCTTTACGTCAGAAATTACTTCTTTCCATCCCACCACGGTTCATCCCAGCAGCTAAGTCTAGCTTCAGCAAGATCTAATCCATATTTTCCAGTGCATGGTGTTTTAGGAAAAAGAAATCTCAGGCAGCAAAAAGAAGCCTGCTTCTAGGAGGAAAGATTTGGTTCTGGGAAAAAAATATCTGGATAACAAAAGTGGCAATGAATTATGAAACTAAGGAAGAAATATGCATATAAAAGATAAGTGATCTCTAAATCAGGGACTTTTTAGCCACTATGAGGATCCTAAGAGGTCAATGACACATTTCTGATTCCACTGATGATGCTTGGGAAATTTCTGCAGAGTGAAAGTAGGTAATGGGTAAAAATCCAATATGCTGAAGATCCCATTGGTCAAGTTCATCCTGGCAATGTGTCAATAACAAGTTCACTTATTCACCAGTCCATCTTATTCAACTCACAAATGAGTTGAACCCTCGCCTTGCAGCAACATGGTCTTTGGAGATGAATGCACTCATGTGGTTCCACTGCTTTGTTTATCTGCATCAGTCTGCAGGCTGTAAACACTCCCAGCTGCAATAAATAAAAGTCTGCTTTTTAAAAGGTCAGAAACAAGTCACTGTGCAAATTTTCAGCAGATTCCATCGTTTGTTTAGATATCAACACAAAGCAGAGGCAGCTGCTTACTTTGCATGTTGTTGGTCTACATACAGCTTGTTTTGAGATCAGCTGATCTGCAGTGATGATGAGCTGTTATAGTGTTCCTTACTTCACCAGTTCAATGGAATTTCCAAGCCAAGTTCAGTCCAGAGGCAAGGGTCTGTTTTGGGACTCAAAAATAGAACTTCAGATCTTGTTCACACGCCAGGTTAATGACCTTCCACTTTCCCTTCCTCCTACAGCTGTCTGTAAAAAGAATTTTTTAACTGTGTTCTTTTAGCTTCCTTTACTTACCTCTGTTCACTTTCGGAATGGGGACTGTGTGCATTTGGTTTCCAAAAAGAGGATTTCAGGTAACAGTTGACAAGGAGTTGACTACAGTCATGGCCAAAAGTTTTGGCAGTGACACAAATGTTGTATTTTGCAAACTTTGCTGCTTCAGCATTTTTAGATTTTTTTTGTTTTTACACGTTTCTATGGTATACTGAAGAATAATTATAAACATTTCATAAGTTTCAAAGGCTTTTATTGGCAAATACATCAAATTTTTGAGAATTGACCACGCGTTCTCAATGGGATTAAGATCCGGGCAGTTTCCTGGCCACGGGTCCAAAATTTCAATCTTATGACCTTTGAGCCACTTCGCTATCGCTTTTGCCTTGTGACATGGTGCTCCATCATGCTGGAAAATACACAGATCATCACCAAATTGCGCATGGATTGTCAGGAGAAGTTGCTCTTGGAGGACGTTTTGATACCATTCTTTATTCATGGCAGTGTTCTTGGGCAGAATTGTGAGTGAACCCACTCCCTTGGATGAGAAGCAACCCCACACATGGATTGTCTCAGGATGCTTCGCTGTTGGCACGACACAGGACTCATGGTAGCGTTCACCTTTTCTTCTCCGAACAATCGATTTTCCAGATGTCTCAAACAGTCGGAAGGACGATTCATCCGAGAAAATAACTTTGCACCAGTTTTCTGCTGTCCAATCCTTGTACTTCCTGCAGAATTTCAGTCTGTCCTTGATGTTTTTCTTGGAAAGAAGTGGCTTCTTGACATAAGGCCGTTGTCCAAAAGTCTTCACCTCACTGTGCGTGCAGATGCACTCACACCCACCTGCTGCCAATGTTGAGCAAGCTCTGCACTGGTGACAACACGATTCTGTAGCTGACTCTTTAGGAGGAGATGGTCCTGGCGCTTGCTGGACACTCTTGGACGTCTTGAAGTCTTCTTCACCACAGCTGAACCTCTCGCCTTGAAGTTCTTGATGATTTCAGGTGCAATATGCATCTGATACTCTGCACAATAATCTAAAAACAATGCGAATTGCAACCACAAAAACTGAAGCCGCAAATTTTGCAAAACACAACATTTGTGTCACTGCCAAAACTTTTGGCCATGGCTGTACGCAGTCGAAAAACCTGACAAGCAACACGAAGCAACTAAGCTGGGGGGAGGGTAAACGAGCGTGTGGTTAGAAAAGAATGAACAGACAAGTGATCACAGGCTTCTCTGATGGCTCTTCCACGGTGCTTACAGTACACACCCTGAGGCAATCTGCTGAAAAGGCTGCCACACTAAAATAAATATGATTAAACAACTGAATTGAATACTGCCCTCTATCCAACCCATCCACACAGCAGAGAGAATTTTAGGAGATACTGGTTCAATATCAGTGAATCATCCCAAATAGCCAAGGTTGTCTGCTCCCCAGCGATGTAAATAATGGGCAGAACGTAGTGCAGTGTGGCTGCAGGCAGTGGGAGTGATGCCAGCTTCTGTGAGCTCCCTCTGGACCCAAGCTCTACTCGAGATGACCAGGGACATGATGATTTCTCCCCCAGCATGGTGACGGAAGATCAATAAAGGGCTGTTCAACAGCATATCTGATTGAGAGGAGATCTCAAAGCCTGCAGACTGGTTGTCTACTCTGCAGGTTAGGATGGGGCTAATCAGATTAATCTTCTCAGTAGAGCCTCTCCAGTCAGCAATGGCACTGCAGCATTGTGGGCATTTATATCATTGCACTGCCCAACATTCACACAGTTTGCCTGAGATTAAGCTTCGTCCACTTACCGTAAGCAAGATGCTTTAGAAATAAATGCCACATCGCTTCCACTTAGATCAGCAACAAACTTCTTACATTGATAGAGAAAATAAAAGAAAATCAAGGTAGACCTGAAGGAAACCAGACTAGCTTCCAGATCATTCTAGCAATTCAAGTCTAACATGCTTTTACTGGTACACCACCCTGTGTAGATCCTCTGCACCATATGGTGGGCTAATGACTTTCTGCTTTCTGTTCCTCCAACTGCAGTCAGTAAAAAATATATTTACTATTTCATATTTACTTTATTTTATTGCTTCTGTTCCACTTCATGGATGAGGGTCATATGCATGCATGTTTCTCAACGAGAGGATTGTGAACAACACTTTGAAGTGGAATTGACTGCACGTGAAAAATCAGACAACATGGGATGTGCTACAGACATATATATATATATATATAGCTAAATGCAACATGGGATGGTTTTTAATGTCCTCAACAATCACACACGCGTTCAGGGCCTCTACACAATAACAGGCACTGGAAAGAGGAATCTTGGGTGCATTTACCTCAGTCTTTCTATCTGACCTCTTCCAAACGTAAGCGGAGCTGAGAGATGCCACGCAGGTCCCTGGTCCCCACAGGAGCAAGGGCACACTTTGGATCAGCTGCTGCCGCCATATATGGAGAACGACAGTGTCACATTTTCCGTCATCTGTTATACACTCCGTGTTCTTAGACTGCTGTTTATAATACACAAATAAGCCTTCTTAGCTCTGGTTCCAGAACAGTTCTGATTCCAGCAGTTCTGTACAAAAAAAACCAAAAAAAAAAAAAAAAAACACACATCAGACACACAACACGGCACCGCTTTTACCTGCAAATTCTAATGAAGAATTCTTTTTACAGCACATATTTCACTTAATGCCTGAAGTTGCTAAAGCAAAATCATAATTCAAGCAAATTTTAAGGTCATTTGCAGATTTTTAAAAATGAGAGGTATTGATCTTTATCATTGTCTCTAATATATTACAGGGAGTAACCACCTTGTACTTTAACGTTTAATCCGTGTGTTTCTGGACAGCAGATGTCGAGAGTTTCTGTCAGTCCGCAACATTTGTTGGCCAAGTGGCTTCAAATATTTACATAATATTACGCATGAGTAAAAGTGGCTGATTCAGTACAAGTTCATCACTTCATAAATCAGTGGTTTGTTTCCCCGTTTGAATTTGGCTTTGTGACTTGAGGGGAGGCTAAGTGTCGACCGACCGTGCGATACCTGAAGCCCGATTTTAGTGGCGACTGACAGCACCTGTGGTGTACCTAACTGTGCTACGCTGTGCGTTCCGCTTCTGCACATATGTCCCGTCGTGGCCTGAACAGGTGTGTAAACTGGCATCGTTCACAATTTTGCCCAACATGTGACACTGTGCCCAAACGCTGTGCAGTCTAACACCGGAAACATATTTTAAAATCCCGAATGCAGGCACTAAAGCACGGAAACTGGTGATTCCACCTGAGGCCGCGTTTCCGCCAAGCACACCGTGTCTGTGACGGTTCAGCTCACCTGGGGCTGCGCCGCTTCATCGAAATTCAGAAGAAACACAGCTCTGCGTGCCGTTCCCACCGAAACTATTTCCACATCAAATATTTCTGGGTGAAAGCGAGCGTTTGTGCGTGTAATGTTTGTATTTGAGTAAAACAGTGCGTTAAAGCGTGAATTTCTCGGCGAAATCGCGTGTTCTGAGTGTGCAATTGTATTTGTGTGTGAAACGGCGCGTGTTTTTGTCAGCCTGTGCTTTTGCGTCAGCGTTTATATGTGGGGAAAAAAAGTGTTTGTGAGTGAAACTGCATTTGACAGAAATATGCGTTTCGGAATGAAGTACCATATCCTCCTAAGTGAAATGTGCGTTTGTGTCTTTCTGTGCGAAAGTATTTTTGACGAAAACAACGCGCTTTTCTGAGAGAAAGTATGCACTGCTGACTGGAAGAGTGTGTGTGTGTGTGTGTGTGCGCGCGCGTGCGTTTCTACGGGACGGCGGTTCCGCCACGGACGCCCCGCCTCCTCGCCCTCGCGCTCCCGCCCCTTCTGTCCCGCGCGCGACTCCGGCGCGAGAGCCTCCGGTGACTCCTGCGCGCTGCGCGAGCGCACGCGGCTGTCTCGCGCCCGTGTCGCGCGGAGTGCCGCGAAGGAGCGCGTGCGGAGAAACTTTGCGAGGGTGCGCGATGCTCGGAGCAGAGCGGACGCCATCGTCGCCCAGAGGGTAGAGGGACATCGGAGAATCCACGAGTGGCGTGGGAGCGCCGGGAGACGGTAAGGTCGCCCTGGACACGTCGTCGGAGCGCCGCTTAGAGACGAGCCCGAGAGCGACAGGCTCTGGGTTGAGCAGGGATTCCCGCTGGGGTGCAGGAGGCGCAGGGCTTCTGCTCAGCAAGCGCACGCCCATACGCACGGGCTTCCCGGCAGCCGCCTGGCACCATGAGCACGGAGCTGAACTTGAGCTCCCTGCTGAACGCGTCGGAGCTGCAGAACCAGAGCCGGGGATGCTCGCTGACCAGGACTGCCTTCCAGTTCTACTACCTGCCTACGGTCTACATCATAGTCTTCGTCACGGGCTTCATTGGCAACAGCATTGCCATCTGGATGTTTATGTTCCACATGAAGCCATGGAGCAGCATCTCCGTGTACATGTTCAACCTGGCCCTCGCCGACTTCTGCTATGTGCTCTCGCTGCCTTTCCTTATCTTCTACTACTTCAACAAGACGGACTGGATATTTGGTGACGTGCTTTGCAAGCTGCAGCGGTTCCTCTTCCATGTGAACCTCTACGGCAGCATCCTCTTCCTCACGTGCATCAGCGTTCACCGCTACAGTGGCGTCGTGCACCCGCTGAAGTCCCTGGGGCGGCTCAAGAAGAAGACGGCCGTGTGCACGAGCGCCCTTGTGTGGACCATTGTGGTGCTGGGCATCTCACCCATCCTGTACTACTCGCGCACGGGATCCAAGCGCAACGTCACCACGTGCTACGACACAACCACTGAGGACGAGCTGCCCGGATACTTCATCTACAGCATGTGCACGACAGTGTTTGGCTTCTGCGTGCCCTTCTTGATCATCTTCGGCTGCTACGGGTGCATTGTCAAGGCGCTGCTATGCAACGATATGAACAATGGCCTCCTGCGCAAGAAGTCCATCCACCTGGTTATCATTGTGCTGGCTGTGTTCGCCGTGTCCTACCTGCCCTTCCACGTGATGAAGAACCTCAACTTGCGTGCGCGGCTCTACTTCCAGAGCCCGGATATGTGTGAGTTCAACGACAAGGTGTACGCCACCTACCAGGTGACGCGCGGCCTGGCGAGCCTCAACAGCTGCGTGGACCCGGTGCTCTACCTGCTTGCGGGAGACAGCTTCCGGCGGCGCCTCTCAAAGGCAACACGCAAAAAGTCACGTCGGTCTGACAACACGCTGCCATCCAGGAGCGAGGAAACTGCACTCAACAGCCTCCCCGAGCATGTGGAGAATGGCGGGTCGGGGGTTCAAGCCACCTTGGTGGGCTGATGACAAACAAGGCCTGGAGATGTCACACCCAGGCCATGTGAACCCCACATGTATTACTCTACAAACTGTGAAGGGCAATGAACCTGCCCACTGACAAGCCTCTCCCGTCCTGCCCCTTGGCATCCCCATGGGGCCGGATATCCAAGCTAACAGGGCCAGAATGCCAATTAACCAGAGTGCCGTGAACTGCTAGAACATCGGGGCTCCTGTTGGACCCAGCGACACAGCAGCTACCTTCTAATGACTACTCTAGTGAGTCCGTTCCATCACACCAGTCTTTAGAGGAGTTTATTTTTTGCTAACTTTGCATATGAATGTGACATAACAAATGAAATGCGATGTAGGCACTGTTTACTGCTGCATTTAAGACATGAAGGGACAGAGAGTATTAACAGTGTACCGAAGTGTGTGCTCCCTTCAGTTTCATGTGTTTAGGGTGTTGTGATAGGAGAGGAGGGCGCCTGCTGTTGTTAAATTATTGCATGTGGGCTGCATGAGGTCCAGACACTTTGGGATGTGAACCAATAAAAGTCTGCTTGTCCTCTTTCCCATGTCTCCTGTGTGTGTGTGTGGGGGGGCACTCTGCACATGTCTCCATGAGTCCTCCTACCTGTTCTGCTTCACCTCGGGGCTTTGCGCATGACAGTATGTGTTTGTGGAACAGCGGCTTCACTGTAATTTGGTTGCGTGATGACAAAGTGGACATGCGTGTGGTGCGTCTCACATCGACAACACTCCCCCGTCGCCTCCATGACGTGACCCCTGTAGGATCAGGCCTTTCTCGACTTCGTCACTAATGTGTACGGGCTTTCGTTTGTTAGCCATTGTTATTTTGTTTTAGTTATCTGAAGCTATTCTGTAGCGTGGCTTAGGGTGTTTATCTTCTATACAAGGAAGCTACAGCAAGAGGAGGGATTTGAACTTCTAGTTGTAACACCACCTGCTGCCAGAATTTGTTTTCTGCTTTTGTTTGAGGACAGCGTGATTCCCAGCTCTGATTGACTCTATGTCCAGCTCTCCTTGGTCCACAGGAAGTGCCCCTTGGATGCTGTAAATAAGGCTATTGTGAAACATGGTTTTGAACGTTCATCTCAGCCTGGGTGCTGACTGATGCCTCTTTCTTCACATCCCACAGGACGGAGCTGGACTAGAATGAACTAGAATGGACGAGCGGAACTTCTCTATGCATTCCCAGCTACACCTTTGTGTGGTAAACAAAGGAGCAAGCCAGTTGGCACTGCCAGCGTGGGGCGTCGTGCCGCTGGCAGCTTTGCCGGATCCATGGCGCAAACAGAGTGATGTTCACTCGGTGACCTTCAGGGGATCGCTGTGGGTGGGAGGAGATGGGCAAGAGCAGTCGCTCACACAGGTGCTCTCTATTGTTGGGCAGCATTGTAAAGTGTGTGTGAGAGGCTTCTGTTTCTGTATACTTTAGGACTTCTGCAGACTCAGAATGTGTGTGTGCACGCACGCGTGCATGTGTGTGTGTACAGGTTGTCTTTGAGAAAGCAACTGAGTGACGGCATGGATCTGCACATGAAGAGATTCACTGGGCTCTGACAGACACGCCAGGGCATGAATGTGGCGACTGTGGTTTGGGGCGGGCGGGGGAGGGACGACTGTACAATGGGTCCCGTTTGACAGCCTTCGCCAAGGAGACCCCACAGGGTTTGCACAATTACCATCTCATTATACACGGATAAAGGGTGCTGCTGTGACTCGGGCCGCACGGGAGGGGAAATAGGACTTAGCTGTTGAGGGCATCGCTGCTGTTGCTTCAAATCCAAGGCCTGAGGGTGGGTGGAGCCCCACCGGTGCAGATTCCTGGAGAGTGGAGGCTGCAGGTGCAGACAGGACAGCAGACTCACACGCACACAGTTGTGTGGCATTCGATGGCACAGCGTGGATTTGCATTTCCCTCACCGCATCCTGAACCAAACTGAACTGGTCTGTACAGCTGGTGGGAGAATGTAGAAGGGGGGAGCAGCAGTTAGAAAGCTTAATAAATAGGGTTCTGAGGGATTGTTTCTGAGTCTTTTGAGTAAGATCAAAGTGTTGGCATCCAGATTTGGTTCAGATCCCACTGCTTTTATAAATAAAAATTTATAATTTCCTCTTCCTTATAGGATTTCCCCACTTATTCACGTAGCTGATCACTAGGCATATGGTAGCATAGCTGCATAAAAGAGTACTGCAAAGTTTTTGGGCTGCTTGTAGGGTAAAGATCCATTTTAGGGTGTGTGCAGGTTCTGTGTTCTCCGTGTAAAGGCTATAGCCATGACTTTCATTTCTCTGCTGTAGAAACTGTGGGTCAGTCGTGACTTTGGCACTTCCATCCACCCAAGAACATGATTTATAAAGATCCGTGTCTCACGCAGGACTGATGGAGCTTTGCTTTATTTACAGGAGCAGTAGTTTAAACATCACGATGGTCAGTATCATTTTCGCCTGTGAGTGAGCAGAACCTGTCTAGCAACTGAAGTAACCGGGTTTAGATTCAACTGCCTTTGTGTCAATTTTTCATACAGTGAATGAGACCTTGGTGTGCGTGTGGGGGGGATCAGTCAGGAGAAAACAGGTGGAATAGAATAAGGTAGGCCAAATAGAAAGGGCAAGTGGAGCAGGACAAGGTGGGCCAAGTAGGAGACGGCATGCCAAATGAGGCAATTTCAACCAAGCAAGACAAGCTGAGTAGGACCAGGGAAGTAGAAAAGAACAGGCTGGCGTGGGACAAGTGAGGACTTGCATGGCTGCATTTTCCTGCTCCCTTGTTTGTGCTGAAATTGCCACGGTGAAGACCTGCTGAACAACTCTAATCAGTCTATTGCCAGGACCGCACTCAACACGAAGCTGGAAAATGGGTAAGAATAACATCATGCATCATGCAACATTTTACAGTGAAGCTAAATTTATTAGCTAAATAAAACTACATTTAGAGTCACTGGCACTGAAGTTGCTACCTGGAATGACCTTGTGACCTCTTGAAGTGTGAGATGTGCAGATGACTGGGGTATGTAAGCAATAGACAGCTTCGTGACTATGGTGGGGAGGAGGGGGTGCTACAGGGATGTCTCTACAGGAGAGGAGGAGGAACAGTGGTTCTCTCTCTCTCTCTCCCTCCCTCCCCCCCTTTCTCTCTCTCTCTCTCTCTCGGGTGGGCTTGGTGTGGTGGTCTGCAGGAGTAGCCAAAACTGACGTTTTTATTACTGATCACATCTCCGCTCTATACAAGACTGCGGCAGCCTTTTATGATCGCTGGATTTTCTTTGATTTATTAGTTAAATAAGATCCTGAAGTGCACTGCATGATTATCACTTCCTAGAACAGATTTATGATTCCTCCCAAAAATGAAGCAAAAGCTTCCCAAGTAAAGGCTTCCCTCATACAATAAAGGCGTCTGAGAAAATTCACTTACTTAGAAGTCAGTGTAATTTTTATATTGAAATTCATATTAAGAGGAATCAACTCACCCTCACGAGAAATACTTGATGGAGCAGAAATTTCACCTGGAACTTCGAGTCCTGGTGCCGCTGAGCAGCACACAAGGAGGGCGGGTCTCACGCTGAGAGGTGGTGCCTTCTCCAGGACATCTTAGCTCCCTCATGGCCTTCTCTCCTCTTGCAAGCATCTCTCCAAAACCTTGACTCTGTAGTCACACTGAGACCTTCATCTGCCATCAAACCAAATCTTACCTCTCAGTCTGAACCCTGTAGTAATGAAATGTGTATTTGTATCATTACGATTACCTTTGTGTTGCTTCATTACTATTAATTTATCAAATGATGCCATTAGCTCAGCAGAGAGGGGTTTGCAGACATTGAGAGCAATGGCAGGAATTACATCAGGAAAACTACCTTGTTAGCTACCGCACCAGTAATAACATTTACGTACAGTATTGTATTTAAAAGCAGCTTCTTGTCATCCTAAATAGTGCCGATATGGGCTACAGCTGTAAAGCAAATTACAATAAATATCAGCAAGTTTACAAAGGTGAAGGAATAATGGAATAAAACAAGAAAATAAAATAGTTATTTAGCAGATGACACAGTGTTTTACCTCTTTATACTGTTGGGTAGTTTTTACTAAAGCAATTGATTGAAGGGATCTGCAAAACAGGAGGTGGGATTCAAACCAAAGTCCTTTGAATGGAAGGCAGCAGCTGTAGCCACTATGCCACCTGCTGTCTTGAAATTGCAGCTTTTAAAAAGGGCAGTGAACCAACAACAGAATCCATTTTAATACCTGCTTGTCCAGGACCTTTGGACTGTGGGAGGAAACGTGTCAGAACACAGAAGAACATATGAATTCCATGCTAGGTTTGAAGCTACATCTAAACACAAAGCCCTGGAACATGACCACCCGTGCCACTATGTCACCCAAAAACAGACTAAACCAACAAAGTTAAAGGAGAAAATAACAAATAAATAATGACAGAGGAAGGATAAAAAACGTGTAAACATGTCATGTACAAGCAATTTAGCCTGAATCCATCAGTGTCTGAAGGTGTGCTGAAATTCTGGAGTTCATTTTGAAGTAAATTTTATATCTGTTTAGGAAAAAAGACAGGAACTTTGACTGGGTGGAAATGGGTAAACTTTTTTAGTTCAGAAATGTGCTCTTTATTCTCCTCTTTAATTCAACGGTGTTGTGTTTTTATATAGTTTTTCAAAAACTAGTTGCACCCGCTTAGCAAGGGAAGCTAGTATTTCCCTTGTTTATACGGTGAATTGTCTGTTGGCTGTAGTTTGTTTGGTTTTGTTTGGTTTCAGATGGCCACTTGACTCTGCTGCTCTGCACTTTATCCCGTAATTGTTGAGATGTGTTAATGGTTCACCTGCATGTGGGGCATCTGGACCAGGTTCTCATGTGCCTAACAGGTTTCTCTCTCAGAAAAGCCTTTTCCAAATACCATCTCTCCCAGGGAGCATGAGCCATGGGGAGGGGCAAATACAGTAAATACAGTAAGCAGGCGCTCAAGTGGCACATCCTGTGGCCTCTCTCACTTGGTCTCCTAATGCACTGAACCACAAAACTTCACTTCCATTAGTAGATGAGTAGGATGAATTCTGCCAAAAGTAAAGGATCTAAGTGGTTGGGTGCAGATTTTATGCCAGTACTTGGCAAACACACACACACGCACACACACACACACAGAGACACACACACACACACACACAGAGTCACCTATCTCTCAACTCTGATATCAGCTTTTACTTCCTCAGCTGTTTCTGGACTGAAGGAGCAAGTCACCTGTTGATGTACCTTTAAGAAAAGAGGACACTGTACACTGTCTCACTGTAAATACCTGCTATGTCCTGATCAAAACCCAGAGCAAACACTCCATTTCACTATGGGATGTGGCAACAGGAGACGAATCTGTGCCGCTCAACACAAGCCTGCAGTTTCTCACTGGCCATGGGCACTCTAGGGGTTGGCACTCTTAAAGAGACCCGGCTGTGGACCTACTTGTCTGCCAAATGGACCAGGTTCATGCACCCCACATTGTTCACTTGTCCTCAAAAGGTAGAACATTCTTCTTCCAGCACAAAATGTTAACTCTTAGTACATCCGGGATTCTGTAACAGTCAGACTGGCCCTCAGCCAGTGAAATCCAGCCATCAAAGGGGAAGTTTTCTCCTGTGGTGTTGATTCATGTTTGGAACTCTGTTTGTGAGACCTGGCACTTTTAACCCCGGGATGTGACCACAATGAAGAGCAGCATGGAGATGAGGCCAGAGAAGGTAGGACAGCAGCTGAGACAGCATGGAAAGGGGGGTCCAGGGGTGATATTTAGCGCGGCACAGATACAGAATGATGGTCTATTTGTTCGCCGTACTCACAGCTTTCTCCAAAGACTTAGGTAGTGCTGCTGTCAAGTCACTATGGCGACCACTGCCATGGTTACCAACACATACTCTTTGACAATGTGGACACAAAATAGTGATTTAATGTGAGAAAACTTTGCTGCTGGACAGTATAACACCTACAGATAGCAAATGCGTGTCTTTATCATGGGGCAGTGGTTACAGGCACCACTTCGCTCCAAAGGCCTGAGTTTGAATCCAACATCCTGCTGATACAGTAAGAATGCTGTGCTGTGTACATGGGTAAATCATTGCAAGCAGCTTACTGTTCAGGCCTCACACTATAAGTCACCTTGGAGAAAGGTGTGAAATAAAGAAGGTGTTAATAAGGAACAAATGAATAAGGAGTGAATTTCTTCAGTGCTGCTTTACTCAAATAAATTGAGCAGTAAATGTTTGAGTATTTTAGCACTGTTGCTCAATGTGCACAGCCATGTCTTTCTGACACACACACACACACACACACACACACACACACACACACACACAGATTGAAAGCTGAATGCCCATCCAGGTGCCATGTTTGTGAACTCTGTTTTGATCTGCTCAGTTGCTTTCTGTCAAATCTGTGTCCAGAAAGTCCATCTAAGCATTATGTCATTGTGGACAACAGACAACAACAGGTAAAAAAGGTCAGTGTAGCTGCATTCAAAGTGTATGACCCTGAAGGTTTGTTCAGAGTGTGTATAGAGGTCCAAGGTGCTGGTCTCTCTGTGGAAAATAAAACTGATGTCCTGAATTCCCTGCTATATTTAGTCTCTTACTGCCCTCGGTGAAGTGGCATATCTCTTTCGCTGTCTCTCACACAAACACCCAAACACACTCAGAGGTTTTCTGTTTACTCTGCACTTTCACTATAATACTGTAAATGATGCTCCACCCCTATAAAACTATTAAACATTTTTGACAATAAATCAAACTGGTTTCTTCACACAGTCCAAAGGTGACTGTTTCAGGTTAATTGGTCACTGTTAAGTTGCCCATAGTGTCTGTGTCTGTGTGTTTGTATGTAGATGTGTGTGTTTGTGTGTACATACATATTTGTGTGTGTGTGTGTGTAAACTGATCCCTTACAAGCATGCAGTGCTATCATGACAATATAGACAGAAGCTTGTGTTGCTGTGTATGATGTGTACATGCCTGTGCACTTGCCGGAAGTGAGAACTGTTTATATAATTTGTCAGTCTATTTTATTGGTCAAAGTACACTGCATGGTTATTGAAAAGAAAACAGTGAAGGATCCAGCAGATCAGGAATGCACTCCTCAACAGGACATGAAACAGAAATGACCCACTGGGTTCAAGAGTCTCAGTGAGAGAGAAGTTCCCCAGAACCTCTCTGGTACACACACACACACACACACACACACACACACACACACACACACACACAGTGCTCCACCCAAACATGCTCATGTTAGATAAGGGGGTGGGATACATTTATCTTTCACCCCATTTGCTATTAGAGTCACACCTCAACTACAATGCACCCGTGTGCCTCCGTGTTTGTGCGTGCATACGAGTGTGTGTGTGCGCGGTTGTGCACGCATTGTGTAGCTCTTTGTGTTCCTCAGCCATGTTGAGTGTTCATGTTGTGCACTCTGTTTCAAACGCAGCTCCTCACTGCACATTACTGCCCCACAAACTTCTGCATTTGCATCTTGTTGGGCGTCTGCTGTGTTCCACCAGAAATCCCAAAAGTTTTTGCAGCAAACCCCGTCCCTGAGAGAGACATGATGGACTTTGTGTCCCCCCCATGTGTGCAGCATTAATGACCATTAAATGTCAGCTGTGAAAAGGGCCGATTGTGGGATGGATGAAAGGTTCAGCCTGTGTCCTCTCCATCCTGCTGGACGGTGTCCAGGCTCTGTGCAGCGGTGGCCTGGGCTCTGACCCGACTCTCTGATCCAATTCTCCGACCGGGTCTCGACCCTGTGACAGCGTCCCTTTGTGCGGAATGCCACGAGGCCCTGGGGAGTCTGACACCCACAGAGGGACCCTTTCAGCTTTGCCACACTGATGGCCATGGTGGACCTCTTTTCATCTGCTGATGCTGCAGGTTCGACTGGAGGACAGATGTGGGGTCTGAATCCAGCAGGCCTGTCAGTAGGAGACACCCTGTGCCTCATGTGCTCCTCATACACTCCTCTCTCACTGGTGGATGGTGGACAGGGTTGGGGGGGCGTAAGGGACACGTCACCTCTACCTAAGCTTCTCTCTCACCAGATTTTCTCAACTGTATCTGTTGAGCCCCAAGATCAATTTGGCTGTTTTGTTCTGCTGTGCTTTGTTCTACCGCCCCCATCTGGTTACAATCTGCTATCACAGCTGATACTGTCAACGACATGTAGCAGCTGTCAGTGCAATTTAAAACATATTTGTTCACATTCTTCTCCTAAAGTTGTGATATGAAAATGCACATTTACAACAAGGCACTGTAAATCTTGCATATTTCCATAAATAAACATATTGCACCTGTTTCTTATATAAGGAACTTAACTGGTTCCCTAAAATCTTTCCAGTGTGCAGGTGTCACAATGTTACCAAAGCTATCCATAGCATTTAAATGATTCGGTTTATAGTTTACACATTCAAAATTTATTTTATAAGAATTCACATGTTCTATATCAACCAAGGTTTGAATCGCAATTTTTTTTTTACCCTGAATTGCTACTGTAAAAATTACTGTACCTTGCTGTACAAACCAGTGGAAGTAGGTTAAAGTTGTAAGCTACTCTGGAGAAAAATATGAACTAAATTAAATGATGATGGTGATGATGATGAGTCTGCTCTTTCAACTATGAATGCCCCACACACACACACACACACACACACACACACACACACACACACACACCTTAATGGAAGCCTGTGATTGGTTGAGATGGTGACCATAACAGGAAGTACTAAATACAGTAAATATAGTAATTGGTTTGTTCTGAAATAAGCTCAGTGTTTATATGTAACAGGCAGAGAATAAAATACCTGTGGCAGGAAAATGACCAACTAACCAGACAAAATGTTGTTGTACTGAACTATAAGTACATTATATAAAACAGAGTAAACTCTATTATATTGCTATAAAGCTCAGTCTCTGTTGGTTTGTTCTAAGGCATAAGGTACTTCTCACCCTAACTGAGTGTTTTGTGTAAAGTTCATAAACTCCAAAAAGGCTACTTACTATTCTGAACAGTTAAAATTCAGTTACTGACAAGAATAGGGGAAGTGGGACTGGGACATTACATACAGAGTGTAGTGTATGTATGTGATGCTGGTTTATTTGCTAGCTACACCCACCGACAGACAGACAGACACACACACACACACTTGCACACACTAATGTTCACCAGCAGCAGTGAGTAACACCCGAGGAACTTGAGTACACATGTACTGAATTCATCAAATTTAAAAGTCAAATTTCACGATTATTGTGTTTGTGTCACTTTGGCCGACACATGTTGCTGTCATTGGCATCTGGATGTTCGATCACAGAACACAGGTGTTGTTATACACAAGCAAATAAAACTGTAAAAATTAATAAGAAATTATACATGACACACACAGCCCTGCACACATTAGTGATGTAAGGCAAATTAAGTTTAGTTTTTCCCTTTCTACTTGATTACAATCTGTGCTTCACTCCCTGTGGTGCTCACCCATTCGACAGCCCTAACAATACTTGCAGTATGTGCTGAACAAACTTTAATAGTAAGATAGTTTGGTGATATATAATGTGTTATAACTTTTTACCTTCGCACTACTACACTCTTTTGACCTGAATAGCACTGGGTAACTTGTAGTCAATTGTTAGTTATTTCATAAAATGTTGCACTGGTTTTTCATTATACAGGATTGTAGTAGGAAGGCAGAATGTTTTCATGAATAAAATGATAACCTTTTTATCTCTGCATTTTGTTACTGTATTGTCAAGAATATACATGATATATACAGAGAGGTATTAATGAAAGTCGCAGTTTATGATGATTCATAATTTAAGTTTTGCAGTGAAAGTGGTTAAATCTTGCATTGCACAAAATGTCCAGCAGGGGGACCCAGAGTTCAGGTCCAGGTCTCCAGACCAGCCCTTAATTCTGGTGCTCAGTACAGTATTTAGGGATGGGAAGGTTTGTTCTCCTGCAAAAACTTTTCCACATAAATAGGACTCATTTTGATGTGACTCCACACTGGTGGTCCTTGTTCCTTTTCCCTCCTGATGCCTCTGCCATGCTGATGTCAGTGGACGTTGCATAAATGCAAGCAGGTGCCCGTCTGTCTCTCAAATCTTAAATATAGTCGCATGTGGCCGGTGTTTGTGTTGTTTGTGTGGGAGGAAGAGAAGCAGAGAGATTTGTGCCAAGGAGGACTGCAGTGGCGGCGCCTCGGAGGTGCTGTGGGGGAGGAAGTGTGACATAATCGGCAAAATTCATACAAGAAGCAAATGTGGAGTTAAAGCGAAATGCAGAAAAAGAAAGAAAAGAACTGTTGTGACGATGTTGGGGAGAGGGACATTATGGGACAGGAGAGGGACACTGGGAAACAGCAGGAAGACAGGGCATCATACTAAGTGAACTGCTGTCTCTGGCCACTTTGCCAGATTGCCACCCAAAGAATAAACATTGAACTGCGCCTTTGTCACCCTCCTTGGTCTCTCTGTACTAGAGCTCCACCTTATTTAAACCTGTCTGAACTTTATCTTGATAGCAGCAGAAAAAAATAATCCCACAATTCACTTCTGTCCAGGCAAGGTGTTCTGAGTGCCCAGCTGCCAGCAGAGAGAAACACAGTCATGCAAGATTCCCACCTCCTACTGTTTATCATAATGTCTAAATCTGTAGATGTTACAAAGAAAAAGAAGAACAACCCCACTCCCCCAAACAAACACACACACACACACACGCGCAGGAGGCAGGAACTGAAGGGACCGACTCTCGAGGGGCCTTTCACACACATCCCTCATACTGGCCTCCTAAGACACTGACCCTCTCCTGCATTTACATGTGTATTAATAAAGATGGATTTATGGTGGAATGTGTGATGCCGTCAGCACATCATCAGAACCATTTATTGCACTTTTTATGTTTTCTATGTTGACTTTTGCCGTTTTAACTTTTCTGTTTTGTGCCATGGTAATAAAAACTATCATACTGACACACACTGTAATGGTGGAGTGATGACATCTCACAAGGTCAGTGCAGGTATTACCCCCCCCCCCCCAATAGGCACTGCTAAACAGCTCCTCAGTGAGGTCATTAACAGTGGGGAGGGGTCCTCAGGGGTGTGATGCAGTGTTGGGAGGTCAAATGTTCCCATGCCATTGAGATGGTAGGGCAAGCAGTCTTTGGAGGGCATAATAGCAATACACACAGTTTGCGGGGCTGAGGGTCATGGAGGATTGCAGCTGCAGCCTGGGTTCAAATCCTGCCTCCTGCTGTATTGGCCCTGATCAAGGTACTTACCCTGAACAGTAAAATGCACCCTGCTGTATGAATGGCTAAATCAGTGTAAACAGCTCTGAAGAAAACTGTCAGATAAATGAATAAATGTAAACATAATAACCTGGAGAAAATGAGTAACTGGCGGATGTAGCTGGAAAAATAGCAGAATAAAGAGGAAATTGGAATGTGTGAGTAAGAAGGTGATCAGACATCAGGAGGACAAGAGAAGCAGTTTCTGCAAAGTGACGCTGAAACAAGTCTGAAAGTGTTTCAACACACACACACACACACACACTCACTCAGGAAACAGGGACAAAATCATGGGGGAAGTGTGTCTTGCTGAAAAAAAGTCACACTCAGCACAGTTAGTGTCCAATTCCGGAGCTGCTGTTAAAGAGTGTGTGTTTCAGACCAGCTGAGTACAGGGTGGTAGCAAAACACACAAGCTGTGTGTGTGTGTGTGTGTGTGTGTGTGTGTGTGTGTGTGTGTGTGTACTATGTACCCTCTGTAGAGATAGCTAGAAGGACCCAGTGGAGACCCTGAGCCCCCAAGCTGTCCCATTCATTTTCCGATAGACCGCCTAAACACTGAGCGCTCTTTCAGCCCCCCCCTACACACACACACCCTTCTGACTGGATAACTGCACTGGGTGGGTAACCACCACTGTTGCATTTAACTGTGATGAACCGAGTTTCAATGACAGTTTGTCCCAGTTCACCAGCGGCAGTGAGTAACACCCGAGGAACCTGAGAACATTTTGCTGTTAATATTGTATATAATTAATTAAATACAAACCCCACCAAGACAGACCTGTCTACTAACCTCATACGGCCACAGTGTGTGCGTGTGTGTTACTGCATTCCACCCTGTTGTTTAGTTCCTCAGTTGTTCTGAACTCATGAGTCTTGTTGTTTCAATCAGAACAGGAAGTTGCACTTCCTCCATTTCCCTTTTTCACCACGGTACTACAGTGACGTCACTGTGAATGCCAGTTTACAGTAAAAACACCTGCAAGCCACTGGTATTCTGGCGAAAGTCATGCTGGAATGTTCCTGGTTTCTGTGTGACCCGAAGCTCCAGGTGTGTCATACAAAAAGTGGCTACCTGCCCGCTAGCGTCTGGTGGCACGTCGTCCCACAGACAGGAAGTGAGTCAGCCCCGCTCTGGTGTACAGCAGGCCCATTGCCACGGCGACCTACGCTCAGAGAGTTCTACCTGCTGGGTGAGCATCGCTCTGTTGCCATGGTTTCTGCAACATCCAAATGACCACGGCTGCTGGTCTAAAATTCTCCGACACATTCTGCGATTAAGAGAAAATTTGCTTTGTAATATTTCTCATCACAGTTAAAATTCTGCCACACAGATTCTGTGATGACCCCCCAGGTGCGTTTATTCATATGAATCACACCTCTGTCCCTCTTCACTTTACACGGCAGTAGGTTTTATTGTTTTCTTCTCCTCAGCTGCCAGATGCTTTACCCTAACACTGTATCCCCCCTTTTCACACTCCGTGTCACCCTGGGGAGACAAGCACTGCATAAATTCAATGTACCCGTTTGTACAACAGGGCAGCTGTGTTGTAGACTGCCGACTGATGTCACATGTCCTTATATGAAGACTCGACAGATCCACTCGAACCCGGGACAGCGCCTGCCCACCGCCCCGTTCGCTCCGTGCTTGTGGGGCGGGGCTCGCTGTTCGCGCCGCTCAACTGTGCAGTCGACGGCGGCGGGGCGGACGGACGGCGGGACCGCGCGGCACGCAGCGCTGCGCCTTTAAGAGCGCGACAGGCGCCGCTGCTCGACTTGTGACGCGAGGACGCGACGGAGCGCCAGACCGCGACCACGGCGACGACGAGGAGGAGGAGGAGGAGGAGGCTGCTAGCGGGCGGGCAGGAAGAGTGCGCGGAAGCCGCACAGGGAGTCGAGCGCGAACGCGTGATGCGCGCCACCGGGACGGCGACCGCGGCCACCGCGTCCCCCCGCTGCTGACGGTGCGGCTCCACCCGCGGCCATGAGAGAGTACAAGGTGGTGGTGCTCGGCAGCGGCGGCGTGGGCAAGTCGGCGCTCACGGTGCAGTTCGTCACGGGCTCCTTCATCGAGAAGTACGACCCCACCATCGAGGACTTTTACCGCAAGGAGATCGAGGTGGATTCTTCCCCGTCCGTGCTGGAAATCCTGGACACGGCGGGGACGGAGCAGTTCGCGTCCATGCGCGACCTCTACATCAAGAACGGCCAGGGCTTCATCCTGGTCTACAGCCTCGTGAACCAGCAGAGCTTCCAGGACATCAAGCCCATGCGTGAGCAGATCACGCGTGTCAAGCGCTACGAGCGCGTGCCCATGGTGCTGGTGGGCAACAAGGTGGACCTGGAGGGCGAACGCGAGGTGTCGGCGGGGGAAGGCAAGGCGCTGGCAGACGAGTGGAGCTGCCCCTTCATGGAGACTTCGGCCAAGAACAAGAGCTCCGTGGACGAGCTGTTCGCCGAGATCGTGCGCCAGATGAACTACGCGAGCGCGCCCGACGGGGACGCACGTTGTTGCTCTGCCTGCGCCATCCTGTAGGGCTGCGGAGTTGGGGAGGCGGAGGGGACTGGGACGCTGTGTGTGTGTGTGTGTGTGTTTGTCGATGTGCTTGAGTGGTGTGTGTGTGTGTGTGTGTGTGTGTGTGTGTGTGTGTGTGTGAGATCAGTGTTCTATACTTCACCCCCCCCTTCACAGGCTATCACCTTGCACATGCGAATATGAATATGTTTTCATGGACTCGGAGATGCCGAGTGAGGAGAGCAGTGTTTACATGGCAGGATACTTGAATGTTGTTGGGTTGCAACCCAGTGACTCCTCCCCCTGCCGCTCGGGTCCCGGGTACGACCTCTGGACACCATCAGGTCTTTATTCTGCTCATTATTGTTGTTGTTGCTGTCATTATTTTGCTCAAAATGTGTTGCAGGGATCCCTCCCTTGTGGGGGTGGGGTTCTGTTAGTACTGGATCTCGACCACAAAACCTTTGTGGACATGGGGTTGGACCCTGCCATCCTCAGGGGAACCGTGGACAATCTGGGCAGAAGAGCAGGGAGAGAGTGCCTCCCCGGGGGAGACGCCCGTGTCCAGTGCCTTCCACACTTAAGCTGTGAGCTCAGTGCCAACTGTGGCAACCGCGACCGCAACCTCCGGGACTGGTTCCCCCTGTTGACCTCAGGGTCAAGGACCGGACACGAGGAAGCACTGCCCCCCCCAAACCTGAGTGAGACCTTTTTCTAATGTATGGCTGCACTTTGATTGACAGCCATTGGTACCGTAATCTCCCCCCCCCCCACCTTTGCTTTGTTTATGCTTTTTGTTTTCTTGTTTTTTTTTCTTAATTTGCTGTCATGTTTCCATGGAGATTCTAACCTGACTGTAACTGATCTCAGAGCAGCAGCTCTCTGTCTGTTTCAGGACTTTTAATACAAGTTAATTTGTTTAAAAAAAAAAAAATTGCTCTGCCTGCCTGTATTTCCTGATGTCACATGTGTTTTCTGTGTGTGTGTGGGGGGCTGTTGGGAGCCACTATCTGTTCCTAGGAGCTCATTCTGCGATGAGGGGTGGGTGTGGTCAGACTGGGATGCCAGGAGCCCCCCCCCCACTATTGCAGTACAGGTGCCCTTTAACCTGCAGATGCGGCAGCGAGCAAGGTGTTGTGGGTTCGAGGTTCAGAGTTTTGTGCTGAGAAGGGTCCTGTGCTGCAGGTCTGTGCACTTCCTCTCCTGTCCTGCAGGGTGTGCTCAACTGGGTCTGGTCATTCCAGCATGGATTTTACCACTGTTTTTCAGCTTAAAAAGGCAGCACTGAGAGGTCACGGGCATGCTGGCGTGTGAGACAAAATATGGATGTGAGTTGCTGTGTCCTCGACTGCCGGTAGGCACTTACCTACAGAGGGGTGGGGTTCTACTACTGCTGGGGTGGGGACTGGCTGGGGGTGTCTTGCCTGTTCCAACAGGTCTCCATCTGCATCCTCACGGGTCTGTGTCAGCAGCACACGCTACTCTGGCATGTGTTGGGAGGCAGGATGTAACCCTTGCTGGAATGGGACTGCATTGACTACTGGGTTATTGGTTGATGTTCCAGATGGGGCCGAGCCATAAAATGCATAGTATTGCAGTTAATGTGGGGTCCATTGTAAGGTACCTTCCTGTTCTTGTCTTATCGCCATGACAATGTCACACCTGCTTGCTTACAGTTGTGCACAGGTCATGTGCATGTGTTCTCAGTCCAAGGGTGGGGTTATGTTCCAGTTTCTAGGGGGTCTCACAACTTGTCAGAACTGGTAGTGTTAGGATGCCCCCCATTGCCCATGCCAGGTCTACAGTGGTGCAGTCAGGTGGTGGGTCTGAACCCAGTGTGAAGGAAGTATTACAGCACCAAAGCTGACTGTGTGTGTGTGAGTGTGTGTGTGAGAGATAAGCTGTGTTGTAGGCAGTATGTTTGCTCTGCAATCACTTACACCACACTGTTTAGTTATGGAGACCAACACAGATGGTGTGTCCGAGTGCCGCAGCATATTTGGAGCACATCTCACTACAGATGGCGCCCCCGCATGGCAGGATGAAGCCCCAGTTACACAGGTGTCCTGAGGTGTCACCATGTGTGAAGGTGGGAGGGGCTGTGTTGTTTGCATGATAGAAGTGTCCCACTAGGGGGTGTGAGCCATAGTGCTGGGAGGGGGTCCACTCTTGCGCACTCTCACAGCCTTGTTCTCCTGGGAAACCCCTGGATTCCTGTCGTGTTTGTCTAGCTGCTCAGCCAACCCCGTAACAGGTCCCAACAATGCCGGCTGCAGGAATGTGAATGTGAAGGAGCACGTAGGGTGTCGCTCCAACACGCGTGTTCCTGTTGAGCTGCGCTGATCTGGTTCTGACCGCTCTGGTTTTCTGGGTACCTGCACAGCTGGGCTCCTGCCCACCAACATGCTACAGGAAATAAAGTAGGCACACTTCCTGTGTAGGGTGGGGTGGAGACCTCCAAGTGAGCAGCTTGCCAGGCAAGACGCGGGAAGAAGTGCGAGTTTCATATCCTCCTCAAACAGGAAGCACTGCAGCTTCGAGGTGCCAACATGGCTGCTGCTGGTGGCTCTGAAATCCTTCCCATCACTGTGGTGACACTGATACTAAAACTCACCACAACAACATACACTGCCAAGGTGTCCGGGTTTTGTTCTTAGAATGAGGTGGTGGACGTTGCAGTGATTAAAGCTCCACCTCTGGTAGGTTTCTGGCAGCTTCTTTTCTGTGTGTGTGTGTGTGTGTGTGTGTGTGTGTGTGTGTGTGTGTGAGACTCATGGAGATGATCTCACCTCAGGAAAGGTATCTGAATTGACTCCTCACCCTCATATGTGTCCTGGGATGAACGTCAGACCACAGACCTCCTGACCCTTCTTACCCCCAGTGTATCCTGTTTATAGTGAAATACCACAGTATTTATATTTTTCAATATTCTTCACCTGGAGGAACCCAGGAAGTGACATCACATGTCTTAGGGCTGCAGAAACAGGGCAGGTCTGGACTCTGGCTCATACCTGTGTCAGAACAGCAGGGGTGGGGTTTTCTGTTGACTCCCAGAATGCCTTACAGAGGAGGAAGTGGGTGTGAACAAACACATTTTCACTGATACCGCAGTGAGGACACAGGAAGGGGGTGGGGGCAGAGACATTGTCACACATACATACACACACACACACACATCTCAGGTAAACTTTGTGTTGCAGGCTCAAACCTTGAGCTGGTGCCCTGTGCAACTGCTGTGTGTGTGTGTGTGTGTGTGTGTGAGAGAGAGAATGAGCTCGGTCTGGGGTTAGAAGGAAGGGTGGATCCCTGTAGGACTTCCTGTCTTGCTGCAACTCAGTAGTGTTACTCTCTCTCTGTCACACGCGCGTGCACACCCTACTGCCCCAAACAGCTCAGCCACTAGAGGTCAGAGGTCAATGGCATCTTGATTTTAGTTTAGTCTGCAGCTCTGGTTCATTCCACATGTTTTATCAGATAGTCTTTCAGTGTTAAGCACGCTTCGCTTAGCAAACACACCGCACACTCAGCTTAAAGGTAGTTTAGTGCCAGAAGGGGGACATAGTGGTTGGTGCTACTGCCTTTGGGCCAGAAGGAGCTGGGTTTCAGTCCCACCTCCTACTGTTGTAGCATTGATCAAGTACTTACCCTGACTTAGTACAGTAAAATTACCCTGCTGTACAACCTTGAGCCCCTGATATCTCCCCATTCTACCTGTGGGACAGGGGACTCACCTTCTTACCACAGGATGTCGGCCATTTCCCACAATCCCCCGCAAACACCGCAGCGCTGATGTTATTAAGGGTTCTGCCATATGGGTGCAGGACTTTACCCTTGCAGTGACTACCCCCAGGGTGACTTCGGGGCTGAGGGGGGTCAGCAGGGGCTGTCAGCTGCTCTGTCTGGTCTGGGGGTGAGTTTTGAGCTTTTCACCTGTTACCCTGGCTTGGCTCCACATGGCTTTCCACAGAAACAAATGATGCTCACCTGTAGTACGACTCCGTACCTTCTGCTTGTTATACCGTGAGGGGCACAGATATAAAAAACGGCTATTGTAACGGAGAGAGAGAGAGAGAAAGAATTTGAATTTTTTTAAAAAGCCCTTTATTGGGTCAAAACATGTATTATCATAGACAAGCACAAACATAGCAGCTCGTTCACATATTACATCAGACAAACAAAAAAGAGTGACAAAACAAAAAAAACAAAATCAAAAAGCTAACTGCAAGCCGAGGGGGGATGAGAGAGAGAGAGAGAGAGAGAGAGAGAGAGAGAGAGAGAGAGAGAGAGAGAACGCAAACCCAAACCCTAGTGACACACTCAGTCTTTCAGGCTTTGGGAAGCAAAAGTTGGCTGGAGGGTGGCACCACTTTCTGTATGAACCCTTGCAGTTCAGGTTGATTTCTCCTCCATCTTTGCCTGGAAGTGGCGGTGGGGGCAAAAGTGCATCATTTTAAAACAAAACAGTGATGTGGACCCACTGCCACGACAACCTCAGAGTTACGAAAAAATGCAGGCCAGTTGCTTTAGCTGGTGGATCTGTGGTGGCGGATTGGCTTCCCAGGTGTTTCCAACCTGTGTGATTGTGTGAATGGGGTGTATGATGCGCCTCTGCCCAACACCTTAGTTTCCTGTAACCGTTTTCATGGGGGTGGCTCTGCTCTAGGACCAAGGGGCAGCCAGGTGCCCTGAGGAAGTGGGGCCCTGCCCAGAGGAGTAGGCCCCTTGCTACCTATCCCCACCATCATGCAGGCAGTGGTTGACAGGGAGAGGAGAGGCCCCTCCCTTTCTGCCCCCTCCCTCACACAGGAAGTGGTTGGCTTCAGCAAAGGTGAAAAACCTTCATTCACAACATCCTGTGTGTTTTATTCAGGCAAACTGTCTCCGTGGGGCCTTTGTTGCTTCTATTATGTCATTTACACTCCAGTTCACTGTGGCTCAGGTAACCACCCCCAGCCCCCACAGTTGCTTCATGCCTGCAAACATGGTGACAGAGAAACAAATTGATTTATTAATCTCCTAGGTGCTGTAGAACCACAGTTTGACCATCTTTCTAGGAGGACCGGTTCCTCACTGATGCTCAGTAATGTATGGCAAAATGGCAGGGTGTCCACTCAGTGTTGCCCAGGTATTGGCTGGGTGTTTATTCTATGTCAACCATGTATTGACCTTGTGTTAACGTGTTAACTGTATGTTGACTGCGTGTAGACTACGTGTCTGACCATGTGATCTGTGGTTGCCGGTGACACTGGAGATGTAAACCCCGAGCACCATTGTTCAGTCTCAGATAAAGGGACTATTTTCCCTATAGCCCCCCCCCAACTCCCTGTGCCACCATACCAATGCCCGGCTCGTCTCTGCAACTGAGGGACACACTGGATCACTTTGTCACTGAGTGTTAAGCTTTCAGCCCCCTTGAGGGAGAGGGCATTTCACAGGACCCCCTGCTGTGCCACATTGTCCAGTCAACACAATTGATAAAGACACAATGATATCCCCATGTGTGATAGATAGATACATAGATACATAGATAGATAGATACATAGATGTTTCAGGAGTGGACCAGTCAATGTCCTCTGCATTCTACTCATCGCTGGACCCCCTGTGGACTGTGTGATCTGAGGAACGAGGCCTTCATTCTGACATGTTCATCTGCGGCACTTCCTGCACCAGTTTTACATGACTGCACAAAAGTTTGTTTCTTGTAGATGTGAAAAAGAGGAAAAAAGACTTTTTTCAAGCATTGCCCCTGAGGCAGCAGAATGGAGTGTGTATGTGTGTGTGTGTGCGCATGTGTGTGAGGAGAGTGTGTCAGTCAGTGAGTCACTGCTGGATCGTAGAGCTGCAGCCTTTCATTAGGAACAGAAATAGCTGACTGCTCTTTGTCTGCAGTGTGCGGAGCACAGAGGGGGCGGAACTGTGCGGCCTGGAGACAGAGAGAGACTTTGCACCCGGCTGCTTGCACCAACCATGTGTGTATGTGTGTGTATGCATGTGTGTGTGTGTGAGAGAGGACATGTGGCCCTCAATGCAGGACAGCTCCTTGTGCCCTCAGCAACGGCGCCCTCTCTCCCTACTGTGTGGGTGCACAGATGAGCAGCAACAGCAGACTGCAGGTTCCGGAACTGTCTGAGGGCCAGATCGCCCACTGAAGTCGGGAAAAAGCAGCCAATGTTCAAATTCGTAATCGTCTCACATTATTAATACTGCAAATATACATTAAAAACACCCCTGTCTCCCCATCGCAAAGTGTGCCCCCCCATATCAGTCATTCATTCTCACCTTTGTTCTCCCAGCATGCCTTGCCGCCCTGCAGCTTGTGGACCAGTGCCCCCTATTGGCCTCCTTTGGTCATTGTAGAGAAAACAGCTTCAGTCTCTAAGCTGCCCTCGTTCACATGACAAACTGGACCTGTCTGTGTAGCCTGTATTTCCCCTGTGTCACCGTGTTACCGCAGTGGAGCATCACACCTGCCCCAGCTCCTGTACCAGTGTGTCACAAAGCGTGCACCAGGAGATTGTTGGTTTGAATCCAGACAGCTGCGAGATAAGTTACTGCTATGACTGTGTTCTTTTGGGTTCTGTACATGGTGTTTGACTGCAATGCAGAGATGGGCAACACAGCTGCACTGTGATGGTTTCATCAGAGGTGATGTCACACAGGATGGCCTCACGTTGGACATGTCCAATTCCCCCCCACCGATTAGACCAGCCATGACTGACCAACAAGTTTCGCATGACATCACACAGGGCCATAAAAAGCCAGCTGGAGTCTCACAACAAATGACATCAAATGGGACAACGTCTTTAAATTCATTGCCACTCCGTGGCCCCCCATGATACCAGACCTTCATGGCTGATGGGTGTTGGGGCTCTAGGAGGAACATCGCTGACATGGTGGCAGGAACAGGTGTGAAAATGCTCCATGTCACACAGCCTCCCCCATTCTGCTGGATAGGATCTGGGACACAGACACCAGGGGATGTGTCTCACACATCTCATTCCCACCCACTTGAGGCAATCTTTATCCAGTGACTCCTTGCTGTCCAGCAGAAGGTTTTGGTGGTTCAGCGTCTCATTCAGCAACACAGGGTGTGGGCCAGGACTTGTCCCCTGAGGGACCCTGGTCCAACACAGCTGTAGGAATGGGAGAAGTTACATGTTTTGCATGTTCCTCCCAGCAGTTAGAGACACCCTGCTGAAATTCAGCATCCTTTCAGCAAGTGTTTGTGATCTCATCCTCATCCCACTGTCACCTCACCACCTCATCCCCACAACCCCACAACCCCTCACTCCTCATCCCCCGTCCTGCTGAAATTCTTCCAGCAAGAAGACACACATTGGCTAGATGTGCACTTTTCCACTATTATGTCATTTGAGATCAACACAGATTGGGGCAACATGCACACTGCTGTGGGAAAGCAGGGTGCGCAGGATGGGGAAGCGCGAGAGTGAAGAAACAGCACATGTGTGATGCACCAAAAACAGCTTGAATCAGCACTGGACCCCAGTTCAACGTGCTTCCGGAAAGCTCGTTTCTCAACAACGCTGAACTGCGGTTGGGAGGAGGGCTGAAATGGCCATTGCTTTGTCACTGTCCCCAACCTGGACCCCCGTGTGTCCTGTCCCTCCAGCCCCCATTGGCATTCCAGAGCCACTGCAAGACAGATCTGATTACAGGAGGCCAGAATGCAGAGAAGCTGCTGCAGTGCATTGTGGGACAGTGGGAGGAACGCTGCATGTCAGCGGACTGTGGCCGCTTGGGGCTTGGTGCCACCTGCTGGGTTTCTACTCCGCCAACTGCAGATGTGTGGTTGATCTGCGTGACCCCCAGTGGCTCGAGGCTCCTGAGGTCTGTGGTTTCCCAACTTTGTGACCTAGTGTGACCTCACCTGTGACCCCGTTCCACTTTCACCCGCTGCCCCCCCCCCCCCCATGAGGTGCGGCTGCGGTCCATCTGTTATGGTCCCGAGTGCTCAGGTCTGCCATGACACCCCACTTCCAGGGGGGACGAGGACAGGGGGCAGGACAGAAATAGACTGCAGGCATGGTGACTAACATGGTAATTGCAGAGGTGGGCGTCCGACACACCATTGCTGGCAACCCCTCATTTGCCGAGTTCCTCTGCCATTTTTCCTCCTTCTCGCCGTGACGTTTCTGCTGCCGTGATCGCGAGGGGTGACAATCTGCCGTCATTTATTCAACCGTCTTCACTAATTTAAATATTCCTTAATCTCTGGAAAAGCAGCTGAGCGTCTGGGTTTCTTGTGAGCACTGAGGTATTTGAACTTTGTAAGGAAACAAACACGCATTAGGAAGCGTTACAGCGAGTGCTGTTTGAACCTGGGCTTCCTGGGGGGAGGGGGGGGGTCTGCTCATTTCGCCATAGACTTCCCACTCGGGGGAAGCTCCGACCACCACCCTAGAGTGGTTCGGCTTCCTGTCCGGAGGCTCCGCCCACAAAAGTTTGGGTGCCTGGTCTCAAGGAGGCAGGGGTTGTCTTTCCTCCTGAAGTCAAAATGCATCTTCCCACCATGCAAAGTGCTGGCTGACGCAGCTTTTCACTGTCAGTAATGAGCTTCCTGCGAATCGCTGCTGTGTGCAGAGCTCTGGCCTTCGTCTGCGTATCTTATGGAGAAACCTGCAGACAGCGTGTAGACGGACATGTCCTCTCCCAGGGGTTAGAGGTCACTGCCTGCATTGTCAATGCAGTGCAGTCGAGCGGCGGCTCGATTTCCATTTCTCTTTATTTCAAGTAGTTAGTGTGAACTGTTCCACTGTCACATGCAGCCATGTCAGAGGTGTGTGTGTGTGTGTGTGTGTGTGTGTGTTGAGAGGCACACCGGGGATCATTCTGGGCTATGAGACTGTCAGTGGGGGGGGGGGTGGTTCCTCAGCACCAAGCTTCTTCCTGTCCACTTTGATCTGAGCCGATTACTGTGGACATTATCCCTGTTAGCCTGACTGGAACGGGACTAAACACACACACACACACACACACACATGCCATGTTATGTATAGAAGGAGTTAGTGCACTCCCACTCACAAATACTAAAGTGTGTTTCTCTACTGGGTTTTGTCTCCTTGTACAGTGCTGCTCCGCCACTGTTGCTCACATCCACTAGGGGTCATCACCCATAAGGGGGAGCTGTCACTCCCACTCTGATTCCACCAGCACTTCTGTGTGTGTCTGCCATCTTCTCATGTTTATCACACAGATGTAGGCACACACTGTGTGTGTGTATTGGAGTGTTTTCATATGTGTCACAGTCAGCTACAGGTGTGAAATGAACCGCCACTTCTGACTGGCTGCTGACTGGACTCCTTGTTGCTGAGATCCTCACCTACTTCTGGGAGGGGGGTGTTGATAATAGGCTGATGGTTCTCAGATGCCTTGTTGTCACCGTGGGAACCGCACAGCATTGGGCCAAAGCTAGATCAAACCCAAAACCAATCCTCCACTAACCCCAGACTAGACCAGGATTAAAACAGGCCTGATGTTGGTCCAGTCCCAGGCTGGTGTTGTGTCACATCCCCCTCGAGATCCACAGCACATTCCTGTGAACATAAAGCGTCTCTGTTCTCCTCACCCCTCCGGCTCCGGGACCCACTGGTCAGCTCTGTGAGTCTGTAAGATGCAGTGCTGTGCTCCACAGTGAACACACACACACACACACTCACTTCCTGGCTCTGGGCTATACCCTCATGTGGAGGAGCTTCTGCTGCCAGTTCCTCATCTCAGCTGCTTTTTCTCCATCTGTGAGAAGTCAGATGAGTAATTAGATTGGAAAAGCGACCCCCCCCCATGCACTTTGACCCCCTCACGGGAGGCACGTTCGCACCTGGACCCCCAGTTAAGTGCATTCGGCCACAGCTGAGAAAAGTGACCTTTTTGCAGCACAACTTCCTCTTTCCCTCTGTGTTTCCGTGAGCAGAAATCAGTGCCGATAGCACGTGTGTGACCCTACGGAGCAGAGTAAGCCACGCGTTCAGCGTTCCGGTCTTCGCTCCTCACGAATATGACTGACGCCTTCCTGAGACCCCCCACCGAGGACAGACCCCTCCAGGGGGCTAATCCGAGTGGCCGGGAACAGTTAAGCAGCCGGATAAGAGGATTTTAAGGGGGGTAATTAGTCGCCTCGGTGGCTGAGCGACACTAACAGCCGGTGACCGTCCTGCAGTCAGGGGTCCCCGTGGCCTGCAGATACCCACCAGCCATGTTGCATGCAGAGAATTCCTAGCAAAAACCACGACAATTTACTTTACTAATTTTTACCAAAACATCTTTAAAATATACAATCTGTTATTTTTTCTCTCTTTGCGTAACCACCGTAACAGCGGTGTAAAATGGAGCAGCCCAGCCCAGCCCATGCATGTGTTTGTTTATCTGACACTTTTCTACAAGCAGCTCACGCTGATTTACCGGTTTATACAGCAGGGTTGTTTTTACTCTGCCAGTTCAGAGTAAGGACCTTACTGAAGGGGTGGGGTTCAGCCCAGGTCCTCTGTGCTTGAGGGTGCAGATCTACTCACCTCAGCACCTGCTGCCCCTAAGTACCGAATAGCGCTGCTGCTGCCAGAGGCAGAGAAGACTTGAAACCCCAGGCACACATGGTGCCGCAGGGAAGGGGCAGCAACACCACCCAGCCCCACCACAGCCTTTTTCGGCATGGGTCGTGGTGTGTGCACCTGCATGTGCTCACGTCTGTTATTTTAGAATTTCTTGGTATGCAAATGAACAGAAAGGAACACAGTATTCGCTGTCACCATTTAGAACAGCTAAAACTATTTTACATGCAGTACTGTGCCAATGCAGCACACACACACACAAAGAGCAGAGCTGCAATACCAAAGCACTGTTCTCCCCCTGCTGGCCGCACTCTGTGGCCTAATGTTTGCTGAAGCTGGAAGGTCTCCGCTGTACTCATTAGTTGTGACCCCAGGACCCTGCCGAGGACTCTTCGCTTTCACCTTAGGAGAAGAAAAGTCCCAGTGACCTCTGGGGGGCTCAGGATTCCACTGATCCTCAGTGCCGTCGTGGCCACCCTCCTCTCTGTGTTCTCTCACAGGAGTGTCCACGTGGTGCAGACTGTGGTACATGCGTGGTACAGCGTGTTCTCACTTCCACCCCCTCACCAATGTGTGTGACTCATTCCACTTCAGCAGATCTGAGATGGAATCAGGACATCATCTCTAGGGGGGTGTCCAGGAGCCCAGAGGAGGAAAGAACCTTAACTGGACCTGGAAGGAGAGAAGGAGCCAGAATTGTGTGTGTGTGTGTGTGTGTGTGTGTGTGTGTGTGTGTGTGTGTGTGTGAGACAGAGTGAGAGATACAGAGCGAGAGAGATAGAGAGAGAGAGAGAGATGTTCTTCAGTACTTCAATAGGTCAGTTTTAAAATAATTCCGTCTCTGTCTTTTCCTTGCAGCTGTGGACAAACACAGAATGTGGATCCCTGCTGCCCCCTACTGGTTGTGTGGAAGTGACCAAACGGACAATGCAGTGGTTTCGGGACACTGGACAGTATCAGCTGCGGTCAAGCTGACCCAATCCTGTGACACATATTGGTCTGGTCCTGCACAGAATCCTTGGATGTACCCCTGAGGGGCACAGTTCTTTTATTTGCCATGGCAACAGGAGCAACAACCGCTGGAACGTGTGCTGTGTGTGTCTCTCAGTGCAGTACGTGAGTGTTACATAACCACAACACCTACACACTCCATCAGCCACTCACCACACAACTGGCTGCTACCCCCCACCTGCAAAACCCACCAGGCGCATCCAGCACACAAGCTGTGAACAAAATCACACATCAATGTGCGTTCATGTCATCTACAATAAAGGCCAGAGTGCAGTTGTGCAGTAAGTCAGTTATCTTTATAACCCATTCATCGGTAATCATCAACCAAGCACCACATTAGTTGTTCTTGGAAGGAAAAAGGACTCAAGGTGTGTGTGTGTGTGTGTGTGTGTGAGGCTGAGCGACACAAACCAACATGAAATTAAAACACAGCAGTGAAGTGCAGCTGCGGTTTTTCCTCCTGTCTTTCTTTATTGGGGGGGTCATTCCTCTGTTTCTCTGCTTATTGTTTCTGTCTTTGTGTGTGTTTTGCTCTAAGGTTTAGATCACAGCACCATGCCAGCAAGATAAGCATGCCATTGTTGCCTAGCAACCGCGGCACTATTTGAAAGATCCTTGTCTGAGTGACGGGAGAGATTTTCTGAAACACAGGAATTTCTGTTCTGTCATATTTGCCCCTGCAGTGGAACCAAAGGTGCCGTTTTAAGGCAGTGAGAAGTGTGTGTGTGTGTGTGTGTGTTCAGTCACTGTACACCCCCCCCGTTGCCACCAGTGTTCAGCGTGACAAAAGTGTGGAATCTGTGTTAATTGATGGTTTGTGGTCGTCTACATCTTCTGGCTCAATCTCACACATGACAGGGGTGAGGACCCAGAAGAACCTCAGGCTTTAACCTTGTCCACACCTGTACTTTCTTGACCCTCTCCTGCCCACTGCCCTGGGGTCATGTGGGGACACGAGGCTCCAGCAGTGTAAAATTTCTCATGCAGCTTCATCTGTCATTTGTCTTCAGTCAGATTTCATGAGAATCTCTGATGTGGGTCTTGCTGATCTGATCCAGTCTGCGTGCCAACATCTGTGGGATGCTAACCCTCATCCTCAGTATCACACCTGGTCAATGCGGTGGGGAGTGCTGGGCTTGAAGGGAGAGGATGGTCTTTCCTGAGGGTGGGAATCAGCAGCAGCAGCAGCTTTGTGCAAGGTGGACAGAGCATCAGCAGAAGAGACCAACTTGCAGTCTGGTTGCACCGGGGTGAAGGAAGGAGAAAGGTGCCCATCGCTCGAACCCAGGAGCCATATTTGATGTGTGTTAGGGCTTGTGGGTGACTGTAGGCAAACATTGCTGGTTGTTAGCTTTATTAATAGTCATGTGCTTGTTAATGCTTGTTGGTGCTTTTAAATTCGCTTCTTAAGTACTTGTCAGCCCTGGTTAGTGCTTGTTAGTAAATCCTCAATCCCACGACCTTATTCAACAGCAGCCAAATGAAACACTTGTATTCCACAATCCAACAGCGGCTGCTCGGCCTCCAACGGAATTGCTGAGCCAATACTACCATCTGGCGGTGACTGTTGGTATGTCTGGCCACAATAATGGAAACGCGCCAACTGACCACTGGTGCGATGGTTACTGACAGCGAGGACGCAGGTTGCGGGTGAGTGCGACACGCAAGTCTCCTCTCTGCTCCGCTCATAGTGAAGCAGCTACGGCTGGGCATTCACTTCCACTTCACCTCCTGGAAAAGCTTCGGAGTCTCAGTGTGAGCAAAGCGCCTTGGTACTGTTGCCCTCTGGTGGTGGGATGGAGACAGTACTTGTACATCAAGGGTGTACATTTGGCAAATTCAGTAATAAGAAGCGTAAGACAAATATGAAATGTAATGGTTTTGACCGGCAGTGTCACCGTGTGTGTGTGTGTGTGTGTGCTGTCCTCCATCCATCACACTCCGTCAGGTCCGTCTTGTTTTGTCACTTTATGCGAGACTTTCTAGGAATTCTCTTCCCATGAACGTGTTGTTTTCTCTTTCATTTCCCCTTCTTTTCATTCCCTCCTCTCATTAATGTTGACACATTGACTGTTACTTTTATTTTTATTTCTTTCCCTGCGACAATGGCAACACCGGCTGACAAAGACAATAGGAAACAAAAACAGAAATAACTAACAGGGCATCCAGAAATGATCCGGTGGGAATAACAAATGTTGATCACAAGAGTAAATAATTATAACTTAGTTATTTCACATTTATGAAAATGAAGCTCATGGGTCTTTCCGCGTTTTGGGAGAATTATTATTGTTAACAGTAAGGAAGCAACACATTTCATTGTCGTGACACTGCAGTGCTGCTGTTATTGTTCATATGACAAATAAACTTGAAACTTAATTATTGTCGCCCGTAAGAGGAGGAAAGCGCGGGAAGGGACAGGCAAACACCGGTGCACCAGCAGGTGGCGCTACGCGTCCATTTCAGCCTCATCCTGCAGCGATTTATTGCGCAGGATAAACTAAATAAAGAGTCAAAGAGGACAGTTATTTCCATGTACAGTACAGTGAAGAGGAGCCGCGGTCCCCAGCCGTCCTCACCTCTCAAGGTCCATGTCCATCAGTCCGCTGATGTCGCTGGACTCGGGTCCGTCACAGGATGACGTCAGCCGATCCCTGGGCCCCGCCTCCTCCTGCTTCTACTCCCCCCTCCCGGCCCGGCCCTTTGCGCTCCCGGTCGCGCAGCAGCGCAGGTCGTTGCGGGACGAAGGCGGCAGAAAGTCGGGATTTTACCGCGATTCCAACGCAGAGGGATTTACTCACTTTTCTGATGATCCGTGTGTTCGAACCAACAACCTTCTGCGGATAACTTTGCTTTTTTCAGCGGATAGCGATAAACCGAGCATAACTTCGGCACCAGGAACGAAGCACTTTCTTTCTTTCTTTCTGTCTCTCTCACACACACACACACACACACACACACACACATGCCGACACCTTGAGCCTCGCACCGCAGCCGCCTTCGCCATGGATGGTGGGAATGAGGTGGACTTGTCCAACAACAACATCGCCCCCTTGTGGAAGCGGCGCTCCGGAGACGAGGTGGCCCCCAGGGGCCCCGGCGCCTGCAGACCCAGGCCAGTGAGCTACCAGGTGGGCGGCGTCCTAATGACGGACTTCCCGGTGGAGGACAGCAGCCCGTGCAGGGGGTCTCCGGGCACCGCTGTCCTCAGGCATGTCCTCAGCGCGCCCGTCCCCCGGAGCCGGGTGGTGCGGAGCATCAGCAACGGACGCTTGTCCAGAGGTCAGGCGGGATTCTGTGCAGGTGGGATCGGACCTCCCAGTAGCGACCCTGCGGCTGAGAAACGCCTGTCCGGCCCCGTGGCCCTCGTCTCGCAGACGGACCAAATAGTTTTTGGCTCAGCTCCTGAGACCCTGGACCCCATCTGGAGGGATCAGAACTCCCTGTCTGCCCTTAACAACAACCACCTGTGGAGCTTGAACCCACCACCCAAAGACCAAGAGGCCTCGCCCACCCCACAGTCTCCCAGCATGTCCTCCTGTTCCCCAATGTCCTGCACCCCCTCGGACCCGCCCACACCTACGAGCCCCCCCGCAGGGGAAACCCTGCACCAGGGTGCAGAAGGCAGGGCATCTCCTGGCATCGTGTTGAGCACCAACAGCCTGGTGACGCTCAAGATGGGCACCCAGCAGATCATCCCCAGGGGTCTTGTCTCCAACACACGGCGCAGCAGGGCTGCTAACCAGGCTGCTAACCAGGCCAACCTGGCTGAGCCCCCCAAGAGGGTTCCGCGGGCACACAGCATGGTGGAGACAGGGCCCTTTTTCTCCACAGGAGGGGACAGTGGAGAGGACGTCCCGGACGGACCTGGGGCCCTCTGTAGGGGGCTGCGATCCACGTCATACCGGCGCGCCATAGACAGTGACCTCCAGAACAACAGCAAGTTCCACCGCCTGTCTCAGCCGGTGCTGCGAGACCTCCAAGAGGAGAAGGATCTGCCGGCTAGTCCCGGGAAGAGCCGGGTGGGTATGGGTTCCAACCTTGCTGCCTTGGGGTGAAAGGTCAGAAGGCGTTGTGTTAAGCCTACTGAGCTGTTTCTCTGCTGTTGATGCACTGGAGCCCAAGCTATACTGTGATGACCCCTCCCCCTCTCCCTCTCCCTGCAGGCTGTGGAGAGAAGGAAGCCTCTGCCCACTCAGAGGACGTTCGACAGCCATGGTGAGTGGCTCACACGGGACCTGGGCCTCAAACCCAAAGCCTGATGGAACCATTGTGATCCACCATCTGGTTGAATTTTGCACTCTGGACCTTTCAGCCAATCGTAGCTTTTTGTTTGTTGTTTGTGTGTCAGTTTGTTTATTCTTATAGTTTATTTTTCCTTAACCGGTTGTTTGACATAGAGACAACAAAGAGCAGGACAGTACTTCCTGTTCACACTATGTGTGTGACCCGTGTGTATGACCTGTGTGCTGCTCTGTCTGCCAGATGAAGAGGTTCTGTACCAGAACTACCAGGAGAAGGCCCTGCATGGCGACTCTGATGAGGATGCTGAGCCCAAGGGGGTGGAGCCTGACAGGGGAATTTTGGTGCAGTACCGACCGGGCCGGACCTCTTGGAGCCAGCTGAGCGTGGTGAGGGATGGTGGCTGGGGGGACATCAGTTCTGGTCCTGGGTTCAGATGCTGGAGGATGGAAGGTGGGGGTTAGTGGGGGTTGAAGTGGGGGGTTCCGACTGCCCTATTGCGTAACGCGTCTGGCAGCACAACCAGGCAGGAATGTGAGTTGTTTTCTACTCGGCTGTTTCTTCCTCCCACTGATGATCACAAAATGCTGCCAACATCTGTGTCTGCTTAGCATAGCGCCCCCATCAGGTGGGGGGTGGGGCGGGGGTGAAGGAGGTGGCCTTATGACTGCAGTGTGACACATTTGATCGTTAAACCAGGTGTTTATGGGAACGCTGCCCTTTCACTTTCCCGTGCCCCTTCAGTGTCCTACCTGTGTGGGAGTGTGACTCTGGGGTTTCCCTGCAGGTGCACATCTTTTCCTCCTTCCCTAAGTTTTTGGTGGGTCTCGTTGATGTTCTCTTGCCCTTGGTGGTTGCTGTCCTGCCTGTCAGCATGTGTGTGTTGCGCTTGTTTGCCAAAGGAGTTGGGTCAGACTGGGGTAGGGGGGTAGGTTGGGAAATGGTTGAGGAGGACAGTTTGAGGGGGTGATATATGGACTCAAACAGGTCAAGGGTACATTTCACAAATCACCAAGTTCACAAGTAGTGCGCATCTGCCCTATGTGAGTTCCACCCGTACCCCGTTTAGAGCCTGGTGTACAGGTGTTTCGGAGTTTGCTTGCTTGCCTAGGGCACTAATCCTGCTCCAGACCGGAGCTAGAATGTTCCGGTCTCCTCCTTAGACCAATGGCACATACATTCATACATTTATTCATCTGACACTTTCCTCCACAGGCATATACAATGAGGTTGAACAAAAGTACCAAAGTACAGCCCACACTGGGTTAAGGATTAACAGCACATTTTCAGGCAAAGTTCAAACACACAACCACCTGAGAGGGCACGCACGCACACACACAGACACGCTCATGTATTCATAGACTTTGTATTTAAATAAACGTTTATGTGATCTGAAGCGGAAGCCCTTGTATCCCCGGTAAATGTTTGTGCTCCGTTCTGTCCAGGTGAAACAGAGCGGCGTGTGTGAGACCATGACTTCTGAGGAGAGGAAGAGACAGGAGGTAAAGGTCAATGGTTGCCACAGCTTGAAACCCCCAGTAAGGACTGTGGGGGTGGGGTGGTTTAGAGAAGGGGGGTGGGGTGTGACCACTGTCCGCATTGTGGGAACTGGCCGACTGGCCGCTACTGCATAGCAGCCTGAGAAGCAGCTCAGCTGTCTGCCTGCATGGGCTT
Organism: Heterotis niloticus; assembly: GCA_018136845.1. NCBI lineage: Eukaryota > Metazoa > Chordata > Actinopteri > Osteoglossiformes > Osteoglossidae > Heterotis > Heterotis niloticus. Next base: position 33,343,096 of record CM030893.1, read on the forward strand.
GAAGTTCAGCCAATGTCTGCGGCCTCATGAAAGTACTGAAGGAAGAGCAGCTAAGAAGGATGAGTAAACCCTGGGAAGGCGGGAAGCAGTGGTTTGTGGGTTTTGCAGTTGACCACACGTAGCGTAAACAATAAGTCGGTGGAGAGACAGTGACGAAGGTGCCTCTGAGGGTTGGAGGGGAGTGACTGTGCTCTGTCTCTCTCAGGCCATCTTCGAGCTCATCTCCTCAGAGCACTCGTACCTGCACAGCCTGGAGATCCTCATCCGCATGTTCAAGGACTCAATGGAGCTCAACAACACCATGACCAAGATAGACAAGCACCACCTCTTCTCCAACATCGTGGACGTGTATGAAGCCAGTAAAAAGTATGTCCTGTGTTTTTACCTGAGGAGAGGGAATGTCCTCTCTCTGTGTGTGAGAAACGTGTCAAAGTTGCGTGATGCTTCCTGTTTATCTTCCTGGAAGCCAGCGTTGTTGGTGCTTCCTGCAGGAGGCTTTCACCCTCATGTTGAGCTGGAGTAGCACCTGTGTGCTTGTGATACCTGAGGCCCCTAAACACCTTGATTCGACCTTGGTCTCGATGCCCAAGAATGTCCTTCTGCCTGTTGGTTGTGGAGGAATCTTCAGCCACTGTGTTCCAAGCAGAACCGCCCTTTTACTGCTGGGGTTGCAGGCAGTGTAGTGCTTAGAGCTCCTTCCTTTGGACCCGGGTTATGGGTTTGTATCCCACCTTGTGCTGTAGTATTTACCCAAAGTTTCTCCATTAAAAAGTCCCTGTTGTATAAATGGGTAAATAATTATAGGTAGTTGAACAGCACAAGTGTCAGATAAATGAATAAATGTTAGCTTCAGCGTGCAGTGTAGGAGGGAACAAGGCAGGGAGACATGTAACGCACTTCCTTCATGAATCCGCTGTCACAGGGTAAAATGCTGTCCCTTGAGTTCCTCCTCCCCATGAATCATCGGTGAACATGGTCCTCCTTGGTTCCGTGGAAGCTGTGTTGTCACTGAATTTCCTGTAAATGGCAGCTGTGGGTGCCGAAATGAAAGCATGAGAGTGTGAAGGTGGTCATCAGTGTGTGAGCTGCAGCACAGCGGGCGTTGGCTTGGATAGTTTGTTTGCGTTGTGTGTGTGTGTGGGGGGGGTGTCAGGGCATGGTCTGCCATCATTCCTAAAGGCCAAGTTGCTGTGCTGCTGGTTGGGAGTGAGAGCATCAAGAGGGGAGCTGCCTGCTGTCTGGCGTCACCGCTGCAGAAGGGAAGCTCAAGTCTGGTGGTCTCTGTCCACTTTGCAGTGAGTGCTGGGGGACGGGGAGGTCCATTTACCCCAGAGTGAACCCCAGCATCTCGTACCTTAGCTCCATACTCGGCACTTGTTGACCTCCAGCATGTTGGCTGTGTTGGCCTCATACCTCTGAGAGAACTTGTTGCTATTTCAAGATGGACGTACATAGCGCAGTGTGGGAGAAGACTGTGGGAAAGTGACTGGGAGCACAAAGAGACTTTTGGTTCTGTTCCTGTACTCTGCAGCCCCCAGAAGTTTGGCTCAGGGAAGTGCGTGACCTTGAGGGTGACTTCCTGCAAATGGGCTGACAAGGCCAACAAGTGGTCTCACTCCCAGTGAGCTGCAGATACGGGGCAGACCAGAGCCCATATCTCACTGGGACTGCAAAGTGTCCATCAGCAGCGACCCTGTTTCCTGAACTCTTATTTATTTTGTTTATTCCTGTTTTGCTCTGGTTCTGGCGGTGCAAGAGGAGGTGCAGGCCTGTTCTCAGCAGGGTCTCACCTGCTGGTATTACCTTCCCTTGCCTCCTGGGAGATGACCGAGGGGCTGATGTGTGTGCACAGCATGGGGTTACTTACATCATCTATGGTCAAATACTGTGAGTTGAAATCCACATACAGGGGTGGGTGTGGTTGGGTGAAGATCACCCAAGGGTGTTTTTAAGCTGTCATTGAGTGTCTTCCCTGGTAGTGATGGAGGATCTCACATGGGAAATCTGGATGAGGGAGATACGGTTTGGCCGTGGTCCATGTGAGCTTGTGCCAGTGTTGGCTTTTGTGCTTAAACAACACAGGTCTCTGGGTGTGGGGCCTCAGTGCCTGGAGCTCAGGCCTTGTGTGTAAACACTGCTGCAGCCTAACATGTTTAATTAAAACCATGCATGGCCTCTGAGAGAGGTGCATTGTGGGACACAGATGTTGCCAAAAGAAGAGGAGGAGATGAAACATTGCTTTCTGTCTTACACACACACACACACACACACACACACACACAAGAAGATTTAATGAGAACATGAACACACTTATTTTTCTCTATTGCTTTAAGGCCAGCAGCTCCTTGGGTCTAATTTGAGTCCATCTTATTGTCCACCCTGGCCACTGGCACCATAGTGGTGGTGTTGGCTGTCTGCAGGTGGATGATCTGGAGTGAACCAGCACATTCTGCAGCAACTGCAGCCTAAATTGTAGCTGACTCTACCTGTTGAGGAAGCTCCGGTCCTTCAACGTCTGGAGGACCATGTTGTCTATGTTCTGTCACTCCGTGGTGGGGAATGTTGTCCTTTATGCAGCGGTGTGCTAGGGCACTAGGGTGAAGGCAGCTGATGCCAATAAACTGAACAAGCTGATTAAGAGTGGTGGTTCAGTTCTGGGGGTCAATGAGGAGGATGCTGAGGAAATTGCTCTGCAGCATCTTGAACAACTCCTCTTACTCCCTGCATGCCTCTCTAATTCAACATCGGGGCTCACGCAGCAAAAGACTTACTGCCCCCACGTGCAGGACTGAACGCTGTAGGAGATCCTTTCTCCCTGTGGCCATCAGACTTTATAACTCCTCCCCTTTCTGTATGGAGGGCTCCTAGGCATCCTGTCTCCACTTGAACTTTTCCTCTAACTTTTGTCCTGTACTTACTTATATAATTAAATATAATTCAATTAAATTTTATTTATTTATTTAAATAAATAATTTTTTATTGACCATCTCTTACTTTCTGTCTTGTGGCACTGAGCATATGGTAGGCATAAGAGTTTCCCTAGAGTCAATAAAGATTATCTTATCTCATCTTACATTCAGCCTGAGTAGAGATTGTTGCTGTTCTTTGGCACCTACAGAAGGTGTGTGCAGTCCTCCCATGTCTCTTCCAGTTTGGTGAGAAGCCATTTCTGTTCCAGTGGCTATTTCCTTAGCACTTGCTGTTGACTGCCGTGTACATTTCTGCTACATCAGGCAGCACTTGCTTGGTTCTCTCTGGCTGCAGAATCCTTTGGCACTTCATGTTTATTTTGTTTTGTCCTCTTTTTTGTATGCTCCAGACCTGTTTCTACCCACCTGTTGTTCAAATATCATTCCTAAGTATTGCGAATATTCAAGACACACACTTTTGCCCTACTTCCTATCTCCGGATAAAGGAAGAAGGTCATATCTGAGGTACTGGATGAAAACCCAGTGAATCAGAGAGTTTCACTGACACCTTCAGGACGTACAGTAGGCCACAAAACTCTCAGGAGAGCTTCAGAAACAGAAGGGTAACTTCTGGAGATTTGAGTCAGCCGTCATCAACATGGGCTGGAAGAGTGACCCCTTCTTGTACACCCACATGAGAACAAGAGCAGGTGGGCTATTAGCCTGTCATGTTGCTGAAGACCAAGGTCTCCAATATCTCAGTTTTGGGTCAGAAAGTGCCATCAGTCCTGGCCTTAAGCAACATCCCTGTCGGCTGATCCTGATGCGTGGCTGTGGTTCCCTCGGCCGCTCCTGGCTTTGAGCTGGAGTGTGAAACTGTGGTTGTGAGACACTTTGGTGATGTACAAGAAATGTCTGATATGTCCCCTGCCCTGCTCTCTTTGTCCACACAGGTTCTTTAAAGAGCTTGAGGAAAGGCACCACAGGAATGTTGTCATAGAGGACATCAGTGACATTGTGGAGAAGCATGTACTGACCTTTGAGCCCTACGTGAACTATTGCTCCAATGAGGTGTACCAGCAGCGTACACTACAAAGACTTATGTAAGTGCTGGGATGTGTCTGAAGCCCTGAGTCTTGCCCCCTTCAGAACAACTGAAAAAAAGCACACACTGCAGTAGGGAAGGTCACCATAACTTGGTGACTTGGGGCCAGTTTTTCTGTCTGATCTTTTGTTAACATGCTGTTATAATCCCTGGGAAGCACCAAGAATCCCACCTTCAAGGAGGTGCTCGCCCGTATTGAGTCCCACTCAGACTGTGGAAACCTGCCCATGAACTCCTTCCTCATCCTGCCCATGCAGCGGGTCACGCGGCTACCGCTCCTCATGGATGTGAGTCTCTCTCTAGTGGGCCTTCCACACTCCTCTGTGTCACAGTAAAGCTCAGGATCAACACACATGATGAAACCATCAGAAGAGTTCAGAATATGTGTCTTGCACAAGGGATCAGGGTTGTAGCAATGAATAAAAAATGAGTTGGGAAGTAATTTGTTTTTGCTGACTTTCTCACAAATACAAACTGTCTCCATGGTGACCCCCGAGGCCTGCAGTCATACTGGGTGAAATGTCAGCCCTCCTTCTCTCTCTTGCTCACACCGAGAGGACACTTTTTCTGTAGCTTCCTAATGCTGTGAAACCAATGAGTTGGCCTCGAAAGGGCTGACATTTGTGTTTACAGTATCCGCTGTTTTATTTTCTGTGTATGACAGGGATGAATCCAGCTACTGAGTAGCTTTGTATTAATTACTCCTTTGCTCCTTCTCTTCCTCCAGGCCATCAGTCAGAAGACACTCAAGGACTCACCCCAGTTCCGAACCTGTAAGCGAGCCCTTCAGGCTGTCAGCAAGGTGAGAGGAACAAGTCCAGGGGTCAGTTATAGTCTTGGAAAGCACACGTATTAGGTAACGGGTAACAGACCAGGACTGATCTGCCAGCCCTGCAGGACCTCTACACCCAGTGGTGTAAGAAGGCCCATAACATCTTGAAGGACCACAATCACCCCGACCAAAAACTATTTTCTTTGCTCCTGTCCGGAAAACGCTTTAGAAGCATTTAGACGAGAACAACCAGGTTCCGGGACAGTTTTTTCCCCCACACAATAAGGCTGTTGAACCACTGACCCCTTCTTTGGACAGTGAGATACTATCAGTCAGAATCTGTCTGTATGCCCTTATTGGTGTGTGTGTGTGTTGGTTTGGCTGTTGTTGTTCATTCGTTTGCTATTTCTTGTTCACTAACTTTTAATTTATTTACATCTTATTCCTTATTTATTTTTCTTAGTTTCATTATTTATTATTTAAATTTCTTATATCTTATTTATATATCTTATTTGCTGAGGATGCCTGGAAGCAACACTTTTCATGGTCACAACACTGCTATGCTGCTGTTAGTGTACCCATGACAAATAAACCCTTGAAACCTTGAAACCTAATTACACTTTGCTGTGTGTATTTGTGTGTGTGTGTTGTGTACAGCTGGTACGTCAGTGCAATGAAGGAGCACGGCGAATGGAGAGGACTGAGATGATGTACACTATCAACTCGCAGCTAGAATTCAAGATCAAGGTAGGAGATCTCTAGTGCGGCTGCTGAGATGTCAGAATAACCATAGTAATGCAAATGGGAAAAAACTGTGGCAAAAATATGACATTAAAATGATGGGATTTTGTGGCTTCCTGCCGCTTCGATGGCAGCATGGATGGCCATACATAACAGAGACAGAGCATAACTCTTCCTTGTTGCCGATCCAGTGGGGACCAGTGGTTAAATCCAGGAGCAGCTCTAGCTTGGTTCCGGGTTCTTCCAGGCCTCTCCCAGTGTTTAGTTGAGGACAGAGAGGTGGACACATTTCCTCATGAACCAAGCTTCTGCTGGAAATTAAACTGGCTGGTAATGTTTAGGAGAATCCTGCTTGTGAAGTGCACAACATTTTTCTGGAAGGGGGAATGTCCCTCTCTGAGGACCATGGGCTGGGGAAAGTTTGAGTCACACATAATTTACTGAAGAAATGTTAATCCTGCATTGGACAGCTGTTCCTCAGCTATGAAGAGTGTGTTTCTCAAGGTGAACACTATATAGGTACTCCTCTCTCTGAGTCTGTGTGTTTGTTTGTTAGCTTAACATTTGTTCCTTTTGCAGTTCTCTTACTCTTGTCTCTGTGAATCCTCCCTTCAGCACCATTGTTCCACCTCTGCTGTGTAAAATCAGCACGAGCATTACTTTGGACCTCAGGCAAAGGGGCTTTTGTTTGAGAAGCTGTAAAACCCGTAATCTGATTTTCTCCGCATGTTTCTACAGATGTCTCTGCTCAGTTCTGTGTTGGTTGCCTGGTCTCAGGCAGGGGCTGTGGGGTTGTTGTGGTGTGGCTTTAGCTGCCAGTAAGGTCAGCAGGGGTCAGCACTCCAGCAAAGGCCAGTGAAACCTGGACCAGGGAGCATAGTGTCACAGAGTGAAGGGTGACAGGCAAGAGCTTCTCTCTCTAACTGCACAAATGGGAGGAGCAGACCACCTCCTTAGTTCTGCCTGGTATCTGTGGCATCCTGTGGATATCAGGGCAGGCCTGCCTCTCCCACACATGCACGTAAGCACATACGGGACCAAGAGCTGTGTGAGAATCTGGTGGTGGCCACGCATGTAAGCAGATGTTTGAAAGCCATATGAGCGCCTTCAGCAGGCAGGCCCTGGGGGAAGGTGCTGCTCTCTCTCCATCCTCTCTTCCTGCACATCTGGATTGCTAGGTGAACCTGTGCTTGCTAACTTAATAAACTAGTTAGGTATTAAAATTGTCATGTACCAAACAGCTAGGGGCTGAAGAGTGTGTTAACTAATTGTGTGTCATTGCAGTGGTGGCCACCGGCAGGGATGCTTGACTGACATTCCTCTCCTGCAGTCAGCACATATTTCATTAGTTGTGACTGTCTCCCTGCCTTCCCCACTAGGCCTTCCCACTGGTGTCCTCATCACGCTGGTTAGTGAAGAAAGGAGAGCTCACGGCCTTTGTGGAAGACAGCAACCTCTTTATGAAACGCACCTTGCGCCAACATGTGTACCTCTTTCTCTTCAACGATGTCCTCATTGTCACCCGTAAGAAGAGGTGGGTGATGTCATCTGGCCAGACTGTCCTGTGTGTTTGTCCATCCGATCCACAGGCCAGAGGTTGTGATGTTGAATGACCAACCTGTTGAACCGGGTCAGTGCCAAGTGTAACCATAAGTGCTGTGTCAGGCAGAGTAAAGTGTGGGTTTGGCGAGTTTATTGACACGGTGCAGCATGTGTAAAGTCCATGCTGATAAAGATCCTGGAGATGTTGTGTCCAGAAGACCTGCCAGAAAGGAATGTGAAAGACATTCTGTTGTTGCCGGGGTCCTAGATCTTCGTCTTCTCTGTTCAGTCTATTGTGGAGAAAGCAGGGTCCCTGTGAACATTGTTCTCCCACAGGGGCATCACATGCTTCTCAGCAGGACCATGCTGTTGCTTATATTTCTTAGAATTTCTTAATTTTTTTAAACCTAATGGCTGTGGGACGACCAGATGAAGGATAGTCTGTCTTACAAGAGGGTCAAGAGGAGACCGAGTTCAACGTAAGATGCATGTGTTGTTTGAATAAAAGTCAGTTAAACAAAAGTGCTGTACAATTTGTTACAATGTGCATTTTGGGTGCTCAGATTCCTTGTAGAAAAGTACACAACAGTATACTGAATTGTGTATATATTGTGTGTACTCAAAAAGTCGTATTTTGTGCTTTACATGGGTGTTTATTGAGGCTGTGGTGAGGTGGCCCACATCTTCTGTAAATCATTAATAAGATCCCGTGTGAGTCCTGCAGACACATTCCAGCACTGGTTCTCCACATCATCCTTCCATAGTGTTTTTACAGAATTCCAGTGTAAATCCAGCTTCCTGAGTTCCACCGCTTTTGCACCCGGACCCACAGCTGTGCAGCCCAGTAACAAAGCAGTTCTGGATTGTTACACTCACTGTTCCTTTGAGACCTTGAGAAAAATAACAGCACGCTATCTTCTCATGGTTGCTCTCTGGGTTTGGGACAGTTATGTAACGCCTGATAATGACCAGCTGGCTCCCTCTCAGCACAGCTCCCAGGAGCTTCTGGGTTTTCTTCATGTAACGGTTCTGTTATGTTCTTGGGTTCTGTTCTCCGACTAGGAGGAATGAAACACATTTACTGCAGTTTTCAAACCGGCTGTTTCCAGAACCCACACATGACACGGACTTACCAGTTTTCTTCACACAGAAAAAAGTACATAATCCGGTGTCCATGACAGGTGTGCTGTAGATACTGTGTGGAGGGGTCCTCAGCTGGATCAGGGTTCTAGGATCTGTGACCAGGCTGGACTGGTTCCTGGCTGTCTCATTTATTCACATGCCACAAAGGGGTTCCACAGATCACATCTGTTTGGGGGTTGTAGCGCACTGGCCTGGTTCTTCTCACAACTATCCCCTAGAGGAAGGGTGGGGGTCCCGCTCAGGGTCCTCCCCTGCAGTGGAATGGGTGTAAATGCCATTCCACACATTCCTGGGGCGACTGCGTCACTGCAGTCAGTTCTTCTGCTCATTGAACACACAGCTTGTGTGAATGTCAGCCACAAGATGGGATCTAGGAAAGGAAGTGAATGACCCAGTGTCCCATTCCTTGTGATACTAGGTGTTGCGGTCAAAGGTCACTTATACTTATTTGCTGCCTGCTGTCCACAGTGAGGAGAACTACACAGTGTTGGACTACACCCTGCGGGACCAGATCCAGGTGGAGCTGTGCCAGGCTGAGGAGATGAACCTGTCCCCAGTACGGGCACCCAGTGCCATGCTCAGCTCCCGCCAGCCCTCTGCTGCTCACCTGTTCCAGATCAGGTTCCCAAGTGCCCGATCTGAGAAGGTGTCCATGGTCCTGGGGGCGGAGCAGCTGTAAGTACCCACTGACTGCTCTCTGTCACCTTCTGGCATCAGAGGTTCAATATGTGACCAAAACTCCGTATTTAAATGAACAAACATGAACATAAAAAGAGGAACCATGAAGGAAGTTCTGACACAAACACACACAGGTGCTGTAGTTGCTTCCAAGATACCTGAGGGACTGCCCCCTCGCCTGAGTCCTGTGCTTTAGTGAGGAGAGGAAGGAGGGGAGTAATGTGTATCCTTTCTATGTTCTTGCTCATCTGAAAGTCCTGTTGGGTTTGTGTGAGGGCGGGTGGTTCAAAATGGAGTTCATTTCACCTGGTAGACCTAGGGAGGGACAGTGGTCACATCCTCCAAGGGTTGCACTGCATGCCTCTGAAGGGAATGCATAACACTATCTTTTAAACAACATTCTTACGTGCTTCTGACCTGTCTGCTCTATCAGCAGCTTCATTCTTACCATGATTCACATTCCAGCTTCCTCCCTGCTTCCCATTTCTAAATAGTGAAACTACATAGAAGAGCATCAGTGGTGGAGAACATGCAGATTTATTCCAGAGTGTTCTTCACGCCCTCTACAATGTTGTGGGGTGAGGCCCCTTAGCTGGCAACACTGTACCTCACTTTCCATTTTGGTTCCAGTTGTATCTGGCTACAGTTAGTCACAGATACAATGCATCACACACTTGTTCCGATTTCCTCCCTGATGGGGATGTTTCAGCACGGAACTGCTCGTGTCAAACCGGTATTGCTGCTGCTGCTTGAGAAAGGTATGAAATCCTCTCAGATGCGCTTCTAGTTCCCAACATATGCACTAAGGTGTGGGCACACGTCATGGTGGATAGTGCTGTTTGGCATTACAGGAATGCTGCTCATATTGTGTTTATGTAGAACAGCCAAGCACAGTTCCTTGTCACAGTGTGTGCTTCTCTACCCACACAGATGCACACACACTCCTGCCCCCTCTGTGATCAGTACAACAGCATGTTCACATTTTGCCATTTGGATGTTTTGAAACAAATTATTTTCCTGAATTACCTTACTGATAGCACGCAATTATTCCCATTATAGGCCAGTAACAGCTTTAATTTTGTACTTCAGAGTAGAGCTTTTAACAAAGTTTATATATATATATATATCTTTGCTGTAAGCATGGAGTTGAAAGTATGCAGGAGCCCTGGAACACAACCACTCCCTATTCTGAGCTGCACAATAGAGGAATTCAGACAAACACATGGCCCAGTTTTGGTTTCTCTGCCACCAAAGGGTTTGTTTTGCTGGCATCGGCTTAGGAGGTAACCTTACCCGGCATCTACTTGGAGCTTGGGAGTGTCTCACTGGGGGCACCTGTGGGAACACAGGGCCGTCCTGTTCTGGACCACATCTCGGGTTTCTCAGCATTCTCACCTGGAAGAAGTGAAACTTCTCCCCAGTGCCACTGACCAGTTTCATTGTGTGGGTTGGGGAGCTGGGAAGTCCCCCCGAGTCCTATGTGCCATTCATTGTCATCTTTTGTCCTTTTGCTCTCATTTTTGGGGCAGGAATGAGAGAGCCCGGTGGATCAGTGCACTTGGACAAAGCAGCAGTGACAGGAACGCTGACAAAACCGGTGAGTCCCGACCCCGCCTTCTGGTGGTCAGTTGGCGCAACTACACATTTCCTGCACGTTTTCCAGTTTTTACCAGGACACGTGATGCGGGGAAATATACGGACAGCTCGTTTTTTATGGGTCCGAAGCCTCAAATTTTTGTGTTAGTTGGGGAAAAACCACGTTATAGTTATTGCTGTTTTGTTGCAGAATGGAAACTTGACTTTGTTGACTCTTGGAGAAAAGCGACCACATAAATAACAGGTGTAAATGTGGGATCAGCTTGTCGTGCTGCCCTGACCGCTCCAGTGGACTTACTGCCGTCTTCTCTGATCTCCGCAGCCCTGACGCAGGTGGAAGTGATCCGGACCCACATGGCCAGACAGCCGGACGAGCTGTCCTTGCAGGTGGCTGACGTGGTGCTCGTGTCGCAGGCAGTCGAAGACGGTCAGTATTTTTGCATGCATTGCTGTAATGGCTAAAGGGACTGAAGTGACCCCTAGGCCTCCTCCTTTCCTCTGGATATTGAGAACCCACAGTCCCCCCCAATATTCCTGCAACAGACATTCAGGGTCCCTGCTGGAAGCAGCAAGGGGCGTACTGTTTACAGCTCACACTTTAGAGCCTTAAGCATGGACCCAAGTTTGAATCCCATCTCCTGCTTGTTCAAACTTCCTGCCCTGAACTGATACAGGTATATTAGAAAGTTAGGGTTAATTATGGGTAAAGCAGTGTAAGCAGCTTCATTTGTAGGTCATTTTGGAATCATGTCGGCTAAATTAAATCAAAATATAAATATCAATTTGCCTCCAGCTGATTTTGCAGCTAGAATTTGCTAATGGTGCTGACTTTTGTACATCACCTCAAATGCCCCTTAACTGCTCTTTTAAAAAACACACCTTTTTTCCCCACCCCGCTTTTCTGAGGTGGAAGATGTAAACCGCCGCGCTTCCGAACTGGACCCGCTAAGACGGTGGATCCAAACTGCTTCAGATACTCTCTGCCACACTTTCCTAAGCCTTCCGGATAATGAGTTGCGTTTTTGTTTGCTGCTAGCGGCTTCTTTCCTCGTAACACTTTGGTCGAGGTCGTAAAATGAAACTCCTCGGCGCCCATCGAGCCCTTACCGTCCATCATCTTTTAAATGATCCCTCCAACACGGTGCCAGCGGCGCCATCTCTTGCGCCAGTATGAAGTTCCGTCTAATGAGAACCAAAATGTCATTTTTCTTCCATTTTTGCATACTTCACTGGCAAGTTTTGGCACACTTGTATTGCCAAAGCATTCCATAAAAAATTGTATGCATATCTGATTATTTTGTCTTGATGGTGATAACAGCAGTAGCAATAATTCATTTTTGTCCAAGGTGATGTACAGCATTAATGAACATTACCACGATTTACACATTTATACAGCAAAGCCTGTGATGTAGTGGTTAGAGCAGTGAGCCCTGAGCCTCAAAGAACCTCAGTTTTTTATGTCTCCTCCTGTAGTCTACACAATCCAAGTACTTGCCATGGTTAAATTCATAATGTAAAAATTACCCAGCTGTATAAAACGGTAAATCAGTGTAAATAGCTTAACGTTGTAAGTCACTTTGGAGTAATGTGTCGGGTAAAGAAATACTGTAAATGTCAGTGGTAAACAGCAACAATTGTATTTACCTGAACAGAGTAAAAACTCGGTCACCTCAGTATGGTGATGATGCTAGTGGAGCTGTTTGGACAGGTAAGCTTTGTAGGCAGGTGAGGCTGAGCGATGAGGGGTCCCTTTCAAGTGGGAAAGGGCAAAAGAGCAGGAACAGACAATCAAAAGACTCCATAAATTATTGAACAGAAGGGTGCTGGCCATCATCTTTTGAACCAGACACTCTACGCACATTTCTATAACATGAGAGAGAGAAAAGCAGTACATTCAGCATCACTGTTGTCCTCATGTCCTCTGGGGGTTGCCTTCTCCAAGACTGTGGTTGTGTTGATGGAGGGTGAGTCTTTGTGGTGCTCTGTAGGCATGTTCACTGTAGCAGGTCCAGTAATGTGCTCCCCTCTCCAGGATGGTATGAAGGCCAGAGGCTGCGTGATGGTGAGAGGGGCTGGTTCCCGACTGACTGCACCCAGGAGATCACCTGCAAGGCCACCATGCTGCGTAACAGGGAGCGTATGGACCGCTTGCAGAGGCTGGAGACCAATGTTTGAGTGGGGCCAGAGAATGGAGTGACAACAGCTGGCTACACACCCTGGGAATTCCAACTAAACTGAATTCTCCAAGAGTCAGGAAAGACCCCATTACCGTAGCATCTTCCTGAAGAAACATGGTGAATGTTACAGTATAAAACTTCCAGGCAAAACACAGAGGGACCGGCTGGAACACTCAGCCTCAGGACATCCCACAGCAGACACAGTCATGCTGAATGCTATAAAATGGAACTTTATAACTTTGGGGGCCTTTTAGTAAAATGTGTTCCCAGTCTGTGTATGTAAGCAACTATTAACTATTCAGATTTTAGCTTTAACTTTTTCTTTTGTAATTAAGTAGGGCATAAATAACCAAAAAAGGCTGTTAGTTTAAACTGTAAATGTACAAAGTTTGACAGAACCAAAGGACACTTTAGAACTGGACACTCTGGGGGAGCATGTAAGAAAAGAGGGAATAACTGCAGTCAAACTGCAGGTGTCAGGACTCCCCTCTGTAGCTCTCCATGGGATTTATTTGCACTCAGGAAAATGTAAATAGGTACAGTTTTTAAAAACTTGTATAATCATTTTTAAATCATACTGATTTTATCATAAATGGAGCTAAATGCTAACTCCAGTGAACACATACTGTCAAACTACCACTTGTCAGTTATTTTGTGGCTTTTGAGAATCATTAATTTATCCTCAGCCGTGAACCATGGACCTCTGGAGAATGAGGTCTTCCCCTGACCCCCGTAGGCTGCTTCCTCTTTCAGCTCAGCTCCTAGTTGTCACTTTAATTAATTGATCTGATGAACTGCTGAAATCTCATCTCAAGGAGCAGCTCACCAGAGGGTTTGCTCCAATTTCTTCGGGATCAGTTAAACCACCCGAGTCATAATGATGGAAAGATTTCAATTTCCCTGTAACATTAATAACCTAGATTAATACACTGCTAGTGTTATGCCAGCTTAACTTTTCGATTTTTCAGCATGCATATATGCTTAGGTGGATTTATCTAAAATAACTTCAGAACCATTTAATTCACCATTATCATACACCAAATAAAGTAATCTATTTAACTTAGTTCAAGGAGAATTTTTTTAAAATAAAACACCAGATAGATGAGAGCAGTTAATTCACTTTTACTGGGTTACAAAGCAGGACAGAAGCACAGTACAGGACTTTGAAACACAGCAAATGGGTGGTCCTGCTCAAAACTGCCAGTTACACATAGTGCTGGTTTGGGCCACACATATACAAGTGAGTGAAGCGCTTAATACATGCTCATACGGAAGCTACGCAAGATGACTGTTTACGCAACGTATAAAACAACATAGCAGAACACTCACCCAGGTTTAAACAAGGGAAAAAAAAAACAAACAAACTATCTTCCAAAGGCATATAGCTGTTTTAAGAATAAATATTAAAAGAAAGGTGGCCCTGAGGAGAGAAATTGTGCAATTAATCATAGTACCTCCCTCCAGACTGACCACTGCCAGAGGGACCTGTATTGCTCTCCTGTGTGGTGATGAGGTCAATGATGGCTGAAATGACTGCACAGTCCTTGGACTTTGAGTTGCTCCAGTCCACTGGCTGGGGGTTTTTAATCTTCTCCTCAAGGAGGGAGTCCAGCTCCTTTTTCAGATTCTGAAAATCACAAACCGCCACATTTACTTTGCACGTGTATAGCAAAACCTGATTGATCTGGAGCTCATGGTTCACCTGATGCGCACTGACCTTGACGAGGTGGGCGATGCGGGCTGGGGACTGGAACACAATCCACTCGTCCACAGCTATGGTGTCCTGCTCCTGATCCTTTTGGATGGAAATATCGCCCCCAAAGAAGAGCAGTGAGAATGGAGATACTTCTGTGCAGTCATAGAGGAAAATCTGCGAGCAAGGAGATCAGAAGTCAAAGTCATTACAAACGCAGCTGGAACACGGACCAGGAGAAGTGGCAACCTTCTTTCTAGTCATTGACCTTAGCTACTGCCCAACATGCTGACATATAAGCATATATGTCTGTGCCTATGGGGAAAGAGCCACTGAACCAAATAGAACTCATGGTGAGCACTGGTATGGAAGTGGTTTACCATTGCTTTCATCCTCCAGACTGCAGGAGAAAACCTTCATGGACACAGAAAAAACACACAAACTCCACCTTCTGAGCCAGATTTGAACCCTGATCTGAACCAACAGCCCAGAACCTGTAAGGCACTGGCATTATCACCATATTGCCATTCCAAGGGACACAAACCTAAATCTCAAAATCCCCTTGAACCCAACACCATCCTAACCGAGCCCTCAAACAGTCCACCCAGCCCTGTGCTTCTGTAACCACTCCAGTTTCACAGCTTGACCCCACAACCACTGTGATTCACTCACGCTGCTGGTCTTCATCTTCAAGTGGTAGATGAGCCAGGTGTAGTGGAACTCAGACTCCTCTGCATTCA
This sequence comes from Heterotis niloticus, assembly GCA_018136845.1. Taxonomy (NCBI): domain Eukaryota; kingdom Metazoa; phylum Chordata; class Actinopteri; order Osteoglossiformes; family Osteoglossidae; genus Heterotis; species Heterotis niloticus. Next base: position 33,358,192 of record CM030893.1, read on the forward strand.
CTGACTTTGGATGGATGTTCACCTTCCCATCAGCCTTGGTGTAAACCTTCACACTGCAGAGCAAACCTTCAATCACCCAAAAAACCCAAATGATTAGCCCAAACCAGAGGATGCTGCAATGCACACTCACCCAGGGCGCTTCTTGCTGAAACCTGGCCGGATCTTGGCAACTTTAGGATACAGGCCGGCCACAATGACCGCTTTGAGGAGCTTCTCGTTGCCTGTGGAAAAGAGACTGATCAAGAACAGGAAATACTCACAAACATGAGGAAAAATAAACTGAAACATGGTCATACCACAGAACGCCACCATCAAAACAAAATTAAAATCCTGAATGTGTCACAAGTGTTGTTTACCTGAGTTGATGTTGGAGGCAGGGTCTTTTGGGTCCTTGCTGCTGACAAATCCTGCACAGAGCAGATGTTCTGCAAACTGGCTCTTCATGTTGTGCAACATCTAGAAGATATCAAGAGGCACAAGGATAGAACAGATGACCCATGACATTGAATTCACTCACAAAACTGAGGCAGCCCTTGCCACCCAGGCAACTTCCAGTGAGTCAGAAAAACAGCTCTCCAGCACTGACCAATCAGAGGAAATAGCCCACCTGGAGGGTGTTGGCCGACAAAAAGTTATCCCAGCAGTACTCGCGCTCATACTTGTAGCCTCGCCTCTTTGCTTCTTCCCAGCCCTTTTTGGAAGACATATTCACAGCATGAGCACTCCCCAACTGAACCAGTATCACACTCTTATAAATGAGCCCCAGTTGGTCAGGAGTTTCATGTTAGACGTACCAAAAAGGCATTAACCACGGTGAGGTGGTCACTCTTGGAGTTCTTGGACAAAGCTTTTCTTCTCATATCCGCTAGTTTCTCCTTGCCCTGAAAAGGGAGACAGGGAGGTGTGTGGGATCAGAAGGAAATGCTCTTCTTTGAAATGAGATTCTTACGTGTGTGGCCATACCAGAGGGATGAAGAATGGATCCTTGAAGCTGAGGCTGGCTGCAATGGTGAATACGGGGTCCAAACAGCCCAGTAGGGCCCCAAACAGAATCATCTTCCCGATGTGGGGCTCGACCGGCAGCCGAGCCAGATGAAACCCTAGAGGAGTTAGTTCCTCAAGACGGTCCAGTGCATTCTAACTCAGAAAGAAAAGACCTTGTAATTGTCCCACATCAGCCAAAGAATGACTCTGCCCATGCAAACATCCAACATGGTTAGAAAGTCAAGAAAAGAAATAAAAAAAAAAAAAAAAAAAAGTAAAAAAAGTGCCAAAAACCTCAGCGAATGATGTGTATGGTCAATTAAAGCTAGATTGTGCTCTTGAACAACCACCCTACCAGGTCCATCAGGTGAGTGACGGCCAGCTGCACGGCTCGCTCTGAAGGGGGGTCCATGGCCTTCTGCATGAACGAGGCAATTCTCCCCAACTTCAGAATCTGCATGGCCAAGTGGACGGCAAAAGCTCACTGGAACAGCCAACCAGTACACTGTCAAATTAACTGTTTCAACTGGCAGCGGTGAAGATTTTCCATTCATTATCCTCTCCACTGATCACCTGTCGGTGTGTTTTTGGCACAATCTGCTGGGGCTGTGTGCCAGCTCTGTGCAGGGGCCGGTGCCAAGCACTGACAAAACTACCAGCAACTTCTGGTCTCACTATTTTGCCCATTTGTACACTTTTTTGTTAGTTATTTGATCAGCAGATGGTGTAATCCAAAGACGCACACAACCAAACCAGTAATGCAGGTTAAGCATCTTTCTCAGGGATGCAATGAGAAATGGGGTTTGAAAATGCTAATTATGTTTTTAGGCACAAAAACAATGTCTTATAAATGGAATCTACTGACCTACAGCATTACTATAACCAACCACCCCCACATGGGACCATGTCCACCACCCAGATGCAACACCTTGATCTGCAGACAGAGCTCCTCCAGTGGTGTGCGCTGGATCTCAGGGAGTTGGTAGGCATCCAGAAGGCTGGCTCGCAGGCCGTTGTACAGATGGTAGCACTTCCCTGGGGAGACCCTACAGAGGCAGCACAAGAAACACTGCACCGCATCAAAGCCATAGTCAATGTGAGATACTTTACAACACTACTTACAGAGCACATAGCTGTGGGTCTCCCAGAGGGGATCTCAAACTCAGTCCTTCGCATAGGATATTTGTCCTGGTCATGAACTTGTAATTCCTTCATGGAGAAGTCCTCTGACATACCCACATGATTCAGACCAGATTAGTATGAAAGCACTGAGGATTCCTAGTTTTTAAATACTGTAAATGAAGGTGTGCTCAGAAAAATATTTAATAGTTTAATCACATATTTGCTGCTATTGTCTCATTAACATGGCATCCTCTTAGCTTCTTTACTCAAGATAGAATTACAGACACTGGTGATAAATATGCCCCACACAGCAGCTTGTGGCATCAACACAGAAGAGTGAACACCAGTAAGTGGCGCAGTTGAGCCGATTTTGAGCACTACACACACTGTGTGCCCAGGGATGGTCTTGCGTGGTGATGTAGAGCAATCGGGCACAGAGCGCCGAGATAATGGCCTGACTGGCGAAAGCAGCACACCGCCAGCTGTGAAATGTTCTCTGCACCTCCCCAATGTGCTAATGCACCGACGGCTGGGGAGCGTGCCTGGTGTCACACAACACTCAAGAGACGTGAGGCGACTCTCCTCGCAGCCGGCGACTCTCACAGCTGGGCCCGCTTTCAGACATCTGCTGTAAAGCTCAGTGTACCTTACCACGATATCTGGCAGCCTATGAATAATGCAGAAGCAGAGATTGCCACAACGATGACAGCGCCAGTCTGTTTTCACAAGTGCCCTCTAAAACAGCTGGTTTATGGCTGCTACTTTGACAGTGGGGCAGAATGTTGGGATTCTTTTGGAACCCAGGTGTGAGGTACCCATACAGACTCTCACAGACCCTTAAATGAGCACTGTCCACAAGGACACATCCATTACGTTGCCGTCAAACGGACCCAACTGTGGCTCTGAGGTCACTGCCAACTGTATTGCTGTCTGATCTCCTCCATGCAGCAGAAATGGAGAGCAGAAATGACAAGAGAAAGGTAGTGACAGATACTGAAACAGACAAGGAAGGCGAGAGAGTAGATACTCAGAAAGTGGCAGAGTGATGCTGACCTGCCAGCACGGCCTTTCCTCTGCTTGGCGTTTGCAAGGCTCACCCACTCTGCTGTCATGGTCCTGATGTTGTTTTGGGTGTCAAAATGTGTCTCTTTGATCTTCCCGCCATCAATCACATAGACAACATCATCAATTGTGATGCTTTTGGGGAGCAGACACACACAGAGACACATCAGACCTCTTTGTTCAGGACATTAGAATAAAACCTATAATGATATGCATATGCAAACACTCCACTTTCAAACAAAGTTTTGGTTTCTAAAATTAAAATGCAACTTGTTTTAAGGTGAGCTGGGCTCTGTGAAATGACTCAGCTCCTTGGTGAATTAATGAGCAGGCAGTGCGTCACAGCACCCTGTAAATACGGAGCAATGACAGCGCTCCTTAGCGTCTCTGACAGTATGATAATTAACCAATCCACGGGTGTACATATTTGACAGCTCGTGCTTTGAGGACACCTCAAGGACATTGCTGCAGCTGAAGCAACACAGCAGAGTTGATCGGTGGACACACCTGGTCTCAGCAATGTTGGTGGCAATCACAATCTTGCGCACACCTGGAGGGGGCTTCTTAAACACCTGAGTTGGTGGGAGATGGAGAAGAGCAAGTTGCTGAAAATCTCCACATGGACATATCAAAGCACGGACATCACAGCTTCTGTGAGGAGCTACACACCTGTGTCTGATTGACCGTTGGCATCAAGGAATGAAGTGGAATGATGATGAACCGGTCTGGAATACATTGAATAAAAAAATAATTAAAAAAAGGTGTATCCGTAAAGAAGCTTTAAATTCAAGAAAAGTTGCCTTAATCACCTGTTTTGAACATCTGCTGGGACAGGAGAAGATCATTAAGGCCGCTGATGTTGTCCCAACCAGGCAGGAAGACCAGGATGGCGCCGTCCTGAAGCATAGTGCAACAACTGATATTCTTCTCACACACACACACACACACACACACACACACACACACACACACACACATATACACAGGTACATAGACCATAGAAAAGAAATATATACTGGCAGATGTTACTGTAGGTCTGTTTCCTAACACATTTTGTTCATAACTTCAAAATCACAATCAATAAAAGGTTAACAATACAAATGCCCATCAATCTATTCATTGGCTTGGTTCTGTAAAAATATCAACCCATGTATGCACTAAGACCAAGGAAAAAATGAGAACAGGACAGAAAAAGGACAACAGATGGTCAACACACAAACACATACACCACATCGGTGCACCAAGCGACAGAAGTGTTATTGAAGAGAACACACAAAGAATAACAAGTGAGTGCACCGCTGAGTCGGAAGAGCTGATGAGCCAATGGGAGGCTTTGTTTAAAGCTCTGAAGAGGCGGTGTGTAAAGCGGAGAAGGTCAAAGGGACGGCCATTAACACATTGGGTAAACGGGAGTGACACGCACTCCTGTAGTGGTCCCTTGGTGTTATTTTCAGCCTGGGGCCAGTGTAGCAGATACCATGCATTTTGCGCTTACTCTGGGCTGTTCAACAGCCTCTAGAGAGGAGGTTCCCTGTGCGAGTGGCTTAAGCAATGTGTGACTGTTTTCATTTTAGGATGACCCACTTTCTCTCCACATACAAAACTAACCTAATAGTTGGAAAGTTTTGTGTTCCTCTCCTTTCTGGGTAACTGATGGCAATTAATCACATTGTTTCCTGGCCGAGACTTTCGAGAGACACTAGTGATGCAGAAATGGCTCTTGTCTCTATGCCACCAGGGAGTGGAGCAGTGTTGCTTCACACATTCCTTCATCTAGGATGGGGATTACACCATGGGCCTTGAGTCAAGCCAGAGACACAATCTAGTCCAGGAAACCCACAAACAAACACCCATTAAATATCCACAAACAAGCCATTTAAGACTGTGCTGCACATGAACATCATGCCTGGGGGACATTTATCAGCCACCAGGGACACATTGTGTTGTGAGTTAGACACCAGGGTCCATTAGCAGGAGGGCACAGCAGGGCATCGACAGGTGCCAGACATCTGCCTCTCTCTGGCACCAGGGTGGCACTGTCTCAGCATCCAGTCACCACACAAGAATGGGGAGGGTACTGATGAAGCTGGTTGGGGATGATTTCAGTGAAATTACCTCCTCGTGCAGCACTATGTGTCTGATCAGCTCCACAATCAGTGATAAATCGATTTTGTCATCGTCATCCATCATTTCCAGGACCTCAATGGTACTGTCAGAGTACCTACAAGATAACAAAGTCTGTGAAATGCATTAGTATTAAGGGAAGTGAAATGCATTAATATTAAGGGAATTAAAACAATATCAATGTGGGGTTAAATCAACATGACCCCATCCTGGCCCTGAAGGCCTCACTTGTCCCGTAATGTGCGCGCATAGCAAGGCCAGCTCTCCTGGTACTCCTCCTCCTTCTGCTCCTTCTCAGGCTGCGACATCTGGCCCTGCATGAAGCGTCTTTTCCACTTGGGACGACGGTCCTGTGATTGTGGACGGTACCTGCCAGAGAGATGGGGGTATGACTGTTGGTCCCACCTACATTACCCATACCCTCGCCACTACAGAGCCAATCGGTAACTCACATGAGCATCTCTACAATGTCTTCCAGCAGGTACTCCTTCACTGGGTAGGTAAAACCAGGGATGTGGATCATTGGACACTTATCTGGGAATTGGGTAAAAAATGTGAAAAGACGGACATTATTCGCCTTGCCAAAGCCAAAGACTATTCTGTTCATGCCTTGAGCTGTTACCTCGTTTTCCTAAGCATAATAAACAATAATTATGGCTGCATCCTGTTCACAACTCACACTTGTTGTCTCAGGGATTCAACCCAAGGGGGTTTATCTACTCAGTGCTCTTCAGAGACGGTGCTGCTCCAGGGTAATTACGGTCATGCCCATGCATCCTGCTCAACAGTCACTCAATCAATGAAGAACTATAGCTAAACTGTGTTGCCTGCTATGCCATTAAAGCCCTCCCATCCAAGACCCCGCCCCAACAGGTTGGGTAACAGCTCACAGGTAACAGAGGTGCTCACCAAAGTATCGGGAGAACTTTTCAGCATTCAGAGTGGCGCTCATGAGGATCACCTTGATATCGTCACGGATGCGCAGCAGATCCTTAACAATAGTGATGAGAATGTCCGACTGCAGGTTGCGCTCATGGATCTCATCCAGAACCAGGTGACTGACACTTGACAGGTGACTGGTCACAGGTAGAGAAGCACAAATAGAACCTCTGTGACCACAGAGCTGTCTGGGAGAGAGTTTTCCTAATTCCACGGTGATACTCTTAAACATGGTTTAATATTAGTGGTCACCAGCTTTAACAGTTTTCACTATTTAAATATTAATACTACTTACTAAATTAACCATTCGTTAAATTAGTTATTATTCAGTGAATAAAAAAGCAGTAATGACAGAGGATCCCTACTTCACAAATACCTCCACCCTCTAAAGTGACCATGTCACAGAAAGATACTTTTACCGCTCAGACATATAGCTAAACTTACAAAGGGACACAAAATAAGTCACACAAAATAAACATACATTACATCAAATTTGAAAGTAATTTATATTAAAAAAAATAAAATAAAAACATGTTTTCATATCTTTTCAATTATTTTCTTATATGGTCATTAAATGTGTTTCGAGGTGAAAAGGCTGTCATGAAGCATATTTCAGAACACAGTACTGCATGTGCTGTTGTTAACTTCTGCTACTAACAAACCATCGTGGCCACAAAAAATGTACAGCAACCCAACCTTCCAAGACACAGTAACTGTTACTTATTATTACATCAGTAACATAACTGAGAAAAAAGTCAAACACAACAAAGGTTAACCAAAAATAAAATGAGAAAAAAAAAAAATAAATAAAAACTTTTCAGTGCAAAAAAAATCATCTAAGATGTCTTAAAATAACTCATACAACATGTTTTAAATATGTGTGGTTTTTGGGTGCCGATTAATAATGACATTTTGCTGCAGACAGACAAAAATTATTATGAATATTAAAGCAACTCTCCATTATTTCTTGTGGGAAAAAATAACCGTTACATGGCTTTTCATTATAATGCCTTTTTTTGTACACATTACTGTCATACAGCAAGAAGCCCCTTTATAAATACAGTTCAGTTCACACCTCATTAAACCACACAATCGAAGGTGAACAGTGATCAAAGTTGAATCGATGGTGAAGATGGCTACAACTCTGATTATTTTTATAATTCATTTCTGGTGGTATAGTTCTTACTCTAATTACTAGCAGGGATACGCGTTGAACAGGTGAAACCACTAAGAATTAAACACTTCCCTGCTTACCTGTTCATGAACATTCATAAGTTCAGAGGGAACTCCAGCTTCTTTGGGGAGGATTTGTCTAATTAGCACATGGACCAAGGGGTGTCTGGGGTCTCATTAGCAGTGGGTCTGTTTGTGCTATGCTGCTGTTGCCACACTTTGGCCTCCTAAACGTGCTCCTGTTTCGCCAGAAAAGTCCTCGGATTTTGGCTTTTCTTGTTCAGGACTCATTAGCCTCAGATCCTTATGGCTCAGGTGTGTGTAGCTAATGATTCCCTCTGAGAAATATATATAGTTTTTAATTTAAATACCTTTCACATGTGAATAAACAGAATGAAAGGCTTTTCAAAGGAAGTGCTGTGGGTTCTCAGATCTGTGCTTCGTGTACTAACAGCAGAGCTTAAAGCCTTGTTAAGGAGTGTGTTCCCTAGTGCTGGAAGCACAGCTTCATAGAGACCTGGGCAAGGAGGTGCAGCACCTCACAGCAGCCTCAGCAGGCCCCCCATTAACAGCAGAGAGAGGGAAGAGATAAGATGGGGTGAAGGAGGAGGTGGTGGTGGTACTCACGGATCGGAACGAAGCCACTGCAGGATAATGCCCGTAGTACAATACAATACAGAGCCTTGTTTCCGTGGCAACCGGCTAGAACAGGAGCCGGTGGGAGTAGAACAGGGAACGAATAAATAAATAAATAAATGCAAATAAATAGATATATCAAGTCTCACTTTGAGCAGAGCTCTGGCAAGTCGTGGCAAGCAAGCTCCACGCCCTCTTACCCAACAGGTCTCCCATAGATTAGACAAATGACCCCAACACACCCACTTCCCCAGACATCTTTACATTTGTGAATTTGATGGAAAATTCCAATTACGCACCAGGACTGGGTAAGAAGATGAGCTTTTTTAAGGATCTATAAGATGTCTTGCAGAAGTGTTATGAAAGTACATCAGACAGACTCTGGTGTGAAAGGACCCCCTCCCTTGTGCATCTCTCATCCCAGCAGCTTCATTACGGATTCTGCTCATTGTTACTCCCTCATTCTGCTGTCTGCCCTTGTCTGTGCCACAAAAACACCTGCCAGATGGAGGAAAGGTGGCTTTGTCTGGCTCAGAGAAGGCTCAGAGAGAGAGAGAGAGAGAGAGAGAGAGAGAGAGAGAGAGAGAGAGAGAGAGATCTATTCATTAAATCACATGTGAGTGTGAAGCCTGCAGACCACCTGGGGTCTGAAATGTGCATCTACCTGGGACATGGTTCCCTCAGACAGAGGGCAAAGCAACTACTCATCAACCAGAAATGGCTCATCATAACCCTTCACCCTGAAACCAGAGATTCTGATCAAGGGATTTCACTGCCACTGGAACAACCCTAAGGTAAAACAGAAGCTCCTCAGCCATTAAGATGAACCCTAGTTCCCAGGTCTGACTACTACTCAGCCCTCATTTACAATGAACGGCCTGATTGATATACCTTTGGAGTCGAATCTGGTAGCCACAAGAATTCCCCTCCCCCACAGCTTCAGCCCGCTCTGCTGCCACCCGCTCTGCTACCTGCACAAGAAACAAATGTGAATGTACAAATGCTACTTTGCATCAAGACAACCTACAACTTTTTGAAACTCCTGGAACTGTATGATGTAGCATAAGGAGGACTATTGGACAAGAGCAGAAGCTACACAGCAGGTTTGTGTGTTTACCCACAATCCTCATCTGACGAGGCATACATACAGAGATGGCACTGATGCGTCGTGGCTGGGTGCACACCACCCTGCAGATGGAGCCCATTCCACGCTGGATGCTGTCGTCCAGGATGAACTGTGTGACCTGTGTGGTCTTCCCACAGCCCGTCTCTCCACTCACTACCAGGACCTGGTTACCTCGTATCAGCTGGATTAACTCCTGTCAATGGGGGGTCAAACAAGTGTCAGCAGAAGAAGGGATGGTTACTGAAACTTTATTCCAACAAAATTAGCTTAGAGTTCTAGAGAGAAAATCAAAAGAGCTTAAAGTATAGAGACTCTAGAACATGACAGGCTCAATACCCATTTTCATACCTATATTTAATGTATCAACTTTCAGGAGCATAGGTGTGGACTGGTGTGAATTTCCAGTACCAAACCATTCACTACTACAGCAGAGATGCTCTACAGCTGAAGGCAAATAGAAGACCCAATGCCCATCTGCTTTCCACCGGTGCATAATCAATTATATAATATGCAATTCTGATTAGTCCTTCTCCAGCTCTTCCATAGCTCCTGCTCTGCAACAGTTGGAAGTGATGGGAGACAGACTTTGGAACCCCTTGGTCAGAACTGGACCTTCCAGCTCAGCACTACTATAAGACATTGCTGTAAGCCCACCACCCTATGTAAGATTACCCAGGAACCCTTACAATGACACTTGACTTAAAAAGAGGAAAAAATTCAGTACTTAGGAGGTAATATTCTTTTGCAAATGTGTTACTAGTGTGTGACTTTAGAGACATTACCTCCTTCATCCCATATGAAGGCAGCTTCTCCCGGAATTTCTGAAAGATAAGAAAAATTTTGCATATAAACGAACTTATGGTGTAGAACAGATGCTTCAAAATGATACACTTTTGAAAGCGTTCACATCCTAATTCACTGGCATGCAATGGTTGGAAAAGCTGACTCTCTCCCTCTTGCTCACATTCAAGCACACGTGCACACATGCACACACAAGGAAGAAATCCAATGACCAAATATCATCATGCATGTCAAAGCAAGTAGCAAATCTCACCAGCATCTCTAGGTACTTTGGATTAGTCCTTTTTGCTTCCAGGTCCTGCTTGAGGTCCTGGTCCAGGTCAGAATCTCGCACAAGGTCCTGGAACAGGTATTCCAGGTCTCCATCTTTCAGGGTTTCCTTTACTTTCTTTTGCTCAGCAGGGGATGATTCCTTGGTAGGTTCCTCTCCATCAAAATAGCTGCCCGGTAGAGATATTTGTGCCAATAAAAAAAAACACGAGGGAAGTTTGCATAACAACACTTCATCATAGATTAGTGCACAGAGTAGTGTACAGAATTTACTCCAGAGAATTAATGTTTACACCAGGGAAACATCCAGACCTTTTCAGACAGTATATAAAATATAATAGCTGAGAACAACATGTTACATAGTCATACCAATACACCATCACATGCCTTCCACACAAACACACAAAGTCCAGGTGACTTTCCCTTAAAGGCAGTGTGGGACCCTCACCAGTGCTTGTTTGTTTGTGTTACTTCTCTGGCACCTCCAACTTCTGTGGCCCCTGCAGAAGTAGGAGTCTCTCTCTGGACCTTGTTCAGCAGCTGAGTAATGTGCTCCTCTCTGGATTCATCCATCTGAACCACAGCCCTCTGCACAACACACACACACACACACACACATCTGTGTGACCTCAACGAGCCACACAGCTAAACCTCAGGAGAACATACAGAGCAGACATGGATGACTCCAGAGAACTACACCATTCCAACCCATACAATCCTCTGTGTCCCCTCGCAGAACTCGATTGACACTTGCCGACTTCCTCTCTTCCTCTCGACGTTTCATGCCGCCCCTCTTGGCGTACCACAGGCCAATCTCTCGGCCTTTCAGGTGTGCCGGATGGCGGCCCCACGATGCTCCACCTCGTCCGGATCCTTGCTCTTCCCAGCTAAGGTTCCTCTGAGCCCCGCCGCCGCTTGATCCGGCCCCGGCTCCTCGGTCCCAGCGTTCTTCGCCTTCATCCCTGAAGCTCCGGCCGCCTCTCCGGCCCCTCCGGCTCCCGTAATCATAACTCATACCGTCGCTAGAGCAGGTTTGCAAACATTTACTTGAACGGGTCGAAACACATTTACAAGACAGAACTCAAATGCCGCTCAATTTGACAGATTCGCATAACAGGATGCACTCGGCGCATCCAATGCGACAACAGCAGAGATCCAGCATGGCGCAGAAAAACTGCGTCATCGGAGCGCCGGCATTCTTAGCTCTGATTGGTGCAAATGGCTTCAGAAAAGCATCTAGTCCAACAGGGGCGAATTGCGATGAATGGTTAGTCTTTATATGCATTTCTATATATGTTATTGTATAAAATCATTAATTGTAAAATTCTGTTTAAAGTCTAAACTGTAGAAAAAAATCCTAAAAACGGATAGACAAACACATCTCTATTAAGTGGTAGTATGTTTTTCACAATTTTGTTTTGTTTATTTAAATCTGTTAAGAAATGAAAAGTACGTGATATGTTTTGTTTTAATTTTTTTGCTAAAATATGTTAAAATGAAACATTTCAGTCGTCAGCAATTCAATTTAATTTTTACAGAGCGCTTCTTACATAATTTTGCAGATTGCTAAACAAAAGGTTAAGAAACAGCAGATATAACCAATATAAAGTAAGCCTACAGATAAAAATTTAGAGATAAAATTCTTTAAGAAAGGGAAAACAGAGTGGGATACAAAGCAGAAGGAAGACATTACAGTTCATGGTTACAAAAGTGAAAGGCAGCAGTTTTGTGTACACACTGTACATTAAAGGCACACAGTGACACAATCTTCTGATCTTGTGTGATACATTTTGGCCCTTGTTAATTTACATCATATGTGTTTATTTTGTATTTGCAGGGAAACTGTGTCTGAGTGAAGGACCTTGATCCTGGTGCTTATCAAGTCTCCAGAGACAGACTAATACCAGAGTGGTGAGGCCTACGGTGGCGAGCCATACAACGGAAAGCAGAGCCTTGCCTGTGGTTGCCAGAGTCTAAACATAATAAAACTATCAGCATTTTTATGGTTCCCTTCTTAAAGTGTTAAGGTTCGCTGAACTGGACGTGGATTTCAGGATCTCTTTTTAATTGATCTGAGAAGCAGCAAGTGGCGTAATGGTTAAAGTGGCAACCACTCCCATTGTAGGAACCTTTACTGAATTCCTGTAGTAAAAATATCCCTGTTATACAAAGGGGTAAATCACCGTATCAAAATGCAAATATAACCCTGCAAGCCGCTTAGGCGAAAGACGTCACCAAAATGAATAAAATGTGAATGTGATGTAGGGCAAAGCCATGGATTGTTAAAACGTTGTGAAGCACTAATGGGGAACAATAATTAAGACATTACATCCTACCACATAACTCATATATCTCATACTGTATCTCTCTGCATCATCGCTACACTTTCATTTATCACTGAGGCATTAATGTCTTCATCAGTTTTGAATAAAAAGAGGCCTTGGCACCCAAGTGATACCTCTTTATTACACAGGAAATCATAGTGGTGTCCAATGACGTGAAGCTCCAAAATATTATGTTTGAAAAACAGGAAAGACTGTCAGTGCAGTAGCTTTTATCTCCACTTTGGCTCTGCTGGAAATGAAATGGCCAATTAATGACATGCGCAAACGGCCTTGCAGGAGATTGGCCACCTTGGGCCGCATCACCATGGAGCTGAGCTGACTGACAGCCAGGTAACTCTGCCTCCTCATTCCTCCTGCTTTGTGCAGTCGCCTGCTCTCAGGCATGTCCATCCCTGCTGTCCTTTCATCCCTCTGTCAGCTTCCTGTCAGTGCTCAGCCCACATCTTCATAAATTATTTAGTAGACAGGAGAGGAAAAATAAGATTTTTTGGGCGGTTCTGGTTTTTTTTTTTGCCTAGTTTGTGCGGCAGTTGCAGTCAGTGCTGTCAGTGGTTGGGACCGAGTGTGCCGGCTGTGGCCAAAGGCTTTCTTTGCTGCCTGTGTTTATGTGTGGGCGCTTTGTTTCCGTCCAGTGAGGTTCAGCGCTTACAGCATCTTCAGCCTACAGCTGTTGCTTCCCATCTCTAGAAGCACTATTAGAGGATCCCTCTTACATGGTTTCATACACATTTCTTTCTTTGTGGCACTCTTCTGCTTTGCTCCTTCTGACAAGTCTGGTTTACGCATGCACGCACGCAGTAATGCAGCATGGAGCCTGCTTTGGGGACATGAACATGGAGAATAGTGGGCTTTGGTGAAAGGGTTTCAGCGTTCTATTAAAAGGAGTAATAAGCATTTATAGTGATAAGACGTATGTTGGAAACAAGTGGCGACTGTTCTCTTTTTTCTTGCTTTTGTAGGGTGAGCAGGAATCCTCCGACATGAGCAACCCACTCCACTGCCGCCACATGTATCATGTCCTATGATAGGAGCTGTGCGGAGTGTTTCTCAGGCAGCTCCTGCTTGTCTGTGCTGATGACAGCCAGTGAATACAAGACGAAGGACAAGTAGCCCACGGACAACACAGGGCTAAGGGGCCCAACTGGGATGTAACAGCTGGGCCCACAGGCACTCTGCTCTGCTGAGATAAAACAAGAGCTGAAGGCCGGAAGCCCAAGGTCTCTGCAGCCCAAGGACTTTGAATGCATCTCTGCCATAAGGACAGGAGCAGAACTCTCAGTCTCTTAGGAATAAGGGACAGAAGATGACAGTGGCCACACAATGAGCACACTACTGAGCAGGGTGCATGGGGTACTTTGTGCAAAGACAACTTTCTCAACCTGATTGCTTGTTGGAGCACAACTGGTAATGTGATTTGCTATGTGAACGGAGGTGGTGATGTGACTGGTTGTGTAACACAAGTTGATAAAGTGATTGGTTGTATGAGAGATATTGTGATTTATTGGTTGTTGGAGCAGAGCTGGTGACGTGATTCACTTGTGATCTGATTGGTTTTATGCCACAAGCTGACAATATGATTGGTTGTACCTGGTAGAATCTGATTGGCTGCATGAACAGAGCTGGATGTGTGATTGGGTGCAGGATTCAGATTCTAGATGACACTCACAAGTTGATTCACAGTTGACAAGCATCTACATCATATACAGGGAATAAATATACAGAAAGCATCATTTAGTAAGACAGGCAAGTTTTAAATGACCAAAATGCTTTTCACTTCAATACACACAATAGTATTTAAATATAATACACTGTTTTTTATGACTTCTTAAAGATTTTTAATGTATGACAAGTTTTTGGTCATTTGGAGTGTTGCAACTAAATACATGAAATGATTCTGAGAAAGTGGGCTTCTTAGATATTAATATTTGATGAGCTCAGTCTGCAGTTTTATTACGGATGAGCGATTATGACAAACTAGAACAGTGCCTCCTGCTAAAATAAGCAGAACTGTTTATTTGTGTCTTTGGTCACATTTGATTTCGGTACACAGCCATTCACAGGGATCGCCATACATTTTCTTCAGTGTAAAGGTTGTAAATGAAAGATGTGTGTGACAGAGTGTGAGGTGGTATGACTGTGGAATCATGTGTTTATGTTCCTCTCCTACTACAGCTTGATGGAGTGACAGCTGCTTGCATTGTTGACTGTACTGGATGTATTATGTGTGTTCTGCTGCTGAGTTGAATTATGCATTTATTACATGTAACAAAGTGACCGAGGTCTCACTTTTGATTACATATTCTGTCAAATGAATTTGAAAAGGAAGAGGAAGCATAAATGGTTTCAAAATTAACATTCATTTCCAGCCCCTACTGCAGTAAAAACACATATTACCAGGCATACAAATTGTCTTTTTAAAATGTTCATAAAACAAAAGACTTCTTTGTGTTTCACATCTAAATGTACAGGCTGTAGATATGCATACACAGGACATGGACAAAAGCAACACAGCTGTGTGTGTGTGAGCGAGCGGACACACCACAACAATCCTTGAAAACATCAGGTCAGTGTCTGTATCATTCATGTGAGGACACACAGACACACACAGACAAAGTGGCCTCAGGCAATGTGCTCTGCAGCGTGTACTTGAGTGACCTTTACACCTATAACCGTATTTGAGTAATATTTTTGACCACTGGAGATGTCACATATGCTTTTGGGCTCCGTGTTTCACTGTGATTATTGAGATGTTGCCTGAAACTGCAGCCCAGTGAAGGCTTCTCGCAGATCTCTCTGCCCACCTTTCTGTCTCAAGCTTCTGTCTAAACATGTTTTTCTGGTGCTGCTCAGCTGTTCTTTTCTATAATCCTCTACAGGTCCATCTGTACCAACCTTACACCTCCTAACATCCCTCAAAGATCCTGAAACAAGGCCACAGTGCCATTCTTCTCCATCTCTCCTCATACATCTCTCCCCAGGGCTTCATTGTCCATGGCTGACGGTTCCTGGCTCTGCTCCTGGCTCCCCTCCTGCCTCCTGTAGGCCTCGTTCAAGAGCTGAATCTCCTCCTGGTAGCCCAAATTCTGTAGCTGCTGCTTGCGACTATTCCTGCGATGCGCCTCCACTGTATCAGGGATGTGGATGTTCATGTCGGGGTCCTGGCATGTGGGGATGAGGAGGGAGTAAGATGCTGTCTCTCCCAAGTCACAGGACACAAAGCGGTTTTCCCGGCGGGAGTAGCGCAGCGATGGTGAGCGGGCGTGCGTTGATGACTGGCTGATGTTGGAGATGATGGAGACGCTGTCCAAGGCCTCCTCATTGTCGCAGATCTCCAGAACCTCCAGATGGATCTTGACATTGGTGTCACCACCGGATGGCTCCTCTGCTCGTGGCTCGTGGCCCACGGACTTGGAGCGGTACACCTCTACCTTCTTGGTGTTGGGGCAGATCTTGAGGCCATCACTGCTGACCTCGTAGGTGGACAGGGACAGGGTTTTCCCTGTGGGTGCATGCAGGGACACTGTGCCCTGGATGGCACACAGTGGGATGGCTAGACCACCACTGGACCTCTGTAAAGGGCAAACAGCAGCTGTGTTAAGCCAAGAAACTGCAGTAACTGAGAATCTTATGTTCCCAAAATCAGTCCTGCTTATTTAAAACAGATCTACAGAGTATTAAAGTCCAAGCACAACTTTTTACTTCTATTCATCAATCTTTCATTTTAATGCCTTTTCTACAAAGAAACTTACAATTTTCTGTTCCTCACACTGATTTACCAATTTATACAGCTGAGTGGTTTTTATTGTACTGATTTGAGGTAGGTACCCCTACCAAGGCTACAAGAGCAGGACTCAGATTTAAACCTGGTCCTTTGAACACAAAGGCAGCCGTAACAACTATGCCACCTGCTGTTTCCCAAATTATCTTTCAGTAACATGAAAATCTTGCCAAATGCACTTGATTTTAAGTTACATTTAAAAGAAGTACAGTATATAGCATGTGTTCACTAAATTTTGTGTGTAAAATGAAAGCTTCATCAGAGTGAGAAAATGGGAGGCAAATGCAGTCAAAGTGCATCATTAAAATGATAAGGAGATGTGAACAAACATTTATATACGGAATATGTCTTTGACTTAAAGTTGTGTGATCAAGACAGGGCAGGAACAACACTGATTCCTGCGGACATCTAAGTTGGATCTCAAGGTGTCTAAATGACTGAATGGAATCCAGTATTTCTGTTCTGAATTTCAAATCACAGCGCTACAGAAACCTCGAGATACAGAAATAATCAGAACGACAACTGGGTAAGTTTGTGCCCTGGGGCATTTAAAATCACATTGGAACACTTTGTTCTGCAGTCAGAAGTGCACCCCCAACATTGGCCCGATGGTGCGAAGAGGAGCCACATATCTTTTTTCTTCTGGAGACCCATGGGGATCTGTGGAGGTCAGGAGAAGGAAACAAGGAACAGAACAGGAATGCAGATGGAGCCTCTCTCACTGAGAGGCAGGTGCAAAATGTGCTCTCAGCCCATTCACACGTGTCATCACCCTTCCATCCATCAACTCAAGGTACCGTCTTAATAAAGGGTACTACAGCAACAGGTGGGATTCAAACCCAGATCCTTTAATCGCAACGCAACAGTCATAACATATAATGTCCACTGAACCTAGACTAAAAATGTGCTTCAATGTAAATGTTTTTCCATAAGGATAAAGGCTCAGGAAGACAGGATCACGAGGCTAGACAGCAGGAGACACACACTGGGTGTGGGATCCCGTCCGTCACACGGCTGTGTGAATCACAGAGACTGCTTATTGAATCAGCCACTCAATGAGACCATTAAGGAAACATGAAGAGTGGCTAATTTCACAATTACGGAAAGACTCTTGTCCACTTGGCATAGGAAAGGAAAAGATATATACCCAAATGAAATTAGTGACCAAAGACAGGAGCTCTAAAAGGCTTGCTAATGTGACATCACATAGTTACAGCCAGCGCCCCCTGATGGTTCCCTGCTTTAGTCATTTTTTTTTTTAACAACTTGTTTTCCTCATATCCACTTTGTGTCTGGCATTTAGGTGCACAAGCTCTCTATTCCCCTAAGCCATTGGCACCCCAGCCACATCTGCTGTCATTTGGTGCTACAGGTATGGTCATGCTCAGTGCCAGCACCAACTGCAGGCACAACACGTGGTGGTCAACCAGCCACCAACCACTGGATTCGTTGTCTTTGGAAGGGCTGCCATAATCCCTCCCTCACCCCTGTGCTGCTGGGACCCCATGAGCAAATGACTGCGTCAGGCCTGGGAAAGGGAGCTGAGCAGCTCAATACTGTGCAGATGGTCCAATTGAGCTGTGCAGGAGCCCAGTGCAGTACAGCAAATTTAACACAGTGGAGTGCAGTGATTGTACCACAAAGACTTATGGTGCAGCCATCTGTATAGAATTACTGTATAGAATATGATTTCAGATTTTATCTAAAAGTATCACACAGTTACACACCTGGACATTCTAACATGAGAAATATAGGACATTTCTCTAGGGCACATAAACAGAGTGCCACCCAGAACTTGAACCTGCAACCTTTATTTTGAAGAACCTTGAAATTGACTTTTGACCTAATAAACTTAATTGTTCTCATAAATCAACATTTGGTTTTCGGAGTGTGTGTGCGTGTGTGTGTGTGTGTGTGCATGTGACAGCATCCTACCTGTCGTGGCGTCCTTTCAGATTTGCTGCGACACCATTCCCAGTCCGTGAGCTCTATTTTCCGGCACTCTCCATGAGAGAGGCGTCGCTCGGGCCCCTCAAACACAGACGATGTGTCCAAACTGTGGTCCTCTTGAGTCGATGTGGGTGGGGAAGCACAGCAGAAGGTGCCGTGGTCCACAGAACCGCATGGCAGGCTGTCTGCTCTCTCCTCGCCTGCTGCGGCCTGCGAGATGCTGTTATCCTGGAAGCTGTCCACAGCAGTGACCTGGGAGATGAAACCCTCATCCGGCGCCACCACCCTACTCTCAGTCGAATCACAGTCAAACAAGTTGTGGTATGAGGGCTTCTCTACACAGGGGGTGTTGGCCTGAGATATTTTATAAATTCCACAGCCCTGCTGGAAGGACAGGTGGAACTCGAACCCTCTCTTTTTTCCTGTGAAACAGGTGCAAAAACATATCAGCGAACTGAAAAACACTCTCGCCAATGTTGTTATAGACACAACCACCAGCGGATTCACTGAGATTCTGTAAATTGTATGAATGTATCATTAGAAATAATTTCTGAAATATTGGAATAAATTTTCCCTTTGGCAGCAGGACCACAGAGGGGCACCCTGCCCTGGCCTCGGTGCAAGCATACCAGTGGGGGCCTGTGACATCACGTCTCGGTGGCAATTGATGAAACAGCCGCAGGGAAGATGACTCCAGCGCTTGGACAAGAAGAAAAGTGGCGTGATGGTTGCAGAGACAAAGGTCAGGAGGAAACTGGGCGTCTCGAAAGCGGAACGCTGGGCTGGAACCATGTGGCTCACGAAGACATGTATCTGTGGTTGAAACAAACAGCTGACAAACTGTATCTCAACTGCGTGCTTACATTTATCTTTTGTATTTCTCTCAAGTGACTTACACCGATTTACTCGTTTCTACTGCACCATTCCAGGGGAAGCACCTTGGTCGACAATACTAAAGCACGAGGTGGATTTGAAACCGATCCTCTTAGTTCTAGAGGTGGCCGTTCTAACCGCTGTGCTCTCTGCTGTAGCGTGAAACTCTACAGAGCAGTGAAAACCGTTTGTCCCCTTTCAATTTTCTTAGTTTTTGCAGGTTTTTTCACATTAAATATAATCGGTTTTTTTTTTACACGGTTCCAACAGAACATGAAGAAACTCCAAGAGACATCACTGACGTTTTGTATTTGGATGATAAATAAGTGTTTGCTGGATCAGTGGCTTCACTAGCTTTAGCTGCAAGGACTGCAACGGAACCTCCTTTACCTGCCGACCGGGAGAAGGCGTCTCCCGAGGGGGCGTAGCACGCAGGACAGCCCAGTCTCACCTGTTTTCCGTCGTTAATAAATATTTAATATTGTCATCATGCGCTGAAACTTCCCTCCAAACTGGCGTCCAGGGCGCGCAGCGACGGGTCACTCCGGCTAACTCACCATCATGGGCATCCACAGCAAGATGCGCGCAGTGGCCACCACGAAGGAGAAGCGCTTCTGCGCGAACGCGATCGGAGATCCCGTGGCCTCACGGCAGCGCTCCTTCTGGCTCGTTTCCGCGCAGGGGCTCGAGCACACGCGCGTCCCCGACCTGCTGCTGGCACAGGCGCGCTCCGAGGCACCGTCGCTGTGCGTTTCGAAGCTCTGGTTAAGACTGTCCCGGGACAGCGAGGGGGCCGCGCACAACGACGTGCTGCCGTCCACGCTCCACAGCCCGCGCTCCGCGATCCCAGGGGGGTCTCCCGAACAGAGCAGGCGGTGTGCGAGCGGCACCGAGAGCGCCGCGAACGTGCAGAAGCAGAGCAGGTAGACGGCGCACAGCAGCAGCGCGTACGGGTGCGCGCTCTCAGCGAAGCAGCCCACGCGAGTGGCAGAGAAGGAACCCCAGCCGCACACGGGCAGCGCGCTCACGCCCAGGCTGACCCCCCACACGGACCCGATCGCGTACGGCACGCCCGCGGGGCCCCCAGGACCGCGGAAGGTGCCGTGGAACGTGTGCGCGACCACGAGGGACGCCTTCATGTTCCCGGAGAGACCTTGGAAGACGTAGAGGAGCGCCGAGAGCGTGCAGCGCGCGCCCGGCGGCTCCGGGTCCGAGTGCCACTGGCCCAGCGCGAAGAGGCACACGGCCGCCACGGCCACCAGGTCATCCACGGCCATGGCGGCGACGATGAGGGCTAGCGAGCTCCGCGTGCGCATCCGCGCGAAGCACGCGAGCGAGCACAGCCCCCCAGCCAGGGCGAGGGAGGCGGCGAGGCACGAGAGGCCGAGAAGGACCCCGTCCACGCGCCGCCCGTGGCCCCCTGCGAGTAGCTCCGTGCCGTTGTGTCCCGCAGACATTTCCGCCCCGGTGCTTCGCAATGAACGCGGTCGCCTCCGGCGCGTCACACCGGCTCCATGTGTGCGCTCTCAGGGCAGGGCGGCCGCGCATCCGCCCCTCACTGGGGTTCGAGCGCCGCGTCTCCGCTCATCATTCATTCTCCATTTACGGAGAAGACCGGGGTGTGTATGTGTGTGTGGTAAAACGGGCCTCGGAACAGCTCTCGCCGTTCCGCGCATCACATCTTTGTGGTATGAATGAGCCCCCTCCTCTCTCTCTCTCTCTCTCTCTCTCTCTCTCTCACTCCCCCCCCCCCCAGACAGCTTGCGGTGGGAGGACAGTGTTTGCTCTCCTCTTCTTCACACAGCGCTAGCATGTCACAGAGCTTCCTGTGTTTTGCAGAGAAACATCACATGGAAGTGTCCTAGTGTGCCCCAAAATTTGGGATTTGCTGAGTTTCTCTCAGAAATCCAAATGAGGACGAGGTGAGCAAAATAGAAACAAGTTGATCACTGCAAAACATTTCTGTTCTTGCCATCTTTGCCCAAGAGATGTGTTGATGTGAAGATGTTGGAGGTCCAGGTGTTTGTACTGCAGTGCTTCTGTGAAGTAGAACACAGATGAGGTTGCCTGTCTGATTTATTTTTCAAGAGAAGCTCTTTCATGGTCCTGTGAATGGGGCTCCCTAGGAGGGAAATGCGTGTGTGGATTTATGGTTAGAGGATCACTGTGCTGAAGTCCAAGACTCCTTCTCCTGTACAATTTTCGGTGAGATAATTACTTCATATTAAATCTGCGTTTTACCTAGTTTTCCAAATTTCATCTAGGATCATATAAAAAAAAATTACAATCAGGTTGGGATTGGGGGAGGACCAGACAGGGGGTTGTACCAGCTTGGTACCAGCAGGAATGGGATATGGGATGGGTTGTATCTGGAATGGGCTCCAGTGAGGAACAGGCTGGTGATACTGGCTGGGGGGAAGTTCAGGGACGTTGGTCTGAGCTGGGAGAAGGTTTAGGACGCTGGCTTGAGCAGGACTTCCAGCTTGGACTGGGTTAGGATGTGGTTTACAGCTAAAACAGGAAACCAGGTGTTGGCAGCAGCGGGTCATCTTTCGTGTTTTATTAATAGTAAAGAACAATAGAACAAAGAAATCCTTACCAACTAAGAATTATCCAGAAACAAGAAAAACGGTAACTTGATAAGAAACATGGAAAAGCCAAACATGAAACAAAATGTAACAGTTGAACAACATTTTCACATTTATGGAATGTGAAACCAGCTGTTACAGACTGAAACTCTTTACTGTATCCGACAAACACGAATGCCTTGACTCTCAAAACTCCCTTTAAAAAACGGGCTCTCACAAGACTTTATTGGCTGCACCTGGTACTTGTGGCCATCAAAGAGCTGATGGCAGGCTGGCTGTTCTGGCAAGAATGAGGCCCGCACATTGATAATGCCACCTTGCCTCAGGCACAGTTACAGGGTCAGGACTGACAAAGTAGAATCAAACAGAGCAGGCAAGTGGGAGGTAGCTGCTCCGGGGTTGGGGTGGGGTGGGACTGGCGATAAGCTTCAGTCCACCACATAATGATATCTCCAGAACAAGCTGGAAGGCAGCAGCATAAACAGAATATGTGTGAAATCTGCACAGAAGCAAACACATGGCTTCACGCTTACGTCTTCACATGGCTTTGAGCTCCAGCCGCCCACGTTTCAGTGGTGCCCCTGGGTGAGCAGGTTACCCGTCCGCATCTCAGTAGCGGCAGCGCAGCTCCAAGTAACTGGTGAAGAGTGTGAGCAGCTCAATGCACATGTTGTGGGGGGTGGGGGATGCCCATTTCCCTTAAGGAGACTGATGGATCTGGGCAATCGGGGCAGAAGAGCCCCATCCCTGATGTTCCTCATGCTTTTGAGAGACATAAACACTGCTGTGTGATGTGTCATGCAATGTGTTGGTGAAGGTAGTAATGACTCGGACATTATAACTGCAAGATGAAAAGAGGATGTAGTCATTGATTAAGAGATGGAAGATAAACACTGTTCGACAGGATTGATCTTTACATTATTCTGGCTTAAGTATGCTGTTGAAGTCAACACTGCTGCAAGTTAGAAAAGCTCAGACTGAATGTGATGTTCAGCAGGATCTGCTGTTAATGTCCTTTTGACAGAGAAACACAGTAAGATTGGGGGTGTCTAAACCTTCTTTAATGCAGCCGTGGACAGGACAGCTCACTGAGCTGTCCTGTCCATGGCTGCATTAAAGGAGGTTCAGACAACAGCTTCAGGACCGTCCTTATCCAAGGACAGCTTGTAGCTGGGAGGGAGGCCGCAGTTCCAACAGCCATCAGCACTTATGTCATCAAGGTTTGAGGTGTCGGACGAAGGACAGCTCACGTTGTCACTTGACCCGCTCTGTTACCACTCCCGAGCTGATGCCATGAGCTGCCAGCATCGCCGCTGCTCCTTGTCTCCAATTCTTTGTTTGGACGTTTCATTGGATTTTCCCACATTTGTCTATGTATTATTTTTCAACCTCAGTTTAATTTAGGGCTGCATGAGGCACCTTAAACTGCTTCACAAGAGAAGTGGCACAAGAGCATCATGTCAGGAATGGTATGAGTGACGGCTGGTACGCAGGCACACGCAGCGGCCGGGTGCGGGGTCAGCAGAGGACATTGTCCACCCAGGTCACTCAGATCCCATGCGGCAATTTACACTACAGGAAAATCACTAAGCAGCCCAGTGGCCCGGGGAGGCCATAAGAGGCCTGACGTGAGCAGTGAAAACATGATGGGTAAGCGGGCGAGCGAGCAAGCGAGGGGGTGGGGGTCGTCATTCAGCTGAGCTGCTTGTGCATTGCTGCTGAGAGACGACAGCCAGGCCTGATGGGTTGTGATTTGTAGGGCTGCTCATATTTTTTTAAACAGCTGTCCAAGCAAAGTAGGCGGAATCAGAATGAGCCACACGCTGAGAACCCCGGTGCAGCACGGGTAAATCAGGTCTCCAGTGCAGACTGATGCTCCTAGGAACAAATGGCTAGAATGACATTGCATTGACTTGGGAAAGGTAGTTACTGGGTTTGTAGTCGGCTTCCCGCTGCGTCCCCCCTGTTTCTCCTCTTTATACTCCGCATTCGAATTTGACCCTGACCACTACCACGGGGGGTAGAGAAGGTCTGTTTGTGGACTGTTTCGCTGCTTCATCTTCGTCCCACTCTTTCTACACAGCTGTACATTGTGGCAGCAGGGTAGAGTAAAATGTTCCCTTTAAGGGTCAAATCTGCACACACACACGAACACACCCACCGCAGCTAACTGAACGAGCCCAAGTATCATGACTGAATCAGGGCTGCTGCCAGCTGACTGGA
Organism: Heterotis niloticus; assembly: GCA_018136845.1. Classification (NCBI taxonomy): domain Eukaryota; kingdom Metazoa; phylum Chordata; class Actinopteri; order Osteoglossiformes; family Osteoglossidae; genus Heterotis; species Heterotis niloticus. The sequence goes on from CM030893.1 coordinate 33,382,186, forward strand.
ATACAAGAACAGTAGGTAACCCAGACATCGGAGGAGTACTCCAGGTTGGCATGCACATCTTCAAAAGCCACTGGAGAAGAATCCTGTGTTGATGGACACATCTTGGAGACCCTGAGCGGAGCAGATCTTCCTACCAGGTTTGGCACTTTCCTCCATTTTATTGACATTCTCATTTTGTGATCTAGCTATGCTGTCCTGCCTTCCGATGTGGCTGCAGTTTCTGGTGTGAAACATAACTAAAATTAAACAGACATGAAAGGCAGAATCGCGGAGAATACATCACAAGACATGACAGCATGAGAACAGGCCTTGGGCAGCAGAGAGGAACAGTTTTGATCTGCACCAGGTGCCCCAGGCGGGCCCTGGGTGCTCCTGTTCCCAGCTGTCCGCTCCTCTCTTCTTCAGCAGTTACTGTTTTCTGCTCAGGTTGGAATTGGCTCATGAGGAGAAGAAGTGATGTTCCACAGTCAGTTAACTCACAAAACAAGAGGTTCACCACCTCAGCACCATTAGATGAGCGATGAACCACTGTCGGAGGATGATCTTCTGCTGATGAAGCTGGATTGCTGACAACACCACACCATCACTTCTGCTCATTACAGTCTGTGTTGTGAAAGAAAAACATAAAAATTGAAACTCCCCTTGTGGATTCTGGGTTTGTGCATATTAATCACACCTTTTACAACTATTACTACCGTATGGTTATTACTGTGTGTGTGTGTGTGTCTATTTGTGTGACTGCCACTAAACCAGAAATTGCAGGGTTTGTATTGCAAATGACGTAGAGAAGCACCACACACACACACACACACACACACACACACACACACACACACACACACACACACACACACACACCAAATAACATGGCAGGAAATGTTTTTTTGTGGCTAGATGAAGAGTCTAGCTGGCATGAAGTTCTCGAGATCTACATGGGTCATGAGGAACTGGGTCCTCAGAGACAGGCGACAGCAGGCAGTCAAGTCACGCTCGCTGTGTATTGGTCCAGTAGTGTCACACCCTGTAACACTCTGTCATTCCCAATAACAGTGCAACGCTCTATAAAAATGCATTAAATTTAATCGAATATGAGAAGACAGAGGCCATGTGAGACGATTCAGGTGGTCTGAACATTATAGACCGATGTAGACACTCTGCTTGGTCTGGATCGAGTGTAAATATCACATCAGCACCACGGCTGTGGAGATCAGAGAGTGACTTGAACATGCAGGTCGGCTTCATTGTCATCATGGTCACGAACAGCCTTGGCGCTAATTGCTTCTCTCTAAAAGCCCCTACAAATTAGCCACGGAGTCATTTGGATGCCACATGCTGCATAAACAGATATAATAAATTCATGCTTTTTATTTTTTCTGTACAATTGGTCCCCCTGCTCATGACAGTATGGTATTCATGCCTCAGAGTTTAGGAGCAGCACAGTGGTACAGCAAGCAGCTCTGTTGTCTCACAGCACGAAGGCTGTTTGGGTGTGGGTTTCCTCCAGGTGGTCTGGTTTCCACCCACAGTCCTAAGATGTGTATCAGGTTAATTGGTCACTATGAATTGCTGATAGTGACTGAATGTGTGTGTACAGTATGTGGAGACCGTGTGGTGGACTGGCATCCTGTCCAGAGTATTGTTTCACATCCTAATACCCAGTGATTCCAGCAGAGGCTCTGGGCTGCTGTGACTGTTGACCAGGCTTAAATGATTAATGATAAAGGACAGAGGGTATAGAGTTTGAGGTCTAGTGAATCATGTGCCCTATATACACCTATGTTTTTAAATAAGTTTGTAGCATCTACTCTTTGTAAGGAACTTTAAAATCTCTGACTGAAAAATCAACCTTCAAAAGTGGGAACAGAAACTGTTTTCTGTCACTTTCCTATTCTGATTGTGATGATAAATGCCAAATAAAGCTGTTTTGTCAAAGGGTGGCTGTGATATTTCTAAAGCGCTGCCTTTCCTGCTGCTCCATACTGCACATTGTACTGGATATATTAATAAAAAAATTAACACCTTGAATTCTTTTTATTTCACAGGCTGATGCGTGTGTGTGTGTGTGTGTGTGTGTGTGTGTGTAACTAAGTATAAACCACACACTCCACTTAGCTTTGAAGTGTCATTGTTTAGCTGCCCCCTTCCCCACTGGAGAATGAACTGAAGATGAAAAAAGAACACCTCAAAGGTATCAGTGTGAAGCAGATCAATCAGACTCTCACATTAGCTGTGTCATACGTACACACACACACACACACACACACACACACACACACACACACACACACAGAGTTTTTCCCCCACTGTAGGCTGTAGGAAGAGTTGAAAATAAGTGTGTGGCCACATGGGAAAGGTACAGAGGTCTTTTGCTGTATCTGGGTGGAATGAAGGCTAAGCTACATGGGCATTGAGCGCATTTCATTTTATTTATGTCTACGTTGGTGGACAGTGCAAACACTGCACTGAAAAAGCTACTGAAATCAAATAATTGAAAAAAAAACATTGATAACAATGCTGTTGTTTACACTCAGAGACACATATGATGAATCAGTATGAAAACAGAGTAGAGGTGATCAATACATTAGAACCAAATCGGTAATCAATACATCAGAACAGCACTGGTGATCAATACATACATTGACCCCGGTGGTCAATAAATACAGTGACCCTAAGCACCATTATGTCCACTTGCAGTGTATATTATTATTATTATTATTATTATTATTATTATTATTATTATTATTACTGGTAATTAAGTCTGATAAGCCACCTCCAACTCACCTCTGCCTCTCAGCGGTGCCCACCCACATGCACATGCAAACACACACATGCACACACCTGCTGAATTTTGCTGTGTGTCTGCATGTGTGTGTTTGTGTGCAGTGCAAGCGCAGCACAGTGTTTGTGTGAAAGGTGTGTGTTCCTACTTATACACCAAAATGTATTTCAGTTGGCTGCTCTGGGTTTGCCTGTGTGTGTGTGTGTGTGTGTGTGTGTGTGTGTGTGTGTGTGTGTGTGTGTGTGTGTGTGTGTGTGTGTGTGAGATGGCCTTGCGCCTGACAGACCACAACGGATCTGGTGTCTCCCCTCCCATTGACGCGGGAGCGGTTGCCACGGTGATAGCAACTGAAGGTTGAGGATAGCAAACAGGGCAGCAGATGAGATGGGAGAAGCACCTTCATGTGTTTATGTCAGCTTTACAGAGCAGGAAATGGGGGTGGGGGGCTGAGAGTGGGGCTTGTGGACACACACACACACACACACACACACACACACACACACACACACACACACACACACACAGAGTGCACCTGTGAATTCAGACACAAATGGCTGTGTTTAAGTAATTACAGTACTTCCTCCTGCAGTGATCACTCACTGAGATGTCTTCTTATGCCAGATGTCACATGACCACATCCACTGAGTCACGAGAAAGTGTGGATCACATCTCCACCTGGGAGCTGTGGGAATGCACACACTTCAACGCCAATTGAGTACAGAGCTTCACCACTAGAGGTCCCTGCTGCCTCACTGTTCCTCTCAGCTCTGGTTCCTCATTCCATCAGATGTTGGTGAGTTACTGGGTGGGTTGAGCACTTATCCCCAAAAGTGGGTCCTAACATACATGTAGGTTCAGTTCTGCACTTTACAGAACATTAACAAATATATTCAAAATTCAAAGTTCAGTTTATTGTTATTCTGCCTAACTGAAATGCATAAGAGAAAAGAAAATGTTGTCTCTCTTGGACCGCAGTGAATGGTACAGTGAAAAGACAGCATGACAGTGAAAGTAATGGGGATGATACAGTGGGAGACGGTCAGTGGTAGTGGGGTTGATCAGTCCCTTTACTGTCTGGAGTTCAGCAGCCTGACAGCCTGGAGGAAAAACCTGAGGCGCAGAAAATACACCTGAATAATAAACCCACTCAGGTATCTTCTTCACAGTCTAGTCAAGTTATAACCTTCGCTTGTGGGAAGTTTCACTAAATCTCCTCCAGACTCCTAAAAAATGACTAAATGATGACAAGGTATCGTGTCTAATACAGGGATACATGAACCATTCTGGATGTGGTGCCTCTTTGTGCCAACACAAGCAATGAGTACCCGAATCCCAGGAAGATAAAGGTCACCTGGGAGGAGGGCCGAAAACCAGTTTGGAAAACTGATTCTGATCTTGACCCCGAATGCTCTGCTTCTGAGTCTGAGTTGTATGCAATTCCAAGGCTAGCACACCTACCAGTGTGGTCTGTTTGTGTATATTAAAGGACATATAATGGAAATGTGCAGGTATGTGGGGATACACAAACCAGTGTATTTCTTCGTGCCAGTCCCAAGCCCGGATAAATGGAGAGGGTTGCGTCAGGAAGGGTATCTGGCATAAAAATTTGCCAAACCTAATATGCGGACAAAAATACAAATTTCCGTACTGGATCGATCGAGCCCCGGGTAAACAACGACCGCCACCAGTACTGCTAGCTGACAGGGTGCTAGCGGAAATTGGGCTACTGTTGGCTGAAGAAGGAGAAGAGGCTGAGGGAAAAGAGGAGGAAGGCATGTCTAGAGGAAGGAGGAGAGGGGGAAGGTTAAGAGAGTGGATGTGAGGGTAGGAACTTTGAATGTTGGTAGTATGACTGGTAAAGGGAGAGAGCTTGCTGATATGATGGAGAGAAGGAAGTCTGATATATTATGTGTGCAAGAGACCAAATAGAAGTGTAGGATGACACTGGAGTTCAAAAAGAGAAGGAGAGTGAGGGCAGAACCAAGGATCAAATGGTGGAAGTTGAAAAAGGAAAACTATAAGGTGGAGTTCAGGGAAGAATTGAGACAGGCATTGGGTGGCAGTGAAAAGTTACCAGTGTGCTGGGCATCCACAGCAGAAGTGGTAAGGGAGACAGCTAGAAAGGTGCTTGGTGTGACATCTGGACAGAGAAAGGAGGACAAGCAAACCTGGTGGTGGAATGAGGAGGTACATTAGAGTATACAGAGGAAGAGACTGGCAAATAAGAAGTGGGATAGACAGAGAGATGAAGAATGTAGACAGGAGTACAAAGAGATGAGGCATAGGGTGAAGAGAGAGGTGGCAAAGGCGAAAGAAAAGGCGTATGGTGAATTGTATGAGAGGTTGGACACTAAGGAGGGAGAAAAGGATCTGTACCGATTAGCTAGGCAGAGGGACCGAGCTGGGAAAGATGTGCAGTAGGTTAGGGTGATAAAGGATAACAATGGAAACATACTCACAAGCGAGGAGAGTGTTGAGCAGATGGAAAGAGTACTTTGAGGGGCTGATGAATGAAGAGAATGAGAGAGAGAAAAGGTTGGATGATGTAGGAATTATGAATAAGGGAGTGCAATGGATTAGCAAGGAGGAAGTTAGGACAGCTATGAAGAGGATGAAGAATAGAAAGGCTGTTGGCCCAGATGACATACCTGTGGAAGCATGGAAGTGTTTAGGAGAGATGACAGTGGAGTTTTTAACCAGATTGTTTAATGGAATCTTGGAAAGTGAGATGATGCTTGAGGAATGGAGAAGAAGTGTACTGGTACCAATTTTTAAGAATAAGGGTGATGTGCAGAGCTGTAGTAACTACAGAGAGATAAAACTGATCAGCCACAGCATGAAGTTATGGGAAAGAGTAGTGGAAGCTAGGTTAAGAAGGGAGGTGACGATTAGTGAGCAGCAGTATGGCTTCATGCCGAGAAGGAGTACTACAGATGCGATGTTTGCTCTGAGGGTGTTGATGGAGAAGTACCGAGAAGGTAAGAAGGAGTTGCATTGGGTCTTCGTGGACTTAGAGAAAGCATATGACAGGGTACCTAGAGAGGAGCTGTGGTATTGTATGAGGAAGTCGGGGGTGCCAGAAAAGTATGTAAGAGTGATGCAGGATATGTACAAAGACAGTGTGACAGTGGTGAGGTCTGTGGTAGGAGTGACGGATGCTTTCAAGGTGGGGGTAGGATTACATCAAGGATCGGCTTTGAGTCCTTTCTTATATGCAATGGTGATGGACAGGTTGACAGATGAGATCAGACAGGAGTCACCATGGATTATGATGTTTGTGGATGACATTGTGATCTGTAGTGAGAGTAGGGAGCAGGTGGAGGAGACCCTGGAGAGGTGGAGATATGCTCTAGAGAGAAGAGGAATGAAGGTCAGTAGGACTAAGACAGAATACATGTGCATAAATGAGAGGGAGGACAGAGGAATGGTGAGGATGCAGGGAGTATAGTTGGCGAAGGTGGATGAATTTAAATACTTGGGATCAACAGTTCAGAGTAATGGGGAGTGTGGAAGAGAGGTGAAGAAGAGAGTGCAGGCAGGGTGTAGTGGGTGGAGAAGAGTGTCAAGAGTGATTTGTGACAGAAGGGTACCAGCAAGAGTGATAGGGAAGGTCTATAAGATGGTAGTGAGACCAGCTATGCTTTATGGGTTGGAGACGGTGGCACTGAGCAAAAGACAGGAGGCAGAGCTGGAGGTGGCAGAGTTAAAGATGTTAAGATTTGCATTGGGTGTGACGAGGATGGACAGGATTAGAAATGAATATATTAGAGGCTCAGCACAGGTTGGACGGTTTGGAGACAAAGTCAGAGAGGCGACATTGCATCGGTTTGGACATGCGCAGAGGAAAGATGCTGGATATATCGGGAGAAGGATGCTAGGGATGGAGCTGCCAGGCAAGAGGAAGAGAGGAAGGCCTAAGAGGAGATTTATGGATGTGGTGAAGGAGGACATGCAGGTGGTGGGTGTGACAGAGAAAGATGCAGAGGACAGGAAGACATGGAAATGTTATATCCATTGTGGCAACCCCTAATGGGAACAGCTGAGAGATGATGAAGAAGACTGGAAATGTGCAGGTAAAAGGTGATGCTGGCTCTGTGGAGCACCTGTGGCACACCTTGCATTTCCATTAACAGTCCAGCTCGTGCTAATACATTCTTACTGCATCTGATCCAAAATGGAACCAGCAGACAAAATCCGACACATCAGCAACAGTACTCTTCATTTTGGGTTCAGCTGTCCACTGCACATCTCACCAGGTCTGTTGTCTCAGAACTGACCATCAGACACCTGTTTCACTCTTCCTGGGGTTCAACACTGAACTGTGAGCTGTAGAAAGGCCTCCTTCTTGGGAAGCCTCCCATTGGCAGGGACCTGGACATCTGAAGGTCCACCAGCAGGACAGGTAAAGCCACCTTGATGCTGTTCAGTAATGACCAAAAGACACTGAAAGGAAAGCTGTGGGCAGGGATCCTGAATGATGGACAGGTATGTCCAGGTACACCAGGTGTGATTTCAGATTAAACTAAGACAGACAGTTCTAGCAGATCCTGGTCCTCACCATCTTCAAAAAACACAGCAGCATTCACTCAAACTGCAGTGCATTTTTAATGTTTATTTTTCCAAGGGAAGAAACACTATGATCCTCATATTTTCACAGGAAGCCTCTGGTGCTGACTGTAATCATAAAATGCATTTTCCTCTCCAGTTCCTTCATATAGAAGGTCAGCCATCAGAGAGCTGAGTCCTTTTCTGATCCCACAGGGTTTACATCAAACCCAGACTTCTGGACTGTTTTCAACTTGAATTCTACTGAGGAACAAAGGGGAAAATACCTGCTGGAGAAGATACAACACCTTCGGGAACCAGTTTTATAAGTTGGACCCCCCTCTGAGGAAGACCACTGATCCTCTGGGTTGTGTACTGTACACATCCTGTATATTACAGCTTCATCTAAGCAGATGTTAAGTGTTGGGATACCTGAAAACAAGTGTTTGGCTGTTGTTGGCACAGATAGTCCAGATGAACACTGAACACTCTGACCAGGTAACAAAGTTCTCGTATGTTCTTATATGAACTGTAGAGGGCAGTGTTTTCAAATGATTGAAGAAGGGCTGACAGTTCATTTATAGCTATACTGTACATTTACAAATGCTTTAGGCCGCTATGAGTTATTACCAAATAGCAGCATACAGTTTGACACTCTTGCCTCTGTAGTCACTCACTTTTAACCCAGTGGCTGAAATGGTTCCATTGGTGACAACAGCTGATCCACTTGTTGTTTCTCAGTACTCTGAGATCAGTTGTGTTCTGTCCCATTTCCTCTGTCAGCTGAAGGTCCACGAAAGGCTGGAGACCCTAAACCACTGTCGCTGGGAAATATTTGCTTTCTGCTTAGGTAAGATTTGGGCATAGATGTTAATTAAACACAAGGGCTAAACTAACAGTCATGCTTGATTTTTACTGCTATTTCTATGATTTTGATTGTATGCACAAGAAAGAGATTTTCTGCAAATCTTTTTATAAACTGAAGTATTTACTCTGCATCAAATAGAGCAGAGCCCCAAAACCACATGTCAGCCGCAGTGCATTCCTGCAGCAGTTCCTACCTCCAGCAGGGGTTTGAGGTGAATAGCATAAATGCCCACGCATTGAGCTCTGGCTGAACTGCACAAACGAACACGATGTCACACCAAGGGCCAGGGCACCCGTGTAGGAGACAGCAACAGAGTGAATCCAACCACCTCTGGACTGGTGTTTGGTTTTAGTTGCTCATGGAGTTACTGAAGCAGAATGGGGTTTTGCCAAAGTTCTGGTGCTTCAGAGCTGGGACCCCACAGACACAACGACACCACATCTTCATCTTACCTCTCATTTCAGCCATATACATTTCGTGTTTTTCTGCAAACTGTCACTAAGACAATAAGTGTATGCTGCTGCATTCAGGTTTGCATTGTGATAACCACTCCAGGTGCCACTCTGGAGTCCTTTTGCTATGTTCCTTGAAAACATTCTTCTCACAGCAAACCACAGACACCCGCAGTTTTGCTGGAAATATCCAACGTGCACTGTGCAATTTCACAGGGTCATAACCCAAGAGGGTGTTTTGGTTCGGGCATCAACAATTGCTTGGTGGTTGGAATAGTCACTGGGGGGCAGAACAGTGTTGAGAAAGAGGACCAAGACCAGAGCATTGATTCAGTGAAGGGAAACTCCAGAGGGACAGAACAAAAACAAACACTGATGTGGTTTAACCACAATGAATGCTGAGCAGCTCCATGTGACCTTCTGCCGTCAACCTAGAGGGCTGCAAAAGCTGCTCGTCATCAGAATTCTGGTGTGCAAAGGCGCCGTACCTCCAAAAAAAAGAGTAGCCATTCCAAAAATGTGCCCCTACTTGTGAGCGCGTGCTATGTACTCTGAGTTGCCTGGTCAGCAGCAATCCAGCGGAAACAGACTCAGCTGAGAATCACGGATGTTGTACATTGTGTGTAAAAATTAAACACAGTGCAGCCGTTCAGCTGTGAATTATTAGTGAAACATAACTGGTGATTTCTGCTTTTTTTCATAACACTTTCCTGCATTTAGCTTCCATTTACACTCGACAGCACTTGCATGCATACTGTGAGTGACCACGACTTTGTGTTGAGACACCTTGACCTGGTTCTCCTTGATTCTCCAGATCCAAATGAAGCTAAGGTTTGGCTCTGTGCTCAAGGTGGAGCTACGGACTGCTCTGCTCTCAATCCAGCTTTGAAGCGTGGTGCCTCTGACTCAAACAACCGTGATGATAAGCAAGGGATGAACGGCCTGGACTCTTTTAAAAGTCCCAGCTGGAATGGAAAGACAAAGGTTTAGAAGGAGCCTGACGAGGTCCAGGGGAGGAAATTGCAAATAAAAAGTGAGCCCAGGGCAATGGGCTGTGGATGACTGGAGGTCAGAGGAGAGATGGAATCTCCAGGTTGTGTGGAAGAGCATCAGCCATATGGAGGCTTTAATTAATGCCCCACTGAGTGATCAAATTCTTGGTTAACCATTTATCTTCTTCCTGTCCCCATTCTTTTCTGTGGGGGGGGCAGCTTTAGATGCCGAGCTTGCACTATGATGGTGTGTCATATGCCTTTTGACCACTTTCAGATGAGAATCACACTTGATGATCTTGCTTTGGCTCTAATCGGTCATCTGGGACCCTGACTAACCTTGGCTCGCTGGAGTATGTTAGTATGTTCAACCCCCTGAAAGAAGCTGCTTACCAACAATGCTGAAACAATAGTAGCACCAAATTGTGCAGAGCATCCTTGTCATGCATTCTCTTCACAACTCTCCAAACAAGCAGGTGTTCATGGACTCCAATGACCAAACACATTCCTCTGGGATTATGGTGATGTGGCAAAGCTTGTTTACAAAATGACTTATTAAACAGTTCCCACTTTGGTCTGTAACTGTGCTGTGTAACCTTGCAGGATGACCACCCAACAGATGAAGTATAGGAGTCATGTGCCACACCTGTTGAGTGACAGGCAGAGAGGCAGATATCTAGCAGTCTTAGCCCAACATGGTGGAAAGTAATTCTTAGGACATGCAATGTTACCACACTTGGATGGAAAGATCTGGAGGCCATACTTGAGGTGAGAAAATATCAACCAGACATAGTAGGTCTTACCTCTGCATGCAGAACTAGCTCTAAAACTGGTCTTCTTAAGGATGTCTCTCTCCTTCTGAGCAGATATGTGGATATTCATAAAACTGGAAGCTGCAGTTTGTTTAGGTGGACAAGTTCTCGCATCTGCTGGGGACACAGGAGGGGCAAACAGAATGCTGACCAGGCTCTTGTTACCAAGGTTTAGGCTGTGCTTAGATCAAGCTTCACTTTATTGTTGTTCTGCACTTAAACAGATGTACAAACGAGAGGAAAACATGGCTTCTCCTTGGTCTGCAAAGTGCACCAAAGAAGCAGCATAACAGCGCAGGGCAACACAAGTTGTAACTGAATAGGTAAGTACATGAATAGATAAATGATTAACAGGTAGATGGAAACAGATGACAAGATCAATAATATAATGACTAAGATGATAAATCATTAAACAGTTGGTAGGGGTGGCAGCAGTGATCCAGCAGAAAGTGGTCAGTGTTGGTGGTGGTGATCAGTCCCTGTGCTGACCAGCATTCAGCAGTATGGCAGTTAGCAGGTAAAAGCAGTTCCTGAGCCTCATGGTATTGGCCGACTGTGATTCAGGAGGTCTGTGATTCAGGAGGTCAGGATGCTCTCTTTGGCAGCTCTGCAGGGGGAAGTGAAGACTGCCCAGTCCATCACCAGGAGTTCACTCCAACTTCTCTGGAAAGTCTGTGTCAGAGAGAAGAACAACTCTTCATCCTAGTAAGGAAACTGGAGAGGTTGTGGGATTTTACAAAAAAGTTTACATTAGCTTTGTGAACATGAAGAAGGCTGAGGAGTTGTGTTCCCTGGCATATTCTGCAGGAGGCACTCCAGGATTATGAGGCACCAGGGCTGCTGCTGCGAGCCATTCAATCCCCATATCTGTGGAGCAAGAACTGTTTCTAAAGATGTTTGGTTCTGAATCAAACTTGTTAGGGAAGGTGCTGGAACCTGCCAAGCATGATTCTTCTTATCTGTGGATGATGTGGAGCCAGGGTTTTGAGGGTATTCAGATTAGGATTACCAAGGTTTCACTGCTACTGTTTGCAGCTGATGTGGTCCTGTCAACCCCATCAGATTGCGAACATTAGCTTCCCCTAGAGCAGTTTGCAGATGTGTGTGACAGTCTGAAGTGATATTTCTCACCAGGGATAAAGTAGACTGTTCTCTCTAGCTGGGAGGAGCAGCTGGCCCAGATGGAGCAAATGACATACCTTGGGGTCCTTTTCATAAGTGCTGGCTGAGGAATGCGTGAGCCAGGTGCAACTACTGTAGTGGTGCGATGTACAAAGGCCAGGGAAGCTCTCTGAGCAAAGTTGATGCTCGTACAGCTCGAGATGAGCCAGTTAAGGAGGTGGGAGCATCTAAGATGTATCCCAGGAGCCTCCCTCAGGAGGTGTACCAAGCAACCTGGAGGAGACCTGCAATAAGCTGAAGAAATGATTGCGCTTATCTGACCTGGAAAAAAAAGCTTAGGTAGTTTAGGAGACTCTTTATATTCCCGTTTAGGTTTCCATTTATGCGTTTAGTAGACACTTCTCTCCAGAGTGAAGTGCAACTCAGAGTGAAAAAGCAAATGTCACAGCAGCAGATGTAAACACACCATTATGTTCAAAGCAAAGTAAAGCTTCTTTTGCTGACACCACCATTCTCCTAACATGAGGAGCCACAGAAACAGCAAATTATGAAGGGGAATACAGTGGGTGGTACAAAGGTACAAAGCTGTAGGAATTTCAAGATAGAGCCAGTCTGAAAGAAATGTGTCCTCAGATGCTTACTGAATGCTTGGAGGGATCAGAAATTCAGAGAAACCAACAGGTTTTCAGTTTTGTTGTTGCTGAAAGGCAGTGTAGTCTGATACCACTATAACAGTCACTTAGATGAACGGTGTTGAAAGTGGACAGATGGGTGGACTTCTCCTCAGATGTCTTTTTGCCAACTTTTTTTCTATAAGTTCAACAGTTCCATCATCATTTTTCATCATCACCTTAAGGAACAAGAGAACTGATAAGGATAATTTCTCCAGTCACATTGCAGCATGTTTCTCACGTTACTTTTACTTGTTTAAACTTCTGATTCATAACTTCTCATGGAAGTAACCTGGCAGGATGTGGGAGGTGGATCTCACAGCCCCAAGATGCAGAAGTTCTGGTACACAACACTGTTGGCACAGTTGGGAGGCCAATGCAAAGCAGGTGGCCTCCATGAAGTTTTCTCCTCTGGACATCTGGTTCATAAAGTTCTGAGGTAAGTGATGTTCTGAAGATCAAAAAGTCCAACATACTGTATGATCTAAACCTTTGTCTTGCTGCTTTGACTGCACACCTCTGTTAAACACTGGCAAGTGATTCAACACTGGAACCATTCTGATATTTTTGGCTCAAAGGGGCTGGGCAAACAAGCCTTCTTTGATTCATTCTTCGCCGAAAGAAGTAATAGTGAAGAAACAGTAACTTTGGTTACAGCCAGGACTAACTATAGGTGAGACATGATCTCATTACCCATGAGGTACACTCAGCTGGTGGAGGGGAAACCATGAGGGTCCAGCAGGGTCCACCAGCAGCAGCTTAATGAAGGAAGGTAAATATGGAGCAAGACTGGCTGTAGGAGCTCAGGAGACACTGACACACTGACAGGGAAGCAGCTGATGTTCAAAAGCAAGATGATAAACGACAGGCAGAAGGTTGGACAGGCGAATGGGGGAGTTAATAGTAGAGTGGTTACTTCAACAAAAGCAAAATTCCAAAAGCACCCCTCTCAGGGTGGCATTGTGGAACTTTTTCACATGCCCATTTGTACCAACCACTCTGTCTTGGCCCACAGGTAAAGGCTCTTCTCAAATATCAAACTTTTTTCTTATTTTCTGCAGGATTATAAAATGACAAATATATACAAAAAGTAAAACTACAGTAATAAATGACAAATAGTTACATTTCAACTGTGTTTTACATTTAGTTCTTTCACCCTGAATGACCCGCATGCCTTCAGGTCGAACCCAGTTACTTTTAGGACAAATTCAAAGACCCTTTCATCATCAGGGGTACAGCAGGGCAGTTCGGCTTTGGCCACAACTCTCACTTATTTGGGACTTTTGTCTGGACTGTCTTCCACCTTCTCCAGTTCCGTGCTCAATGGTGTCCCAGCAGGGCCTCAAGCAGGACTTACTTGACCAAACAACCTTGTGGCTACAGGGCATCATCATAATCCACTGCTGCAGCTGCTGTTACACCGTAAGTCAGAAGTTACTGTCGGTATTTATTTCTGCTGTTTTATTTCGTTTCTGCTGAAATGTCACCCTGCTTCATCACCTCCCTTCATAGCAGAGTTAATTGATGTTGATAGAATTCCATGACCTATTTTTGTTTTGTTGCTAAGGGACCTAGAAAATATTAATATTTCAGAATATTGCAAAGTGGATTTTGTGTATGATTATGGAAAGATGTGAGTGGAGCACAGTGACAGCACAATGACAGGTATGACTCATGGGAAGCCACTTGGGGCATGTTTGCTAAGGTCACCAGAAGGCATGAAGGTGAGGAAAGTTTCTGTGAGAGGGACTGTTTTAGAAGAAAACTGAAGTGCACCTCCACACTGAAAAACTGCCGCTTCCTTGTCAAAGACATCTCATTTGTGAAGGTCACCTCCACAGTAAAGACTGCATCCCTGATGGACAGTGTTCTTGTTTGTGAAGACTACCTCCACAATGAACACCACCTTCTTGTTGAACACCACATCCTTGCTTAAGACCACCTCCAGGCTGTGCCCCACCTCCGGGCTGTGCCCCACCTCCTTGCTGGACACCCCCTCCAGGCTGGACAGTGGTCCAGTTAAACATTAGTGCTACTTTAAGAAAAGCTCAGAGAAACAGGAGTGACTCCAGGAGCTTCCTGAACACGATCACCTTCACACTGTTTCATTCTGCAGACATCAGTGCTGCCAGGCTGATTTCAGTGAGATTTCAAAGTGAATTCAGGGAGGAGGAAGGGGGGGGGATCTGGGGCTGAAAGGTCTCGGTGTTGGAGGAACAGAGACGGAGACGTTCACTGAAGAAAAGGAGGCAGATCAAAGTCTCAAATGATGCCTGGCTATCATTGACTGATGATTGACTGACTGACTGAAGGCTGTGAGAAGTGGACCTTCCATGGGTTTGTTCTGCATGCATGGTTGGTGATGCCTGTTTACATCATCGACCGAAAAGTGTCCGACACACCAGGTGAGAAAGGACAGTTTTTTATTATTATTATTATTATTATTATTATTATTATTATTATTATTATTCTTCACACCACACAGGCACATTTTCATTGCCATTCTTATGAAACCATCATAATTTTGGGTTTTAGCTTTTGGTACAAACAACGTACCTGTATTTTTTCGACTTTCGGTGATTATTAGTCTATACAATAGTAAGGTTTGTACTATTAATCCATATTTGGATGATAATGTCAATGTTAATGTGACACAGAACTGTTAAATTAATTCTCATTCTTTTAGAAATATTTTCATATATAAACTGCAGAAGGACAGGACGAATAAAGTACGGGGACATGTGCACAAACGTGAGGGATTAAATTCATCACCATCATCTTCACCATTAACCTCATCTTTACCATCATTTTCTCCACCATCATCATCACTAACATCTTCAGCATCTTCATCACCCTGATCGGTGTGATGGGGGAAATGGTGCTGCTACTTCTGTGGTTCAGTTTAAAAAGTGTACATTGTCGTGTTGTTGTGTGGATCCACAAGAGGGATGGAGTGGCATGGTAAACATGTTAAACATGGTGAAGATGCTGGGGTTCGGTAGACACGTGCGTATCCCTGTTCACCACTCTACTGTACACCAGCTACACCGGTTGGGGGGACACAGTTGGACTGTGGTGTTGGACTGTTCTAATCTTTTCTTCACCAGTAGCTGAATACTCACGTTATATTATCACCACCTGTACATCTCACTCCTTTATCTAAACAAACTTCCTCTGTTAGATGATCATCTTTACTTTATGTACTGATTTATTTCCACACTTTTACTGCATTGGTTTAGGGACAGTATCTTGATCATGGTTTCACCATCAGGAGGGGGGTCCTGCTGAAAACCTTTTGAAAAAGGAACAGAAGCCTAAAGTTTTTTGAGTTTCTCAGGGTCATGTAGCAGCGACCCCCCCCACCTCCATGTCCCTTCCCCCGTCCCTCATCTCTGACACCATTTGACTATTCAGAGATCACTTTCCTTCTTGCCTGTTGAGTGTCATCCTATCTGAGCCCGTCGGCCACCGAGCCGGGAGTCCCAGCTCCCCTGCCTCCTTTCACAGTCTAGCGATGTGAAAAGCACACGGCTGCCATCGGCACCATGATAATTTGCTGTGAAAAGCGTGGCCTCACCTGCAACCCCCTGAGGACAAAGGACTTGTGAATATCACATCAGTTTAACATGTGTGACCTGTCAGCCGTCCCCAACCTCGAGCTCCCCCTGAGTGACAGTGAATGCGCAGCGGTTTGGGAGCTGGACCAGGGTCAGGACAGCCCCTACTGTTCAGTTCTTGGCACTGTTCTGCTAAGCTTCCACGTGTAGAAAATAACAAGTGCAAAACTGAAAACATATGATTGTTGTTTTGAGTGTGACACTCATGCCACAGGAAAACAGGTGGCTAAACGGTAAAAAAAGAACAAAGTGATATCATTTCCCAAAATGACTGGAAGGCTGAGTAGGTTTTCCTGGAAAAAGCATTTTGTAGGACATCCTATTACTGACTCTAGTGAACACACTTGTCTTGAATGCACCAGACCCACAGTATACACACACACACACACACACACACACACACACACACACACACACACACACACACGCAGTGCTGCATGTCGACATTTCTTGCCAAACCCAAACAACAGTCATCATTTAGCTGCTCGCGACATCTGGAGCCTTTGGGCTATGAATGATATGAAACAGAAGCGGCGTGTTGGAGGCTCCTGCTGATCCGCATCTTTTGGACTTTCTATGAAAACCTACTTGAGAAGTTCTCACCCCGTTCACTCTGCACTCTTTCCATTCCTTCTAAAGCGCAATTTCAGTCTGGTAGTGTGACGCTGGGCGCCTGCCTGTGCAGAGCGGCGAATGACTGTGGTGTCTCTGTGTCATGAGGGATCAAGGGTTAATAGCCTGTTGAGATGAGCTTTAACTGCTGCCAGGAGCACTGCTGACTTGTGGCTTTTTGGTGTCTCAGGTCAGACACATAAAGCTGCAGCGACGAACCAGAGAGGACAGACTGGACGCAACAAGCGGTCAAAATTTGTGGAAAAGTATTTAGAAAAGAGAAAGAAGACTTCAGCTGCTTCTGATCCAAAGAATTCCCTCTTCCTCCTCTTTTGCCTCAGGTGAGCATTTCCAGGCAGCTTCTGAAGAACTGCTGGCCATGACGGACAACCCTTCTCCCAAGGCTGCCAAGAAGGTGCGATGGACATCGCTGGAGATCAGCCTGATCACAATAGTGTTCCTCCTCTTCATTGCTCTTGTAGCTCTCACTGTCCTGTTCATCACCCATCGTGGAGGTGAGTGTCATTCCCATCAAGTAATGCCGTCGGTCTGCTGTGTTCATGTGTTCCTTGGGGGTTTTTCCTGCAAACTGCTGCCAGCAGCCCACTTTTCAGCATGTCTGTCCCACTCACCTGGATCTTATTCATCTTGAGTATTCATGTCATGGGGTAGTGGGTAGAAAGGGGAGAGGAGCGATGTTTCATTTGGCAAGATGCTCATTCGGTCAACAAGGCCAGACAGGATAACCAGACAAAAAGACCTCAGTGACCACAGAGCATAAGCAGAGATATGGAGACGGGGCTTAGACAGACATGCCAGATTATTATATGGAAATGGGGGTGGAAATGGGGGCCGTGCCATCTGCCAGTCGATTGCGCTCTTGCAACCATCTACACATCAGCACTTGATAAATGTTTAAACAGCTTTCATAAGCAGATTTCTCCCTAGGATGTTCCATGCTCCAAGCAGGGGAGCGGAACCAGGGCATCTCATTTCACCTGGAAATGGGCGATTTGGAGGAAAGCTGCTGCACATTCCTCTCAGCCCCCCCAGTGATAACGCACACCTGGGTTGACAGAAAGTGATGATGTGTAGATGTTCTCAGTCCTCCATCACAGATGAACACCTGCTGTAGGTTTACCTGTTTACACAGTGCTGTGGGTTATCCTTATGCCTCCGTGCTGCTCACTGTGAGTGCCACACACCTGTCTGTTGGTGCAATTCTTTCTCCAAATGCTGATCCCTACTGTGATGTGTCCACAGATGGTGTCTGTACAACGGCCGACTGCACCCGGTCAGGTGAGTCCAGTTCCCACACTGACTCCAACAATAACGTCTTCACCCTGTAATGTTACCTGTATTACTTTCTGTTACATTACTGGCCCCATCCTTCCTCCTCAATGGTCCCACTGCATGGTACATGACTGTCAAGTTGTTCTGAGTTTTAGTCTTAGTTGTTAATGGCTTCTTCTACTGGGATAGCTTCACGCCTCCTGGAGAACATGGACCCCAACATTGAGCCCTGTGAGAACTTCTACCAATATGCGTGTGGTGGATGGCTTAAGAAGAACATCATCCCAGAGACCAGTGCACGCCACAGCACCTTCGACATCCTACGAGATGAGCTGGAGGTGGTCCTCAAAGGTCTGTGTGATATCCGCCCAACACTGATGCAGCCTAACCATGCTAATACTAGTAAAAAAATCTGAGGACACCTGGGAGTCCTACAGGAAATGTTTATTAATGAACTGGATAGACAAGAGCAAAAGCAGAGCAACGTGTGTAGGAACTGCTGCAGAAGACCATGGAAGGCATGTCCACTCATATCCTGCTCACATCCTTCCTCATTGCTTTGCCACTTTTGGTACTGTAGGGAATCTACAAACTGATCAGTCTGTCAAAGTCCATAATGCTGTATTTGGCTGTTACTTTCTGAGTGTGAAAGTGTGAAAGTGAAGGCTGTGGACAGCGGTTAAAGCACCTCCGTGGCACCCGAAACAGCGGCCCATGTGTCTGTACACGTATGAGGCTGTGGAACCAGACCCTCAGAGGGAGATTGTGGTCCGAGAGGCCGGAGCAGAGAGGCTCATTAGGAGCAGCCCTGGCAGCTGATTTATGGGGAATGTGGCTCTGGTTGCAGCTGCCATCACCTTGTGAAAGGGGGTTGATGTGATACGTGAACCATCGTCGTACTGCATGAAGAACAGCTAAGCCCAGTGCTGGTGACACAGGCAGGGAACCCCATTTTGTGCAGAGGTCTCACTAATGGGGTAAAAGGGGCTCAGATGAGCAGCTGCTCCCCCTTCTGCAGCTTGTGAACTTAGAGAGCTAACAAGCAGGAGCCGTCGACTTGAGCTGCTGTCACACACTCAACTGACATCGGCTCTCCAGTTACCATGGGAAGAAAGTTGCGCGGGTCTAATAAAAGCCCACATCAGGCAGAGTTATTATATGGAGGTAATAAACAGGCCTTTTCACTGATGCTTATTAGACACATTTAACCACTTTTCCCATCATTTCATGTGATGATATTTATGGTGTGGAAATGACATTTGGCAAAGCTGAATCCAACCGTGTAGTCAGGCTCGTGTTTATACATCAGAAGCATGGTGTTAGGTTCCCCTGTCTAAAATCCAGCACTGCTGTGGGATGTGTCCTCATTAAAACACTTTATTTACTTTTTTGCCCTTCAGGGACCACCTGCAGTGCTGGAAATTTTGCTGTTAATGTCTCAGGCGGCTGGACTGAATTTGGAGCCACTAAGCAAACAACCAAAGACTTTCTGAAGATCAAAGTCCACACTAACCCTTGAGATTCTCAGACACTTTCAGGATTTGCATACTTAGTGAAACACTTGTATGCTTGAATTTCTGTTCTTGCTGTTTTGCAAATGGCCTTCATCCTTGAAGCATTCTTCACATGCAGCCTGTACCCTAACCAGTTCGGGCTCTGTGATCCGTGTGATGGGCTTCGGATTTTGACCGCAGACCATTGAACCAAAACCCCGAGAGCAATTCGGCATTTTTCTTGCTCAGGGTATGTTGGATCTCACAGATTCAGGTTTCTGAGAGAGAGAGGAGAGAGGGAGAGAGAGAGATAGACCAATGAGGGTCATTCTCTCAGTTACACCAAAGGCTATAAAATGAGCACCATTCAGTTTCAAGCAAACAGGCACAAATATGTGATTGCCATACCTCATGTTTAGGAGGCCAGGTGGGATCAGAGCACCTTACCTAAGGGAGTTGCTCAGGTATCTCACACACTTTTTGACCCCTGACCAAGCGGCAACTCTACATTAGGAGGCTCGAGCTCCTGATTCACGTAACACATTCCAGACCTTTTGCTTTAAAAGGGGCAGCAGGTGGCAGAGTGCTTAGAGGTGTTACCTTAGAACTCGAAAGACACAGGTTCAGATTGCACCACCTGCCATCAAATTATCCACCCTGAACGGATGTGCTACAAAATTACCCCGCTGAATAAATGGGTAAATCATTGCTCAGTGCTGGAAGTCTCTCTGGAGAAAAGTGTCAGATGCATAAATGAATATAAAATTCATGCCAATGAGTTTGCTGCATTGCTGCTGTGAGTCTTGATTTATTGGGTCCAATGTGGAGCAGGTGGTGGCAGAGTAAAAAGTAAATAAATCAACAGAGCATGAGATTTTAATGACAGCTTCTTCCCCGCAAACCCTGTTGCAAGACCCTGGTCCAGGAGTGGCTCTCTGCTGGGGATGGGAACTAACAAACCAAACATAAATAGTCCATGTTGCTCTTGGTACCACAGTTCAGACCCTGGAACTTGTTGGGAGATCCTGCTGCCTGCCTCTACCAGGGCATGTGCAACTGCTCAGTCGCCAGATGTGCTCTCTGGGATGAACAGGGCTGTTTATTCATTATTGGTTTGCAGCCATGTTGGTCGCCATTGCATGGTGTCACTGTGAGGTCGTGTTGTGGTCTTGTGTCGCAGCTTCATGGTCATGTGACTCTGATGGAAAATATGAACTTTAGGGAATATTTCTGCACAGTTTTATTATGTAAGATCATTACATACAGCCAGAAGGACTGCTGTGTTAGGGCCAAACCCAACAGTAAAACAAGTGTAAAAATCCCCACCTGGAAGGACAGGTGCTTCTTTGTGGAGAGATTTCAGTACGATGCTACAGCAGAACTGAGAGAGAGCAGACAGTAATACAAAGCGAGGTCCTGACCTCAGACAAGCCATACCATAGTAAGTCATGAAGAAGTGCTCTCCCCGCACTGCACAGTTACCCTTTGAAGCCAGGGCTCCGCTGGCCTGACTCCATGGGGCTCCCTAATCTCATCATGCAGTGGAAGCGCCTGGCTGCTAAAGCGCTCATTAACGTTAAAATGGATCGTAAATGGTGTGGAGAGCAAAGTGACAACAGGCCGACGTTACCCAGCGGAAGAGGACACAGACCGGGGGGGGACTTTTAGAGACTGAGAGATGGATATTCACAGCTAAAGACACAGAAAAGGGGTCCAGCTGCCAGACTTGTAGAGGAATCTCGTATTTTGCTTTGGTGATGTAAGCTTCTGTTTGTCACAGAAATTAACATCTTTCACTCAGAGATTTGGTCAACCAGTGTTACAAACAGAACTGGTGTTTTGTAATTCTCCTTTCTCCCTCATACTCTCACCTGTCTTTTATCCACCTGGACAGCATGTTGCCACTGTGTAGATGGAGCTGAGTTACTGGAGCTGCACTGTGTTGTCGGAGTGATAAGTGATGTAATAACTGCGAACATTTCTCTAACTGATATTTTCTGCTCATTATGACACGAGAAGACAGGAGGATGCTTTTGCTACCCATGGTGGTCAGTGGCTCTGTGCTGTATTTACAGATGTGTTAGAAAGGCCTGGCGGGAGCGAGGGTGATGCACTGAGGAAGGCCAGGACACTCTACAACTCCTGCACCAACGAAAGTACCTGATGGATTCAACCCTGTTATGAAGAATGCTCCTCGCAGACTTAGTGACTCTTTCTGAAAATGTCATATTGAATAATTATTACTCTCAGTGATCATATTTAAGTTGTAAGGTACAACTTTGCCATCAAAGACAAAGTAATGAAACAGTCTGTGGGTCAACAGCATGAGCCCTGAGTCTACAGAAAGCCTCCATCTGGTCTCTCCACTAGGCAACATTGAGAGCCGCGGGGGCAGGCCACTGCTTGGCATGCTCGGAGATGTGTTCGAGTGGCCCATTGCAATGGACTCTTGGGATGCCCACTATGGTAAGAAGAGTAGTGCTGTCTCTCTACTGGTTTCCTTGGTAACTGCCTCGAGCTGCTAAGCATGCCAATCTCCTGTGATGCCGGCAGGTGTGAACTGGACCCTGGAGAGTGCCATCGCCAGACTCAATGAGAAGTACAGAACGCAAGTCCTCATCAACTTCTTTGTCGGCACCGACGACAGGGACTCCAACTCCCACATCATCCATGTAGGTGTGCAAAAAGGTTTTACTCCTTTGACCTTTGTAGCAGCTTTGTCACAATTGCTTTGTCCTTCATGGAAACTCTTGTTTAACTACCATCCACATAAAACATTTGCATTCACTGCTTTCCCAGTTTGACCAGCCATTGCTGGGCCTTTCTTCCCGGGATTACTACATGTGCACTGGCCAGTATGAACAGGTGAGCATCCCGCCCACAGTCCCTCTGCACTGTGACAGAACAGCCCTGAGATCACACTGAAGATCAGAACATGTGAGATCAGCTGAAGCAGAGTACAAACCAGAAACTGGGCATGAAGTGTGCGGTGTCTGTATTTTCTCCTTATGTTTGTACGATTTCTTCCTGCAGTCCATAGATGTGTGTTTCGGGCAAACAAGTCCCCATTGGTCATTTGCTTCACTCTGGAGAAAAGTATGGACACAAAGTTTGGATATGCATTATTACATTTAAAATGTGATAATAAAACTTTACCAATAACCACATCAGCACATAAGATGTTTTCTCAAGAAGATACCATCCCTGCCCTGGGGTAGCCATCGTATAAATTTGTTTTATTATTACTCATTTCCCCCTTCCTCTCTGCCGTAATAGTTTCCAGACAAAAAATTAAGAAACACTACTAAGAAGATTGATGTAAGGTTAGATGGAGCGATGCTGAAGCTGATATGCTCTTTGAAGAGGCCGTCCTTCATTTGTTTTCATTTAACTCTCTTCTGGTCAGCATTAAATTTTATTTCCTGAATGAGCAGCGGTTGGCTGCTCACTGAGTTCCTTTGCTTTGACCATTTGAACCACTGGACAAAGTGGAGGGGAAATACTGAACTGAGGACTTGGAGATGAGAACCTATCTGCGCAAAGCAATAATTTCTCCCTGTTGACCATTACTCAGGCATTTTTCCTTAAAAGCATTTTATGTCTCTGCATACATTTTCCATCTTGCTTTTGCTGGATTTTTTTTTTTATAAAGGTGTGTATTTCACCTGAGGATGGCAGTCAGAGGCAGCACTAGCTTGGAGGTGTTTCATGGCTACAGCATGACTATCACTGCTGCCTGTGTTCTGGGCTTTTCCACCAGGCCTGCAAGGCGTACATGCAGTTCATGGTGAATGTTGCAATGCTGATCCGCACCGACCGAGGGCTGAACATCAACGAGACCCAGATTAAGAAGGAGCTTGCGACCGTCTTTCAGCTGGAGGCGGATATTGCCAATGTGAGGCTTGTATACACACGCATGCACACCCACGCACATGCACGCACATCCATACACATGCATGCGCGTACACACACACACAGTAGAAGTCATCACTGCCTGAACAACATTTGCAATTTACAACCATTGATTCACAACAGAGATTTCTTCCATTTTCATTTGCATGCGATGTAGCTGCTTGTTTTTTATGTGGCAGAGTCCACTATCTGCTCCTGATCTTAATTTTGGAAAGTGTCTGCCACCCCCCTCCCAGGCAACAGATTCACCAGATGAGCGAAACAACCCCATTCTCCTCTACAACAAAATGTCACTGGCTGCTTTGAGCTCGAACTTCTCCTTGAACGTCAACTCCAGAGTAAGAGCCTCTTCATGGTCTCCAGCGGAGCCTCAAGTTGTAATGGGCTGCAGACTTTTGAACATTCTAATGGGCTTTTCCTGCAGTTGCTCAGCAAGAGGTTGGACCACATGCTTGTCTGCAGTTTTCACTTGTACATGTGAGCTTGTGTGTGTGCCTGATTCATTTCCCTCAAGCAAATAGAAAGCCACTGACTACATGCAAAGCATCCCTTTTCCAAACATGAAAAATATAGCAAAGCAGATGGCCAGTGCCAGTCATCTGGTGGCTCCTGCTCCTTTCTGACCACCATATTCTTCTTCTGCTGTCCTTGTTTTATTCTTCTTGCTGGTGCCATTTCTTTTTATGCTTCTATAATTTATAGATTCTTCATTCTCATGCTGCACATATTTTTCATCTGTGACTAAAAATCTTTTACAATAATAGCTTACTGGACACACAGCCACTTAGCATTCAGAGGGAACGTTGCTTGTTGATCTACTCTTTCATCACTTCAGCATCTTTGAGGCGTTTGCTGCCTCTGCTCATAACCACTAGATGCTGACTTGTAAAAACATGCTGAGAAATTATTTGCTTCCAACAGGAGTTTAACTGGACTCAGTTTACCAACAACATTTTGAACACGGTGAATATCACGATAAGTGACGATGAAGATGTAATAGTCTACGCACCCAACTATTTCACCCAGCTCAGCCTGGTCCTTGCAAATTACACAGCCAGGTACGTGTCTTATGACGCACTGCATGAGGAGGACAGAGGACACAGAGCTCTAATGCACCCTTGTTGTATCCCACACAGAGACATACAGAACTACATTGTGTGGAGGTTTGTGATGAACCTGGTTGGTGCTCTCAGCAAGACCTACAGAGACACGAGGAAAGCGTTCCGGAAAGTATGTATGTCTAAGAGTAGCACCATGTGTTTGCCTCTTGCATGTGACATTGTCAAGCCTGCACATTGTGATAATGGTGAGTTATCCAACAGCACATCCCTGTCGCCCTGCAGGCCCTCTATGGAACCACGTCTGATGAGGCAATATGGCGTCAATGTGCCAACTATGTAAACAGTAACATGGAGAATGCGGTCGGCCGTCTGTATGTAGAGGAGGCCTTCAATGGGGAGAGTAAGCACATGGTAAGGAGAGCAGCATGTCTGAACGTGTGGCCCAGTGTGTGTGTGTGTGTGTGTGTGTGTGTGTGTGTGTGTGTGTGTGTGTGTGTGAGAGAGAGAGAGAGAGAGAGACAGAGAGAGAGAGAGAGAGACAGAGAGAGATGTTTAATTGTGTCCAAAACTGGGATGAAAAGGAGAGTAAAATATGAATGAATGAATTATGGTGGCAGCACAGGGACCCAGTGGGTGCCGCAGCTGTATCACAGTACCTGGGCTGTAGGTTCAAATCCTGCTCAATCTGTGAAGTTTGCATGTCATCTCTGTGTTTGCATGGACTTTCTCCCACAGTCCAAACACTTGCATTAAATAGACTGGTAGCAATAAAATTGCCCATTGTGTATGTGATGGATGATGGACTGGCATCCAGTTAGACTTCCCTACAAGTTTTTCTGGACTTTCTTATTAAATATATTAGCTTTTTAACAGGAAATAATACAGAATAAATATAACTTTGTTATTAGTGCTATTGGGATTTCTCAGGATGGGACTGAAAGGCATCGCAAGCTTAATTCCATGTTTGTTATTTTAAATCCAACCCTGCAGTCAACTCCTGCAATATTTAAATTTAAAACTAAAATGAAGAATTATGAAATGGAAAAAAGAGATAAAGATTTTGTGGGAAATAAGTCTTGGTAGTTGAGGTATGAGGGGAGGGGTGTAATGCCTACTTGCTGAACTGCTCATTGTGCACCTGAAGGAAATTTAGAGTAGTGCAAATATTTGCACCAGTAGTTGTGTCCAGTGGCTCAGACATATGGCTCTATGTCTCATTATTACACAAATTCTAAATGAACCTGAAAGAACCTCAAATTGTGTCCCAGATTGATGAGATGATTACTGAAATCAGGGAGGTCTTTGTGAAGAACCTCAATGACTTGCCCTGGATGGATGAGGAGACCAAGAAGGCAGCGGAGGATAAGGTGAGATGGTCTTCAGTGCTACCCTGGCCTTCCTTCCTAACAAATGAGCTTCACATATGAAGGTCAGAGAAAGGGTGGACTGATTAAAAACTTTTTTCCCTGTGTGACATAAACTGTTCTATCAAGTCAAGCCAAATGTGTTGAACTAAACATCTTTTTTCTCCTCTGAACTGAACCTCCGACTACAGGCCAGAGCCATTCAGGAGAAAATTGGCTACTCAGCAAACATCCTGAGTGACGAGTTCCTCAACAAAGAATACATGGATGTGAGTTTTATCCCTATTAAGAGCAAGAAGAAAGGAGACTTAAGGCTATGGATGCATGAGAAAACCATGACAAAACAATATGGTTTCATCACCAAATAAGCAGAAAGTTTTTAAAAACACATAAATTGCAAATGTATGGAGGAAAACTGACCTGAAGGGTGCATTCTGGCTGTATCCAAACTACTGGCTTAAGTAAAGTGCCTTGAAAAAGTATTCAGATCCCTTGAAGGTTATCGGCATTGGATGGGTCATGCATATTTTTGCAGTGCTTTTATTGTGGACTCAGTCTCCAGTGTCACATTTTCAGAGCCAAATACCAAAATATGTATTTTTAAAATAAGTAAAAAACCCAAATGTGCTGCTTACGCAACACTTTAATATTTAGTAGAGTTGCCTTTGGCTGTAATAACAGCTTTGCACACCATTTTGGAGTTAAATTTTCCCATTTGTGTTGGCAAATGTGTAGCAGATTGGGTGGATGATGCCTGTAGACCACTGTTATCAAACGGTGTCACAGCTTCTCAGTGGGACTTGTTTCTGAGACAGTCTGAGCCACTGTTCCTCTGGCCTTGTGCTTTGGGTCAGGTCTCTGTCCTGCTAAAAGGAGAACTTTATCCAAAGATTAACTTTGCCCCATGCCTATTAATGAAAAGCCTCCCCACAGAATGATGCTGCCACCACCGTACTGCACTGTATGGATGGAGATTCCTGAGGCATGGGCTGTGTTAGGGTTGCATCACCTATTGCACTTTGAATTTTGCCATTAGAGCTCCTTCTACCTTTATAAGTAGAAACCAGTTACATCCAGTTAAGAGACAACTGAGAACAGTTTTTCATCTGCGTCAACATGGAGTAATAAAGTAGTTTGCCTCTGTTAATTCAGTATTAGAGCATATGAGTTCACAATAAAACTACTGAGTGGAAAATATGTGTACATATATTTGTAACTCAGCCATTTATCTTGATAATTATGAAGGGGTTAGAATACTTTTGCAGGGCACTCTACTTCATTGAAGAATTGAAACCAAAGTGGTCATATGGAGAATGGATAGTAACTGACCATCTTCTTGCTTGCTTAACTCTACAAATCAAAGCCCAGCATTCCTAGCAACAAGATGCAAAATCACCAAAAAGTTGCTTCACTCTGCAACTTTTAAGTAAAAACTTTTAAATAGCTTATTTCATTTCACTTGAGCACTGCTGACTTCAAAAATATGCATTAAAAATAGACAAACTGGAAGTGAAATAATTCATTTTACTATGGCTTGCAATTCACAGGAAGGGATGGGAATATAAACCACAAAATGGTTTATGTGCCAGTCATTCTGCACTGTAGGTCTCCCTGTGGAAAATGGAAGTACATACTTGGGGATACAACCTAAATTAATGTAAATGTACATGAAAAGGAATAAATGTAAAGTTCCAAGTGTGTCTGGTGTTTTACTCAGGTGAAAGGTCAGTGGTTATAGGTAAAAGGGACTAAACAATTTTAAAAAAACGTCCCACTTAGAGTTACCACCTGCCCATTACTCTGTGATCTCATCTTAGATGTTTAACAGAGTTCTGGGAGTCAATTCGACTTTAGCTTATATATTTTTCTTCTTGTTGTTTCAGTTGGACTTCAGTGCAGAAGAGTATTTTGAGAACATTTTAAAAAACTTAGAGTTTATTCAGAAGAAACGACTAAAGAAGCTCAGAGCCAGAGTAAACAAAGAAGAGTAAGTTGGAGAAAACCACGCATATTTCAGAAATGAAATGACCATGAAGGTGTCCTTATCTTCACACTGTTTGTGTTTGCCATGAAGGTGGATCTCAAGTGCAGCCATTGTGAATGCCTTCTACTCCTCCAGCAGAAACCAGATTGGTAATGTAACACCACTGGCCCATGCAGGACTTGCCTGCTGAAATGCAAATGAACAGACTGACAGACATACTATCCCCACCCCCTACCCGCCCCCCATAGACAATAGACCGTGAAAAGCAGGTGCCACTGCTTTCGTTCGTATCGATAAGAAGATCGGGCTTCAAAATTTATTCTGGACATGAGAGAGGGCTTTGTAGGCCTTCAGTGTACTGCAACCCCAAGTTGGGTATTGAATGTGTCCGTGTTATCTTTGGATGGTGTGAGGAAATGTACGAGGTTCTGACTCCGAACAGCACAAACCTCTGTGGTCCTCTTGTTAACAGTGTTCCCTGCTGGCATCCTCCAACCACCATTCTTTGGCAAAGGCCAGGCCATGTCTTTGAACTACGGTGGGATCGGAATGGTTATTGGCCATGAAATCACACACGGCTTTGATGACAATGGTGAGTGAATCCAGTGAGTGTCTGTGCCTTCCAGCTTTACAGGAGACATTTGAGAATAGCTGTTCCATTGCTCTTCCATTTGTACAGCACTTGAGTGGTGCAGGAAACAGGGCCGTGTTGATCTGCGGCCAGAATTGCCACAGGGCCACTAGACTTCTTCGAAAAACAAACATGTCTCAGCTCCAACAGAAAACCATAAGTGAAGATAAGCATTCAGATCCTCCTGTGGTTTGAGGGAGCCTCCCTCATCCTGGCAGAGCCTTGGCACTTGAGTGATACTTGATCTGAAGACGTGCTGTGACCTGCTCCCCAAAGTCAGGGGTAAACATCCTGTGGTGCACATATTGAAAACCTCTCCACAAGCACGTGGCAGGGTAGACACTGAGCAAAACAGTGATGTTCTGTTGCCAATGGCAAAAACTACACCATGTCTGCCTTATGAAAGAAGACTTTCTAGGCTATGATAACTCTGTGCCCATCAGATGTCTTGTAGGTAAGATACCTTCCATGAGCAAAGATGAATTCAGACAACTGTTTTTTGTAGCAGATGCTATTTAATCCTCTGTATTGATATAAATGACAGGCAGTGGTTCTTTTATGGGGCTTAAAATTAGCATTTGCAAGATCAGCACTGATTCTTATGTTCACAGGCAGGAACTTTGACAAGGAAGGAGATCTGAAGGACTGGTGGACTCCTGGGTCTTCTCAGCACTTTCAGTTGCTCTCGAAATGCATGGTTTCGCAGTATGGAAACTTCTTATGGGACTTAGCAGGTGGACAAAACGTAAGAACACCGCTCCCCTTCTCTTGGGATCCTTCCTATGTATGTGAAGTGTGTACAGACAGTTGTCAGGTCAAAACACAGCAAACCACAGTAAACCCTGCGAGAGACATGTGCACGGTGCTCCTTCCCAGAACAAGACCACCTCGTAGCCTCGAGCGCCTGAAAGCCTGCAAATTGAACCTCGTCTTATTTATCAAGGCATCATTTAGTCTCTTTGAGGGTTTACTGAAGGCATGAAATAAGCCATTGTTCCTCGCCAGAACCATGGCCATTATCTTCCTAGAACAGGCTGTGATTTTGCTGAGACACAGAGAAAAGGCCAAAATGACCACTTTTCCTCCCTGTTCCCTCTGCCCTGCTTCTGCACCCAGCTGAGTGGGAATAATACCCTGGGAGAGAACATTGCCGACAACGGTGGAATCCGACAGGCCTATCAGGTATCGCTTGAGCATCTTTGTGTCAAGTGCTGATCTTCTCTCCTCTTCTACAGCTTCTAACAGCTTCTTAGCAGCAATACGTCACAGTGGATATCTGCACATAGTAATGTGCAATTTGGGAGGTAATCGTTTCTTGAGCTAATTTCTTGATGCCTTATGGAACAACCAGTGGTGCTTTTAATGGTGGTTTTCGTTAGTGAAACATGGGCATTGATCCCTGCGGCTGCAGAATGGCCAGGTTTCTCCATTCACAATCCCTCCTCTTGCTCTTGTGAAGAAATTCCCAGTGCCAGTTGCACACTGAGCCCAACTTGGCTGCGATGCCCAAGGCTCATTGTTGTGCAGATTTGTTTACTCAGTTTTAGTTTGGTTTATGTCAACTTGTTAGAGGAAATCAGACTCATTGTATATGGCAATTAATGTTGCCAAGAGACAGGAAATGAGCCTCAGTACAGCAAGATCCCTGTGTTTTTTTCATTCCTTGTTGCGCTGATCAAAGTTTTCTAGACCTTTGTGAGGAAAACATTGGCTTTGTTGAGCAGCTTTCAGGAATGGTGTCATAATTATGCACCTGACCAGACACTTTAGCAGGCCTGCTTCCCTGAAAAAGGTGTTAGTGGTGAAAGGTGGAGAGGTTGAAGAAGGTCAGACAGGTCCAAGTGGATTTGAAATCAACATGTGCTGATATTCCAGGCTTACCTGAACTACGTGAACAAGCATGGGCCAGAGAAGCCTCTGCCGGGCATCAACCTCAACCACAAGCAACTATTCTTCCTCAACTTTGCTCAGGTGAGATCTCAAGTCCTGAGTGATGTGATGGTGCCATCAAAGTAAACTAGATTCCTCTCTTCCAGACAAGCTGTAAACACACTGTTTCCATTCCTTTACCAGGTGTGGTGTGGAACTCACAGGCCAGAGCATGCGGTCAACTCCATCAAGAGTGATGTCCACAGTCCAGGGAAATTCAGGTCAGTGTGCTCATCCTTTCGCAAATTTAAAATGCAGCATGAAACTGATATTGACCACTGCCTAGTCTGAGTGCTCCTCAGCCCATCCTGAAAGTGTTCCTTTGATGATCTCCACAGGGTTCTGGGGTCGCTACAGAATTTCCCAGAATTTGCCAAAGCCTTTAACTGCCAGCAGAACTCCTTCATGGTGCCTAAGCAAATGTGCCGCGTGTGGTGAAGACGCATGGGGAAGGAGATTTCTGATCTCCCTGCTGACTGTTACACTACAGTGGCTGGGAAGGTGCTGGTCAGGGCCCCCATTCTCAGACTAGTACGGGGCTCACAGACTCCACTCTAGTAAGAGTGCTGTCTACCAACAGGGGGCGATATTTATGCCAATTTTCCAACATTTAATTGAACTAATTATGATATTTCTGTGTACACATCTATGAGAAGGATGATCCCACTATTAAAATGCTTTGCATTTAACTAAAGGAGTTTTTTTTAAATACATCAGCATTTTTGTCAAATATCAACTATGAACAATGGAATTGTCTGTTCCATGCATGTGTAGAAATTTGCACTGGTTCCCTCAGGAATTGTCCTTCTGTGCATGCAGAACTATTTTTATGAGTTCCAAAATTAGCTTTCTTATTTTTTTATTCATACACATATATGATACGTATAATTATATCTTTAATCTTCCTCTGTGTGTGTTTAGAAAACAAATTTTACCAAACATAAATCAGTTTAGTTTGCTGTTCACACAATCTGTTCCATAGATGATATGTAAACACATGCTGCATGTGTAGCTGACACGCATGTGCACTGTAGGTATACAAAAGGCAGTCAGCGGCAGTCACACACCCACCTCTCGACAGTCCATGTGTCCAAGAGCCCTGTATGACCACATAAAGGCTTGCGTCTCACTCAACTGCTTAACCATGCGTGCATGTGCGTGTGTGTGTATTCTAAGGTTAAGCTGGAAAGCCTTATGATTTGCTTATTCCAAATTGGGTGAATGCCAAGCTTATGTGAGATTTGTCATTTTAACAACCCTTTCCCCATATTCTGCCAGCTCCCCAGAAGAAGCGTGCAGTTTTCTCATGATGGATGTCTGCCATATTGAGTTTTTCCCCTCAGCATCCCTGTAACTTTTTCCAGGTCTCTGTTAGCAAATAATGCCTACAAATGAAACATGTAATGGTATTCTGACCATGCAGCCAAAATCTCTCCGCAGTTGTGTTTTGGTTTATATATTCCTTTCTTTTTCTGCTGCAATTTGCTGCAGTTTCATATGAGATTCTCACTGGTGTCTGATCATCTTTGTTGCCTTTTCTCTCTTCTGTTGCGCCTCCATGAATATTGGTGGTAGAGGGACAAACAAATATACCTCACGAGTCTGATTTACATATTTTGTAAGAAGCATCTTAATAAATAGTTTAATAAATCTGGAAAAGGAAATTGACTTGTTTTGAGGCTTGTCTGCTGTCCTTGGGAGACCGTGTGACCGTGCAGCAGGGTGGAAATGGAGGTTGCTGTCACCTGGCGCCTGGCTGCGCTCTGAAGCACCATGTTAGTTACAGCGCAGCTTACAGCAGGTCTCTTGCAGCCCCCCCACAGGCTACCCCCCTAGTCCTCTTTTCACAGCATACAGCCTTAGCTATATTTACGGGGGGCTCTCGGCATTAAAAGCACATTTGTTGGCACTTATGTGACACCCGAAACCAGAGCTGCACTCTTGCTGTCCTGGTAAGCACTTTGGCGCTGTGAAATGCCCTGCTAGCTCTTCCCTTCCCCGAGTTGGTGGCTGTGGACCAGGACAGTTTGTGTTCAGCACTCAAGCACCACATGCCCTGCCCCCCTCCCCACTCTTCTTACCCACTTTCTGTTCATGAAGACCACACCTTGGTGGGAAGCAGCCCTTCAACACTTTGTCAGTGTAGTGACACAGGGTGGTAAAGCCAGATGTGAGGTTTTCAGAAGAATGGTCACTGTTTCTGTCACCCATTCCTGTGGACAGACTCATACACTTATCCATGTATGACCAGGTCCTGGTGCCTTCAGAGCTGCTTGTTGGAGTCAGAAGGTGGCTATTTTTAACTTTAGTTATTGTTTTACCACTGATTTAGTGAGGAGCAGAAGCCATTCATTCCTATTGGGACTGAGCAGAGAACCTAGAAGCACAGCTATGGATCAGAAAGAAGGCGATGAAGAGAAGGTTGGAACAGATGACGTCACATTCGTGATGAAATGTCAGCATCTCAGCTTACGTGCTGTTAAAGTGTGTAGTTATTTGTGTGAAGATGAACGTATGAGGCTGAGGGCCAAAACAAAGAGATGGAAAAGGAAGTATAGAAAAACGGACATATTTGGGAACCCAAGAGCCATGTAACTGATGTCACCTTTTGAGCCTAGGGGTCAGAAGTCATGGTCGCAAATAAGGAGTCCACCTACAGGCCTGTCTGCAGCTCCTCATGCTCCTTCTGATCCCCTGAATTCCACATGCTAGCCCGTGTGGGGGGCCACTGGCATCCGATGGCAGGCATCCAGTGAATGGGCTGCATTCTCTGGACTGGGTTCGACAGCCTACAGCCCTTCATACTAACCATCCTCCAAACAAACTGTGCCAAAAGACCTTGCCCACATTGCGAACACAACACACCACAAATAGCTGGGGAACTTAAATGTTGGAGAAAAGTGATATTTGTCCCACATGTTTGTAGCTGAAAGCCGAAAGAATATTCCAGCAAGGCTACAACATTGTTTGATCGTGGCGCTCAAGCTCTGAAGGCATTGCTGCCTATGGGAGGACACCTTGTGGCCATGTCACACAAATGCATCGCTGCTGGCTCCTACTTCATATGGAAACTTTTTTGTTTTACCATCGCAATACAAACATGGGTGTTACCACGTATCCTCGTATGCTCATCCTGACTTTGCGTAGCAGCAGGCAGACAATGCTTATTCGAGATGAGGTCAGCAAAGATGTTTAGAGCTCAACCTCAGCGGCAGCAAATGAAGTAAGAAATTCATCACACTTGACAAAGAGAACTAAATTACTTTGTTGAGGAGAAGCCCAGCACTTTTCTGAGTGAATGGCATGCCAGAAGATCAAGCCTTGAACTGAAGAGCTACCAAAGAAAAAGCTTTGAAGCTTTGCAAGCTGGTATCTGTCGGTCTGAATCATATGGGCAAACCGTTACCCTTCATAACAGGCTGAAAGTGACAGCAGGTGTGCTTCCCTTCATTTTTGCCCTCAGGAATTTTGACTTGCTAAACAACAGGCTTACTTGATGGGCTGCAGACCCCATTCTTACAGTATTTTGCATCTCCTTTCACACTGACTGGTACTAAACACAGCGGGAAACCACATCCTGTAGATGCATGCAGCAACTTGACAGATCCTCCAGCACCAATGCCACATTCTGCCTGGACCTCCACGGTGATGCTCATGTTCACTGTGCCAGTACCTCAGATTCTCAGTCAAAACACTTTTCTTGCCACTTCACTCCCCTGAATCTAAGAATCCCTCATTTAGGCCCCAGACCTTTAGTATGTATGGAGCTCTTTGCAAAAGAAAGAATGCGCCAGTATTTTGGTGGGCTGTGCTATTTCTTGCAGCACTGGACAGTAGGTGTGGTATCACAAGAATGTTTCTTATTGCTTTGGTCACTAAAACATGAGAGATGACCAGCAATGTGTTCGCTGTAGTGCAACAATGTGTTTGTTCACCTGGTCACTTTATTAGGCACACCAGGCTAATATCAAGGGGGACTTTCTTTTACCTGGAACGTTTCTTTTACTAACATCACATTACACCTTACCCAAAATGCCTTGTTGGCTTGAGAGGTGGTTGCTCAGCAGAAAACTGGAATAAAGTAAAGTAAAGCAGCTATCATGTTTGTAGAACTTCCCTTAGATGATATGTGCTTTTTGACATGGCAAATTATTCTGCTGGAAACATCATTTTGAGAAAAACTATATGGGTGCGAAGAGAAACTGTCATTCAGAAACAATGTTCTGCCACTTCAGCAAATGCTCAGCTGATATTAAAAAGTATAATAGATGCCCAAACTCTGCAGGTACATTTATGTGATGTACACCTGCTCATTGCAGCTCCACAATTTAAGGTGAATATTATACAGTGGTACCAAGACATCTGTTTAAGGAATTTTGCACCTAAATATATAAATAACACAATAGCGTTTGGGAAACAACTATACAATTGCAACTTTAACTCACAAATGAAGGAACAGCTGTTTTTAAGTAAACAAATGATTTTGGTTTATGCATCTTGAGTTGCATACCTAACTGTGTGTCTCAGTCAATGATCCATATTTATCTGTTAAAATGTAATTCAGTTCAATGCGTAAACAATTCCACATGGGCCACTGGGGCCAGAGAATTCAACATATTGGTTTAATTTGCTGAACATGGTGAGAACATTATGATTATGAAACGGGGCAAAATTTTCCTTGATTTTGTCTAAGCAATTGAAAAAATGTGCGTTTCGCCATACACAGGATGTAAGGTTGTGTTACAGAATCAACTGTACCAGACAGCGCCAATAGATCTGGGATATTTTTTTAGTCATCAGTTCGTTTACTTCATTTTCACTTTCAAACCGCTTCAACCACTTGTCATTCCAGCAAAAAGTCCAAGGTCGGATTTATAAACCTGCCAAGTTTCCAGAGCGCTGTCATGGCATTATGATCACGAAATTGAAGACAGTCTCTCTTCTCACGTAGATTTGCTCAAGGAAATAAATATTGCCTAAGTGTTGTGGATTTTATTGCTGATTTGTATAAACTGAACAATGTCTTATGCCACAGGGTCCAAATATTTCCCAGCACATGTGTGCTGATTTTTGGGAAGCAGCCTGGTGTCATTAAAGCGCTCAAAGGCAGCATTACATGTCCACATGTGGAAATGCTGCTATTAGGTGGAATGGTGTGTAGCGTCTGCTAATAAAGTGTGGTGGGGAGACATCTGCTCATGCAGTGTGGACACATGCTGCCTCCCCCTGTATTTTTGCACAAACCATGGTCCAACACAATGATGGCTCAGCAGCTGTGCCTCACCTATCCACAAGCACACTCACCTTTTTATTTGACTGTTTCATATTTAATCCCACTATAACAGCACAGGCTGGTGCCACAACAATACCACAGGACTGAGAGAAGCTTGCTGCAAAATGTTGGTTTATTTCACTTGTTGTTCTGTGGGACAAGGACTCATGCAGTAGACATTTTCCTCATAGCAGCAGGGCATTCATACAAAATTCAAACAGGCTTATGGAACAATGTTATGATTACTGTCATAGAAGCAGCAGGTTCCCTCAGTGCAGCACCACCCTGAGGGCAGTCAGCATGCTCGCCATGTCTGATGGCCCCACGTAACATGCACACCTATGGCCAACCTTTGTATGATGGTGGGGAAACTCAAGCACTTGCTTCTCTTGCACTTCTTCTGGACCTCTGGGGCAACGCAGTGTTGTGGCGGCAGTGGTAACACGAGCACAGACCTGTGCATCCCATGAGCCCCTGCAGGCGTTCCTGAAATGTCCCCCCTGGTCCCTCCAGGGCTGCTTTGCCAAAGGACTGGGCTGTATTCCCGGTGCTGTGCGTCAGAGTTGGCGCAAGAAGAAGCCCGTGCCGCTTCATGCTGATGACTAACGTCTGCCAGCAGTATTCAGATTGCACATAGTTAACTGTTAAAGAAGCAATCTTCAAATTTTCATGACATTTACAGACAAAAGGTTACACATGTACATCCAAACACTAGTTTTTAGCAGACATTGTTTACAAACATTACAACATTCAGCAATCTGGGCTTCATACGAAGACCTTGTCCACCTCATCCTCAACGTCGCAGGATTCCTTCGTGCACCTGTGAGCAGAAAGAAGTAACACAGAAAACGAGACGTGGCCATGTTTCCACACCTGAAGGCGGGTGTCTGCTCAGCATGTCATTTGCTTAAAATCAGTTGGATCAATGAAACATCACATAGGGTTCTGTTCTGCTCTGTAGCGCAACTTTGGCAACACACTTACCTAGTTGAAGACCAAGTAGACGACCAGAGCACAGCCCACAATCCAGCCCACCATGAGCAGAACTGGCACCACCATGCGGGAGGCGTCCACCTGGCCTACAGCACCAGAAGAAAGCAAAAGCTGAGTACAGACCTCCCGATGCACTGGGTTTCACCTTAACCCATCCTGTTGGGCATCCTTTGCAAATCTGGTTCATCTCAGCCATGTCTTCCGCTTTGTGTTTCTTAGGTCTAGTTAGAATGCAGTCATTTACTTCTTACCTGAAGCATTTTGTCTATAAACCAGGGTGACCCCGCCTTAGCAAAACCTGTCGAATAAAACGACACAACCCCAAACCATAGCCTCTTCCTGCGACTGTCACCTTGAACTCTGTCCACGTGGGTCATCAGTCTCTCTGTAGAAAATAGCTCAAACAACCAAAACAACCTGATGTTACTCAACATAACAGTAGGCACTTCAGCTCCTTTTACC
Source organism: Heterotis niloticus (assembly GCA_018136845.1). Lineage (NCBI taxonomy): Eukaryota > Metazoa > Chordata > Actinopteri > Osteoglossiformes > Osteoglossidae > Heterotis > Heterotis niloticus. The sequence goes on from CM030893.1 coordinate 33,419,050, forward strand.
ACAAACGGTCAGGTAAACAAATAAAGCTGCCTAAGAGTTTAGCTGGGTTTATTCCAGTTTGACTCTTTTGTGCTTCCAGCACATTTTTCTCAGCAGTTCCTGCAGAATGACGGGGGCTGTCAGCTGTGGTGACATAAAGTTAAGAAGGACTTTGCAGGACACACAATTACGATATGAAATGTTATTCACAAGTTCATTAACTGAGACTTGCAATTTGAATCCTTTTTGTGAATCTAAATGTGTACAACCACAAATGGACGACACACCGAAATTATTTGTTCTGACACAAAGACACATTTGTACATCAATGCCGGAAAGTCAATAAAGTGGCCTCTTTGGCTCCACAGAACGGGGGAGACCTATAATTAAAGATTACAAACACATTGTTTCAAAGGTTCGAATGCATCTCTGCAATCTCATTCCTTAACTCATTTGCAAGCTCTGGACTATAAAATACAAGATTTGAGAAAGCACTGATGCACAGCACTATTGCCGGCTGCATTTTGATAAAAACAACTTGATGGCAGAAACAACAGCTTTTTGAATGGAACACCAGATTTACTCAGTTTGCCATCAGGAAAACATATTTACATCTCAGGTGCTTTGCTGAAAACTTCTAATCTAATTAACCCCCAACTGGAGAAGCTTGGCAGGTCCTATCCCATGTACCTGGAATAAACAGCACGAGGGGTGAGGAACCAGGTCCTCAGGTTTGCTTACATGCAAGGAGATGCCAGCAACTTTTGTGCATCTCTCCATCCCTTATATCCATCTGCTTGTTAGGAGCCCTACCTGTCTGCGCCATTGTGTGTCTCCTGGTGTCAGTGGGAGTGAGGTTCACACGCGATGCCTTCTTTGTTAATGCTGGTCCTGGGATGAATAAATAGGGGCAAATGGAATGTCCCCTCCTAAGTGTGTTACCGAAAATGTGCCCCCAAGCCACACACACACACACACACACACACACACACACACACACACACACACACTGTCAGTGTGAGTCTGGCAGGAGAGCCATCCCACCCACAGGAGTGGAGGGCCAGAAGCTTTGCAGCTGTCAATTCAGGCTCTCTGAGAAAAGGATGACGGATCAACATCTACATTAAATGCAAAACCCTCTATCCAGGCTCATGACAAGCTAGGCAGGTTGGCCAGAGGGAGTTTGGGTTGGGTTGGGCTGGGGTGGATGTGCTGTCAACTGTTTCCACAGTGACTCATGCTAGTCACTCTTTTGGAGGGAACATGTCAGATAACCAACAACACATACCAAATCAATTTGTCATATGGTGGTGAACATAGGACCTCTCAGCAGGGAGCCTGCAGATCTTAGTGCTTCAAAACAAGTGATGGTGGTAAAAAGATAAAGCAGAGCTTCTTTCCCAGTCATTTCTCCGGAGTGTGAATCAGCAGAATGTATCAAAATGCAGAGGAAGATACACTTTCTCTGTGCGGCTCTGAAGCACTGCTATCCCCAGTGGGAGAACGTGACCCAACAGGAACCAGTTGGATGGGGCAGTACTTCTCAAGACAGATGACTGAGAGGAGGAGGTTGGTGAACCAAACTACATGGAGGAGATGTGATGAAGGGAATTGTGAGAATGATTTCAGCCTGGTCTCATGACTGTCCCTGAGGTCACCTTCGCAGGCTTCCAAAAGTGCCAATGAACTCATGCCGATGAACGATGCCGGCAGCTGCCTGCTGGACGAGACAGGTAAGTTCCATCATACCTGTCATTCTCCACCATGTCCATCAAGCAGCCAGGCAGGATGCATGTGTCCCTCTCCTGCTAATTATACAGTTCACAGAAGTGACAGAAATAATCAGAGATTTGGAGGGAACAGTGGTGGTTGGCGTGGAGTCTGAGGGGATGAGTGGCCTAAGGGGTGGATGTGGCTCTAACCAGACCAAACCACTGACTGACATGTTTGTAATTTGTCGCTGGGAGCAAGTGGGTGAAATGCAGATTTTCACTCTGTGCTGATGTTCAATCTACATATAGTTATACTGAGACTTTTGACCCTGATTTGAGGATCCCTGTATGAACGTTGCCTGGTTTCTCCACAGACAACTACACAGTACAGTGGAAATGGAAACAGCTGGAAATATCTCTAACCTCCCCTCACTGCATCTTAGCTGTCCTAGCAGTTTTATCTGGTCTACTTTTAGCCGAGTTTCCTTCCTGAGATCAGTTAGCTTGCATGTATGAACAGAAGTGATGGAGCTTATTAGGGGAATGGCCATACGCCCATCTCTATAGCCGGCGCCCCAGTGGAGAGAGTGAACAGGTTCAGGTTCCTCAGAGTAAACATCACTGAGGACCTGTCCTGATCACGGTACACCAGCATCATCATCAAGGCAGCAACACAACGCTTCTTCTTCCTCCATCGGCTGAGGAGGTTTGGCATGGACAACAGGATACTTGTCAACTTCTACAGATCTACCATTGAAAGTATCCTGACTGGCTGTTTCACAGCCTGGTATAGCAGCTGCAGTGCATCAGACCATAAAGCTCTCCAAATAGTGGTCAAGACAGTACAGAGCATTACCAAGACTGATCTGCCAGCCCTGCAGGACCTCTACACCCAGTGGTGTAAGAAGAAGCCCTATAACATCTTGAAGGACCACAATCACCTCAGCCACAAACTATTTTCCTTGCTCCAGTCCGGAAAATACTTTAGAAGCATTCGTACGAGAACAAGCAGGTTCTGGGACAGTTTTTTCCCCCACACAGTAAGCGTGTTAAACCACTGACCCCTCCCTTGGACAGTGAGACAGTGTCGATCAGAGTCTGTCTGTATGCCTTCTATGCCCTTATCAGTTGTGTGTTTGTTGGTTTGGCTGTTGTTCATTTCTTGTTTGCCATTTCTTGTTTTTTGTTCAGTATTTCTTGTTAACTTTTAACTTCTATGTATATTTATAACTTCTAATCCAGCCGCAAGGGGATGCACAAACTAGCGCATGTCTTTGTGCCGGTCCCAAGCCCGGAAATGGAGAGGGTTGCGTCAGGAAGGGCATCCGGTGTAAAAATTTTTGCCAAACTAAATATGCGGACAAAAATAGAAATTTCCAAACCGGATCGGTCAAGGCCCGGGTTAACAACGACCGCCACCAGCACTGCTAGCCGACAGGGTGCTGGCGGAAATTGGGCTACTGCTGGCCAAAGAAGGAGGAAGAGAGGAGGAAGGCATGTCAGGAGGAAGGAGGAGAGGAGGAAGGTTAAGAGAGTGGACATGAGGATAGGAACTTTGAATGTTGGTAGTATGACTGGTAAAGGGAGAGAGCTTGCAGATATGATGGAGAGAAGGAAGGTTGATATATTGTGTGTGCAAGAGACCAAATGGAAGGGGAGTAAGACTAGGTGCATCGGAGGGGGGTTTAAACTGTTTTACCATGGTGTGGATGGGAGGAGAAACGGGGTAGGGATTATCCTGAAGGAACAGTATGTAAAGAGTGTCTTGGAGGTGAAGCGAGTGTCTGACAGAGTGATGGTTATGAAACTGGAAATTGATGGTGTGATGCTGAATGTTGTTAGTGCATATGCCCCGCAAGTTGGGTGTGAGATGGATGAGAAAGAAGAATTCTGGAGTGATATGGATGAAGTGGCGAGGAGTGTACCTGAGGGGGAGAGAGTGGTGATTGGAGCGGATTTCAATGGACATGTTGGGGAAGGAAACAGAGGAGATGAGGAGGTGATGGGTAGATATGGTGTCAAGGAGAGGAATGCAGAAAGTCAGATGATAGTGGATTTTGCAAAAAGGATGGACATGGCTGTGGTAAACACATATTTTAAGAAGAGGGAGGAACGCAGGGTGACGTACAAGAGTGGAGGAAGATGCACACAGGTGGACTATATCTTATGTAGGAGGGCCAGACTGAAGGAGATTGTAGACTGCAAAGTGGTGGCAGGGGAAAGCGTAGTTAGGTAGCATAGGATGGTGGTTTGTAGGATGACATTGGAGATCAAAAAGAGAAGGAGAGTGAGGGCAGAACCAAGGATCAAATGGTGGAAGTTGGAAAAGGAAAACTATAAGGTGGAGTTCAGGGAAGAATTAAGACAGGCATTGGGTGGCAGTGAAAAGTTACCAGTGAGCTGGACATCTACAGCAGAAGTGGTAAGGGAGACAGCTAGAAAGGTGCTTGGTGTGGCATCAGGACAGAGGAAGGAGGACAAGGAAACCTGGTGGTGGAATGAAGAAGTACAGGAGAGTATACAGAGGAAGAGGCTGGCGAAGAAGAAGTGGGATAGACAGAGAGATGAAGAATGTAGACAGGAGTACAAGGAGATGAGGCATAGGGCAAAGAGAGAGGTGGCAAAGGCTAAAGAGAAGGCTTATGGTGAATTGTATGAGAGGTTGGACACTAAGGAGGGAGAAAAGAACCTGTACCGATTAGCTAGGCAGAGGGACCGAGCTGGGAAAGATGTGCAGCAGGTTAGGGTGATAAAGGATAGCAATGGAAATGTAATCACAAGCGAGGAGAGTGTGTTGAGCAGATGGAAAGAGTACTTTGAGGGGTTGATGAATGAAGAGAACGAGAGAGAGAGAAGACTGGATGATGTAGGGATTATGAATAGGGGAGTGCAATGGATTAGCAAGGAGGAAGTTAGGACAGCTATGAAGAGGATGAAGAATGGAAAGGCTGTTGGCCCAGATGACATACCTATGGAAGCATGGAAGTGTTTAGGAGAGATGGCAGTGGAGTTTTTAACCAGATTGTTTAATGGAATCTTAGAAAGTGAGACGATGCCTGAGGAGTGGAGAAGAAGTGTACTGGTACCTATTTTTAAGAATAAAGGTGATGTGCAGAGCTGTAGTAACTACAGAGGGATAAAACTGATCAGCCATAGGATGAAGTTATGGGAAACAGTAGTGGAAGCTAGGTTAAGAAGGGAGGTGACGATTAGTGAGCAGCAGTATGGCTTCATGCCGAGAAGGAGTACTACAGATGCGATGTTTGCTCTGAGGGTGTTGATGGAGAAGTACCGAGAAGGTAAGAAGGAGTTGCATTGGGTCTTCGTGGACTTAGAGAAAGCATATGACAGGGTACCTAGAGAGGAGCTGTGGTATTGTATGAGGAAGTCAGGGGTGCCAGAAAAGTATGTAAGAGTGGTACAGGATATGTACAAGGACAGTGTGACAGTGGTGAGGTCTGCAGTAGGAGTGACGGATGCTTTCAGGGTGGGGGTAGGATTACATCAAGGATCAGCTTTGAGTCCTTTCTTGTTTGCAATGGTAATGGACAGGTTGACAGATGAGATCAGACAGGAGTCACCGTGGACTATGATGTTTGCGGATGACATTGTGATCTGTAGTGAGAGTAGGGAGCAGGTTGAGGAGACCCTGGAGAGGTGGAGATATGCTCTAGAGAGAAGAGGAATGAAGGTCAGTAGGACTAAGACAGAATACAGGTGCATAAATGAGAGGGAGGAGAGAGGAATGGTGAGGATGCAGGGAATAGAGTTGGCGAAGGTGGGGGAATTTAAATACTTAGGATCAACAGTTCAGAGTAATGGGGAGTGTGGAAGAGAGGTGAAGAAGAGAGTGCAGGCAGGGTGGAGTGGGTGGAGAAGAGTGTCAGGAGTGATCTGCGACAGAAGGGTACCAGCAAGAGTGAAAGGGAAGGTCTACAAGACGGTAGTGAGACCAGCTATGCTTTATGGGTTGGAGACGGTAGCACTGAGCAAAAGACAGAAGGGAGAGCTGGAGGTGGCAGAGTTAAAGATGTTAAGGTTTGCATTGGGTGTGACGAGGATGGACAGGATTAGGAATGAGTATATTAGAGGGTCAGCACAGGTTAGACGGTTTGGAGACAAAGTCAGAGAGATGAGATTGCGTTGGTTTGGACATGTGCAGAGGAGAGATCCTGGATATATCGGGAGAAGGATGCTAGGGATGGAGCTGCCAGGCAAGAGGAAGAGAGGAAGGCCTAAGGGGAGATTTATGGATGTGGTGAAGGAGGACATGCAGGTGGTGGGGGTGACGGGGAGAGATGCAGAGGACAAGAGGAAGTGGATGCTTTTGATCCGCTGTGGCGACCCCTAACGGGAGCAACCGAAAGAAGAAGAAGAAGTATATTTATAACTTCTATGTATATTTTTACATCTTATTCCTTTTTTATTTTCTTTATTTTTCTTCATTTCATTATTTATTATTTAATGTTCTTATACCTTATTTATATATTTTATTTGCTGAGGATGTCTGGAAGCAACACTTTTCACGGTCACAACACTGCTATGCTGCTGTTAGTGACCCCATGAAAAATAAACCTTTAAACCTTGAAACTTGAAACTTATTCACATGGTCAGGTGAATGAAGAAGGTCCCAGGGAGAAGCTGCTAAATGTTCATGGAGTTCGTTGTTTGCATTGTCAGATGTCTTTTTTGGTTGTCTCTGTTATTGTCTTTTTGCATGCACTTTTTCCAATGGGTGATATCCATATAGGTTCTCTAAATCTAAATGGTGCCAGGGATATTAGTAAACGTGTCAAACTTTTTGAATTGATGGAGCAGAAATGCCTTGATGCATTGTTTGTACAGGAAACGCATAGCGACAGCAAGAACGAGGTAGATTGGAAAAGAGAATGGAAAGGGAGTGTGTTTTTAAGTCATAGGTCAAATTTGAGTGGTGGGGTGGGGATTTTACTCTCTCACTGCGTCCTTCCTATCTCGTGTGACATGATGGACGTTGTACCTGGCTGGTGCATTCTTGTGAAGGCAAAATATGAAAACATGGCTTTCTGTTTTATAAACGTGTATGCACCTGTAGTGGGGCAGGAAAAAGTGCACTTTTTTCACACCCTGCACAATGTTTTAAAGAATGTTGCTGCTGATTTTTTATTTCTTGTACACTTTTTATTTTAATTGTACACTGAATGACTGCCTCGCTAGAAATCACTCAGAACCTCACGTTCCATCCTCTCAGGCTCTTCTTACAGTAACTGAAACTTATGATCTCCGGGACGTATGGAGGCTGTTGCATGGAAGTACCAGGCAGTATACCTGGTCACAGTTGAGGGAGGGTTTTATCTCCTGAGCCAGACTGGACAGATTTTATGTGTCATGATGTAACATGAACACTGTCAAAACTGCCAAGATTGTTCCAGTGGGTTTTTCTGACCATTGCCTGGTCACTCGTTCTGTTTATTTTAGGAGACTTAAATCAAGAAGCGCTTTTTGGCACTTTAACATCTCTCTGTTGAGTGATGTACGTTTTAGGGATGGTTTTATTTGTTTTCGGAGAAATTTTAGTAAGAGTAAAAGTGATTTTATTTCCTTGCAGCAACAGTGGGATTATGGGAAGGTTTTAATTAAACAGCTGTGTCAACAGTACACTGTCAAAGTCACTAGGAACATTGGCAGATCATTAAGAGTTCTGGAGATTGAAATAGTGGATCTCCAGACTTTGCTGGAGTCCACGGGAAATCGAGAATACTTTGAAATTCTCAAGAGGAAAAAAGACAGACTGAATGACCTGTTGGGTGTGAAAGTGCAGGGGGCTCTGGTTCGATCTCGTTTTCAAAATGCAGTCGAGATGGATGCTCCCTCAAAGTTCTTTAGTTTAGAGAAAAAGAACGGTCAGAGTAAGTTCTTATGAGGACACAAGAAGCAGAGCAGTGGAGTTTTACACTGCCCTGTATAAAAGTGAATCTGTTCCTGATGACAAGGTGATGACAGAGTTCATGGAGGGCTTAACAAACGTGTCAAGGGAGAGTTTTGTAAGCATTGAGGGGGAGCTGACATTAGGTAAACTTGAGACTGCGTTGCAGAGCATGAAAAATGGGACTTGACTCGGCCTTGATGGCTTACCTATTGAATTTTACAAATCATTCTGGGTGGTGATTGAAGGTGATTTCCTTGAAGTTCTGAACGACAGTCTGACCAGAGGGTCTCTGCCGGTAAGCTGTCGCAGGGCAGTTATCGTCTTGCTACCCAAGAAAGGGGACTTGGTCTCGCTTCTAACATCAGACTACAAAATTCTTTCTAAAGCCCTGGCTCTTCTCTTGAGGACAGGACATCCATTTATTTGGATGACATTTTGATCTTTTCAAAATCCCCCCCGGTCGTGTGTATCATGTGTGCAAGGTCCTCTAGCACCTGCTAGAGAATCAGCTTTTCGTCAAAGCAGAAAAGTGTGAATTCCATCAGTGCATCATTTCTTTCCTTGGGTTTATCATCATTGCGGGTGTCATTCAAATGGCCCAGCAAAAAGTCAAGGCGGTAGTTGATTTGCTTACACTGACCAACTGCTGGGAGTTGCAGCTTTTTTTTGGATTTTGTAAACTTTTACTAGCGGTTCATTTGTAATTACAGCACAGCGTCGGCCCCGCTCACCACCCTGAATTCAGCTGTCAGATTCTCCTGGCTCCCCCTCAGTGGAAACAACTTTTCATGACCTAAGAAGCATTTCACCTCTGCTCCTATCCTAACCCAGCCAGACTTCAATCTCCAGTTCATTGTGGAGGTGGATGCCTCTAATGTTTGGTGAAGGGGCAGTCCTCTCTCAGCGCAAGGATAATAAAGTCCACCCCTGTGCTTTCTATCCACACCATCTCTCTCCCACTGAATGGAACTATAACATTGGCAACAGGGAGTTGCTGGGGGTTAAATTGGCACTGGAAGAGTGGAGGCATTGGCTGGAGAGGGCCCTTCACAAGATCACAAGAACCTAGAGTACCTCCACAATGCCAAGAGGCTTAACTCCCATCAGGCTCGCTGGTCCTTTTTTCTCCAGGTTTAATTTTAACCTGTCCTATTGGCCTGGCTCCAAGAACACCAAACCACATGCACATTTCTGTCCTTTCTCAGGTCCTGTAGTGGGGTTATCTGTCCCGACTGTCTTGCCACCCTGGAACTAGACACACTCAGACCTCCATTAGTTAGCAGTTCTGGCGGATCTCCATGGAAGAAATCCACAACTTCATTACAGCCTACTCAGTCTGTGTCCAGAACAAGACATCCAACCAGCCACCTGCTGGTCTGTTACAACCCCCGTCTGCCCCAAAGAGACCCTGGTCCTACATCTCCCTGGACTTCATCACTGACCTTCCTCCATCAGGGGGTCACAGCAGCATCCTCACTGTTGACTGCTTCTCCAAGTCAATACACTTCATTCCTCTACTCAAACTACCTTCTACTAAAGAAACCAGTGAACTTATGTTTCAGCATGTGTTCCGGCTACATGGCTTACCAGTTGATGTGGTGTCAAACAGGGGGCCACAATTCACGTCAAACTTCTGGAAAGCTTTCTGTAAATTGCTGGTTGCAACTGTCAGCCTTTCAGGTCTTCATCCCCAGTCCAAAGGGCAGACTGAGCAAGCCAACCAACAACTGGAGGCAGTGCTGTAGTGGATAATTTTCCAGAACCAAGTCAAAGGGTACTGTCAGGACTCCAGCATGCTCAGGCTCTGTGACCATTTTTTCTTGTGCCTGTTCTACGATAGTGTTTCCTGTCTGTTACTCTGGATTTTTGATCCTGTGCCTTTTGACTCATCTCTGCCCAATATTTGCTGTCTCTCTGCAATACATCTTCTGCCCTCTAAGTCTGTGACTGGGTCCTGACTTTTGAGTCCCTGACAGTGTAAGGATGTCACATGACTTACACCTTGAACACATCTCTGTATCTGAATATGTAAACACACCAGTAAGGAATTGAAGCAACCTGCATATTTCTGTTTGAATAGTGAGTGCAGTTTAGCAAGGGCTTCTATAGATGCTGAAGATGTTTTTCTCTTTTGTGCGTATTTTATTTTGATTAGTTATGTTAAATTTCACTATAAATTCCTTTGGTTTTGACTTGTTCTTTCCACTCATGTTCCTTTTCTTGTCTGTGTATTTTTAATATCTGTAAATCTTGTATATATTTTCACTACTCTCACGCTTGTGTGTACATAGCAAATCCTTTTTGCACCAAATCCTCCATGTTTTTCCTTTCTTTTGTCCTGTGGAAGAAAAAATAACCACTTTGGGTGTAGAGAGAGTTACACTTTGTTGATCGATCAAACACACCGGTGCGGGAGAGCCCCTTCGAAAAGAGAATATCCTCGAACAAAGGATACGGGGATCATTTATACAACAGCTCGCAAGGTACACACCCCTCTCAACTGTTTTCCACTTCTGCTCTTTGTCAGTGTGACTTTAAATGTTGTTGTTATAAGGAATCATTATCTCATCCTAAGTGTGGTGGAGTAACTTCTGATTTAGGTGCCTCGGTTAAGGGAATTTCAGTTTTATTACTCCTTTACATACCATCAGGGTCTGGCCTGTCTAAATTGACAATTCCCTTAACCCTTTTTCCTTTGCCTTCTCTGTACTTTACGTTTCCCTTCCTTAAGTTCCCTCTTTTGTCCCTCCAGGGTACCTTCTTAAATACATAACATTCTAGCAAGGCAGAAGTCCCAACGCTTTATAGCAGTAAGCGCAATATACTGAATAACATGGTCATAAAACATTCACTACACTATCGGTTAATACCTTTAACATAACAGAAACATGCATTAATAGTTTAATTTGAAGAATTTCTCTCACAGTCCCCATCCACATCTTTAGTGCTCCGTACAGTTTAATGTTACTCCTCTGTACCCCTACATGCTTTGAGGTCATAACAACATGCTCCTTAGCAGGTAAAGAACCATACGGATGACCCGTTTTGCACTACATGGGGTTCTACCCAACCTCCCTTCAAAGTGTCTAACTTGGATTTTGGTTAAGTAAATGCAAAGCTTTAAAAGGGGGGGGGGGGTGCACAGTATTTTAAACTCTGTTAAAAACAAACACTGAGTCAACAACATCTCAACCTGTGTGGCTCTGTAACAACCCAAAAGGACAGATCTCCAATTGACCAGCAGGGGGCACACAATTGACCAGCACAATAAGTCAAACTGAGCAAATTGGAATTCAAGCAACATGGCTATTTAACACAGGCACTTGTGCACTGTTTGTGTGAAACCTCATTAGTGCACATGATCTTTTGAGCATTGTCTATTTTGACTGTGATCTACTACCTTGTGGTCATCCTTGTCAGTCTGTGCTTCATGTATGAAACCTACTGCAGTTTCTTGGCTCCAAGTCCTTTGATCATTATGTTCCTGTGTCTCCTATTTGTGAATGCACTCAGATAACCAGCTTTCACTTCATCACACTTATCTGTTGTGTATACACTTAAACTCACAATCATATCTCATGAGGTGAACATGACAGGCTCGGTTAGTTGTGTTGGTGACCAATATCACTTGGGTTGGGTTCTAATCTGACATATTGTGTGTGAAAATTATGACTTTTTTCACACAATCCAGAGATGTTTCAAGTGAATTGGTAACACTAAATTGAATGTTCTGCATATTTGACTTTTTGCATGAACAAAGAAAAGCTTTATGGTTTGGCTACATGTGCTCATACTCTGTACATCTAAATGGTTTTCCTACTCACACAAACAGACCACTTTGCACACAGGGCCACTTGTACACATCAACATGGAAATAAGTGCACAGGGCCCAAATGGCCCCCAAATGAATAAAGGAACATAACAAAAGCATTAAGATGTTTCCTCTGGGTGTGAGACATAGCCCAATACCTCAGCTGCACCAGTGACTCCTCAATTACACCATTTACCTGTGGACTCTAATCGCTGCCCTGCTTGTTTTTTTGCCCCGGGCTCTTAGTGCCCTACATAAGCAGACCCCGTGTCCTGCCGAGTCTCTGGCACATTCTGTGGGAGATGTGTGACCCCTTTCCTTTTGCCCTAGGCCTACTGCTGCCCGAGATGGGAGCAACATGCTGGCTCTGGGTATTCTGCTTTTGTCTGGCTGGGGTACATGGGCTGGAAGAGCCTCCCTGCCAGCTGCTGGGGGCTGGTGTCTCCAGGGTCCTGGAACAACCGGGTGACGTGATCATCGGCGGGCTCTTCCCCATTCACCTGCGGGCTCCAGAGCCCAACATGCGGTTTACAGAAAGAGCTGCGCCCTCCTTGTGCCTTGAGTCAGTACTCACCTGTACTAACTACTTGTTGCCACTGTACCTTATTCACCTGTCTGTGTGAATCAGCTTCATCTCAGAAGTGGACATCAGTCTTTAAATATTGATTTGGTGTGATGTGTGCAAAACACTAACCTGTGTGTGCAGAAGTTGTAAATGTGCAGGTGGGAACTAAGGAGATGACTGGTATCTTGGATCTGCAGGTTCAACCTGCGCTCTTATCGCTGGCTTCAGACCATGATCTTCGCTGTAGAGGAGATCAACCGTAATGCAACCCTGCTGCCCAACCTCACGCTGGGTTACGCGATGGCTGACAGTTGCCTGGATGAGGGTCCTGCACTGGGTGCTGCAATGAGCCTAATGGTCAGTGGGACCCTTGGGCCCAGGTGTGAAGAACTGGCCCATATGCCCATCATCATTGGTGACACCCGCTCCTCTGACTCTGTCGCCATTGCCAGCACGCTGGGTGTCTTCAGCATCCCCCTGGTGAGAGATGATAATCACCCTCACTTCATTAAAGTTAAAATATGTGTCTGAACACTCCTAATTCTCCTCCTTAGGTGAGCTACTCAGCATCCTGTGTGTATCTCAGTGACTACCAGAAGTTCCCTTCCTTCCTGCACACGGTGCCCAGTGATGTGTTTCAGGTGCAGGCGATGGCCCATATGCTGCGCCAACTTGGTTGGACCTGGGTGGGTGTGGTTGCCGGGGATGATGACTATGGAAGGACGGGAGTTCAGCTGCTTTTGAAGGAACTACAAAGCTATAAGGTGTGTGTTGCTTTTTCGCAGCTTATTCCCAAAGAAGCCTCAGAGGAAAAACTTGCTCAAATTGCACGCATCATCAAGGAATCCACAGCCAGGGTAGTGGTGACTTTCGCCATCTCCACCGATATGCACACTCTGCTGCAGGAGGTGGTGAGGCAGAACATCACAAACAAGCAGTGGGTGGCCACTGAGGCCTGGGTCACCCCAACTGTGCTGTCTGCGCCACAGATCCTTGCTGTCCTCGGTGGAACCATAGGCTTTGCTCTGCATAGAGTTGACATCCCTGGCCTTAAAGCTTTTCTGAACCGGCTGCGGCCTGACATTTTTGGCTCAGACCCCTTTGTGAGAGAATTATGGGAGACGGTCTTCAAGTGCTCCCTGGACGACAAACCCAGTGCCTCAGTAACCCACAATGCCAGGTGTTCTGGAGCTGAGACACTGGACCAGGTGGAGAACCTCTATTCTGACACTACAGAGCTGAGGGTCTCTTACAACGTATACAAGGCAGTGTACGCCATCGCCAATGCTGTGCATAACATGCTCACCTGCCACCCAGGAGAGGGGCCCTTTGAGGGTGGGCAGTGCCCCAATGTTTCCCAGGTGCGGCCATGGCAGGTAAGGGCTGGAGGGTACAGAGCTTAGAGCTATCATCTAACAGAATCATTTTTAATGTAATTCTGAACATTCACATAACCTCATTTAACATAAAACTGAGTGAACATGTTATACCGTAAAGGTAAAATATAAAAATGTCACATTGTTAAGCATTAGCAAAGTATTCTTAATTAATCAGAGACACAAAAAAAATGTTTATATTTATCTCTGCTTTTGTGTCAACCTCATGTCAATGTCTGGACCTGTTGTTCTGGAAGCTTCGTCATTACCTCAGCAGTGTAAACTTTACCACACCCATTGGGGAGGCAATACGCTTTGATGGGAACTGCAACCCAGTGCCATCCTATGACATCATCAACTGGCAACGGGGGCCAGGTGACTCTGTGAAATTCGTCAAGGTTGGAAGATTTTACGCAGTAGATGAGTCTCAGAGCACCTTTGAATTTGATGTGAAGAGTGTGGAGTGGGGTGGCGACCAGACACAGGTAAGAACACACCTGGGGGCTAAAATGTGACATCTGACTGGGACATGGGAATACTTTTCTTTTTTTTTTTCTTTTGGATCTGAATTTTACATACCAAAAATCTTTTTGACAGTTTAACTCAGATTCCTCAGATTTCTGATCCCTTTGGGCCAAACTAACATGCTCTGCAGGTAAGAGCCAGGGAATCCCACGAAGTGGAGGCTTAAAAACAGAAGCACACATGAGCACTGAGGCTGGGGGGTTAATTGCAGTAGCTGAAGTCTACGGGAAACCACTGGGAAGAGGCGGATGTGGGAGAGGAGGAGAAGCAAGTTGATGGGAGAACTCTGTGGTGCAGAAACGGCACAAACCGAGTATGATTTTTGCCCCTCTGCTCCCCTTGAACTACAGCTCCAGTGTGAGGTGGTGTTGTCTGCCCTGGCAGATCCCAATATCCCTATGCAGCAAGCCCTGCCTCCCAGGTACCTGGAGAGCGCTGAGGAAAGGGAAGCCTGTGTGCTGCTTTGACTGCCTGCCCTGCGCAGACGGCGAGGTCAGCAACACCACAGGTGCCCTTTCCACTGGACCGTGGCATTTCCTGAACCCACTGCTGAGATCACAACCTGACTCTGCTGCAGTTCTGCACTGATGTTTATTCACTTTGTATAAATGAATTATAATATGTTTCTGTGGTGCTTTTAAGGTTCAACGGAGTGCACCAAATGCCCTGAGAGGTTCTGGCCCAATGCTTTGAAGACAGAGTGTGTGATGAAGGAGGTGGAATTCCTGTCACTGGGAGAGACGCTAGGCATCATCCTGGTGGTGTTATCGCTGTTGGGGGCGGCTCTTTCGGGTTGCTGTCATTGCTGTGTTTTTTCTGCCAACGACACACGCCTAATTGGTACGCGCCAACAACTTGAGTTGAGCTTTGCTGTTGCTGGCGCTGGTGCTCTGCTTCCTGTGCGCCAGCCTTGTGGGCCGGGCCTTCGACTGGTCCTGCCAGCCGCGCCCACACACTCTTTGGTGTCAGCTTTGTGCTCTGCATCTCCTGTGTGCTGGTGCAAGACAGTGGTGGTGCTGGTGGCACTGCGCCACGCCGTCGGCCCAACATCATGCGCTTCTTGGCCTTCGCTAAACAGCAGCGTTTGACTCTGTCCCTCTGCACCCTGGCACAGGTGCTCATCTGTAGTCTCTGGCTGGCGAAAGTGCCCCTTTCCAACAGAGAACACTGGTCCGAGGTCCAGAGTGGTCCCAGAGTGTGCCGCGGGGCCCAGTGGCTGGGTTCGCCATGCTTCCGGGTACATCGGCTTTGGTCGCCTATGCCTGCTCGCCTTCCTGGCCAGGAAACTGCCAGACAGCTTCAACGGCCAGCCAAGTTCATCACCTTCAGCATGCTCATCTTCTGTGCTGTGTGGATCACCTTCATACCTGCTTATGTTAGCACCCCAGGGAAGTACACAGTTGCTGTGGAAATCTTTGCCATCTTGGCCTCCAGCTATGGACTTTTTCTGTGTATATTTGTCCCTAAGTGTTACATAATTTTGCTGAAACCAGAGAGAAACACAAAGAAGAATATGATGGTTAAATAAAAGGCAACAAAGTTCATGTTCATGTTTGAATGTTAAGCTGTAAATGACACTGAGCTCCACTTTCTTTTTATAACCTTGCTAATCTGAAACATTTTTAATGTTACTAAGATTTTTCATATTCTTATGTTTTGGGAAACAACTTTTGTTATGGCTACTTGTAAAAATCCCCCAAGAGGATTTTTTTTGATTTACCATCATAGATCATGTTTGTCATGTTCTATCATAAAAATTAATGTCAGAATCAAGTGTTCTGCTTGTAGCTGCTGATGTGTCTGTGGACCTCCACAGGTTCAGTGCTGTTTCTGTACTTATGTGTACAAGCAGTGTCCTACAACCATGTATTTGACAAATAAATTCTTTTGATCTTTATCTTGAAGTGGGAACCACAGGCCTTCTGATGGAGAAATTTCTGACCCTCCAGCCAGTGTGGCTCATATTCCCGTTGATCAGTACAAACCTCAGGCTCAGGTTACCTCAGGGCTCCCCCTTCTTGAACAGAGGTGGGGCTTTACCTTATGTCACAAGCGGCAGAACAATGTCCCCTGTGAGCTGCTATGAGCTGTGCTATTGTGAGCCCCAGTCTGCCCCCTGTGGGTGGGTCCTCTGGTATCATCAGCCTCCCAAATGCCTTGGAGGACACAGGAGAGGTCGGTAGGGGAAGAGCGCTTCATTCCATGTGGCTCATTTCTCCTTCTAGTGGATAGATGATAGTCACTAGAACAGAAGGGTTTCAATGCTTGGCCGCTGCACAATTATTTTATCAGCTTATGTGAAGCAGCCATTAATTATGAGTCATGCGAAGTGAGGCGAAGAGCTTCTCAAGTGCAGCTATTTAGTATGATTTCACACTCAGATCGAGTGAGCCAGAAGAGTCCTGCAGTTAGACTGTTGAGTTCATGTTTAACTTTGAGGAGAAGTGAAGGTTTTATGGCTCTTCCCTGAGACGAGACAATTCTCAACAAAGTTAGGAGAATTAAAAAAAAACATTTTGAAGGAAAGTTGGATGAAGGGGTGTGAAAGACATTCTTTAGCCTGCTGAAACTGACTGGTGTTATTTTGGGCCAGTTCATTCTGGACAGAACAAAATCTCAGTGTTCGCAACCAAAGCATGAAAATGTACACATTGCTTACGACACGAGCCTGTCTCTGCGTAAGAATGTAAGTCAACTGTGAGCTCACATCATTCAGCCACTCTGCTTCCAAGGGTGTGTATATGCAAGTGTGTGTTCAACTATAAATATCTATGAATTATTATTGGCCCCTTGTAATGGGGATCCTTGGTGATTTGATGGGGCTGGTTGATAGTAATATTTTCACATGTGAATCACTGTGTTTCTGGACACACAAGTCTGTCCATCCTGCTTCATGTGCTGGTGCTTAGTCTCTAGTCTGTTTTGCAGGGGACAATGCATGACTGATGGACACGGAGCGGGTGAGACACTCAGAACGTCATAGGCATTGAGAGAAAGTGCTGAAGGGCACAAATTTGAAACTCTGTTTTTGAGCAGTACGACAGTAAAATATTTAGCAGCAGGTAGTCTTGTGCTTATGGCTCCCATCTTGTACTTTTACATGTGGTTTGAATTGGACCTGCTGATAGGGTTAGGGTTATCATGATAGTATCATTGATCGAGTTACTTAACTGAAATGAATACTTAGAAATTTACCATGCTACATAAGAAAGAGGTAAATCATTAAAAGCTGCGTTGGAGAAAAGTGTCCGATTAAAATAACGGACAGGGCTCTGCTTATTCTCATATGTTTATTTGCACCATATTCAGTTGTGACACAGTGAGAGAAAAAGACTTCATATGTTCTTTGAAATATTCAATACGCCATGTTGACCAGTTCTGGCAGCTGTGCGCCTCCTGGTGGTAACTCAGTGCGAGAACTACAAACACGTTCATTTTTTTAACCATTGATTTTATCTCCATGGTAACCTTAACACATAATAGAGACTTTAAAAGTTGGATATAGCATGTTAAATAACTAAATGTGTTGTTTTTACCAGGGGGCACATGAGCTTACATTATAAATAAAGAGCTGAAATATTTTTTCTTGTCTCTATGATCAGCCATTCAATATCAATATTATACAAACTGCATAGTAACACTGGATTCAAAAATCACTTTGTTATTTTTTTAGACAGCATATGTTTTTTAGAATTCTTCTCAGGCGTGAAAATGATAATGTAACACTTCGGAGCAAAGATGCAGAGAAGCACACCGAAGCTGGAGGCTAAAATGGCGAAGATCTCCACAGCTACGGTGAACTTGCCAGGGGAGCTGACATAGGCTGGGATGAACGTGAGCCACACCGCACAGAATATGAGCATGCTGAAGGTGATGAACTTGGCTTCGTTGAAGTTATCAGGCAGCTTCCTGGCCAGGAAAGCCAGCAGGAAGCAGAATCCAGCCAGGCCACCAATGTAGCCAAGCAGACAGCAGAAAAGCGTGACAGAGCCCAGGTGGCACTCCAGTATGACCCTGTCACGGTACAGCCAGGTGTTTTTCACTGGGTAGGGTGGTGATGTTGTGAGCCACACAATGCAGACCATGCCCTGTAACGCTGTGCACAAGAACACACCTAGCCGCTGTTGGGCGGGGCCAAACAAGCGGGCCGACTGGTTACCTGGCAGTGAGGAGCGGAAGGCCATGAGCACCACCAGCGTCTTACTGAGCAGGCAGGAGAGGCAAAGTGCAAAGCTCAGGCCAAAGGAGGTGCTCCGCAGCCGACAAGACCAGGGCGAAGGCCGACCCACAAAGGCCAGAGTACACAGGAAGCAGAGTGCAAGTGCCAACAGCAGCAGGAAGCTCAGCTCTGAGTTGTTGGCACGTACCAGTGGTGTGTGTCTGTGCTGTAAGAAGATGATAGCCACTGCGGCTGTGCACACTGCTCCCAGGATGGCAGTGCCAGCCAGTGCCAGGCCGAAGGCATCGGAGTAGGACAGGAATTCTGTCTCCTTTGTGACACAACTGTCCCGTCTTGCGTTGGACCAGAAATCCTCTGGGCATGAAGTGCATTCCACCTGGTCTTAGAGGGAAGACTGCTGGTTGGAAAGAGCATCTAAGGAGAGACCAGAGCATTCCAGACCTCGCCTGGGGCCCAAAGCCATCTCTGCTACTTGGTTATCATACCTGTGGCATTGCTGAACGTTCCCTCGGCACAGGCGACACAGTCATAACAGCACACTGGTTGACCGATGCGTGTCACTTTCCTGAAGCCCTTGGGACAGCTGGAGGAGCACACAGACACTGGCACCTGCTGGGATGATGTATATATGGACAGGGGACACAGAGCAGGGACACACAGATGGACACCTTCTTCAGCTGAACAGGACAGCAGTGCATCTGAGACAGAATTTTCCATGCAACATGAAACCGTGACTTTGCTCATTAGACACATCCATAAGAAGACCCTCGCCTCTCTCTTGCTGCTGTGCCACACAATGTCGTCCTGTCTGAGCACCAGTTGCTGACTGAAGGGCAGAGTAGCATCGAATCGGCCCACCGTCACATACTTCACTGGTCCTTCGGTCCCCCTCTGCCAGTTGATGATGTCGTAGGAGCCCACGGGGTCCCCATTTGGATCAAAGTAAACTGTGTCACCAAAAGAGTTGGTGTAGTTCACTTCCCTCAGGTACTGCACAAGCTGGGGGGGGGGGGACATCAGTTTACACTCAGTGCAACGCTGGTAACAACACCACACTATTTTGAAACAATAACAAGCAACATCATGATGTCTCAGATGCCATTCTTGCTTCCTTTTTACTGTATCACCCTATGCTGTGACCTGCTCTGTGTGTCACGTACGCCTCCCAGAGGTTGAAGAGCCTCATCTGTCTGCAGATGCATCTGAGCCCCTAGTTTCTTAAAGCCAGGTGAAATGTTAGTGAAAGTAACAGATCATTCATTTTTATCCTGATATAACAACATATACTGTTCCCAAAACAAACTGTGTCTCATTGGACCACTGTTACTAAATTGCTTATACTCACCTTCCAGGGCTGCAGGCCCCGTGGGTCATTGCAGCGACCTCCTGCTGGGCCCACCTGACAGCCCAGAAGGTGGTGTAAGGCTTGGGCTACTGAATACACAGCTTTGTGTACATTATAAGTAACTCTCAGCTGAGAAACGTCATTGTAAATGCTGTTGGTGTTGTGGATCTGCTCAGTTCCTGTGCAGGTGCGCTTGTACTGCAGGAGCTCAACAGTGGAAGTGGGTGGCATCGTCATGTTGAAGGAGCACTGGAATTGCATTTCCCATAATTCTCTGACAAAGGGGTTGTAGGGTGTGGCCAGGGGGTTGATATTCTCCAGAAAGTGTTTCAACTCAGGAATTTCAGCCTGTCGGATGCCAAATCCAATGGTGCCACCCAAGGAGGCAAAGTTCTCCTGGGTGGAGATGAGGGTAGAAGTCACCCAAGCTTCACTGGCTACCCACTGCTTCCCAGTCACATTCTGTTGGACAATCTCCTGGATCAGAGGGTGGATGTCTTCCTCTATGGCGAAGGCCACAATGACCTGGGCAGAAGACTCACGGATGGTCCTCACCATCTCCTGAATCCGGTCTTTGGTTGGCAGCTTGGGGATGGTCACCCTGTAGGCCACACACACGCCCAGTTTGCTCACAGCAGCAGTGAACATGTCAATACCTGTGCGCCCATAGTCATCGTCCGCTCCAATGGTGCCCACCCAGGACCAGCCAAAATGACTGACCAGACGTGCAAGGGCATCGGCCTGGTTCACGTCACTTGGAATTGTGCGGAAAAAATATGGGAACTTCTGCTTGTCACTGAGACAGGCGCAGGACGCGAAGTAACTGACCTGGAGACCAAAGACAGAAAAGATGATCAGTCAATACTGTTTTCTGAACATAAGGTGCAAACAAAATTATAGGCAAAACTCTCCCTCCAAAATCCAAAAGTTTCCAACCAAAGCCCAGACATTTCCCTCCAAAATGTACTAATAGCTCATGATACTTATACTCATTACTGAACAAAATTAAATGTCCATAAAGATAAGATTGAATTAATGCTACTGTTTTCTCTAAATGGTAAAAATTGTGAGCTCTCACCAGGGGGACTTTAAAGAGGTTCAGTATTCTAGAGATGGCCATGGACAGGGTGGAACCTGAGTCACCAATGATGAGGGGGACACTGAATGTGCTGCACTGGCCCTCTGTCTCCATCAGAGGCTGGGAGAGGACAGACATAGCCGTCCTTACTGACATTCCCTCAATACCACAGGTGTCATAGAGCCTGTAGCCCAGTGTGAAATTGGGAAGCAGAGAAGAGTCCTTGTTGATCTTTTCAATGAAGAACACCATGGCCTGAGCCCACCGGAACACTCTCAGGTTGAACCTAAAGAGAACTCACAAGGTATCACCATACAACAGGAGATCTGAGAGCACATCAAGTGTCCCTGTTTCCCACCTTACAGTTTATCAACACCACCTGGACTTAGAAACTGCCACCTATCAGTTTTTACCCTCAGTTGTCCTCTTACCCTACAAGCACCTAACCTGAACTTCAGCAACTACAGAGAAGTTTGTGGAGAGATGAAGTTACCCTCTGCAGTGGCTCGCTCCTGGTGCTGTCCTGAAGGTGTGTTTCACCTCAACACCTTTGGAGTGAATGGGGAACATGCCTCCTAGGACCACATCACCGCCCTTGTGGACCACTGCGGAGTCCAGGTCCTGCCAGACCTTGCAGTCTTCCAGATGGGCTACTGGTCCGAGGAGCAAAGTCCAGAGAGCGAGGGCAGCACCTGGGTTGACACGCATGTCTGGGGTGCCACCTTGAGCTACACCACACACCTGACACCACACAGCACCTTTTATAGTGCTCTGCTAACAGGAGGACCACCTTTGGGGAAATCAAAGTGTGGTAGAGCACACACAAGGTCACACGTGAGCAAACATACTCGCCCACACACACAGGCGTGCACGCGCATACACACAAGTATAATGGAGTTTTCCAACACTGACATGAAAGTTGAGAAGGAGAATAATGATGGTGCTGATCCAGATATTCTCAGGATTGGCCACCACTCTGTTCTGTGGTGCAGGACAAGAATGATGACAGCAAACATATTTAAGTGCGTTTTAATAACCAACTAAGCCAAATTTGTCTTGTTAAGAATGTTTTTGTAAACTGGCAAAAAACTCTCATTTCTGAGAAAGGGTGAACTTTTTAATTTATTTAAAAAATAAGGGCAGCTTTTTCAATTCACAAATACACATATGAGACGTGCACACACAAGGTGTCACTGCGCTCTTACACGCTCTCGCTTATGTTCCCACATACATCACTGTGCCGTGGTACTGTCTGGACTGTAGCATAAATCATGTTGAAGCGCTGTAGGCCAGTACTCAGGTGCTTCATTGTACAGTGGTCCTGCTGGGTATTTACTGCAGCCCCCAGCACAGCGCCTCCTGCCTGCAGCCCTGAACTGCAGGCTTCTTAGCTGCAGCGGAGCGCCACTATTATGTGTAATAACTTCACTCGACTCGTGCCCTCAGGCTCCCTGCTCTTCACACCCACTTTCTGGACCATGTGAGGCTTCAACTGCAATGACATAACGTCACTCCTGAAGGAGACGTCAAAACAATGATGCCGCTATGTCCTAATAACTCCCTGTGAGGTTGTTTGGAGCTCTTTACTATTTTCTTGGAGTCGCCATTTTAATTACTGAGCCTCAGCTGGGCTTCCTGCTCCTCCTGGGACCCAGTGGGGATGGAGAGATGGAGGGAGAGATGGTGGGGTGACTGACCATCACCAGGCCTGCACCATGGGGCACTAATGAAGACCATGTGGCCACACTTTCTAAACATTTCACTGTCAGGAGGTGTATTCGGTGTTTATCATCATGTACAATGAATTCAGCTGAAGGTACTGAGGCAAACAGGGATAGACTTGGGGATGGACTGGGCCTCATGACCACCTGATGGACAACCAAAGGTCCACACGCAGTCAGTCACGCTTCTGTAAGAATTTACAACAACTTTGGCATCAGTCACTTTTATTGTTACTGTGTCCTGAATCATGATTATACAACTATGATAAGCACTGTATATAAATTCCAAATCAGAGAGTGTTTCATCTGTTCTTCTTATTAGTACATTTACAGATGCTTCAGTGAAAGTTGCCTGTTTTTCAGATGGTGCCACAGAGGCTGTAAAAATACACCATATATTCAGTGAAAGATCCTGCTATTGTACCTTTGCATGTCAAATAAGGAGACAGGAGGAATGAGTCAAACTGAAACTCTGGGTATTAATTGTTTAGGAAAAAAGAATGATGACCATTGAGATGATCTTGATAAAAATACATTAAATTGTTTATCTAAAATTAAGAATATTTATTTATAATTTATATATATACAAATTCTGTATGTATATATAGAGAGATAGAGATATATATCAGATATATATATCTGTAAGGAGGCTGTGTAAGGAGTCTCCCTGTGGAAAGAAAGAGAGTAGCAGAATATGCAGGAGTTTTATTATCAACAACTGACAGATGTAAAAAGGTTCAGTATTCCAGGGACACAGTGTGGTTTTACATTCTTTTCAGCACCCAGGTGTTTAGGCTGTTGTTCAGTTGAAAAGACTAAAAGATCAGTCTGGTCCCCTGAGCACCCCCCCCCCCCATATTTGGTTAGATAAAATATGAATGTGCGTCCCACAGGGTAGGTGTGGTTAGCTAAGGAAGCAGAAATCACACTACACTCATGCCAGAGTCCAATAAGCATACAAAACGCAGTTTTGGTTACAGCTCTGTGATTTGCCTCTACTTTACTCTGCACAATAGCACCCCCCTGTGGTTCAAACAGGTTCCAACCTTCTGCTGCTCTTGCACCCTCAAGCTCTGCATGTAGGGATGCTGCTAGCATTACCTTCAGTTTACAGTACTACGTGCTCATTTTATGAAAATTACAAGGCATTTTTAGGGATTAAATACATCATATTTAGGTCAAAATGTTACAAGTGTTTAGTTGCATGAAATATGTATTAAAAATAAAGAGACAATGACTTTAATATTGAACATGTCCATATCTAATATTGCTTCCCTGAAGTTGATTTTGCCATTATGTGCTTCCTGTTGTTCTTCTCAGGTTTTAGCAAGATGATGTAGCATTTAGGAAAGAATAGGCAGACCAGCAGCCCGAAGCTGGAGGCCAGGATGGCGAAAATCTCAGTGGCTGTTGAGTACTTCCCTGGGGAGCTGAGGTAGGTGGGTATGAAGGAAATCCATACAGTACAGAAGATGAGCATGCTGAAGGTGATGAACTTGGCCTCATTGAAGTTGTCGGGCAGCTTCCTGGCCAGGAAGGCAAGCAGGAAACAGATGGCGGCCAACAGGCTGATGTAGCTGAGCACAACAGAGAAGGCCGTGGTAGAGCCCACATCGCATAAAAGCAGGATGCGTGGGCTCTCACGTGGCAGCAGTCTCCGTGGCAACGGTGGGGCTGTTCCCAGCCAAAGTCCGCAGATGAGCACCTGCACCAGGGTACACAGGAAGATGCTGGCTCTTTGCTGCCAGGGGCCAAACCAGCGCATGACCGTGCTCCCTGGCAGGGTGGCTCTGAAGGCCATGAGCACCACAACTGTTTTGCCCAGGATGCAGGAGATGCAGAGTACAAAGGTGATGCTGAAGGCAGTGTGGCTAAGCATGCAGGACCAGGGTGTGGGCCGGCCGATGAACAGCAGCGCACACAGGAAGCACAGGCCCAGGGAGAACAGGATGAGGAAACTCAGCTCCGAGTTGTTGGCCCTCACAATGGGCGTGCTCCTGTAGCAGATGAAAACCGACCCCACGAACACAGTGCAGCAGGCTCCCAGCAGTGCTACCGCCAGGAAGGTGGTGCCCATGGGATCCTGGAAGGAGAGGTACTCCACCTGCTTTGGCACACACGTGTCCCTCCACTCATTGGACCAGAACTCTGATGGACATTTTTCACACTCTATAGCATCTGCAGAGAGACACAGAAGCTGAGACGTGTCACCTAAAGGGTCAGGCGTGTCCTCAGTGGGTGACATCAGAGTATCAGTGGGCCAGAGCCGATTCCCCAAGTTCCAAAACTCCTAACAACGGGGCTTAAAATCCTTGTATTGTACAACGCTAACACAGTTTTAGACAAAGGTATCAAATAACAAACAAACAAACAACAACAAAAAAAAATGTTCTCACACGCAACAGCTTAGCAATATTAAATTCTTTAAAGAAATTGGTGGTTCAGGAGTGCAGCTACAGTGCCAGAGAGGATTCCCATCACAACAGGTAAAGCTGTAATCGAGAGTGATGGAACACGGCTGGAGCTCTGAGCTCCCGTGTGAGTGGCACTCACCTGTCTCATTGCTAATCTCCCCAGCTGTGCAGACAACACAGTCAAAGCAGCAGACAGGGAGCTGAGGCTTGACTGCCTTGCGCGTTCCAGGAGGACAGCTGCTGCTACACAGAGACTGGGGTACCTGTAAGAGGGATGAGTATGGAGGGGCTGCAGTGGTCAGGGTAGCAGTCGGAGCAGACAGAGCAGATAGAGTAGGTAGTCAGAGTGGATGTATATTGACACACCATAATGTAGAACAGTGCAGCCCACACCACAACACACATGTATGTTCACAGCCACATGGACTTGGTGAGAAGTTCCTATGAAAGAGCTCTGCATCTTGTTGACTGCACATACTGGATTAAAAATGAGAGGTGGGAGGCCTCTGTTCTGGATGTCTCAAAAACATCACGTACAGAATGAGTCTGCTCACTTTTGTTTGGTTTCCGTTCCAGATGATGTCCTGGTCTCTGATCTCGAGCACATGGCTGGTGGACAGGGTGCTATCGAACCTGCCCACAGTGACAAACTGCACAACGCCGGCATCACTCAGCTGCCAATTGATTAGGTCATATGTGGCCACAGGATCGCCATTCTCATCGAACCTCACCTTCTCTCCGAGCTGTGAGGTGAACTTCACTTGTTTCAGGTAGTGGAGGAGCTGCAGGAGAGGAATCCATGAAGTTAGAGGAGATGGCTGGCAACATGTGTGATGAAGCCTGTTGAAGGGACTACAGGGGCGTTCACCTCCCAGGGCTGGATGCTGGAAGTGTTGGGACAGACTCTTCCGGGAAAAGGCCCTCTGCCTGTTTCACACTGCAGCATGGCATGCACCGCATGAGCCACAGCATACACAGCCTTGTACACGTTGTAGGAGATCCTCAGCTGTGTGACATCGGTGTAGATGTTCTTCAGGTTGGACAGGAGCTCTGAGCCAGTGCAGCGGGTCTTACCTGCAGGACCCTCACTGCCTCCGTCAAAGGTGCACCCAAAGGTCTTCTCCCAGAACTCGGTGATGAAGGGGTCCCTGGGGCCAGCGGCAGGCTGCAGGTGTGTCAGGAAGGGCCCCAGGCCAGGGATGTCAGCCCGACGAATGGCAAAGCCCACCAAGCCCTGCAGGATAGGGTGGTACTGTGGACTGGCCAGCACTGACGCCGTCACCCAGGCCTCGCTAGCCAGCCACTGGATGCCAGTCAAGTTCTGTTGAAGCACCACCTGGAAGAGTGCTACCGCATCCTGCTCAAGGGCAAAGAGCAGCACCACGCGCACCCCAGACAGCCGGATATGCTCCACGATGGCAGACATGCGAGCAGCATCAGGGTTTTTGGGAATGATCTCCAGGAAAGCGATGCATGTACCATGTTGCTCCACTTTTTGGATGAAAATCTGGATGCCTTGGCGACCGTAATCATCATCCCCAGCAACGGCCCCCACCCATGTCCACCTAAAGTGCTGGACGAGGAGGGTCAGGGCTTTGACCTGGAACAGATCGCTTGGCATGGTCCTCAGGAAGGTGGGGAACTGCTCCTTGTTACTCAGACACGCGCAGCTGGAGAAATAGCTCACCTGTGGGGTGGCCAAAGGTAAAAACAACCGTCAAACAGCAGCATGAACGGCACATACAAAACACAAGTGTGACACTTTTGAACTGACTGCTCACTTGGGGCAAGTGAAGAATGCCCAGTAAGCGTGCCACCGCCAGGGAGAGGGAGGAACCGCTGTCACCAATGACAACAGGTATCGTGGCACTGCACTTGGGCCCCGCTATGTCACTGCCATGCTCATTTACTAGTGCCATTGCTGCCCGTAGAGCATGAAACGTCGTGCTGCATGTGTCGTAGAGCCGGTAGCCAAGGGTGATGTTGGGGAGAAGAAGACCTTGGTTATTGATTTCTTCTATGGCAAAAATCATAGCTTGCATCCATCGGAACGTTCTGAAGTTAAACCTGAAGACAGGAGGTTAGAGTTACAGTAGCTTATGTTCTAACATTCAACCAGAGCTACAGAGAGAGCGAGAATAAAGACACCTTGTGGCCTTCACTCACCCAGTGCATCGCGTGGGTGTGGGCTTTGAAGCAAAGCTCAAGTTAGTGTCCAACACGGAGTCATGCAAGGAGAACAGCCCCCCCAGGTTGATATCTCCATCCTTCACCAGTGCAGGCAGGTCGGACTGTTTGCCAAGTGGGTGACAGATCTGCTGCTGGGTTGGGACCCAGAAAAGGACTGAGCTGAGTGCTTGCAGAAGAGTGCCGGGGTGCATAGTGATGCTCCACTGCTAAAGGAAGTGACAACAGCAGTCATTTCACTGCACACCTCCCAGACCAGCCCACCTTTATACATGGTTTCCATTCTCTTCATTACACCCCCTAGAGAGCAGTCTGGTGCCCTCAGGAGCAGCAATCCAACAAGTTCTGGATCTCTCTGGAAGAGTCGTGCTGTGTGGTAAAGCTCTTGCGAAAGTGCTGCGGGCTTTGCCAAAATATAACATCCTGCTGTGTTATACACTCATAGAGCCATAAAGGCACGTAGAGAACTACTTTACTTGGCGGAAAGCAGGACACTGAGACACAGGCATGCAGGTGCAACGTGTGTTGGAACTGCTGGCAGCAGCAGATCTCAGAAGAGCACCTTAATCTGAGCATTAATAGCTAATTAAGGGCTTCTGTGTGTAAAGAAGTTATTAGAGCAGCACTGTGGGGTGAGCGACGGCTCCTTGGTGCTCTGCCTCAGGCTACCTTCACTTTGCCTCCCGTTCCCATATCCTCTCCTCAGAGGGAAACATTACCGCCCGAGGCTCCACAGCTCACACAGTGGGCTGGGTCACTGCCCATGTATAGACAAAGAATGATGATGCTTCACATTTAATCCTGGACCTGGAAATGAGGTCTCCCGATGCATACTTAGTTTAGCAGCTGGGCCTGTGGCTCCTTGCTGCTGAGCTTTTCTGGAGGTGGAAATCACAGTGACACAAAAACTCCTCCTCTCTGTTGCTACCTCTCATACAGCCCTCTTGTGTTTGCTGCACAGGTTGAGTGAATAAATCATGAATTGATGTGCTCTCTCTTTAAAATTGATTTTTAGCAAAGATGAGACCCAGTAAAACTTGCAAACCACAGAGGAGTGTTAAACTAGACCTGAGGCTATGTTACTTCCTAATTCACTGATACCTACTGATATATCACAGATTTTTTAAACACCTCCTCCCGAGATAAAATTTCTGAAGCAACATGAATGAAAACTCTGGCGAGCCCTAGTGGAGGTCTTTGCCTCAAATTGGGAAAACATGTTGTAACCTGTTGCCTATCTATGGAGCACAAACGTGTATAATTTATCATTCTCCAAATCTGCAGTGTGACTTGTGTTCTGCAGTGAAAGTGAAAACCCAAAATAGACCAGAAATGACAGGACAAAAAGTTGAGAAAGAAAGGAAAAGACAAACCTAAGACTGGACTTTGGAGTAGGAGTCAGTGAAATGTTATGATGCTCAGATTCCTGCGTGCCTGAAGTGTGAATTGGGAGCGATGTGACTTTTCTCTGTGCTTGACTGGCTGGTGAGCTTCTTTCTTGGACGGACACACACACACACACACACACACACACACACAGTACTCAGACTTTTGTATTGTCGTAATGTGTTTCCCAATCAGTGGATAGAAGAAAGATGGAAAGCAACAGCAGCATGAAGAAAGAAGATATACCAAAAAAGTCAGCATCACAAAGAAAAACAAAGGAGGAGGATACATCAAAGTGCTCCAAATTGTCGATATATTGCAAGATAAAGGTGGAAGAGATAAGCAAGCGTGCAACATGGGTTTGCTGCTAGTCATGCAGTAATCTGGTGTGTTTGCAATATGCGACTTTCTTCTATTGCTTCTGGGGAAGAAACACTGGGCTTTGTTTTAAAGGTAGTGGCATAACAAGGAACGGTGGTGCCTCAATGTTTGAGCACAGGGTTGAAACCCCTGAGGCTCTGGAATGTTTTCATGTCCGCATGCTCACAACCCGAAAATATCCATCGCCAAACGATGTCGACCCCCCCCCCCCCGTTAATACAAAAAACTATTTGACTCAATGGAACTTATCCTCCAGTTTTGAACTTTTCCATTTTTTTGTCTATTTGATGTATTTATAAAGAGACTTGCAAAGTTAAGACTAATATTAATCTACCAATATGCCTTTTCTTAAAGTCTTTGAGACACATGCATATAGAACTAAGCTGTTCTCCCACTCTGGACCACTTAGACGCACTCATGCTCAAGTCAATAGAGGAATTATTCACTCCTTGACCAATGAGCTTGTGATCAACAAGCTGACAGAGACCAGTGGACTACCCAGGGGTCTCCTTAAGTTCTCTTTATTTATCAAGATGAAAATTTTGATGAGTCTTAGCGCAAGCACAAGCTAAAATGCCACATGCAGTTCCAAATTAAACCTGAAAATTTTGTCATGACCATCTGAGTGGGGAATTTTCAAAAAAAAAAATCCAAAGTTTTTTAGTTTAAATTGCCTTTTCTTCAACCTTTTGTTTTTTTCCTGAGTGAAAGTGTCCTGTGTTTCCACCTTCTGCCACTGGTTGCCAGTAAAACTCAGACAGGATGAGGAAGTGGAAGGATTCAGCCAGGCTGTGATTTGTGGCATCTTGTGTTTTCTGGAGAATGTGCTTTTTATATAAACTTTTACAACAAAAAATATGTGTTTATTATTTTCTGATTATTATGACTTGGTGATCAGATGTGGGCATAATGTTACATTTACGTTACACAAAAGCAGTGATTTCATTTGTTTTCCATCTTATAATGAAGTTTGTACATCATGCTCTTCATGAGTGTTCTGTGGTGCAGGGCCTGTGGTGGCCGTAGGGGTAAATGATGTGCGCTTTGTGAAATGGAATATTATCTTACTGAAGGCGATGCACCTGGTCAATAACAATGCTTATGTAAACTGTGGTGCTCAAATGTACATCATGAAAACATTTCCCACCCCTTTAAACCTCTAAGATCATCCTGTCATTTTGACACAAGGCTGGATGGGTCCATAGATTAATTCTCTTTAAGATTTAAGGCCATCAACATGTCACATTAGATTCCACACAGTGGCATTTGAAGTGTCATTATTCCCTTTCTTCAGTCCTCTTGTTCTTAGCTGAAAAGAGTGGAGCACAGCATGGACTTCTTTTGCTATGTCTGATTCACCTTAAGAGTTCCAAGCATTGTTGGTGTAGCATACGGGATAAGTGGTAACATGACAATTTTCAGAGTAAGTCAGGATACAAAAGTGCTTTACCGCTCCATTGTTCTGCACATGAGAAAAACAGTCAGACCGCACACACAGAGCCACATTTGAATCTATACCCCTAACGTACAGTTTAGGAACACCAGGACTGTGCTCTTCTGGTATGTTGGCAACTTATGACCTTCTGGTTTACTCAAGCAAGTCTGCCTATTGCTCTTTGCTTGTACCCCCAGAAGGGCCACTGAGTGGATGTTGTTCACCACACCATTCTCTATTAACTATGACACTGCAGTTCTGAAATACAGAGTGAGTTTGTTCCACCTTCAACAAAAACCACCCAGCTTTAGATTTTGGTCTCTTCCTGTCTGGGTCATGGAAGCAGCCAGAAGAGGAAGAGCACAGCACTTCTTGCTGGGGTGTAGGAAGGGACCAGGCCTGTAGATATAGAGGTGCACATCCTTTGACCATCTTGTTGGCTATGTCTAGAGACTTAACCTTGATGTGGGCAGCAGTAGTGAACCAATGGAGAAAGACAAGTAGGGAGACACATGGCAGCTTTAGCAACTTTAGCAGGTCACTGTAGCTTCCTGAATCAGCTGGAGAGGCTTGATGGTGTGGGATGGGAAACTAGACAGGCCAGAAGACCAGTGCCTGGTGAAGTGTAATATGAAGATTTCAAGACCGTACCTCAGTATTTTATGTCTGTTTTTTGCTTGAATTTCATGCCTCACTTCCTAGAAAGTATGTTTACTGGCCCTGTGTTTTTTAACCAGTTTTTAACATATGAGCATAAACCCTGGTCTTCTGTGCATTTGTTCAAAAGAAATATAGAGATAAACATAAACTAAACAAATGGTGGTGCTACCTCACAGCACCTGTATAAATAATTATATGACATTACTTATACAGTACAGCATAAATACAATTGAAATAGTAATTTATATATTATTCTATCATTCATATATTGTGGTAAATCTCTTACAGGAATTGGACAGTTATCAGTGTCAACAGAAAAATTAATTTAACTGTCATTATTTTAATCCTTGTTTACAACAGTTCTCTGGAAAAAAAAACAAGTGAGGTTAGAACAAAAATATTTTTTTCACGCCTCAGTTGACTTAGAGGAAAATGTTATTGTCGCACACTGACAAAAACAATTAGTGGAGGAAAGTGTTGTTTGCGAACTGAAGCCAGTTACCTGCGGGAGCTGTTACCTATGTTTTGATGGTCACACGCCTGGGGTGACGTTTTAACGAAAGACAAGTCACTCCCCTAAAGAGAGCTGGAAACTCGGCACGCAGGTGGGAGAGTCCTGGTGAGAGCAGCGCTGCCCCAGACCCCCTGAAGTGCTGTGGGCACAGGTGTAGCAGGGCCAGCTGAACATGATCAGGCAGGTAAAAATTTGCTGTTGGGCTGAAGGCGATGAGATGACGCCAGCTGAGGCCCCAGCGTGGGACCATTTGGTCTCAGCTGCGGTGTTGCATCATAATGACCTTGTTGGGCTGCAAGGGAGAGGTGGTGAATCAGCAGGAGGTCCCAGATGCCAGAAACACACCTGATTCATTATAACCACACAGCGAAAGGAAGGTGGTGACAGCTGGAGGGAACATGGCATTTTCCTCTCCAAAACACAGCAGCTCTTTCCTTAGGTTTCCCTTCTGAGTATTCATGGTTGCGCACTAGTGGTGCCCTCCTGTCTTACAGGGTCACATCAAGGCATTTTCATGCTTTTTGGTGTTCATAGCTGCAGTGAGTGGATCTTCCTGGAGAACAGACCTGGTTCCCCACTGGACAGTGGAGCATTGCTGCAGACAATTGACAAAATTCATCAGTACAAGGAATAGTGGTTCACTACCAGTCCCAGGAGGCACAGGACACAAGGAAGGGTCAGGATACTGGGAGGTCTCTTTCTGTCTCTCTCAGACACACACACACACACACACACACACACACACACACACACACACACAACAGCAACAGGATATGTTTTAATGCCACAAATGTATGAATATTCATCATGCTGTCTGCGGCTTTGTTTACTGCCAAGCCCTAGCATCACTGGCTTATAGGCAGAATAAAAAGGTTCAGAGGAGTTTAGGAGAAAACGATCAAGGGAAGTATTGCAGTAGATGGTCTCAGATGATCCCAGGGTGGCTGTAGTAGGAACTGAAGTAAAGACAGGAAGGCAGTGGAGGGAACTGCTGCGGTGGGGCAGGTGGAGCGCAGCATGGTGAGGGTCTTGCTGGCTTCTGGAAGAGCTGGGCTGGGCAGTGATCTGCCATTTGACAAGGGCAGGTTTTAGCAAAGGAGTGAATTGGTACGGGATGAGGTGAAGAAGGGCTGTGATGATTGGGATACAGCAGCAGGGAACATGGACTAGGTGGGACCAGGTACTTGATAGTAAGGCCTTGTGAATCCTGGTAGTTTACAATGTACTGCCTAATCCATCCAATCTGAGGAGCTGGAGAAAAGTTGATTCTCCATCATGCCCATTCTGTTTAAAGAGAGCATCACTGGAGTAAACTCTCATTAAATGCCCAACAGCCTGGACCCAAGTGATGGCTGCTACTACTGCCCCATAACCAGGTGCTCAAGAGGGTGGCAGACTATATTAATATGGAAACAGGCACTTGTCATCTGTCTAATGACTTCATAGTATTTGTGAAGGAAGGTGACAGAGTAATGTCAGTATCTGGTGGCAGATCAGGGTTTCCCATCCCATGGCAGTGACAAGAGACAACTGATGGCTGTCTGAGGGAGGCACCATCCAGCCACTGCCACAGAGACATCTTTGAGGACAGACACCATGTTGTTGTCACAAGAAGACATCTTGTTGGAGCTCACAGTGGGAGAAGCTTATGACAGGAAGATGGTGGGTATGAGGAAGCTGTGAAGCAGTGCTGCTGAGTAGGCTGGAGGGCAATGTGGTAGACAACTAAAAGAGCTCCAGGGACTGCTGGGACACCTTAGTGTTGGGTCTGTAGTGTGTTAGTTATCACCAGTGGTTACTGATGTTGCTGAGAGGGTAACAAAGAGGCTGAGGATCAGGAGAGATAAACTGTTGGTTCAAGGCAGAGCTACATGGACGCAGACACAGACCAGGCCCTGATCAACTCTGGTTGGGTTATGTAGGCAGAGTGTCTGCTGTCAGAGGACCTGAAACATCTCACAACCCTGGGTTGCAAAACTGATGATGTGTCCAGGTGCATGGCATTATGTGTGGTATAAATAAATAAAAAATAATTTGCTTCATCAAATATCAAATTTGGGAAGAGAAATGTGTAAAATTGCATTTACATTAATTTCAATTATACATGGGGGGGGGCACAGCAGCAACACACAACCACCAGTAATCTTACACAATGGAGGGGGCAGGCATACAGACAGACAGACAGACAGACCCCAATCGACTGTTCCCACTGTCCGAGGGAGGGGTCAGCGGTTTAGCAGTCTTACGGTGTGGGGGGAAAAACTGTCCCAGAAAATACTGTCACTGGGGACCATCACCACTGCTAGAGTGGCATTTGAACCCAGGATCTTTTTAATCACCAGGCAGTAGATGTTGACACTGTGCCACCTGCCGCTCAGTGAGAAGTGTTTGTTGGACAAACATGTCTACAGCCTCCATAAGTGGCAGCTAAAGAGCTAAAGGACTGTAGCAGGGGGCAGGTAGAGGCTGGTGTCCCTCAAGTCAGCAGACGGGAATGGCAGCAGGTTCTAGAAATAGTACAGAAAAATTGAAATACTGAAATTTTAAGTAATATGGTCCTATCACTGATCTTCCCACTTCACCCAGCTCTGTCTTTAGATTGTTGGTGCAATGAGCACAAAACAGCTTCTGGTAGCCCTAAAAAGTCAATGTGCTGTAAACACAGCAGCTGCCCAGGAGAGGGAGCTGCAGTCCAGGACTCCGGTTTTCTCCTCATCCCAGCTGCGACCTGGAAGACCCCTGCAGACATTCTCAATAACAAGGCAGGCTCAGCTGCACAACTCCCTTGACTCAACAGTGCCGTGTCACACATACACACGTGTGTTTACTATTGAAGCCATGTTTTTGCGTGACGGTCCTGTCGACACAGTGTAAAGCGATCAGAGGCAGTCAGCGCTGAAAACTGATCAGACAACCAAAATGAAACCCCTGAACAAACACATCAAACTAAACAGCAGTATAGTGTAAATTATGTTTCTGGGAGCAGAAACATCAGCATGTGAGTGTGTGTGGTTAGATTAACAAGGTGATGGGGCTGCAGCGGCTCGAACCCTGGCCTCTGGTCACCCGCAGGCTCCCCTGCCTGCACCTTGGGATGCATATCTCTAAGGAGCTATGAGCCATCGGGCCAGCGAAGCATAAGCAAGCCTCACTTTAATTAAAAAAGCAACCTGTGTTGAATTGAATCATTCAAGTGTGTTGAACAAAACGCACCTCCCCAAGGTGTGGTGGGCAAAATAACACGGCACACGCCATCAGGGCTGACTAATGTCTTGTTTATTTTGTAAGACTGTCAAACAGATGAGCTAATACCTTCTTTATGTTGCCTCATGGCTGAGGTGCAGAGGATCTCGGCTTCTTTCAGTCCTGAACCGACTCCATTTTATTTACTTTATAAAATGTATGGAATTATAATTCAGTGTTCAAATGTGCAGCAATGATGCAGCCCAGTAAAATTAAACATTTGTTACTCATCAGAACCAAATATGTTTTTTTTGTTGAAATCCCATAATACATCTATGTTATAGAACATAAGTCAGTATTCTGGCATCATCATGGCAGCTCTGTATTCTCTGCTGGTCAAAGTATGACAAAAACAGATGTAAACTCTGTACTCAGGGTCATGTGTTTTTGACACGTTTTGTGCTCCTACTGGGGTCGGCTGCCCCGTCGGGCCCACAGACAAATGACACAGGGCTGAGAGGTGCGGTTAGTATCTCTCGAGCCAGGGGGGCATCCAGAACACTAGCATGGCTCTTCTCCTGATGTTGGTGCTCTCCGCGCTCTTGGCCCTGTCCACCAACCCAGCCAGAAGTTGCTATCTGCAGGGCTGCCTCAAACCAAATTCTGTGTCTGCCAGCTGTCCCACCACAGGGGGCATTTACCAGTTGGCAGAGATGCCAGGCTGGAACCACACCGGCAAGGCTGATGACAGAAAATATGTGCGGTGAGTCAGGTCTGCAGGCTTCACAGGGGGGTGTCGGAACATGACTCTATCAACCCTGCTGAAGGCTTCTCCTACTGCGTGAACCGACTTGGGGGGGGGGGGGGGTGCTGTCTACTGCTTTGCTGCTCTTTCAGCTGGAGACACTGCTCCTTTCGCAGGGATGAGGATCCTGGATCAGGATTTGCTGGTGTCTCTGTTGCAGTGAAATTTCAATAGGGATGGGTACTGCTTGGCAGTAGAGTGGAGAAAGCACGTTTGATTCGCCTCCCCCCCATACGCACCATCTGCTCTATTCAGAGCAACAGTTAAATGTTAGGCATGAATAACCTGTTTGCAGTGTTGTGTCCAGGCCTTGACAGTGGTAGACAATGCCAAATGCTGTACGTCTTCAGCCCACAGCCATGCCAGATGCTGATCTTCCACTCTAAATATATCAAGAAATAAAAGTACATGATTATTATTACACTAATAAACTGTTAAATCTGTTGCAGAATGAAGCATCCAGACCTCACCTTAGCCAGTCCTCCTCAGTCAAGGCAAAGTCTTCTGAAACTGTCCTCAAGATTTACATTACATCACTGAGCATGCTGAGGCTGAATTTACTCAATTCCTAATGTCTCCAGCAGAATGGAGCCCCAGAGTGAAGCATGGTCCTTGGAAAGCTGTTTGGATGCTAGAAGAAGACCCCACATCATCCCCATGTGCGACTGGGTGTGTGGCCCCCTTGGTGAGCCTGTTGGGCTCAGACATGCCAACCGTTGCATCCGGGCCAGCCTGCTCACGGCCCTCACCTTGTACCATGTGCTGGGGGCGCAGCTCATCATGAATCAGGCAAGGCGTCTGCACACCCAACATTCTGCTCACATTTTTAACCAATTAGAAGTCATTGTTTGTTATATTTCTGTGCCTTTCTTTACAGATTATATGAAGAAGCAGAAGATGCTAAGGAGTCAGGAATACCCAGCGTGGGCCTTGCTATTCTGCGTGATGCTGTTGTTTGTCTACAGAGGACAGAAGGACCTTTATGTTCAAAAATCAAGACAGACCTACAGCCGACTCCAATCTACTACTAATAACATTTAAATAAGCACATACTAGCGATTTTCACTCATGACTGAGGCGCCACTAACACTGCGTAGGTGATAACATCCATAGCTGCATTAGAAGCGCAGGGGAAGCTGAGTCGTGAATAACACTCCACCTGTTGGACTCAAGAGAGCAGGTTCTAATCCCCCTTCTACTGTATAACCTTTGAGCAATATACTTACCTTCAACTGATGCAGTAGAAGTTACCGTAGTATGTAAATGAAGAAAAGAATGTATGAGGACAAAAGTGTCCATGGAATGAATAAATGAAAATGTTTTGTTGTCCTGAAAATAAAATGCTGTAGAAATGTCTGTTCAGCGCTCTGTGTCACTGCAGTGAGAAGAGCGCTATATAAAAATAAAACTGAATTGAATTGAATAGAAACAGTTTAGCTTTGCATCGTTCAATTTACAAAAGTTTGTTTAAATGTAATCGAATTCAATGCAACGTGAAAGATGTTGTGAGAATGTGGTGTTTGGCCTTTGATGTTTATGACATATGTGATGTTAGTATTACTGAAGACAGTAAAACACTAACATACAACAGCTGGCTTTGTCAGGATAGTGGTACAGTGTCCACATGCTTAGCAAAGACAAAAACAAAATAGAGAAAAATATTGCTGACTGAAATGACTGCACAGCGGGATGAAATGTAACTGTGGTGAAAAATAAGACGTTTAAAAAAACATACACTGATTAGCTACAAGATTCAAACCATGAGAGGTAAAGTAAATAACATCGATTTTCTTGTTAAAATGGCACCCGTCGGGGTGGGGGGGGGGAACCGGTGAACTGGTGATAGTATATCATGGGTACCCAAGACTTACTGATGTGCGTGGGGAGCGAAGGCTAGCCTGTTTGGTCTGATTCCACAGAAGAGCTACTGCAGCCATAATGCATGATAGAAAGGTGTCAGAACACACAGTGCATCACAGTTTTCTGCATATAGAAGTAAAATATCTGTATTTTTACACTGGTAAGTACACTAACGCATACATTACCAAGACCACCACTGACATCCATCCATCATAAAACTACTTTTTGTCAGGTAACTGCTCTGCTCATAATGTTGCATCTTAACAAAAAGCTTTTCCCCATTGTTAAAGACACCTCATTACACTTTGTATAACCATGTTATATAATTACATGTAGGATTCTGTGACCCTGGGACAGGCTCTGGACTACTGTGACTCTGACCAGGACAGTTGGTAACCAGAGTCAGTGGGAAATATGCAGAATGAACAATATCATGTCCACATACCCCATTGGGATGAGTCTCCTGTACCCCCCGTAGGTGCTCTGTGATTGGCTGAAGGCAGCCTTTTGCTTCCCTGCAGCATATAAAATCCACTTTTGCCCATTTTTATAGTAGCCAGCTGTTCAGAACTGCTGCCATGCTATTGTGTGCCGTCGTGGTTCTCTGGATTCTAGGAGCCACAGGGGAACAGCCTGTGTGCCAAATGGTGGGGAACCCAGAGAACCCCCTACTTTTCCGGGATGGAGATATCCGTATTGGAGGAGTTTTTTCCATTCACCGCACATTTAGCCTACCAGTGGTGTCCTTCAGAAAGAAGCTGCCACCTCCAGTCTGCTCCAGGTGTGTTCCTTCTCAGGTCTGCTCGCCTGCCCTTGGCACCACTGCTTCTTTTCTGTAGAGAGGTAACACCCTTATGTCAGTATAGCAGTATCTACAGAGTCTGTATTTATTACCAGTTTGTATAGCAAGCAGAGAAAACTACAGCCATTAATAAACAAGAGCTGGTCAAAAAGAATCTTTTCAGTTTTGAGAAGTGAGCAAAACTTGTAGCATTTTTGAAACATTGCTTGTGTGTGTGGGTGTTTATACACGTATAAATAATGCCTAAAAATGTTTTTATGGCAATGTATTGTCGTTTTTTTGTACAGTTGTTGTTTATGTCTGAACGGTCAAATTCTTTACAAAAACACGCGTTTGTAACCAAAAATTACAGTAAGCCACTCAGATTCTCCAGGTCCAGCTATTAACCAGAATTTTTGTTGTATTAAACAGCATAAACCTGAGAGAATTCCGTTTTGCTCAGGCTATGATCTTTGCTATTGAGGAAATAAACAACAGCACCAATTTGCTCCCGAATGTGACCCTGGGTTATGAGATCTATGACAGCTGTGGCTCAACACTGGGTGCAATGCGGGCTGCCATGGCGCTCATGAATGGCCAGGATCAGATGGCAGAGAGCGAATGCTCAAGCAGTCCACGGGTGCATGCCATTGTAGGGGAGTCGGAGTCATCTTCAACCATAGCCATAGCAAGAACCACCGGGCCTTTCCACATTCCAGTGGTAACCCATTTCTTCATGCACAATAACTACTCTCTGAAGCATTTAACTAAAACATAGAACCAAACTCTGTTTCCTTTCTTGCAGATCAGTCACTTTGCCACCTGTGCATGTCTGAGCAACAGAAATGAGTTCTCCTCCTTCTTCAGAACCATCCCCAGCGATTACTACCAGAGCAGAGCCTTGGCCCAGCTGGTGAAGCACTTTGGCTGGACCTGGGTGGGTGCTGTCAGGAGCGACAACGACTACGGTAACAACGGGATGACTGTGTTTGTGGAAGCTGCTCAAGATGAAGGTGTGTGCATTGAGTACTCAGAGACCATATTACGAAATTATCCAAAGCAGAGGATTGCAAAGATTGTCGAAGTCATTAAAAGATCAACATCAAAAGTTATTTTAGCATTTGTAGCCCAAAGTGAGATGGAAGTTTTGCTGGAAGAAATTCTCCTTCAGAATGTTACTGGTCTCCAGTGGGTGGCCAGTGAGTCTTGGATCACAGCTCGATACTTGGCTACACCCAGAATCTCCACTGTCATAAGCAGTGCCATTGGATTCACCATAACCAAGTCTACAATTCCTGGTCTCAGTGACTTTCTGGTAAAGATCCATCCATCAAAATTTCCAAAAAGTGCCCTGGTCAACGAGTTCTGGGAGACTGTGTTTGGGTGCAAGTTCTCTACTCTAAATGAAACAGTTGACATGAAACTTTGCTCAGGCAAGGAGAACCTGGCAGAGCTGAGGAACCAGTACACGGATGTTTTAGAGCTGGTGTCCAACAACGTCTACAAAGCTGTGTATGCTGTAGCACATGCCCTTCACAACCTGCTGACATGTAAGCAGAGCAAAGGGAACAGAGTAAATGAGAGTTGTATGGACAAGACAAGCACTCAAGGCGCTCAGGTGCGGACCAGTTGTGGGTAATACACCTATTGACATTTTAGAGCATGACTTTGACTCCATCCATCCATCCATAACCGCTTATCCACTTTGACACCAGTAAAAAGCAATTATTCCTTCCCTGTTATTTATATATTATTGCTATTTTCTCCAGCAGGTGATACAATTTTTGCAAGAAGTCAACTTTATGACAAGCACGGGTGAAAGTGTTAATTTCAACCTCAATGGAGATCCAACAGCAAGATATGAACTAGTCAACTGGCAGAAGGGAGAGAATGGAGAAATAGAGTTTGTCACAGTGGGTTATTATGATGCATCTCTGCCGGCTGGAAAGCAGTTTTCCATAAGTGACAGCAATATTTTTTGGGCTGGAGATCCTTTCACGGTATGCAGAGCAGGCTGGATTCCAGCATTACTGACATTTTCCTTCAGTCACACTGCCCTCTATTTATTGATAACACAGAGGCTCCACTGTGTGTTTAAAGGTGGGAACATTTCAGGAGCACAGCTGAATTTGAAGCTCCATTTGAGACTCAGTACTCTTCTGATTTAGAACAGTAAAAGTGTGAATAGTCTTGTGATTGTGCAATTAGATTTTTTAAATTCATTTTGCAAAAATCTATGCATTCTGTTTGTACTGTTATGTGGACTGAGACATTTTTCTGAACTGTGAATGAATAAACCATGTGAATGTGATGGTGTACAAAGTGGAAAATGCAGGAGTGTGGTAAAGTATAATAAGTAAAATGAGTGAGGTGATGTATAAAACTGCAAACTGCAAAGCAAGCATGAGGCCATGTCATAGCTCTGCTCTTTCAGAAGCCCACGTCAGTGTGCAGTGAAAGCTGCCAACCTGGCACTTGCCAGGCTGTGGTCCAAGGGAAGCCGGTGTGCTGCTTCTCCTGTATTCCATGTGCTTCTGGGGAGATCAGCAACATAACAGGTGAAAGACTTTTCACAACTTAAAGTCTAAACCATTTAATTGGAAAAGTAAATGTGAATCACCTGCAGTAAAATCAAAGTGCAGTAAAATGCTTGTTTTCTTTCAGATTCAACAAAATGTATAAAATGTCCTCTGGAGTTCTGGTCAAATGAGGACAGAACTGAATGCATACTGAAGAAGGTCGAGTTTCTCTCCTTTGGAGAAACCATGGGCCAAATGCTCACTGCCATCTCTGTGACAGGAGCTAGTTTAACAGCAGCAATTGGATTTATATTCTTTTACTTCATGGAAACGCCACTGGTGAAGGCCAACAACTCCGAGCTGAGCTTCCTGCTGCTCTTCTCGCTCACCCTGTGCTTCCTCTGTTCTCTCACCTTCATCGGCCAGCCCTCTCCGTTGTCCTGTATGCTGCGTCACACAGTGTTTGGCATCACGTTCGCAATGTGCATATCCTGTGTTTTGGCAAAGACTATAGTGGTTGTTAATGCTTTTAAAGCATCGGTCCCTGGAAATAACATTCTCCAGTGCTCAGCACCCCTGCAGAGGCTCAGTGTGCTCTGCTGTACCCTTACACAAGTGCTGATATGTGTATTGTGGGTAACGCTTGCCCCTCCACTTCCAAACAGAAATGCTGCATACACAATGGAAAAGATCATTCTGGAGTGTGACGTGGGCTCGGCGGTGGGCTTCTGGGCCGTGTTGGGCTACATCGGTGTCCTCTCTGTCATGTGCTTTGTGCTGGCTTTCCTGGCCAGGAAGCTGCCTGATAACTTCAACGAAGCCAAGTTCATCACCTTCAGCATGCTCATATTCTGTGCGGTGTGGCTCACGTTCATCCCAGCCTATGTCAGCTCCCCTGGCAAGTTTACCGTAGCTGTGGAGATTTTCGCCATTTTAGCTTCTAGCTTTGGGCTGCTGTTCTGCATTTTTATCCCAAAATGCTATATATTACTGTTTAAACCTGAGAAAAACACAAGGAGGCATATAATGGGTAAAATGCATGCCAAATCCCAGTAGGTATCTGTTTTTAATCAGACCTTCCAGCAAAAAGTTGTGCTGTACATCCTGAACAAGAAGATCACAAGATGCGTACAGAATGCAAAATTATTGCAAAACCACTGTTGCTATTAATTTGAACGTCCTCAGTCCAATTTGTTATGGAAATGAAAACACAAATAACCAAAGCACATTGCTGAACCAGCTCTATTTACATTTTAAAACATAAAAAATTTACACTACATTCTGGGTAACAATCAAAACTATTTTATTTAAAAGCTGCAATGTATAAAAAATAATTTATAAAAAAGAAATAAGAATTTATCTTTTACATATTAGACAAGAAAAGTGGTGCGCTTGTCATGGATATAATAAAAATAAAAAATAACAATACGCTTATTTTTTAATGATATTCTTAATTTATTACATGACATAGCTTCTGGTGAACTGGGCCTTTTCCTGGTACTGTTCTTTAGTCAATATAAACAACTGATAAATAATACAATTTTCTGAGCTTTTTTCAGAGCAATAGTAAAATAGAATGAAAAGAAAAAACTTCAACGCAGCGCAGATTATTCTGAATTAAGTTAGACAAAGAAGAAAGCTGCACACAGGAGGAAAAATATATTTGTTGTCATTAACAAAGCGAAAAAAACCAAAAAAATTCTAAAGAGCTGCTAATTAATATTTTGTATGAGTTTCTCCATCTGGTGTGTGCAGAGAAACAGCTGTAGATCATGAGGGATTTAATGCGATCCGGGGTATTGGTGCAGCCGCTCCTGGGTGCCATATAAGCAGCAGTCACAGCAGCAATGGATCTCCAAGTTACAGGCAGGAATGAATTTGCAGTTGGCCCTGCTGGCTCTTGGAGCCTTCACTGTCACAGCAGAGGGTCCAGGATGCCAGCTACTGGGGGCACCAGTCCTGCCCAGCTTCTCTCAAGAAGGCCACATCAACCTTGGTGGTGTATTTTCTCTCCATGGGAAAGCAGGCGACAACCAAGCCCACTTTACAGCTAAGCCCAAGACCACGGACTGCCAAGGGTAAGGTGGAGCATGCAGAATATTTTGGACAGCAAACATACAATTAAATTACATTAAGTTTTAACAAAGCCAAATATTCTGTGGCAGAGTGAACCTTAGAGAGTTCCGGCTGGCCCAGACGATGATCTTTGCCATCGAAGAGATAAACAACAGGACAGACATTCTGCCTGGAGTGATTCTGGGCTATAAGATATTTGACACATGTGCCTCAGTGACATTCTCAGCACGCTCAGCCATGGCTCTGATGAACGGCTACGAGGAAACCCTGACTGATTTGTCCTGCTTCAGACTGGCAACAGTGAAGGCCATCATTGGGGAGTCTGGATCCACAAACACCATTTCTATTGCTGCCAGTGTCGGACTCTTTCAGATTCCTGTGGTAAGGAAGATGTCTTCCAGCATGGAGTTTCTTACAAATATCAGCCTGTAAAGAGAAAACTATGCTGTTCAGTTAACATCCAAACAAAAATTGAATTTTGTTAAGGAATTAACAATGGTCAAGCAATGGGTTACAACTGACAGATGAGATCAGACAGGAGTCACCGTGCACTATGATGTTTGCAGATGAGATTGTGGTCTGTAGTGAGAGTATGGAGCAGGTTGAGGAGACCCTTGAGAGGTGGAGATATGCTCTAGAGAGAAGAGGAATGAAGGTCAGTAGGACTAAGACAGAATACATGTGCATAAATGAGAGGGAGGACAGAGGAATGGTGAGGATGAAGGGAGTAAAGTTGGCGAATGTGGATGAGTTTAAATACTTGGGATCAACAGTTCAGAGTAATGGGGAGTGTGGAAGAGAGGTGAATAAGAGAGTGTAGACAGGGTGGAGTGGGTGGAGAAGAGTGTCAGGAGTGATTTGTGACAGAAGGGTACCAGCAAGAGTGAAAGGGAAGGTCTATAAGATGGTAGTGAGACCAGCTTTGCTTTATGGGTTGGAGACGGTGGCACTGACCAAAAGATAGGAGGCAAAGCTAGAGGTGGCAGAGTTAAAGATGTTAAGATTTGCATTGGGTGTGACGAGGATGGACAGGATTAGAAATGAGTATATTAGAGGGTCAGCCCAGGATAGATGGTTTGGAGACAAAGTCAGAGAGGCGAGATTGCGTTGGTTTGGACATGTGCAGAGGAGAGATTCTGGATATATCGGGAGAAGGATGCTAGGGATGGAGCTGCCAGGCAAGAGGAAGAGAGGAAGGCCTAAGAGGAGATTTATGGATGTGGTGAAGGAGGACATGCAGGTGGTGGGTGCGACAGAGAAAGATGCAGAAGACAGGAAGAAGTGGAAACAATTGATCCACTGTGGCGACCCCTGAAGGGAGCAGCCAAAAGAAGAAGAAGAAGCAATAGGTTACAATAAATTCCTGATAAATGTACAACTAACATGCTTATGTATAAAAAACTGGGGAGACTAAAGTTAACTAAATGTGCAATGTGTCAAGCTAAATTGACTTCACAAATGTTTCTTAGAGTCACAAATCAAAAGTTTAATCATTCCTTTTAACAATGTCTTGTAGAAGTACTGACCATTTCAGTACTATGAAATCATTGAAATGTGTTTTGTCTGATTTTTTTTCACTGCCAACACAGATCAGTCATTTTGCTACCTGTGCATGTCTGAGCGACAGAACAAAATATCCCACCTTCTTCCGGACCATTCCCAGTGACTATTACCAGAGCAGAGGCTTGGCCCAGCTAGTCAAGCACTTTGGATGGACCTGGGTTGGTGCTGTCAGGAGCGACAGTGACTATGGCAACAGTGGAATGGCAACCTTTGTGGAGGCTGCCAAGCAGGAGGGCATCTGCATTGAGTATTCAGAGAAATTTCACAGGACAGAACCTCAAAAATTACTGAAGGTGGTTGATGTTATCAAAAGAGGAACTGCAAAAGTAATAATAGTGTTTCTGGCTCTTTTAGAGATGAACAACTTTCTTGAGCAGTTAACTCTTCAGAATATAACTGGTTTACAGCTGATTGGAACTGAAGGATGGATAACAGCCAGCAACCTAGTGACACAAACAAGTTTCAAAATCCTTGAGGGGTCGATTGGTTTTGCTGTCACAGGAGCAAAAATAAGTGGTTTGGCAGAGTTTGTGCTGAAACTTCACCCA